>JADMNI010000004.1:0-600000 GCA_016097105.2 Sporothrix variecibatus
ACTAACACTAACACTAACACTAACACTAACACTAACACTAACACTAACACTAACACTAACACTAACACTAACACTAACACTAACACTAACACTAACACTAACACTAACACTAACACTAACACTAACACTAACACTAACACTAACACTAACACTAACACAGATGGTGTGGATGCTTTGTTTGGTTTAACGAGGGTCGCGAGAGGACACCGTAAAATTCAAAAATGGCGTCAGAATAAGTAGTTACATGAAACAAACTTATCTTTAGCTTATTTTCTGTCTCTGTGCACGAAGGACGAGAGCCATATTTGTAAACCAGAGAAAGGATCATATGCCAGTTTTTTGTGGAGACAATTTAAATCCGACAGAGCCAATTTCTCACCAACCCAAATTATCATCCGGTTTAAAATATTAGTTAGGACTCTTTTACAACCCAGGTGCTTTGTGAAATAAACGAGGTTTATAGGACACCTTTTTTATTACCATTGTCTGCCGCTGTAATCTGGTCCAGGCTCACAATCTTCGCCTCTAGATACTGGCATTCCAGCTCGAGCGTACGAAACCACGCCGGGGCTATGTACGGAGTAAGGTGGCTTAAATAGTGGTAAGTGGCCTAAATAGTGGCTAGTATTACCCCCTACGTGGGAATGGGGGCGTGGCACGAGCAATAGAAATATTAGTGTTGACGCGGCCTGGTTCCTCAAAAGTACGGTCGGAGATCCCAAAGAGAAATAAACTCCGCAAGGTAAATAAAAATAAAAAAGAAGATAAGGGGTTGCGGGAAACGGGAATAGTAAGACTACTAGAAATATTAGTCCATCTCTCTGTATGTCGGGAGTGTTGGTTAGCTAGCTTTTCTCACTTGGTACAATCACCTGTAGGCCGAACACGCCCGTAGGTGAGTCCCACGGTAGGTGGTCTTGGTCTTTTTGGTGATGCTTGCTTCCATTCTATCTGCCTAGCTAGTGGGCAACGAGGGCCTTAATTATACACGATGCCCTCCTCTTTCTGACTGTAGTGAGTGTTTCGTAGCCATAGAGTGAATGCGTTGTGGCTCTGGAGTGAATACTCGCGATGTTCCCCATATTCCCTCAACTCGTTTGGTTGTTTCCAGGTCACGTGACTGTTCACGTGGTCAGAATACCAGCACTGTCACTTCTTCAAAAACCGGAGCATCCCGTATAAATCCTTGTCGTGGTGTATTATCACCGTTTTTTCATGCCTCTCTTTCAAGCCTCTCTTTCGACCTAGATTGTCTCCGTCAAATCGATGTGGTTCGTGTTGATGAGATCTTCCAGTGCTGCGCATGCCTTGCTTCTGGGCTTCGTCATTACGTCTACTGGGTTCTGGTCTCCTGGGATCTATTTGATCTTTGTAATCCCACGTCTTTCGTACGTTTGACGTATCGACTGTATGTCGATTATGAGCCTCTTTGTTACTGGGCCCTTAGTGTTCGTTTTACGCATTTTACGGGGTTTTATCTCGATCGAATATTCGATCAGGCTCGCTCACGTGCCCGCTTACGGATCTTACATAAACATCGGACCAGGCTCGCCCACGGATCCTAATCAAATATTCGATTAAGCTCACTCACGTACTAACACGGATCCTCCCCTCTCTCCGTTTATGTGTAGTTGCCCCGAAGGGATAAAATAATGTCATAGGGGAATGGTCGGGACTTGTACTTTTTTACCTTTGTGTAGGTTTTCTTTATACTTTTCTTTGTAGCTTCTTACCTTCTTCGTTTTATTATTCTTACTATTTCCTTTTTTCTTATTTACATATATGACAATAAACCAGGTTGCAGACTGATTTATTTAAGTTGTAAATCTCATGCCATGATTTATGGAGGTATGTTTTTATGTGAGGGACTCTTGATTTCGTATCCTGGCTATAGCAAGACACAAATCGACCAGGACCTAGATGTAGTTCACCTGATTCCAAAATATAGTTGGATCACCCGTCTGGTACTCTGTGTATCCCGACTCGTCCAACAGCCATGACAGGTCCACGTGAAGACCGTCGCTAACAGGCTGGTTTTGATCCGCCATGCCCCACCAAGACGGTGTGATTTGTGGTGCAGGTGCAGCTGGCATATGTGTTTGGTCGTTGACGGCACCTGTGTTATTCTCGGCAAGGACGGATGCATCCTTACTGTTATTGTTGTCCAGGTTGTACTCGAGCAGAGCCTCGTCTTTAGCCATGGATGTGTCATTGCCGTCGGGGGGCTTGGCACCGCGTTTGAGTCGTTCCAGTTTGGCCATACGGAAATCACGAAAGTCATATTCAGCCGTTTCCTGGCCTATGAGCCGGTATTCACTGGGGAGATGGTTAATTCTGGTCAAGGTTGAAGAAGACAGGACATGAAACTTACCTGTAGAATGCATCAAAGTCCTCTTTGATCAAGAGGTTAATGCAGTCACACCGTAGGAGACGGTGGACAGCTTCAATGTGCTGCAGATCGATGTTGATCAGAAGACGGAGAAATGCAGATTGTCACACTGTTACTTACCAGCTGCTTGACAAAATCGGACAGAGTTGCCACCTTGCGTATAATTGTCAGCAAGTGTGGCAGCACATCGTTCATATCAGGTGGGCTAGTGCCAGGCCACGGGTCGATATTTTCCAGCCGCCGCGGCTCAAAGAGGAGAACTGTCCGTTAGTCAAAGTCTGCATGCATTTCATTGTAAAAGAGACTCACTTTCCAAGGCTACATAGGCAAGCACGCCAAACAGTGGATCGAGTGCAATCCCTGCACGGGTAGCTTCAGCTGCCAGCTCGGCAGTAGGAAGCGCTTGGGCAATTCGACTCCGGCGAACGGCAGTGATCTTGTCTGCATGGCTACCGTCGGTGCTTCGCCGGTACACAAGTAGAGCAGCACGGCCAGCAACAATGTGAAGGTTGTACCGGATGAAGTGCAGCAGTAGAAATGTTACCAGTCCATCTTGGTGCCGATCGATATTCATTTTGTTAAAAGCAAATCGGGGAGGTAATGAAAGTGTGACCTGGGTGATTTCGGCTTCGATAGTAGCCAGCTCAGCTGTCAGCTTCTCCATAGGGCCCTCCCCGTGTGATGCACGAAATGCAAAATGCAGTGCCCGACGACGAACAGCTGCTGTGCGGATGAGATATGCAGCAACATCAAGTGTGGCAGTGTCTTGCAACGGCCCATCTGGGAATAGAGGCTCAGTGACAACATCTGGTGTATCCTCTAGGAAACGGGTTTGGTCACAGGGCAGCTGCAGTCTGTAAAATGTATCGTCGACGGTATGGAAACCGTACCGGCCACCGTCTGTAATGGTGTCGGAATAGAACACTGACCAAGCAACACGTCGTAGGGCCTCGGGTGTCAACAGCGGTGATAGTTGAGCCGTGGCATCGAGCTTGTCTCGGTAGGTGCGGTCAAACGTATGCAGTGACATCAGCTGCATCATGCGTGTGCAATTGCCGCCGAGGAGCCAAGCCGACGTGAACCGGCCTCGGCTGAAGTCGTAGAACTGGGCCAACAGCAAGGCCATGAGCTGGACAGCACCAAATCCCTCGTAAATGTGTGGGAGGATATACTGGATGGCTGCATCAGCCCAAGCATCTGCTCTTGCTAGATTCTGTGGTGTAGGCTGGGCACCGAACCTGCGAAAAGAAATGTGAGCAGGACTCTGCAAAGAAAGTATGGAAAATGACAGGACCTTACTTCATAGCACACGCTACCATAATCAGTAGGAGACCGCGTGGTGCCGTGCCTTGGGTAAGAAGATGGGTAAAGCGCGGCCGGTGGATGAAAGAATAGAATCCAAAGTCTGGCAAGTCAGAATGAAACAATGACATCTTTTTATTATTGAAATGCAGAGAAATAGCCACTCACTGTGGACGGATTGAAAGTACAAATCAATCAAGTTGTCCAGCTCGGGGCCGGTGGGCAAATCAGTAGACGGCAGTGTGTCGAGCGGTACAGTGACTGGCACGGAAGCAACAGTGCCGCTTGAATCAAAAACGGGAGGCGATGGTTGCAGCTGTACTCGAGGAAACGGTTGTGGCAGTACAGAATCTTCCCGGGATCGCACAGCCGGCCGGCGACAGGTAAGACCCAGTCGGCCACAGCGTGTACACGCATTGTGAAGCTCACCCACACACCTGAGCTTCTTCTCGCGGCATTGAATGCAGGTTGTGTTGTTGGGGCGTCTTGGCCGATGCAGCGGTGAAACTGGCGCGTCGTGGCGTGGCCACTCACAGGAGCGTGTACCGCGGTGGCATTGTTGGCAAACAGGCCGCTGTTCATCACACTTAACCTTGCGCGTGCGACATGTCAGGCATCCAGTGCGTGACCGGTGAACGTCGGGTCTCATCTTGTGGCTGGAGTCGTGAGGTGCAATGTCAGTAGCTGAAGCAAGAAATTAGTGAATGTAGCGGCCCTGGGGTGGGCATTGCCCGCTATTTGTTTGTGGAGGAAGGCGGTGTCGGTTGATTGTGGCGGATTGTGGCGTAAATACGCCATCCACTAACACGAGCTTGTCCTGCGACAGCATGAGCAATGAAAACTGAAAGCGTTGGGGAAAATACATGACGAGAAATCTTAGGTACACTGCGAAGTATTTTATTTGATCTCCTTTACGCGTATAATTTTTTTTAAAATCTGTTTTCATAAACATGGCCATTATCTTAAAAAATATTTTATCTGTCGTTACTTTTTTTTATTTCCTCTATGTTAAAATTTAAATTAAATTAAATTCTTAAAACACAACTAAATTGTGATTATAGAAGATAATATATAATAACTATTCGAAGAGGTCGCCAGCTCATCATCAGACAAAACTAAACACAGGTCACCTCGGCACCTTTTTTGGAGTCAGTGTCATCCTCGCCCTCTAGCCGGCCAATGCGGCGCTGCTCCTCGGTTAGGGGCACTACATTAGGCCGGAATGGGTTGAAGGGCACCGAAAAGATGGCGTCCATCTCCTCGAGTGCACGACCCTTGGTCTCGGGCAAAAAGAAAAAGGTAAAGACGAGGGCAATAAGCGACACACCGCCAAACACCCAGCCCACCTTGAAATGGATGCTGCTGATCATGTAAGGGATGACAAAATTGGTGACAAACGCCCAGATGACATTCCATGCCGAGCCCAGCGCCTGGGTCTTCTCACGCAGGGCCGAATTGGGGATCTCGGCGCCCAGCAAGTATGGAATAGAAGCACTGCCCATCTGTAAGGAGGTTAGTGAATGATAATCAAAGACAGAATAGATGGGGTAAACGTACATTATAGGAAATGGCGTAGAGCATAAAGGAGGCCACCACCGTGTTGTCCTCGGTTGTCGAGCGAGCCGTTTTGGACCCCAGACCGGCCAGCAAAAACAGCCAAAAGGCTTGGAAGAGGTAGCTCTGCAGTAGAGTAATGCGACGACCAACAGAGTCGACGAGATACATGGCAGGCACCACGGCCAGGAAGCCCAGGCACGTAGTGATGATGGGGAAGGTGAAGGCCTGCGATGCAAAACCGTTGGTCTTGTAAAACGTGGTCTGGTATGTTGACACAAAGGCTTGGCCGGTTGTCTGCTGGAAAAAGTAATAGGCAACCACGAGCAGCGTCCGGCGCAGGTTGGTGCCGCGGATCAGATCAAAATACGAGGCCTTGTGTACGTTGTCCTGCAGTGAGTCACGAATAGCGGCAATTTCGGCCTCGCAGTGGCCAGCATCAACATCGGCCTTGGAGCGGAGACGTCGCAGAGAATGAACAGCGTCGTCATCACGGTCCTTGGAAAGCAGCCAGCGCGGCGAGTTGGGGATGAAAAATGTGAAGAGGCAAATCACTGCATCATTGTTAGATGAGAAAATGGTGTGCATGGTCATGGAAGAGCAACGTACAGAAAGGAAACAAAAATTGGATGCCAGTGACGACCTGCCAGCCGGCATTCGTTTTGCTTGTCGAAAAGGCCTTGTTGACGCCCGTGGCGATGGCGGTACCAATGGCGAGGAACAGCTGCAGCGAGACAACGACCAGACCACGGAAGGCAGCTGGCACAATCTCGGCCTGGTACGTTGTCACATTGACCTCCACGAGACCCACGGAAATGTAGACAATGATGCGGCCGATCAGGAACTGCACGTACTTTCTCGAAGTGATTTCAATAATGACACCAACGACAGAGACAAGGCTGAGTGCGAAAAACACCATGCGGTGACCGACGCGTTCAATGGCCGGGCCGGCAGCCAAACAACCAATAAACTTGCCGATGAAAGGCAGCGACGAGAGCAACGACGTGTGCAGTGAGTCAAATGCGTGGGCCTTGGTGGCCTCGTGATAGGGAGCAAAGCGAGCAAGGAAGCCCTGTGAAGATGACGGTCAAAAGAAATGGAAATCAAGATCAAGCGCTCGTGGAGAGAAGACACTCACAGGGTTGGCAAGGATACCTCCGTAGCTGCCAGTGTCGTAGCCAAACAACACATCGCCGGTGAGTAGACAGAAGCAGGAGAAGATCAGCAAGGGCGTGGTTTTGGCCCACGCCGCTGAGAAAGTGGAGGTCATATTGCCGGTTGGTGGTTGTCGTGGAACGAGCAAACTCTAAAGTCAGATTGTGTTGATGTCTGATGCCCTTTTCGATGATGGGTTGATTTCGTCGACTGAGTCCCGCCTCGAGAGATGAACAGGCAGGGTGGTCTGGGGTTTATATCATACATGGCGACGGACGCCCGGATCATGATGGAGGCCAGAGGTAAGTTATTCGGTTGTTGTTTCAGTCTCCTTTTCTGTTCTCACTCTCTTGTTGGTGGTTCATACGACGTACTTTACCGAACACTGCTTCTTCACACCTTGTGTTCTCCGCTTTTCTTTCCTAGACGCTCCTTTGTCAATGCCAGGCTGAGATTTCCGGGGTAGCGCAGGCTGGGGCAGGGTGCGAAGTGCAGACACTCTCCCCACATGGTCAAAGGTTGACAGAGCAAAATCTGCGTGACCACGTGTAAAATGGACAAAAAAGCTCGGTCGGAAATCACGCATTGCTCGCTCGGATACTTGGTGTTAAAAATCTCGCTCGGGAATCTCGCTCGGAAACTTCGCTCGGAAAACTCGCTCGGAATGGTGCTGTCTTGGCAGCTCACAGCCAACTATTCAACGACAATCTCCACTTATATTTCCGAGCGAGGGCCGTCGACGTCGACGATGGATGCATGACGCGATTTGGGCGCGGATTGGACAATGGAAACCATGTCTAGATGGACGTTTGGAGATACCGAAAATTATTATCCGGATGGAATTATTGGGGAAAAAGAGGGTCGACTTCAAAATAGGTCCCCAACCAAGCCGTCTGACTGCCGGCGTTCCGACCTCGTCTGCTGACCTTGCCATCGTCTCCAACTGCCCCAGCCCCGGCCCAGGAGCTCCCTCGTCGTCCTCGGAAACTTGAACTAACGGAAAACACGGACACAGAATTAATTTCAGCGGAAGGAATTTCATACAAAGCCAAGCATACAGCCACCCTCGCTCGGAAGAGCACACGACTGGCCCGACTTGCCTTTCTCTTCACGCCCTATCATCACATCCGTTCTCGTCCCATATACACTTATCGAACCATAACCTACCCAAGAACTCCTCACGATGGCCGGCAGTCGCCCCAACTTCTTGTTCATCCTCGCCGACGACCTGGGCTTTTCCGACATTGGCTGCTATGGCTCCGAGATCGAGACACCCAACATTGACAAGCTCGCCGCTGATGGCCTGCGCCTGGTTAACCACCACACGGCAGCCGCCTGCTCGCCCACCCGTGCCATGCTCATGAGCGGCACGGATGCGCATCTTGGCGGTCTGGGTGTCCTCATCGAGTTTAAGGGCAACGAGAAAGGCGCTGCTCGCTTCGGCGGCAAGGCTGGCTATGAGGGCTACCTCAACCAAGACGTCGCAGCCCTGCCTGAGATTTTGAGTGACAACGGGTACTACACGGCCATGTCGGGCAAATGGCATCTCGGTATGCGCTCCAGCCAGGGCCCGTGGAACCGTGGTTTTCAAAAGGCGTTTGCCATGCTGCCGGGCTGCTGTAACCACTATGGCTGGGAGCCAGTGCAAGAAAAATTCCCCGTGGGTGGACGGCCCATCCACGCCGAGGCCGGCAAGAAGGTGGACATTACGCCCAACAAAACAGAGGATCCGGAGGGATTCTACTCAACCGACTACTACACTTCGCGGCTGCTCAACTTCTTCGAAGAGCGGACAACGGAAGAAAAGGAGAAGCCATTTTTTGCTTTCCTACCCTACACGGCACCTCACTGGCCGCTGCAATGCAGCAAGGCGCAACGGGACAAGTACAAGAACAAGTACGACGAGGGGCCATATGCCCTGAGAGAGAAGAGATTGCAGCGGCTGGTTGAGCTGGGCATCATTGATGCGTCGGTGAAGCCGCACAAGGTCGAGACTAGCGCAGTAGGCGCATCTGAGTGGGACTCACTGACAGACGAGGAGAAGAAGTTGTCTTGCCGTGCCATGGAGACATATGCCGGCATGGTGGACTCTGTCGACGTCAACGTTGGCCGTGTGGTCGACTACTTGAAGAGGACGGGCGAGTACGACAACACGTTCATTGTATTCATGAGTGACAATGGAGCAGAGGGTGCATCGTGAGTTTTACAGACATTCCTCCCCTTTCTACAGAAAAGCCAACTGCTGACATTTATATCTTTCTTCCAGACTCGAGGCCATTCCCGTCATGGGCACCAACATCCAGCAGTCCATCCACAAGTACTACGACAACTCCCACGAAAACATTGGCGCCTGGAACTCCTACTCCTGGCTCGGTCCGCTGTGGGCACAGGCATCAACGGCCCCCTCGCGCCTCTACAAGTGCTTCCCCTCCGAGGGCGGCATCCTGGTTCCCTGTGTCGTCAAGCCACCTGTCTCCATGTTCTCCTTCAACTTCCAAGCCGGTGCCTTGAACCGCAGCTTCTCGACCATTATGGACTTTGCCCCAACATTCCTGGAGCTTGCTGGTGTTTCACTTCCGCCTGCTGTTGATCGTACGATGCCGACGCCTCTGGGCGATGGGACTGCAACACGCAAGATGACCACCTTCCGCGGCCGCGACGTCCATGCTATGCGCGGCCAGTCGTGGCTGCCATACTTCTCGTCGCCCCCGTCTTCCTCGGCCGCCGACCAGACATGGGCCATCCACTCGGAAAATGAGGCGGTAGGCTGGGAATTGTTTGCTCGCGGTGCCCTCCGCAAGGGAGACTGGAAGATTGTCCACATCGACCAGCGGAACGGCGGCGCTGGTGTGGGTGACGAGGGCTGGGAATTGTTCAACGTAACTGAGGACCCTGGCGAGACGCATGACCGCGCTGCCGAGGAGCCGGAAAAATTCAAAGAGCTTCTAGCACATTGGGACGAGTACGTCGTCGAGTGCGGTATCGTGTGGGGAGACGCGGCAGCAGCAGCAGGACGTACCCGTGATGAGGCACCAGAGCTGTGGGATGACGACACAGAATTGCAGCGGACGTGGATGGGTGCACGCGGCGGAGAGACTCCCATTTAGATGTTTTTTTAAACGTTGTAGTTTTCTCAATAGATACTGAAAATGTACATTATTTCAAACGACTTTGGCTACTATTCTTTGCAAGCCGTGGAATTAATTTAAAGGCGTTGCTAAAGTTGATCTTATCGCGCAGCTTTTGTGGCATGTTATAGCCCTCGAGTTCTTTAAGGAAGGTAGGTGTTACGGCTGACCCGTGGAGGGTCACGTGCGACTTACATCAGGATGTCACCCCGACGCTAGGGAGCTAGCTACGCTAGCCACAGCGGCTGTCCTCCCCTGACATGGAATCCCTTGGGTTTCCCTAGGGGATCCCGAAGGGTCCCGCTACCCCGCTTTGGGGACTCCCCTTTAATAGACTGAGATTCTTGAGGCCTTAGTTAGAATGAAAGAAGACTCAAGGATCTGTCCCTTGATCTACGAACACAATTGTTTAGGAATATCTGCCTGTGATTCACCGTGCTTTGCCTGACGAAACCCCCGGTGTTCCGTACACCTAACACTCGTCGTCTCGCTTATCTTATTACCGTCCCGCGGGCGCGATTATTAGATCCCCATAACATTTATCACAATTTTTGTGACTCTCTAGAAGCCAGGAGTTATTTTTAAAGGAGAGGTCGTTATGCCCCGTTTTAATACGAGCTACGGAGAGGTTTGACGGAATGGCAAGTTGCGGCCTTATGCCGGCGAAGCTTCATTTTACAGAGCTCTTTGTACACTAGAAACTATATGGAGCCTCGGTGTGGGTCTAACTGGTCTATTCTCTGGCATATAATTGGTCAGGTCGTCTACTGATAAGAAAGAGACACCTCATTTTGGATAACTCCCGCCCCCCAAGTCTGTCCAGGCTTCCCAATCTTCAAAGTTGAGGAAGTCAAAGACGAGACTCGCATCAACAAGACCAGCAAAATGGTCCGCCTGGTACATCTCCGCATCCGCACCTGCCCCTTGCTCTGGCCCCGATCGCGACCCCGTCCCAATGGCATTTCTCAGTGGCCCCAAACAGTTTAGGAGCGAAACATCGCTAAAAACGCTATCCGCACCACTCATTTCAGTCGCGCCTTGTATTTCTCTGCCATTATTGTCACGATGAGACCGTGCGATTGCCAAGACTTCCTTTGTGATTTCGGTACATCTTCGGGCCACGGCTAGTCTTCGCATCGATGAAAAGATTTCCAGACTCTTTTCAATGTCTTCAATCAGACCGGCGGCGGTCAATGGATTGATGTTTGACAAGATTACACACAAAAGAACCATCGTCGCATCAAGGACATATGTGCAATTGTACCACCTAGGCATGTTAGCAAGAACAAGAAATGGCTATGAAAAAGGTAGGAGCAAAATACTGACCAAGTACGAAAGTACGGCCGATGCAAGTATGTAGAATGGACAAACCGAATCGTGGCGCTTGCAGCCTCGACGCAGGCTGTAGTATGTGCAGCATACTGGTCCTTGTGTGACTCTACTGATGCAGAGATTAAAAAGGTGCGGTGTAGCAGGATCCGCGCATTGAGATATCCTGTAACAGTCAGTCCCCTTCCTGATTAATTTACGGTACCTGGGGCTTGGCTGAAAACTGACTTAGCTGAAGCACAATCTTTTGCTTCGTGATTAGTTCTGCCTCATCCAAAGACGACCTATCCAGATTAAAAGGATTTGCTAGCTGTGATCTCCAGGCAGAGAGACGTTGATCTAGAACAAAGGCTCGTAATGAACGTTGCAACAGTGTCTCGGGCTCATCTAGTCGTGCAGCATTTGCTGAAATGTCCATAAGAATCTCAGCAAAGTCAACCATGCAGTTGATGAGGTATGTAGATGGACCGGGGGGGTCTATTATGCCTTGTTAGCATTCAGAATACAAACAAGAGCTGAGAAAGGTGAGTGAAATCATACCGATAAGCGTGGCAGCAGAATACGATAATGGCTTGGCTTTTGTAAAAATGACAGCCGTCCAGCGGATAAAGACATTTCACTGTTCGGGTAAGTAAGGAGGAAATAAAAAGATCGAATATGAGCATGAGAGACCTACAACTCGAATGAATAAAGACCCCTGGTACAAGTATCAGTCAGATGCACAGTGTTTAAAAATGGAAGAGCCAACGTACCACCAAAATCGACTTTCGAGACTCGTTTCGGAGTGGAGGCTTGTGGGTATTCCAATCGCAAAAGCCGTCCGGATAGCCATGCCCGCATACATGTAACAACTGTGTGGCTTCAGGGCATTCTGACAAAAGACGGACTAGATGTGGTTAGTAAAAATCGATTCAATGATACCATGTTAGCACACTGGGTGTACTTACCATGAGAAACAGTGTCTGCGCTGTTTCAAAAGAACAAGACTCAAAGGTATCCTCGAGGTGGAACTTTGCCGTTTCGAAAAATACTTGGGACACCTTGATGGGTATATATGTGCTTTTATTGTCGCATTTCCCATCCCCTCGAAAAGCTTGGTCAAGAAACTCGGCTGCCCACTCCCACATGACCAGAGCAGTATCTTCTGCCGTGATAGCACCAATTGCCAGGACGATGTTGAAGAGAGAGAGAAACCTGGACCTTGAGCGGACACCGGTAGCTCTAGGAGTTGATGACTCGGGTGGTACGGCGACTGCGTCCTTTGCCCAGACCTCCTTCTCACACCGGTTGAGGAATGCTTGCCGGTCCAGGATCGGATGTATACAGTGCAGGTTGGTAAAGTACAGCCTTGTACATTGTCGTTCGAGCTCTGTCCGTGCCGACGAGCCACGAACGGCACCGCCTGGACTTGGAACAGAAAAGGACGCTGAGCCAGCAGTGTCTGCCAACAAAGGCTGCTGTGGACTCTGCGAGGCCTGACTCTGGCTAATGGCTCGCGCGTTTTGGGCCGTGGAGACTGGATAGTCGGAACTGTGCAGTAGATTGACAACAGATTCGTGGCTGCGGATCGTGTCTCGCGGTTGATGATAGCTGTTGCGGCGCCTAGACGCTGTCACTAACTCCGGTCTTTGTTCCTTTTGTCCTTTTGCCCGTGATTGTAGTCGGGACAGAAAGTAAAATGTCCCTGTGCGGCCATAAAACTCTGCTCCATCTGTATGCTGGTTGATATCACCAAGGCCTTCTTCTGCTTCATCATCGGGAGTGTGGATATGGACTGGTGGCTCCGAGCCGAAAGACGGTATTGTCGTCGTAGACACTGTGTGGGGTCCTTCCACTATGCTATTTAGTGACGGCAAGATGGTTTCTATGTCGGATTCGTGTGGTTGGTGAGGGCGGATGGACTGAAACTCAGCAGCGCCGTGCAGCTGCGGTGTAAGGGACTTTGAGTTTGCCGTCTGCGGGCAGGCCGAGAGGCTCGGAGTATGCCCAGTCACGGAATCATAAGGTCTACGTTCTGTAGGGGTGGGCTGTCCTTGTCTGCCGTGGTCTATGGGCGCGGCCGACTGCCGCACCTTGTATGAACACTGAAAAGGTACTTCTGTAATACGAGTAAAGAAAAGATGTTCAGCGCTCATCCATCTCTTCAGTCATATGATGTTTATTTTTTCAGATGGGAGCACTCACGGATACAACTGGCGCATGGAAATTGGCCATCACACTGCCGGGACGGGGGTGTCAGCTTTCAAGCTCGTGGGATGAGGGAACACAGCTTGATAAATTAAAGAAAAAAAATTATATCAACACTCACTTTGACCTTTCGCGTCCGGCACGAGTCGCAAGCAACTGCTGCTCGAGGCCGCCTTCGCTTGGGCGTCCCTGCGGTTGATACTCTCGATGAAGACATACCAAGATTTCAATATGTGAAAGATTGAATGTGTTTGATTCCTATTGCCAACGTGCCAAATCGGTGCGGGACAATTGTCGCTGACCGCGTGGCATGGGCCGCGATTGTGTCAATTTGGACCTTGAAGTCCCACTGAACTCCACACTCCAAAAGATGGATGCACTCCTCAGGCCACAAGGGGGCCAGGACCCATTACATATATGCCAATCGGCTGTGCGATGTCGGATAGAGCTATTGGTTGTGGTTCCGAAGCAGCCAATCGGATATGATCACTCGGCAGCTAACACAATTAATCGTGCGGGTGACACAATGACAGAGAACACGCGAAGCTCAGCACTCCTGCCTTTGCCGGCATTGGATGGTCCAAGAAAAACATAGGGAGCATTTCGTCCTGCTCTAGCCAGAGTATAATAATTGCGTACAAGCTTAAAAGACGTCAACATACTCTTTTAAGTTTGCAGATTTTGAGCCACTCATCAGACAAACCAGCAAGCCCTCTTTAATTTTCTGTGAGAATCGACAAGTCGACGAGTCGACAAAATCAACGAAAAATACCCGGCCTTTTGGAAATGGCGGCCTTCGCTAATAAAGACAACTACACTTCCCACAATGTCCCCGTTCTGATCGTAGGCGCTGGTCCCGCCGGTCTGCTTTCTGCATACATGCTGTCCAAGCTTGGAAGTGCGTGCTCCAACGGCCTCAATTGCAGCCCTCTATCTAGTCAGTTTTTACTAATCAACCTCGCCGGCTACAGTCCAGTCCCATGTTATCGAAAAGTACCCTGAGCGCCTGGCTGCGCCCAAGGCACACGCGCTGTCCCCGCGAAGCCTCGAAATCTGCCGCCAGGTCGGCCTTGACACGACCAAGATGCGCAAGATTGGTTCTCCGCGCGACGATGCCTACTGGGTCAACTTTGTGACAAACCTCAGCGGCGAGCGCATTGGCGTGCTGCCGTACGAGCGCATGGACGTCGAGGTGCTCGAGGAGACACCGGAAATGATCCACAACATTCCCCAGCCCGATTTTGAAAAGTTTGTTACAGACGAGCTTGAGACCGACCCCAATGTACAAATCTCTAAGGGTATTGCCTACATTACATCCACACAAGACGCAGACGGTGTTTCCTCCACCGTCGAGGAGCGTACGACCAAGGCGCGGTGGCAAATTACCTCGAGGCATTTATTTGCCTGCGATGGTGCGCGAAGTCAGGTCCGTAAGGATGTTGGCATTGAGAGCGAGGGTGAATATGGCTGTAAGTTGTCCCTTTCCCTATAATATTGACATAAATACTGACAGGTTTTAGATGAGACGATGATGACGGTTCACTTCAACGCTAATCTGCGCCCTGTCGTTAAGGAGCGTGTCGGCATGCTACACTGGATCACGGACCCGGCGTGCTCGGGGTTTATTATTGCTTACGACCTCGACGGCAATCAGGTTTTGATCAGCAACTTTGATGTGCGTTACTCTGAATATAAAACTATTGTGGGCGTGACCGACAACATACTAGCAATACGGACTTGTAGTCAAACAAGCACCCCGCCGACAAGTGGGATCAAACTTTGGCTCGGAGTGTCGTGACAGCAGCCATTGGCCAGGACATTCCGCTCAGGGTCTTGAGCTACCGCCCTTGGCTGCTCGGCTGTAAGGTTGCAAAGCAGTACCGTCAGGGCAACATTTTCCTGTAAAATCCCCCTTAGATTATCCTTTACGTCTTACTGTTATCTTAACACGTATTACAGCGTCGGCGATGCTGCCCATTCGTTCCCGCCCACTGGTGGTCTCGGCCTCAACTCTGGCATTGCAGACGCACATAACATTGTGTACAAGGTCGCGGCTGTCCACAATGGCTGGGCCAAGGACACCATCTTGGACACTTACGACGCCGACCGCCGTCAGATCGCCCTTATTAACTCGGCGCTGAGTGTTAAAAACGGCAAAAAGATCTTTTCGTTCCTTAAGGCGTTGGGCACGGCTGGCATTGAAGACGTCGATGAGGCACGCGCCAATCTCCACAAGTCCATCCAAGACCCTGCCAAGCAGGAGACAATTGCTCGCGAGGTTGAAGGCCAGCGTGAACACTTTAATAATGTAAGTGCCCGTTTCCTCTCATCCTAATTTTGTTCTTCTAATTTCCCGTATTTACTAACCGTTTATTATAGTTGGAGATCCACATTGGATACACTTATGGCAACAAGGAGGCTCCTGCCAACGCGTCCGACTTTACGCCCAAGTTTGTGCCAGGCGCACGCCTTCCCCACGCCTGGATCAAGCCTTTGCACAGTGAGGTCTTCGACGGCTTGGCACCTCTCGATGTCTCGTTTATCAAGGAGCTCACCAAGGATGACATTGCTGCCAAGCAGTTCTCCGCCCTTGATTTGTGCAAGATGGATGGTTTCACTTTCTTGGTCCCGTCCGAAGAGGTGTGGAAGGGCAAGTTTGAGGAGCTGCAGAAGGAGTTGCTTGATGCGGGTGTCACTGCGCGGCTTTATGCTGCTGGTGTTGATTTCGAGTTTGTTTACCCAGAGCAGGAGGCACTTTTCGGCGACGGCGGCTTTGCCTCGGGCAAGGCTCTGATTGTGCGGCCGGATCAGCACATCACCATGCTCCCGTCTCCCGATGTCACGGTCGCTTCGATTAAGACAAAGATTCTCAGCCATCTTGGCCTATAAAGTAGCCTTCCTTTGATACTTTTAGATTGTTCTTTTTTAGTGTATATAGACACAGTGTACAAATGACTTAGACATAAAAGAATTCGCAATGCACTTACGAGGAGTTTTAAAGTTTCAAAGATCGCAGTATAAAGGGACTTCATATATAACACGACTTTGGTTTCAATCACATATTTTAGAGTCAGTATTTTCATCGTCTCTGAATGATCTCAGGATCTGTAGTGGTGGAGCGATGCTTATCCAAGACCCCAGTGGAGCTGCTCGTTTGTTATTAGCCCGAGTCAAAGCACACAAAACGTCTGGTTGTAGGATAGGTAGACTAATTCCCGGATGATTATTGTATACTTCTATTAAGTATATGTTTATTCTGGTCTATTATTTTTGCTTTTCAGACACTAAGTCTCTTCTTAGTTTTAGACATGCCTTGTTCTATTAGTCTAGCAGCTTGGGAACCTCCTCGGCCAGGTACTCAACCACAGCATCTGGGCCCCTCTCTACCTGCAGTCCCGTTGGGATAGCTTGTGTCTTGATGTCCGGCACGACAGACTTTGCGAGCGCAAAAATGGCTTTTCTTGTTCTGGTGTCCACATGGATGCGCAGAACTATGGCTGTTAGATTTACATGCTGCTGTGAAAGACGAAAAGACAGAGATAGGTGTGACTTACAATAATGTTGGGCTTGTACTTGATCACTTTAGGGAGCACCTCGCCGATGGCTGACATGTTGTTAGCATATACGCGGACCGAGATAGAAGATAAAATTAATCGAGTTGAAAATAAAACTTACTTTCGCAGTTGTCGAGGTATTCAATGTCGTATCGGTCCTTGAGAGCCTCGATCATTCGTTTAATGAGTCGCTTCGCCCGCTCGGGGGCTGTGTTGACTGTGAGCAATTGCCATTGAGCTGCCATCATGTATAAATCGAGTAGTGAGGCTGTTCTCGTGTTCGGTGCTAGATGTTGTGATAAGAAGCAATCCGAACTTAATAGCATGTGCTCTACCACTACTTTTGTTACAGTGCGGTTTTGGTTCTACATTAAGGCCCTGTACGGGGCAATACAGATTTAAATCTGCATCTATACTCTTTACAGAATCACGACGCAAGAAGAGTAAAAAATAATTCAACGCAACCGAGTCGCTTCGGTCCTCGGAAACTCCGAACTGATGTGTAAGTTTCCGCGAATCGGAAGAGATCTGTCGGAGCCACGGAGTAAATCGTTTAGTTCACGTATGTTATCCCCGCAAAAACTTAATATAACTATGCACGTACCCCATAGATTCTTGTAACTCCCGTAAAAAGTTCTAAACCAAAAACATGCGGTCGTTGTTGCTGCGTCGGGACAGTGACGATATAAATATAACCCAGATTACGCCCATAAAGAGAGCAGAACTAATACGCCAATCCATAAAATCCCGATAACACAATTCCCACAGAGAACCCATAGCCATAACCCGTCCAGACTTCAACATAGCACCAGACACAATGGCACCACCTACAACACCCCCCAGAAATGGTCCCACCAAGATCTCGGAGGAAGTCCACCTCATCCCCATCACTTACTATCCTCCCTCCACCCAGAAAACTTTCCAGGTTAATGCCCAGGCCGTCACTGATAAGCCTTACGCCAAATACTTCAACAGAGATCTTTATATATACTCTGATATTCCGCAGTATATCCGTCAGCCCCTTCCGGCCCAGGGTGTACTGCCGCTGGCTGAGGCTCGCACCCTCCTGGAGCCAGGACACACCGAGTTTGAGAACGGCTGGTGCGAGCTACCGGATGGAGGCGCGTATGTCACATCGCGGACACGCTTTCCTGGAGCTACCGGGGACATGATCCGTTGGTGGTTCTGGTGGCACAGCGCCGAGAACGAGCGATATGCCCTGTGGTTCCCATACGACCACTTGTCCGTGAAATCTTCATTTGCGGACCGGCTGGCGCGCAAGGACTTATCTGACACGCAAAAATGGGTGGGCAGCCAGCATCTGGTAGACGAATTCATCGGTGCCGAGAAAATGGACATACGCATCTGTTTCGTTGACCCGGCAGTGTACGGGATGCCGTGGGAGGAGCTGAAAGCTGCCGGGTATGAGGCAGCCGTTTGTGCCGAGCTGAGGCATCACACGCTCCCGTCAAGGCGGGGGACATGTTGCACCTTTGGCGGCGGGCAGAAGGCGGCCTGGAGCTGCGGAGCCGGTACTGGATAGCCTCAGGGATGAAGCTGGAGCTGCCTGGAAAGTGGAATGTCCCCCTGGACTACGTCCTTGGTGCAGTTGGTCTCAAGAGAAAGCTGATGGGTGAGCGTATTGCCTATGAGCATTTTATCCACGACCAGACTGAGTTTACGAACCTTGCATCGTTTTTGCCAGCATTGTACAAAGAATATCAGGCAGGCAAGATCTGATACGATGGGGGCCATGTTCGTAACAGTTCTGTGTGTCTTGTTGAGGGCAGGGTAAATAGGACGGATTCAGTTATATCTATATTAAGTCAGTGTCGCTGCAGCTCCGACTGTAGATTTTACCCGTAAATAATATCGATGTGACGGCTAATAACGAAGTAAATATAAAACCGTGACTGCCTGCTGTTATAAAGGTCTCTATACGGTATCGTTGGTTTCCTCGAAAAAGAATTTCACTTAGCTTTATGCGCACTCATTTATTGTCATCACCAACCACCAGTGCTTCATTATGATCTCTCTATTGACAGAATGCGCTCTACTTATCGGAGCTGTGACAGTCAGTGCATCATGCTCACTCCCTTCAACATATGTGTGGACCTCAACGGGGCCCCTGGCAAGCCCAAAACTAGGATGGGTGTCACTCAAAGACTTCACCAGTGTCATCTATGAAAATCAGCACCTCGTCTACGCAACAACCCATGATTCTGGGTCCAAATGGGGCTCTATGGCTTTCAGCCCCTTCAACGACTGGAGTGATATGACCAATTCCACTCAGACAGGGATGGATATTGGTGCAGTGGCGCCAACTCTGTTCTACTTTTTGCCTAAAAATATTTGGATTCTTACTCATCAATGGGGTACAACTTCATTCTCATATCGGACGTCGACCGATCCTACAAAACCTGGAGCCTGGTCTGCCGCGCAACCGCTCTTTTCTGGCAAGATCTCGGACACCAGCACCGGATGTATCGACCAGACTGTCATTGGGGACGACACGACAATGTATCTATTCTTTGCCGGCGACAACGGTCGAATTTATCGTGCCACAATGCCCATTGAGAACTTTCCCGGCGACTTCGGTACAAAGTCGACAATTGTCTTAACCGACACAAAAAACAATCTATTCGAGGCTGTCCAGGTTTACACCGTGCAGGGGCAAAATCAACCGACATTTCTCATGATTGTGGAAGCAATCGGTGTCAATGGCCGCTACTTCAGGTCATTCACGGCATCTAGCCTCAATGGGACTTGGACTCCCCAAGCCACAGACGAGACTCGGCCGTTTGCTGGCAAGGCCAATAGTGGTGCTGCTTGGACAAATGACATCAGCCACGGAGACCTGATCCGTAGCAACTCTGACCAGAAAATGTCCATTGACCCATGCAACTTGCAACTATTATACCAGGGACGCGCCGCGGGTTCGGATGGCGACTACGGGCTGCTACCATACCGGCCTGGTTTGCTCACGTTATCAAAGTCGCCGCCGACGTCCATGTGATATAAGAAGGTCAGGATATGTAAAACAATTTAAAGAGACGAGTATATGTAACAGAGACAGCATGCTATCAATTGAATATACTCATATGAGAAATACATCCTGACCTCAAAAGCCAAACGAATTTTCATGGTATTGTCAGATTATTTTATCATGTTTCTTATATTGATTGGAGCCTTCCAAATTCTTTTTCAAAAACCATATTTCCGACTTACTCTTTCTCGAGAAAAAATAAGAATAAAAATACTAAATAAGAAAATATGACATCTCATGTCTACCTTTTCATTCAAAGCATAGCAGACTGGCGGTAATATTTTGTTGATAGTCCCCGCAAAGTTCTCATACAGATGAAGGTTCTACTGACGGGAGATGTCTTCGATATGGTTGCTTTACCATGCAGTGGCAGGTTGACTGACGACCATATTCTAGTGCATGTACCGGAAGTTTGGGTTTTCTTTGTCAGTTAAGTCATCAAAGGCGTTACTAAGATTGGTCTCTGATGCCGTCCAGTCTCGTTCCTGTTCATTTCTGTCAGCTACACGTAACTCAACAATACAAAGTCACATTTTGAACGTGTCCACTAATACGTACCTGAACTGCTTCCTTCTTTCCTATTCTCGTTTACGGAGATGGAACCAAAGTACAGACAGAAGAACGATGATGGCGCCATAGCAGCCCATATGGACTGAGAAGCAAGTTAAAGTAACGAGGGGCATCCTTTGGACTGGAAGAACCTGGGGCCCTATCGTTGTTTCCCACAGCCCAGGCGACAAAAAAGCGCAGCCGTGCTGACAGACTTTTTAGTTTGCCCTGCTACGTTTCCGCGCCAGCAATGGCCATCAGAATAACCGTCGTTCCCCAGAAGGACAACGTCAACCAGTAGGCGAATAACAGTCCAACACGAGTAGAATGCGAGATGGGCACAGCTTGAAGTATGGTTAGCCCATAGTTGACATAAGATTGAAAGTCACATGACTAAAACAAATAAAGAACAATCCAATATCGAGAATTAGAAAATAAACTTACCCATCAACACGGCGGTGCCCAATTATGTTCGGCGTCAAGAACAACTAAGAAGTTGTTAGTTTTTCAATAAAAAAGTTTAAATGATCGGCAAGTTACCGTACCAGTTTGGAAAGACAACAGCACGGTTGTAGCGGCGAATCAACCAGCCAGCACCCAACAGAATGATGCATTGGATTGCGCCAGTTCCCATCGAGAGAAGTTCAGTCTGGAGTGTTGTGAACCCAAAGTCGGAGATGATTATTGTGGAAAACGAGCCCAGGCCGCCAGTTGGAATTTGAATACTGTATGTCAGTGACGGGTGTTTGTCAGCACAAGGTTGTGAGATTGAATATGTTCAAAGCAAAACACTGAGAGAACAGTCTTACATCACTTGTATCAACACGTAGCACCACACCTGAAGATCCTTGATGGTCTCTATGACGTGAGATCGCTTGAGCTTTCGGTTTTGAATGCCCGTTTGGTTTGCACGGACACGCTCAATCATGAGAAGTCGATCCTCTTTCGTGAAGCACTTTGCTCTCATGGGACTATCGGGCATCCACCAGGCGACAAAAATTGCCCACACGCAAGTGACCGAGCCGAGAAGAATGTAGAGAACCTGCCACGACTTGAGGACTGACGACTGAATATGACTGATGCCGTATGCAATCAAGCCGCCACAGATGCCCTGCACACCGTTCTGCACAAGATTGTCAGTGGTCACGAAGTTGCCATGTATGGCTCACAATTCCCAACCGAGAAGAATACATACCATTCCCTTTGATACGTCAGCAAGAGTTTATTAACTTATGTCATAAGGAGACGCATGTTCTACTTACATACCAGCAAGCCACAATGACGGCTTGCTCGCTTCTTGTATACCACATGGACGAGAGAAGCAGGAAGGTCGGCTGGGAGACAGCTTCAAACAAGCCAAGGAGGACACGCAGCGCGGTCAAAACGGTGAAGTTGAATCCAAAGCATGTCATAGTAACTGTCAAGCCCCAGAGGAAGATGTTTGCTGCAAGATACTTGGCGATTGGTACCTTCTGGACAATGAGGACAGTTGGGAATTCAGCAGCGAGAATGCCAAAGTAGATTACAGTATGCAACCAAGCGTACTTATTCCTTGTCAGTAAAGCACGACAAAAGAAGAAGATGAGGTGGAGAAAAGCAAGAGCAATAAAAAGAGAGAGAAACACACATCTTGCCCAACAAGGTGGGCATCGGTTTGGATGCCCATGATAGCGGAGAAGCTGAGTGCGTTCTTGTCCAGGGACTGCAAAAAGTATGTGCCCAGCATGACGACCAAGACGCGCTTGTCAATCATTCGGCGCAGACGAGTGCTCGTCGCCGGGTCGACCTCGACAGCTTCCGCGCCACCAACATACTCCCGAATCTCGTCGTCCATTGTGGCATGTTTATCTGGAAATCCCTCCGTGTCGAGACGCTCGAGGCGCTCTATCTGGGCCTCCGCCTGTTGCGTCTTTGGTTCGGCCATTGTCATAATACCTCTGTGTTCGTATTGTCGATCGTATTGTCGCTGCGCTGTGTACCACACTTTTGCCACAAATTCATTTTTCTTTGTTCGCCGTTGGGTACATCGCTGTTGTCGACTTTATATCTTGATGCTGCTTCCCCAGAAAACGGCGACATGCACCAGGGCCCTCAGGGAAATATAGAAACAACACGGCGATCTCCCCGCAAACTTGTCAAAAAATCCGGGGGTTATCCGCATCCATGCGGTTTTCCTGGCGTTATCCGGAATCTTCTCTGGGGTCTCCAGATTCGCGGGGTTTTCCGCCGGTGTCAACTTGGTAGTTCATCCCAGGAAGGATGCACCCTACGCCGATCCGCCGTTTTCCGACCACCACTCAGTCGCATGTAGTCTTCCGCCCCCTGTCAATCCGCCAATGCATCTTCCGACGAACAGTTTCTCATAAATCCTCCACACCCTTGCTCCCTCCATCCGACTTCTCCTTTTCCGATCACAATAGTTTTCCGATTCCAATGCGGCTGTATGGCGTGGTTCGTCGTTAATTGCTCCGATAATCTCCCGATTTCTGCGGGCACAGTTAATTGAAATGACGGCCCGGTTCTTACATATTGTCAGGATTTCCCCAAAAGAGGAAAAAAAGGCAGCTCTCTCCCGTTTCATCATCACACGGAAGGAAATCCAGCAACGTCAACAGAGAAGCAAAGACAAACCCAACCACCACCAATAATCGCAGCACCATGCCTGACCTTCTATCAATCTTCACTTCTCCGGATGGAGTAAAGAACACGCCGTTCGAGATCAAAACCGCCCTGGCCGACATGACCTTGCAGGACACCAAGGCTCTCGCTCTCCGTCTTGTGGACAGCTTGGTTCACCTCAAGGATGAGACTGGCGAGTTCCGTGTGCCACTTGCGACGGGTGGCTTCAAGGTTGACTCCAAATCTTGGAATAATTGGGAGTGGACACAAGGTGTTGGACTGTACGGCATGTGGGTTCTCTTCGAGATCACTGGAGACACTACGGTCCTGAGCCACATTCAAGCATGGTTCGACCACCAATTTGCAAAAGGCACACCGACGAAAAACGTCAACAGCATGGCGCCTATGTTGACTCTGGCCTACCTGTATGAACACACAGGCGAACTGAAATACCGGGCATACCTTGAATCGTGGGCGGAGTTTATCATGCATGGGATCCCCAGAACGACAGGTACGTTTTCATTATGGAAATTTTTAATGCATTCATGCTAACAGCATCAGAGGGGGGCATCCAGCACATCACATTCCGACAAGTCAACGAAGGCGAACTGTGGGATGACACACTGATGATGTCTGTTCTTCCCCTTGCCAAGATTGGCGTCTTGTTAAAGCGCCCTGCATACGTCGAGGAGGCAAAGCGTCAGTTCTTGCTCCACATCAAATATCTGGTGGACCGACGTACAGGATTGTTCTTCCATGGATGGACTTTCTTGGAGCGCCACCATTTTGGTGAGGCACTCTGGGGAAGAGGAAACTCGTGGGTGACTATCGCCATTCCAGAATTCCTTTCTCTGATCCAGTTGCCACGAGATGATCACCTCAGTGTCGTCCTCATATCCACACTCGAACAACAAGCCATTGCTCTCAAGAAGCATCAAAACCAGAATGGGCTTTGGCATACGTGATAGATGACCCAGAGTCGTACTTGGAGGTCTCCGCATCAGCAGGCTTCTCGTTTGGTCTACTAAAGAGTGTTCGCTTGGGCTACCTTGGGAAGGATTACCAGGAAGTGGGTATGCGGGGACTGGAAGCTGTTATCAACAATGTCAACGAAAAAGGACTGGTCCAAAATGTCAGTTTTGGCACACCAATGGGTGCAGACAAGGACTTTTACCGGAAAATTCGCCTGACGGCTATGCCCTACGGCCAGGCCATGACACTTCTTTGTGTAGTCGAGCGCATGCGGCAGTATTTGTAGAAAACATTACAATAAAATCCATCTACCTGTTATGTATACAATATCCATCTTACTGTCAATGATGTCGCAGCCTGTGGAAGGCTAGTACCCGACTTCTAATGAGATTCCAACCCAAAATAAAATATGTGGTCAGGAAGTGTTGCGTATCCCATTTCGCAAAGTACAATGTCAGACATTTTCCATACCGTACAGCTGGTGCTTGTTCTTCATAATATGGCCCAGAAATGATGCTGAAAAGGAGCACGGTATTGGCTTTGAAGAGTGCTGACTGGAGAAGCGGAAAGAAGGAGAATTTAGGATTGCGGGGAAGCTCCCTGGATATCTCCGATACTACTTTCTGCCCACAAGATCAGTGTCAGCACTCTATTTGGTGTGCGACGTAAATGAAAATACACCTATCACCGCACAGATACAAGGAAACCAATATACAGGCATCGTTTCAACATCACAATCAACGGGACCGCATCCACTCCACATATTCTGTACCTCGGCTCCGCGCATTTTGATCGTGGAGTGGTGAACATTGAGGGTGAGCGATATCTAACTGGGACTACCGCCACGCTTGATCTCCAACGGCCGCACGCGGTCCGACTTCCCCGCCTTCATCCTCACGCCACTCCACGCGAACTCCCCGCGTTTTTTCTTGTTTCTCCCTCTGTCCGGGGCTGAGAGATTTCGCCGTGTGGGGGAAAAGGCGGTCTTGATTGTTGGTCGGCGGGCCTCATCCAAAAGTGTCGCCCTGAAAAGCAAGCCTTCAAATCCTCGCGTTCGGCCGTTGCACTTTTCTCCCTCTAGCCGCTGACAAGTCAATGTTCCGTACGTGACTGATAAAGCTATGGTTCGAAACTGCACTTGTTTCAATGAGAATGGTTGACGGGTACTCGCACATGACTAACAGACAAGAGCATGGCATCCCTCGCTTGAATATATAAGTAGTAGGCTCAAGGTGTTTCTTTCATGGACAGATAATATAGACCGTCACTTCACATCAAAACGCAACACAGCAACGACATCACGAGCAAATTCCATACAATATGGCAACTGTCACCATTCCCGCCCGTCAGCGTGCAGCCGTCAAAGAGGGGAGTGGCCACGACGCGAAAGCACCTGTCCGTGATGTTGCTGTCGTGCAGCCCGGCCACGGCCAGATTCTTGTCCAGATTGCATGGTCAGGCCTGTGTTCCAGCGACAAGTCTCTGATACACGATGAATGGGGCCCGCTCGGTGTCGCCATGCAGCCCCAGACTAACGGCATTGCTGGCCACGAGGGTGTTGGACGTGTCGTTGCTCTTGGTCCAGGTGTGGTCGAGAGTGGCCAGTGGAAGCTTGGTGATCGTGCTGGCATCAAATGGATCACAAACGTCTGCCGCACATGCCACTTCTGCAAGCAAGTGTATCAGGGTGGTGAGGTTCTGTGCCTACACCAGACAAACTCTGGCTTCAGTGCTGCTGGCACATTCCAGGAATATTGCGTGACCTCTGCGAACTACGCCACTCACATCCCGGACACCGTTAGCGACGAGGAGGCTGGTCCCATTATGTGCGGTGGTGTCACTGCCTACAATGCTTGCAAACGCAGTAAGGTTCGCTCTGGCGAGTACATCGTTCTCATCGGTGCCGGTGGCGGCCTTGGCCATCTCGGAGTCCAGTATGCCAAAGCTCTCGGCATGCGTGTCATTGCCGTGGATGGCGGCAGTGCAAAGCGTGAACTCTGTATGAAGCTTGGTGCTGAGCATTATCTCGACTTTGCCGACACGCCCGATATGGCCAAGGCTGTTGCTGAGCTGACTGATGGTCTTGGTGCTCACGGCGTCGTGGTCTTTGCAGCCGTCGCAGCTGGTTACGCTGTTGCACCGTCCCTGTCTCGCAGTGGTGGCACCATCGTCGCAATCGGTCTTCCCGGCGACCCGACGGTTCTTGCTGGTGCTCCTCCAGTTATGCTGGCTCTCAAGGTATCATGGTGCTTTATTCCCCAAAATGTTGGAACATTCCGATATGACTAACAACGCACAGCAACTCAGCATTGTTGGCAGCGTCGTCGGCACGCAGCAAGATGTCGATGAGGCTCTCGCTTTCACAGCCCGTGGTCTCGTCCATCCTATCTTGACAAAGGGTACTTTGGAAGACGTCGATAAACTGATGGACGCAATGGTTTCTGGAAAGCTGCCTGGTCGAGCAGTCCTGAAAATTGGGAAGTGATATCTGAGAGAGGGAGCTGGTGATAGGAAGTTATAGTGTTAATACCGTAAATGTCAACAACGGTATGCGATTGTGTGGTGGCAGCTGACAACGTAGGCGAAGTTTCTTTTGGTGGGGGGGAGAGGATGGGAATATATATATCCTTGAAACAAAAAAAAGAGAAGTAACAATTTATTTTTCGTTTGGAAACTATTCTATGATTTTGGTTGTAAAATACGGCCCCAAAATTTTCGAATTTAAGTTTGTTTACCTCACAAACTTAATATAATATACGCAAAAAGTGTAGTTATTGAATAAAAAGCGTCTGCCCCAATTTATGATAATACACATGGCTAAAGAAACACACACACGCACACACCAAAAAAAAAAAAAAAAAAAAAAAAAAGAGAGAGAGAGAGAGTATAATAACAGCCACATCTTGGGTAGGATGCCTCAAGTACTTAAATGCTTTCTTCGCTACTTTATCCTTGGCTTTCGTTTTCTTTCATGAAAAGGCCAACGGTACAGCAACCCGGTTCATTCCTCATAACTGGGAGTGAGGCAATGCAGCACCGGATAGGTTGTCACTAACGGCGGTCTTAACCTGTGAGGCGACAGCCTTTTCCGCCTCTGCGATAGCATCATAGCCATATAGCCAAGGCTGGACCTTGGGGCAATTCCACCGACTCGGGAATGCGGCATGAGTATCCCAGTTTGGACCAGAACGTAGTGCGTTATCACGGAGTACTTGCTTGTCACCACTAAGCATGTGGAAGTCGGCTCTTTGGTTGAATGTCTCGCGGACAATAGCCTCGCCTCTTTGCTTTCTGACAGCTTCGTAGCTGTGCAGTGCTGTCTTGAGCTGGGATTTTTCCTTGACGTGAGAAAGCAGTGTACCCAGAACGGCTCCGTCCTCAAGGGACGAGTTTGCACCCTGGGCAAGGTACGGCAGCATGGGATGACATGCGTCGCCCCTAGTGAATGTGGTCAGATTTGAAAGATAGGTGGTATAGCGGGAATGTGTCAACTCACAAGAAAACAAGGTTTGCCTCATCATTTACCCAATGGGGAAGCTCCTCCACTGCTTGCGTATTAGTATCAAGAATAACAACATCGAATTGTTAAGGCACATAATTGTCATGGCCAGAAATAAATGGCCGCCACTTACTGTGCATCAGCTTCCACTTGTCGACACTGTCAACGTAGCCGAGGAAACGCTTCAGTCTATTCGGGCAAAAGTCAGTCCGAGATCCAATGACACATATGCGCCAGAGCATCATCCAGATAAGAAGAACTCACGTTGGATCCCAGGATGAGAATAGCTCGTTCATCTCTTGGACAGATGCCTTTTCTTTCGAAACTTGGTCGGGAAGGTTGTCTGGGACAAGGAGCACAATGTTGTACATCTCGCCACCACGCAGTGAGTAGCCAACTGCATGTGCGCCAGGGCCAATCCAGAAATGGACTGTCGGCTTCCGTACCCATTCACGCAGATCCTCGTCAGAGATCTCATCAAGCGTCAAAACAATGCGGTAAGCCAGATCACCCGTTGGTATGGGCTGGCTCCGCGGGGCATCCTTCAGGAACGTCTTGCGGCACTGCGACCATAGACCATCCGCACCGATCACCAAATCAGCCGTGAAGGTCTTTCCAGAGACCGTCGTCAGGTGTGCATCCGTCCGTCCGGCAACATCGAGCGCAACTACACGTTCATCGAGAGAGAATACGACACCTAGAGCGAGCGCCCGCTTGTATAAAGCCTGTTGCAAATCGGCCCGATGCACGTCAACAAAGGAGCACCGTATTTGGTCCGCTGGCGTGTGTCGAAGTTGGTCTCGCGGTAGAGCACCTCGCCCGAGTAGCGATGCACAAAGAGGTCTGTCGGCTCGGCCACGGTTTTCCAAAACACCTCTGGCACCTTCCAGTGCTGCAGGAGACGGCTGCCGTTGGGTGTAATCTGTAGTCCAGCGCCAATCTGTGACGGTCAGTATATGCGAAGAGAAGTAAGGGAACAAAAGGAACAAACATGGCGTTTCCATGTCTCACCTCAGAAATCTCTTTTGCCTGCTCAATAACCCGGACACTGTGGCCGCCCATAGCACAGGAGATGGCTGCGCCAAGTCCACCCAAGCCAGCACCGACAATGATGATGGTAAGCCGCTCGTCGCTGCTGGAGCCTGAGCTCGTCACGGTGTCTGTGGCCATTTTGCTGGTAATGTCTGTCACTGTGTCGTCGGCTGTCACTGTTGTCGAGTTCTTGCTCGTTTTTGTGGTGTTGTTTGCTGTGGGCATGGGCTTGTTGCCCGAGTGCTTTCGAAGCCAGCTAAGAACGGCCCCCATTTTCTTTTGTGTTGCGCCTGGGCGAGGCGATTGGAGCTTGCGGACGTCCGGGGGTAAGTTGCCTGCGGGAAGTAAGGATTGTACCACGAGGTGCATGACAGAATTCAGGGACAGATCGCAGTCAAATAGATCCAGGAAAACCGGACATTTGGTACCGACAGACGGCTGTTTGAATAAGATGGCCGATTCTTGCTTTAGCAATATCCATTACCGGTCGTCTTGCCGTCTTCTTTTGTTTTGGAACGGCTGATTCTGGCGTACTGCAAAGGGTACTGAAAAAAACAAAACACTGCCCGCACTTCGGGACATTTAGTAGTAGTGCCACATGACAACTAATTGTGCCAGCCCGTGTTATTGTGATGAGCTCCGTCTTGACCTGCAGAGTCAAGCTCCTAGAGAGTGCCCCAGGGTTTGCTGCTCGTCCTCAGTGGTTGAATGGACCCTTTGTCGCGACACGAATGCGTCCCCGGAAATTCCGAGCTATCCAAACCTACTCGGAAATTCCGAGTAGGGGTTGGGTGGACATCACTGGTGTACTTTCAGCGCATAAGTCCACTGAGACTGCGACGTATCTACTAATCTACTTTCACAGTCCACTCACTGCCTGAAGCAGGAGCCAATAGCGCTAAGGGATTCTGTGTGAGTGGGGCTAGCTTCTTTCCGAATTGGGATATCTTTTCCCCAACGTTGAACGACATCATGCTTCTGTTATTGTAGTCTCTTCTGACCAAATACGGTGTTCACAATTGTGACAATTTTCAAAATATTGCTTTGAAACAGGACAGCACAGCAGCGTACCAAACAACCGTCAACATTCCCCCCGCCTCCAGATATGAGTGACTCAGCACCCAAAGGGCCTTTCCGTCTCGTTACTGTCAACACTGCCCCCGAGCGTGCCAAGCGCCTGATTGGCATTGTCGTCGAGAAATTGAAGGACAGCTATACCATCGACCATGTTGCCAACTGTGAGAGTATGTGTCACTCGTCAAGAACCGATACTTGCGTCTGGATCCCTAACGACCTCAGGAAAGGAAGACGTCGAGGCGACTGTGAAAGAGTTTCAGCCCAATGTTCTCGTAAGCAGATCTCCCACTGTATAATTTTCGTTCTATTCTAATGTCACAGTGCTGTGCATCTATGTGGACGCCGGAAGAGAGCAACGCCATTCGTGCCACGGCCAAGTCTCTTATCCCTGACATCAAGACGCACGCCATTCCCCAGGGCCTGCAGGTGCAAAAGGGCCCCGAAGCTATTGTCGGCCATCTTGTCGAGGAGCTGCCGAAGCTCCTAGGATGATTTGTATGGTTTCCATGTGATGGACAGGTCGTATACGTATATAAAACAGACTCTAGAGGCGGTACTATAGAATTATAAACAAGGGTTTGCTTTCAGCCACCAGTGTTGTTTTTGTTGTTTATCGAAGAGGCCCCTTTCTAAACTTCGTTCTCAAAGACATTGACGAGGGTGCCAATGTGAGGTAAAATTTCCACGGCAAACTCATCGCCAGCCCGGAGTGTCTCCTTAGGCTGTCTACCCATACCAACGCCGGCCGGTGTACCAGTGACGATAACAGTTCCGGCAGGCAATGTAGTTCCCTGGGAAAGGAAGCTCACAATCTTGGGAATGCTGAAGATAAGGTCACTATTTGGAAGAGTCAGCTACTGAAACTTTAGGGCGGGTGCATAAGTAGCACTCACTTTATCCCACAATCTTGAAGGACTGTGCCATTCTTGAAGCCACGAAGGGTCAACTTTTCCGGATCAGGAATGAGTTCCTTGGACACAAGGACGGGGCCTGCAATAACAACATTAGATGTAGCTCAATGTAGTCGTCTGTCAAGTATGGCGTGACATCCTTACCAATTGGGCACGCGCCGTCGAATCCTTTGGAGAAGCACCATTGAGATTGAGAGAGCTGGCTGTCTCTGCTGGAAACATCATTGGCGGCTGTATATCCCAAAACATAGTCCATTGCATCAGCCTCGGACACGTTCTTGGCTGTCTTGCCAATAACAACTCCCAACTCAGACTCGTAGTCACCAGTGTCCGTCTCCTGTGTAAGTTTCGGTAGGATGGTCGGAGCGGGCCAGGGGTCACCCAGTGATGTGCTCGGCTTCCTGAATAATTGTAAGTATCGCATCATGTCGAGATGTAACATTTCTACACTTACAAAAAGACCGTTGGGATGGTCGGAATATCCATCTTCACCTCAGCAGCATGTTGCTTGTACTGTGAGAGTCAGCATTGATATCGAACAATGCAACAGAGGATGTGGCCTTGCATACATTTAGACCAATACAGCGGATCGTGCCGACTTCACTTGCGGATAGCGGCGACAAGATCCGGTCGACGACATCAAATTTGCCAGTGGCAGATCCGGCCGCAAGTACAGATGAGCCCGAGAAGATCTCAACACGGACTTCCTCGCCACGACGGACAGCAAGACCGATGTCAATTCTGGCATCGACAGGTTGACCAATAAGAATGGCAGTTGCGCTGGACCGCGGCACGAAACGCACAAGGCCTGCAAGATGGTTAGCTACCAGTATCAAAATCTCCCTGTATTACTCTTCACAATCCCACTCACGAGTAAATTTACTGGAGAAAGCCATAGTAATGCGTTGTCGTATGATTTTGCTTGTTCTGATGCCATGAAGTTCACGTTGAGAACGACTGTAGGGAGGAGAAAACTTTTGTGTACTCCAATCTTTGGTGGGGGAACTCTTCCTACATGCGGCGGAATCAAACCATAAAAAAATAAGTGGACTTTCCCCAATGCCGACATGTCAGAATGTCAACGTGGGCACCACAAAAGACATATTTTGCTCGTAACTAGCCCCAGATTTCGTATGAAATGAGTGGCACCATCATGGGGTCTCGGAAATTCCGAACTGGGCATGACATTCAACAATGCTGGCTTTTCTCGGGCAAAGATATGCCGTAAAGTAAGCTAAAGTGCCACGAGGTTTGTGGGGATGCGGTAGTCTGTTCTGGATGTAGCTCTATGTTGACATTCTATATGTGCGTCACATTATCTCCATACACATTGAGTAAACGGCTGTACTTCTGGAGAAATCCAGCCAGCTCCAACTTCAACTCCGATATTGAAACGACATCATCCGCAAACGTCTACCAATATGACTGCCTCTTTCAACAACGAGCCTCCCAGCATGTTTCGGTCATTTCTTCCAGACCTGAGTACGCCGCGCTTCTCTCATATGAAAACACAAGACACACACGAATACTCCAACGAGTTCATTACTGGGGGCAATCCGCCGTGGCTGCATGGCTTGTATCTCCACTGGCGTCAGCTCCTGGCAGAGCCTTTTATCGGTGTCACCAACGACGGTACGTTCTCTGCAAGTCTCGTAACCAAAAATCCTTTCTAATAATTTGCTGCCTCTAGGCAAAATTCGACCGGATCTTTTCACCCTCCAAGATGAAGAAGTTCCCATTGCTGCAATTACGGCGGCGGCAAAGGCTGTTGTCTCTGGTTGCGACGATGCCCAGCACGCTCGTCTCAGCTACCACATCGACTCACATGAATGGCGCACGTGGTCAAACCCCGAATTTCTCTTGAGTGACAAGGGTATTCGCCTCGATGAGATCTCTGAGGCGCTTCGCGACAAGGTTCTCTTTGTCCTGGAGACAGCTCTGTCACCGGAAGGCTACCAAAAGGCTATTGGCGCCATGCGAGTCAATGGATTCCTCGGCGATCTCGTTAAGGCACCGGCTGTGATGAACGAGTTTTCCTACAACTTTGTGCTTTTCGGCAACGGTCCCTCTGAGGACAAACCGTGGGGCTTCTCATTCTACGGCCATCACCTCTGCCTCAATGCCTTCTTCTACAAGACACAGATGGTCTTGTCGCCGTGGTTCGCAGGAGCCGAGCCAAATCTCATTGACAGTGGCCCACATATGGGCACACGGATTCTGGACGTGGAAGAACGTCTTGGACTGCAGCTGATGCAGAGCTTGTCCCCAGAGCAGCAAAAGCGGGCACAGACATACGAAAAAATGAAGGATCCTGCCATGCCTCACGGACGGTGGAACCACGACGATCAGCGGCACTTGTGCGGTGCCTACCGTGACAACCGCGTTGTGCCATACGAGGGTATTCTCGTGTCAGAGATGAGCTCTAGTCAGATCGAGCTTGTCAACGGCATTGTCGAGCAATACTTGCTCTTCTTGCCTTCTAAGTCCCGGGAGCTACGTGCTCGTGCTATCGCCGACTACTTCCACGAGACGTACTTCTCGTGGATTGGTGGATACGGTGATGACAATGAGCCCTTTTACTACCGGCTACAAAGCCCTGTTGTCATTCTCGAGTTTGACCATCACTCTGGTGTGTTTTTGACAAATAAGGACCCGGCGCGATTCCACATTCACACGCTGCTACGCACACCAAATGCGGGTGATTATGGAATGGCTTTGCGGCCATTCATCAATAGATTAGAGCAGGAGTACGTATGGGAGGGTGAGCGGGATTAGCACATTTGCGGAATCTCGGAGTCTCAACGGTTATCCGTAGCTACGACTTGTATACATATAGTGCATTGTATCATTTGTCTTTTCTTTTTAATTTCACCAGTCGCAAATCTCTTATAAGTCAATAGTCAGCGGTGAACTTCGATACGACCTATTTCTAGACTGCCTTCATATCTCATCACCACTACCAATACATTTAAACTAACCAACACGGTCACCGACCTGGAACTTGGGCAGCCAGATATCAATCACGGCTGCTCGTCCGGCGGCGACGGTCTCCAAGCCCTTTTGTATCGCAGCATCAATCTGGTCTGCCGACTTGACAGTGCATCCGAAACCTGCACCAGCAGCCACAGCAACCTGTGCGTGATCACAGCTGGGGTCGAACGTCACGTACAGGTCATCAGGGGTCTCGGCTTGACTTGAGTGGCCCTGTCGGTGGCATGCCAAAGCACTCAGCATGGGGCTCTTCCATCCCCGGTTGTTCAAGATCACAGTCAGGAACGGAGCGTCGTACTTGCGTGCCATCCAGTGCACAGTCTCTGGGATGCTAAACATAAAGCTGCCATCGCCGGTGATGTTCACAACCAGCTTGTTGGGGTAGGCCATCTTTGCACCAACGGACGCACCACCATTCCAACCCAGACACGTGGCGCCAGATGTAAAGTATGTGCCAGGCTGGCTACGCATCAGGACATCGCAGATGGGGCGGAAGTTGGAAATACCCTCGCTCATGACCAAGGCATCATCAGGCAGATAGGCACGGAGGCGCGATAGAGCAAAGTGTGGTGTGATAATGGAGCTATCAGCAGGGAGAGCCTCCTTGGCATGAATGCCGGAGATGTATGCGTCGTGGATCTCGGCAACCTTGGCTGTGCGCGCCTCAATGCCTGCCTGGTACACCTTCAGTGTCTCAACATCCTCGCCACGCGGAATAGCGAGATAGCCGTTGATTTGTTCCAGTGATGTCAGGACGTCAGCCTTGCAGGACAGCTCGGTGTCGATGTGGAAGAGTGACATGTTGACCTTCAACGGGTCGCAGTCAATGTGGAAAACTTTGGCGCCGGGCGATGGGCGGAACACGGACTTGATCCACGGCACGTCGCAGTCAAGGACAAGAACGACATCGGCGTTTTCGAGAAGTCCATTTGGCAGACCTTCACTCCAGTGGTTGCCCGCGTAGAGTTTGTGAGTGTGGGGGAAGTTGAGGTAGCCCGGTACAGCCTCGAGAACTGCCGTGCCCGTTGCCTCGCACAACTTGATCAACTGATGGACAGCGTTGGGTTGGCGGCCCAGATACGACGTCACAACCAAAGGTGCCGTGGCACCCAGCAGGGCCTTGCCAATCTCTTCCACGGCCGCCGGTGCCAATGCACTCGGGGACAGTGGCTTCCACTTGCTGGCGTTGACCGTGTAGGGCGTAATCTGCTCCTCGAGAGCCTCGCGGCTGGCAATAAGGTACGATGGGCCCTTGGGCTCGCTCTGAGACATTTGAGCGGCGCGCAGAATCAGTTGTTTGGCGTTGCGGCCGGTGCGGATCTCGTGGTTGAGCACCGTGTAGCCACGCACAATGCCGCGTTGGTCGATGGTGTCTTGGATATAGTGGATGAACTCGTTGCGTGTGCCCACCAGCTCACCCTCGTCGGTGACCGGGCTGGTGCCGGCAATCATAATCACTGGGATGCGGGCGCGGGACACGTTATGGATAGCGCCGCCCATGGCCAGAGTACCGGCATCAACATGCACAAGGATGGCCTGCATGCGGCCGCTGGCCTGGAAGAAGCCCTGTGCTGCACAGAGACCCACGAACTCGTTGGGAGCTGTGAAGAAGCGCAGGCCATTTTTCTTTGAGCCATTCTTCTTGGCGTCCGCCTCGCGTTTGCTGATGGCCTCGAGAATGGCCGGGTGGTCGCTGCCGAGGTTCACGAACAGATGGGTGACGCCGGCATCCTCGAGAGCTTCGAGGATGGCCGTAGCCGTGGTGTAGTTGCTCATTGTTGCGGGCGATTATGACCAAATTGTCGTATCAGAGTATCTTGCTGCTCTCGGCGTTATGCGTGGAATTTGATTTTGTGGCCACTGTCGCTATGTTCCGTTCATAGCCTGTACCCCGTACATGGCCCTCTTTATGTTATGCTTCCAGATCAAAACGATTCTACACTCACGGTTGCGTGTTGCATTTCCGCCGATGGCAGTCTTTGTCTCCGCTGATTTACCCAAGTTGCCAAGCTGCATGGTAGTTTGCCTCGGATTTCCCGACTGTGAGATTCAAAGCTAGAAGCAGAAAGGTCACAGTTAGTGTACCAATTTAAGATTGAGACGCTAAGCAAGACCTCACGATATCTGCGGTAAATTCGTCCGCCATTATCGATATGGAGGATAAGAATGAGGAGACGGGTATTATCAGAGGCAGAAACCTGTAAGTATGTCAACAATTTCTGACACGGGTGCTGTGTTTTCTTTCGCCCACCTGAATGCAACCCTTTTCCTTACTTTTTTTTGTCTTTTTTTCTTTTTTGGGGGGCAGACAATTCTTAATCTCAAAATGTTAAATAATCCAGTGATATATATTTTACATAAAATTATACCAATGTATAATCATTTTGCAACTTTTCATTTCCAATTTCCAATTCTGCAAATCTACTCAGAAAAAGCATTGTCTCTCCTTGTTACATAACGTAAAACTCAAATAGGGTAGTGGTGGCCATGCGAGCCAATTGTGACAACGCGCTCCTCTGTAAACTCGTTGATACATGACGTACCGCCAAATTTACCGTATCCAGATGCCTTCTGGCCACCGAGTGGCAAATGTGGCTCGTCTGCATAATGTTAGAAGCTGAACAATAAAAAAAGAAAAAGCATAGTTGGGGAACAATTTGAGCTTACCATGAACAGTTGGTCCGTTGATGTGACAGGAACCACTGCGAATGCGCCGAGCGACGGCCAGAGCGTCCTGAATATCATCACCAAAAACAGATGCAACCAGACCATACTCGGTGTCGTTGGCTAATTGGATCGCTTCCTCGTTGGTATCGAATTCAAAGAGGGCGACAGTGGGACCAAACGATTCTTGGTAGTAAATGTCCATGCCCTTTTGGACGTTCTGAAGGACAAGAGGCTGGACGATGGCGCCGTCGACTGAGTGGCGGCCACCATATACCGTGGCACCCTTAGCAAGTGCATCTGCGACAAGCTTCTCAACACGGCTTCCTGCAACCGGACTGATAAGAGAGCCGAGTGCTGCTGTCGAATCTAGCCGGGGGTCCGCAGCGTGAAGAGAGTCAATCTGGCGACGCAGATTGTCAGCCACCAATATGTTTGAGAAGAAATACTAAGAAGAATAATAACTCAAACCACGTACCTTCGCTTTCAAAAGCCTGCAAACTCTTCAGCAACTGACTTGTGAATGATGATTCTCTCAGTCGACATGCAGATCTGCCCTGGTGCTGCATTGCACCAAATGCGGCGGCACGTACTGCCTCGGCAACATTGGCATGCTTGAGTACGACCATCGGTGCCTTGCCGCCAAGCTGAATTTGGTCAGTGAACAAAACGCCAATACATCAGATCATGTCATATATGAGAGGGTAGGATACCTCAAGAATTGTGGGCTTAAGGTACTTTGCGCTCATGGCAGCAATAATGCGACCAACTGCTGTCGAGCCGGTAAAGTTGATGCGTTGGACGGACGGATGGCCAACCATCGCCTCAGTGACAACACTGGCGCTTGACCGCGGACAACATATGAAACTGAGAACACCAGCGGGAAGACCAGCTTCACGGAAGGCGTCCACTAGAAGATATTGTGTTCTGGGGCTGTTTTTCTGATGCTTTCAGAATAACAGTGTTGCCACAGATCAACGGCGTGATGAAGGCACGGATACCAAGAATGATCGGTGCGTTCCAAGGAGCAATTCCCAAGATGACACCGCACGGCTCGCGGAAGACCATGGCCAACGTGCCGCGGTCATTGCTCTGAAGAAGGTCGCCCTTAATCTGCGTCGTCATACCGGCCGCCTCCTGAACAAACCCAAGGCCGGTGCGGATGTTGAAGGCCGCCCAGCTGGGCTTGGCGCCAGTCTCTTCGACCATGGAGCGCACGAGCTCAGCTGGCGCGACTGAAGCACCTCGACAGCCTTCAGCATAATCGTCCGGCGCTCAATAGGTGTTGTCTCACGCCACGTCTCAAAGGCTTTCTCGGCCGCGGCAACGGCGGCCTGCGCGTGTGCCTCGGTAGCAGCAGGAGCATAATGAACGACCTTTGCGTGATTGGGTCGAGGACGGGAAACGTGTCGGCAGCGGTGTCGATATTCTCGCCGTTGATCACAAGGCCAAAAGTGGCATGGTTTGCTGCCGGTGGTGACATTGTGTCCGCTGCTTGGCAGGAGTTTTGGCCTCGCTGTGAATTGTTGTATCTAGAGAGGCAGGATAGAAGTTGAGGCTCGACACAGGAAAACGACCGCTGGATGTGTCCGTAGTATATGTGCTATTGTCGTTTTGAGAGAAAAGCCTTATCTTGATTACAGTAGCATTTACATCTGTGGCCGCCGGTTGCGCCTTCCCGCTCCCGCCTACCCTCTTCAATGTTTGACCCACTGACTCCAAATTCGAGCAATGGCCTGTCAAATACCCGAGCAAAAGACGGCGACAAGAGGAGGCACGAGACACCAACTCGGAATTTCCGACCTTCCCCGCCTGCCAAAGCTAGGCCCTGACACATGCTCCGCAAACTCCGCACACTATTTGACGCTAAGCTTGCGGGGAAACGACTACCGTCCAGAACAAAAACGCACACATGCAAAGGCGCGGTTGCAGGGAGGTGGGTCTGCCCTGCGGAGAAAAGTGGCAGAAAGGAAGGCACGAGGCGTCACGCGGCCATTTGCGGGACTGTCTCCTTTCTGCCGCAGAGCATCCAGACAATCGCACTTTCCCACCTCTGTGACCGGCACAACTCAATTTTGACGACATCGTTTGAATAAAGGAGATGTGAACAACCAAAACGATCGACAAAAGGACACGGAAGCAAAGGACAGGCTCTAGACGCGACAGCCAGGACAGGTCTAAATCATTCCATCCTAGTAAATATCGGTTCAAATCATAGCCGTGCGCCCTGTTAGCAACGGCCTTCCAGGGCATCCAAAATGGAGACATCAGAAATCTTTGGCACGTCACCGCTGGCCACAGCGGCTTCATCCGCCGCAGATAGAACCGGGAACAAGGCACGCAAACGGAAACGGCCTCGAGCCGTGCAGGCATGCGAGCGGTGCCGCAACAAAAAGTACAAGTGCGACGAGCTGTATCCGACATGCTCTCATTGCTCCAGTATGTATTGATATTCACTTGTCTCCCTTTAAGTGGCCGAACTGTACTGACCCATATTCAGAGGCCGGGGCCGACTGCACCTACGGCCGCATCCTACGGCCCCATACCGAGGCATCAGATCCGAGGTGAGTTGCTGTTTGTATTCCTAATTTTGTGGTCTTACTTTGTTGTACAGACATGATAAGATCGCATAGCATAACATCTGATTGCTGACTGCTGCCTGCGCTTTACAACCCCTAGTTACACAAAAACGTTGGAGCTACGGATCGAGGACCTGGTCTCGCGACTTGAATACTTTGAGCGAGCGGCCACAGCCACAACCACAACTTCTGCACAGGCAAGAGCAGCCATTTCTGTCCAAACGCCAGACCCAACATCCGCCTCATCTCCGACTGGCGCCACAGAAACGATCCAGACCACGAATCTGTCCCAACTGCACCGCCCACATCCGGACCCGAAACAACGACGGCCACCAGACTCCCCCGGGCGAGGATACAGACACCGCTCTCTTTCTCAACCCAGCGCGAACACGATGTTGTTACAGTCGGCACTACTCCAGCGTCTATAGTCGGAACCTCGTTGGCTCTTATCCGCCAGGACGCTACGCAGCCACGACCCGTTACACACACGGCACACGCTGTGAATGGTGCCAGTGGTGCCAATGGCATTGCTACCGCCAACGATACGACTCAATCTCCACATGACAGTGAAATCACAGACCTTAATGAGCATACAAACGAGATTGAGTTCCACGGAAACACCTCATCTATGTCATTTCTGGGCGACCTTGAGCGCACGTCTCGCCTTGGCCCGCACGACAAACAGTCACCGAACCCCAGTGCCTCTCTTGTTACAGCCATGCACAACCACGCCTTTGCCCAACGTCTGATGCAGCCTTCCTATGCGCCACCCCCCAAAGAGATTCAGAACGCCGGCAAAGAGAATTTTTACGCGGCCCATGCGCATGTTTTCATCGAAGCCTATTTCTCTGGCATCCACTATGTTCACCCGTTTGTGGATAAGGAATCATTCATGAGCAGGGCAAATGCGCTCTGGTTTGCACACCAGCCACAGCCATCCAAGAGCTTCATTGCCATGTACCTCAGCCTGTTGGCACTCGGTGCCTTGACACACAGTTGGCCTGAGGCGAGGCTAGGCGGCCAGACCCGTTTCGAATGGAGCCGCAAGCTCTTCAACGAGGCCATGGGTTATCTGAACCAGCTGCAGTTTTCCAACGACCTTGAGACAGTGCACTGTCTTTATTTCATGGTATGCTATAAGCCATTCCGTCAAAACTCTTCCAAAAAAGATCTACCGCAGCGCTGACATTGAAATTTGTAGGCCAAAATATGCCAAAATGAACTTACGCCTCATTGTAAGCCATTGCCTTTTGCCCCAACCGTTTATTTTCCGCTTGTCGTAATTTGCCGTCATACAAATACTAATGGTATTGACGATAGTGGCGTGGACCTTTCTCGGGCGTGTTGTTCGTACGTGCATGTCTGCCGGTTTCAATAGAGATATACCGACATCGTCTCCCAGTCGTTCGCAGGAACTCTCAAGAACCTGGTGGTATGTTTTCTCCTGTCTTTATTTAACTGCCTTTTACTTTGTTCCTCTGTTCATGTATTTGCGACGCCGGGCTGACATCCTCCGTCATGTGTAAGGGGCCTCTACTCCTTGGAAGTGGAAACGAGTTTTGCTCTTGGCCGACCAGATACCTTAGGTCTCGATGCATATCACAGCCGCAGATTGCCCGACAAAGACACGTCTGTCCACACCATCATACCGTGTATGGTGGAATTTTCCCAAATTGTGCGCAAGGTGTCACTTTTCTACACAGAGGCACCATCCCACCGCATCGATCACACAAGCACAGCCTTTCATCTTGAAAGCGAACTAGACGCCTGGTTTATTGGACTCCCCCCTTTCATTCAAGCCGGATCTTCAGGGAGCCGTTCTGCGGACTCACTACGAGAACCTGAATGGTGTCGTCGGCAGAAACTGGTTCTTGAGTTGCGTGAGTTTATTATATTGTCGTCACTTGTGGAAGCGAGTTTGAATGCTGATGTTGACTTGTGCAGGCTACTACAATGTAAAGCTGGCACTCTTCCGTGGCTTTATCGACCTCTACGTGAACAGCGCAAGCACAGGAAATACAAACGCTCTTGGAGCGCTGTTCCAATGTGCCAATAAATGCGTCTCGTCTGCCCAACGCACCATTGAGCTGATGCATGAGACTTTTCGCTTGCACGTCTATTTCAGGACATGGTGAGTTTTCTTTTTCTTTCTTTTTTCACTACCTCTGCCTTGTTTCCAGTTAGAGATGGCACTAATGCATACTGCAGGTGGTACAATACGACATACATCATGGTTGCCGCTGCAGCCTTGTTGTCTTACATCAAGCGTGCACGTGTGGGCGGTGTATCATCCCTTGTCAGACTTGTGGAGATGTCGGTGGAGATCCTAGATGCCATGGACGAATCTGTGGTGGCACGCAAGTGCGCCGAGATTCTTAAACGGCACTTACGTGAGGTGGATGACACTGTCAATAACTGCGGCGCTATGGTGCCGTTTGGCCAGATTGGAGCAGGGTCGGGTGATAGTGGTGAGACGCTTCTGCCGTCTACCGACACTGAATTTGAGGTTCGTACGATGCACTCGAAAAGGATCCCTAAGACTGGGCCTAAATTCTTGAAAAGGATCCCTAAGACTGGGCCTAAATTCTTGCTAACAATTTTTTTTCATGTTAACAGGGCTCTCCTTTTGTTGGCCAGCAAATTTTGGACTATTCCTTCCAGGATATGGCCAGTTTGCTAGAGGGACTTCAAGATGTGGATTTGTTTGGTAATGTCTGCTTGCCACGGGCTGGCGGGTTTTTATGAGGCCTTGTACAATAAAGTAGTATGTGACACGACAACGAAACAATCATGGCAAACAAACAATGAAATGGTTAAGTCGCTTTTAACTTATTTCCAGCTTTGGTGGCTTAGATGTCTTCTAAGCCAGTGGGGTGAACTGCTCATGTGCGCCTGGGTCTTGTTCAGTAGTGGCTGGCGCCAAAATCCTACCGGAATTTCCGACTTCAGGACGTGTCCGACATCGCCCACGGCTCCCCACGGCCTTTGACGGTCAACAGACTGTGGAACGAAACAATCGCCGGCTGACAGTCACGTTTACACCGAGCTTGATAGATGCCCTTTTTCTTCTTTCGCCAAACATTTGTTTTCGTGATTGTCTCGTAACCCATTCCCAACCCGTTATCGATTGTGTGGCAGTACGATCCTCGGTAGTCCTTAGCCGACTGGAATTGCCCACTAACTTCACATTCACATTCACCAGAAACATCCCTACGCCCCAACGTGCGCCAACAACAGCATGACGGTACCGCAAACCGACGATAACTCACCGGTGTTATGGCCATACAAGAACGCAACTCTTCCGGTTGAGCTCCGGGTTGACGATCTGCTGTCGCGCATGACGACGGCCGAGAAGGCCGGGCTGCTGTTCCAGGACATTATCCTGATGGGCCCCGGCGGCCAGCTTGCGTCCGAACACAATCCCAACTTCAATGTGCCTCCAACGGAACAGGTGATTGGCGACAAGCTGATGAGCCACTTCAACCTGCTGGTCCCATCACAAACGTACGCGAGATGGTGGAGTGGCACAATCGGCTGCAGGAGTGCGCTCGCAAGACGCGTCTTGGTATTCCAGTGACTCTGTCGAGCGACCCGCGGAACCATTTTGCCGATAATGCTGGCACGGGCTTTAATGCGGGCGCCATGTCACAGTGGCCAGAAACACTAGGGCTTGCCGCATTGCGGTCGACCGACTTGATTGAGCAGTTTACCAATGTCGCGCGGCAAGAGTACCTGGCCCTGGGAATTCGCCTGGCCCTACATCCCCAGGTGGACTTGAGTACGGAGCCACGATGGTCTCGCATTGGCAAGACAATGGGTGAAGATGCAGACCTTGCGTCGGAACTTGTTAGTGCATACATCCGCGGCTTTCAAGGCCCGGGGCTTGGCCCGTCATCTGTCACGACAATGACCAAGCACTTTCCCGGCGGTGGACCCCAGAAAGACGGCGAAGATCCTCACTTTGCCTATGGTCGCGAGCAAGTGTACCCTGGAAAGAACTTCGACTATCACATGAAACCATTCAAAGCTGCCATTGCAGCGGGGGGCAGTCAGATGATGCCATGTAAGCATGCCATAGCGGTCCCTTTTTGTTTACTGAGGTCAATAAATGCTAACAGTTTGGCCAGATTATGGCATGCCTGTGGGAACCGAGCACGAAGAGGTGGGCTTTGCCTTCAACAAGAGCGTCATCACTGGCCTCTTACGAGAGAATCTTGGTTTTCAAGGAATCATTTGTACGGATTGGGGTCTGGTGACAGACAGCAAAATTGCTGGACAGGATATGCCGGCACGGGCCTGGGGTGTTGAGCATCTCAGTGAAGCTGACCGTGTGCTTAAGATCATTGACTCCGGTTGTGACCAACTAGGTGGCGAGTCCCGGCCTGAGTTGGTTGTGCAGCTTGTTGAAGAGGGCCGCCTATCAAGCAGCCGCCTCGATGAGTCTGTCCGCAAGCTCTTGCGTGAGAAATTTGTTCTAGGCCTGTTTGAGAACCCATTTGTCGATGTTGATGCGGCGGTATCTCGCGTTGGCAATGCGGACTTTTTAAAGCAGGGCCTCGATGCACAACGCCGTGCATTCACACTTCTCACCAACAAGGACGACATCCTCCCTCTTTCAACATCGTCCGGCAAACGTGTCTACGTTGAAGGAATGGACCCTGCCCTGGTTATTGCGCGAGGTCTCGCCGTGGTCGACACCCCTAGCGAGGCTGATCTCGCACTTTTGCGGCTACGTGCGCCATTCGAGGCACGCCCTGGAGGGTTTGAACGTATGTTCCACTCGGGCTCCCTGGAATTCTCGCCTGAGGAAAAAGAGCGTCAAGCTGCCATTTACAAAGTGGTGCCCACGATTGTCGATCTGTACTTGGATCGCCCATCTGTTGTTCCTGAGGTGGCGGCTTCGGCAGCCGCGTTGATGGTCAGCTATGGGAGCAGTGCACGGGCATTCTTGGATGTGGTGCTTGGCGAGGCAGCACCTGAAGGAAACCTGCCATTTGATCTTCCGTCGTCTATGAAAGCCGTACGAGAGTCTCACTCCGATGTTCCATACGATACAAAGGACCCAAGCTTCCGCTTCGGCCATGGTCTTCGTTATCGGTAAATCCTCAAGAAGCACTATCCCTAGCTGAGAATAAAAAACTGTTGCTTTTATAGAACTACAATCTTCAGCCTCCTTATTTCCGGTGCTCCCCCTTTATTATCAATTTTATTTATTCTCTATTTACTTTCAAATTGTTCATTTGTCGTGGTAACTAACAGCCAGCTTGCTGCCAAGCCGTAGTTTAGCCAGTAGTTGTCGTCGTGGAAGCAATGGTGCGCTATTGCTGGCACCAGGCCAAGTTTGGTCACAAAATCGTGTATCCATTGTTCTATTCACAAGGCCTGCTTTAGCACCTTCTCATTTTTTTGTTATTTCCTGAGAGCCTTTTCCGTGAACCAAAGAAAAAAAATTCATCCCAGCAACTCGGGAGTTCCGAGTAAAGCGAAGGAAGCGCTAACAAAAGCACGGGGCCTGGCCTGGCCCTGCGATCCTGGGCCGTTTCCCCTGGCCCCGAGTATTCTGCCCCGGTTTCTCACTCGTGGTTTTCTCCGGACTTTTTTCTCTCGCGTGTTGACTGTCGTGGGGTTTGCATGGCACGTTGGCACATTGTTGTTTTTATTTATACCTGCCCTTCTCATCGTCGCTCGACGTGACATTGAATGCATGGTTCTCAACAAACACTGCAGTTTGCAATAACAGTCGCCTCCTTCTGGCTCTGCCTCTCTTTTCTCTACATCTTTTCTTGTCTAGCATTCTCGCGGTTCTGAGACTCGTCCCTCTTTTGAGGTCACCACCACAATGCATCCCTTTTCCCACATCACGAAGCATTTCAATGCGACCCTTGCCAAGTCGTTTCTGGTCATTTTCCTGTCTACCCTCAACTATGGTTTCGACAACCAGGGATTTGGCACGACGCAGGCCATGACTCCGTTTGCAAAGCAGTTTGGCGAATACAACGAGAAGACGAAGAAATATGCCCTCCTCACCTATTGGCTCTCTCTTTTTGACAGTCTGAACTACATTGGTTTCGCTGTTGGTGTCATTGTTGGCAGTCTGGTTAGTGCACGATGGGGTAGACGCATGTGCATTTTTGCCATGAGCTGCTGGGCACTGGCTGCAGCTGCGATTGTCATCAGCTCGGAGTCCCGTGGCCAGATCTTGGCTGGGCGCATTCTTTTCTGTGAGTTGTCTACTGCGAGGCAACCATTGCCTCTAGGCCTTCGCTAACCAGTCAGACATCTATATTGGCATGGAGCTGTCTGTGATGCCCATCTTCATGTCCGAGATTATGCCAGCTCCAATTCGTGGTATTACCGTCGGCTCTTACCAGTTCAGTCTTGTTACTGGCGGTCTTATCGTCAACTGCATTGCCCGAGGCACGAGCACGTTGACGACCAACGCGGCTTGGAGAATTCCCATGGGGCTGTTCTTTGTCGTTCCGGTTATTATTATTTGCGTTGTCTGGTTTATTCCTGAAGTAAGTTATGGAAACAAAATAGTGACATGCAGGCAAGTTTACTAACCATTTTATGAAACAGTCTCCGCGCTGGCTTCTCACAAAGGAGCGCACAGAAGAGGCCCGTGAGAACTTGCAGAAGCTCCGCCAGGGAACCCTGACGGACGACGAAATCGAGGCCGAGTTCGAATTCTTGCAGACGAGCCTGCGCAGCATGCCTGAGCAGGGCAAGTGGGTCGAATTGTTCTCGAAGATCAACCGGAAGAGAACCGCTGTGGTTATTGGCGTGAATATTTTCCAGCAGGTCACTGGCCAGGCTTTCGTGTCGTCTTACAGCTCCATCTTCATCGCGGGCCTGGGTACCGTCAACGCGTTCACCATGGCCGTTGTCAATCTATGCTGCTACCTGGTCACCATGGGCATTGGCCTGTACCTCAACGATCGCGTTGGCCGCCGGCCTCTTCTCCTCATCAGCGGCGGTGTGCAGTTTGCCGCCATTATGACCATGGGCGTCCTGGGCCTTGTCAATGACCCTTCGTACAGTGTCAAGGTGGCGATTGTCGCCATGGTCACGATTTTTGGTTGCGGCTTCATTTTTGCATGGGCACCCCTGACCTACGTCGTGACCACGGAGGTTGCTCCTCTCCGCCTCCGCGATGCCACACAGCGCACAGCGTCGATTGTCAACGTCTTCTTCCAGTTCGTGGTCAACTTCACGATCCCATACCTTCTGTATGCGCCTTACGCCGATCTGAACTCCAAGGTTGGCTTTATCTTTGGTGCATTTTCCTTCCTCGCTATTGTTTTTACTTATTTCTGCATCCCTGAATGTAAGGGCAAGTCACTGGAGGAGATCGACGTGCTCTTTCACCAAGGTGTTCCTCTGCGCAAGTTTGGCTCTTTCCGCAGTGAGGATATTGAGCTGGATCATGACGCCAAGCAGAACAAGGGGATGGTTGTCTCTGTTACCGAAGCAGACCACCGTGAGTTTCAGGAAGCATAGATAACTGCCTTATTGATTGTTTGATTTACAGCTATGTAGAGTATTGCGAACGTGGGCGAAGACATCTCGCGGTGAAATTAAACAAGACGCGTCAGTATATCTACTTACCAGAACACGGATAAATGAACTCTCATTTTCTTTGATTTTCTACGTTACCTTTTCAATAATAGTTAACTTCATTCTGCCCTCCAAGACAATACGACCTCACCGACCGCGCCATGATCGGTCTCCTTACCGCCCGGTAACACGCTCACTACATTGATGGCGCGGTCTAACCGCAGGCGCACTATAATAGTCCCGTCTGCCCCCGGCGCCCAAGCCACCATGGCAGTATTGTTGTGGCCCAGACAGACGGCGGCCACAAGGCGGTCTGTGAGTGTCAGCCGCGGCTTGAACCGCAGGCGTGTGCAGCCCGGCCCTGTAGGCTGGATACCGGCCAGCTCGGTGCAGTACTCGTATATGGGGACGCAGCCCCAGGCGTGGCAGTCTGAGCGGTGCAGCACGTCGTCCTCTTCCCAGGTCGACAAGTTGTTGGCCAGCATGCGGCGCCACGGGTCCCAGACACGCTGCCAGCGGCGCTCATAAGCTGCATCACCGGCTAGGGAGAACGCGCGTAGTGCGTAGAACTGCATGGCGTAGCTGCAGCGCGAGAAGTGTGGCAGGCCGTCGTGGGCTTGGTCGTCCGGGCGGAACGCATGTGTTAGGATGCGCTCACGATCCTCAGGGGGCACGGCGCCGCACAGCACGGCGAACACCTGGCAGTGCTGCGAGTACAGCGCCGTGGTGCGGAGGCCATGAGCGACCTCGTCCAACGGTGCGTCGGTAAAGAAGCGGCCGTCGTAGCAGTGTGCGCGCACGGCCGCAGTGAGCGCGTCAGCGCGCGCCTCATACTCGGGTGCGAACCCGGGCCGGCCGACGTCGCGCGCGAGGCGGGCGGCCTGGCGCAGCACGTAGGCGCACAGCAGGCTGAAGAAGGTATGGCAGTTAGCGGCGCGGCCGGCGGACGGCACGCCGAGGTCGAGGTGGTTGGCGGTCGGGCTCCAGGCCTCGACCCAGTCGACGTACTGCCAGACGTCGGCGGGCAAGCCGCGAACGAGGCCGGACTCGCCAGCGCCATTATCCGTGTAACGATCAAAAAAGTCGAGCACTCCGTCGATACGCGGCAGCAAGGCGCGCGCAAAGGCGGCGTCGCCGAAGAAGAGGTAGTGGTCGCACACCTGCAGCACCCAATACAGCGAGAAGCCGGCAATCAGGTGCTGGACGTGGGATGGGAAACGGGCCTGCGTCAGACCCTCGGGCAGCGCTGACGCCGCGTAATTGCCAATAGCCATACGCATTAAGCGGTCGTCACCGCTCAAGAGATAATGAAAGAGCGCAACCGTGCGCGTGTCGGCGGCGTACTGGAGCTGCTCGTAGAAGGGACAGTCGGCATACGAGTCCAGCATGCAGTTGCGCATCGTCCGCCGCGACACGTCCCAGATCTCCGCGCTATCGCTGTCGCCGGGCCAATGCCACGCCGCCCGCACTTCCAGCGGATAGTTGACCTGCACAGCGTCGAGCTGCAGCAGTTGTGCGGCGCCGTCGCCTGCCACGACCACCTCCACCTGCAGCACACGCAGCGCTCGAAACCAGAACGGCTCGTAGGCGACCTCTGTCCCGGACGCCGGCAGGTCGAGCGTGGCTTCGTCATACGGCCCAATGATGTACCCGTCTGGCAGGTTGAGGCGGTCGGCTTTGTGGCGCACGTATGGGTAGTGCGTTGGCTTCTTCTCATAGCCCTCTGAGTAAGTTACCTTGAGGCGCAGTTGTGTGGCCTGTGCCGTGGCGGCCCGGTACGCCCAGCGCAGGAATACGGTCGAGTGTTCGTCGGCCTGGAGCTCCAGCGTGTGCTGCGACTTTCCGGCCAGAGTCAGTGAAGCCCGGCCCTCAAGGAAGGCCGTCCAGTGATCGGCGGCAACGTTGCTGTCACACTTGCGAACTGTGCGGATGCAAATGGGCGTCTGTTCCGGCAGCGGGATAGACCGCGGTCGCAGGCGCCAGGGCGACAGCTCGCCGTTAAGTGTGCGGACGCGCAGGGGAACAGGCGTGACAGGCACATGGAGTTCCTTTGGCGCGGCTGAGGGGGCCACGCGCTCGAAAATCTGGCATTTGAAAGGATAAGCCTCTGATTCCGTCTCGGCGCGGCACGTCTGTTATCCGCGTCTGCCACTCACCTGAAGGAACATATCGTCGGCGGCACCGTCGGGAAACTCCGTGCCGTAGTCGACCTGCGCCAGCCATCCTTCGCTGGCTGTACCGACATCAACCGACTGCTCGCCGGCTTCGATGCGGCCAACCACAGTAAAGCCTGGCGAAGCCGTGCGTGCAAACGCCACGGCGCCGTTCACGGCGGCAAAGAAGCGTAGGACGGTGAAGACGAGCTCGTTGGCGCCGGTGTGCAGGTGCGGCACAACGTCGAGGCTGTCGTAGCCCCAGGCCAATGGGCTGCTGCCGGCCGGACCCACGGCCACGCGGACACCGTTGATGTGTAGTTTGTAGCGCGTGTCCGCCGAGAAATGCAGCAGAGCGTGTTGCGGTAGTGTGTCGAGGTACACTGTCCGGCGGAAGATGACGAGCCGGCCGGCCGTATTGGTGGCGTGCAGTGCTGAATCAACCCAGTCGGCGGGCCATACCCAGCTAGCCTGGAGGGCATCGATGGTGTTCTTGTTGGCTTAGCATCGGTGACCAGGAAAGGGGGAGGGAAAGGGGGAAGGCCAGTGTACGAGGCAGCGGAGAATGCAGCCGTTTAGGGAGGTCGTACCTGTTCGTTTGCGTGCGCCATGATGTCTGCCGTTCGGCTCAGCTGTTGACGAGGCACACTCATGGTGGCGACTATGGTAATGCTTCTCTCTGCGGTGCTATATACAAAAGCAGAGCCAGATACGGCCTTGCTACCCGGAGTGGTGACAATGATACCCCGATAATGACCCGAAGATGGCCAGCACCGTGATATTCACTACCGAACAAGCGGCGCTAACAGCCGCAAGCGCCAAGGCCAGGTCTTCGAGCGACCGGTACTCCGAACCGAACCTAAATCCCCAAACCGAACCGACCTCTAGAGCCGCGGCGATGTGGAGCAATGGGGATAAGAGGGCTATTTCTGGCTAGCAGGTACAGAGTCGGCGGTCCTGCGATGGTTGCGCAGAAGCACGACCCGGGACATATCATGATATCAGCCCTCGACATTGTATGCAGCGACCGAGGCCCCGCTTCTTACTGGCACCTCCACTCACAAGGATCGAATCACATCGCGTGAAGGCATCTCAGTAGCTCTCAACGGTAGGTGTGGCAAGGATGCAACTCACTGGCTCAGCGTTTCTATCGGTTTCTCATCCGGGGACGGATGCGTGCCAGAGCCGACCTTGACCACATCCCCCGGACTGCACCCCAGGTCCCCGTATGATCTCGCCCCGGACTCCATTTCCCCTCATTTTAGCCATGTGCGTCCTAGTCTGGGCAGGTCCAGACCCTCGGTGCATCAATCTGCGTAACCTTCCACGCGGCTGGCCTGCCATTGATCTGGAGGTATAAATCACTGACAGACTCTCCCCAGTATCTACATCTTGGCACCACACTATCACCATACTATCACCACTCAATCAACACACACACATATCCCGCTGATCCCACGACATCACCTCCTCCATGGCCGAGTCCCAAACTGCCACAGCTGAGAAGCTTGCGGCAAACCACATCGAGGGCGTGCAGGATGACATCCCCGACAACACCAAAGTGGGTGACTACGAGGGCCACGGCCTTATCAAGTCGCGATACAGCGAGTTGTCTATCCCGCGCACGCTGTGGGTGTTCCGGCGTGTGATTCTGGTCTCTCTGGCCGTGTATACTGGCTACGTCTGCGAAGGCTTCGAGGTGAGCTTTTCATTCCCAAGTCTACGTCAAATATTTGCAGAGTCCCTTCCTAACAGTAGACTTCCAGCTTGGCGCTGGTGGAAGCGTTATCGCCAATGCCGGCTTCATCAAGCAGTTCGGTACTGAAGACGGCACGGGCGTCCGCGCCCTCAACGCGACCTGGGGTAAGCTTTACCTCTTTCCTGTTCTTCTTTCCTGTTCTTCTTTCCTGATTTTTTTTTCCCGTCCTTTCCGTCTGCAGAGACTAATTGAATAGTGTCTACCTGGAGTGCTCTTCTCGTACGTTATTCCCTATGAACGACCGACAGCAAATAAACAATGCGTACGGACAGTTACTGATCATGCAGAATGTCGGCCAACTTGTCACCTTCACCTATATCTCCTGGTATGCCGTATCCGTTCTGCCCCGGCCCTACTTCTGATCTTCTCGCGCTGACCCCATAGGTTCGCAGATCGCTACGGCCGCAAGACGTCGCTCTATCTTGCCTGGCTTTGGCTCGTTGTGGTAGGCACTGAACAAAAGATCGATGCAGACACAAATACCAGCTGACATACCTACAGGGCTGCGTCATCCTCAACACGGCCAAGAGCCCTGGTGTTTGGGTAAGCACACTACACAGAACTACGTCGTGTTCTACTGCTGCTGCATTCCTCTGCTGCATTCCCCTGTTGCATTCCTCTGCTGACTTATCCAGGCTGTCGCGAAGCTGTGCAACGGCGCCGGCGTCGGCGTCCTCCAAATTGTGTGCCAGGTCTATGTCATGGAGATTTCCCCCGACCGTATTCGGGGCGGCATGGTCACGTTCCAGGCCGTGTGGTGCGTCTCATACCCCCTCCCGTCCCTATCCCCCCTCTATATGCCGTCACGTCTAACTGACCCGTGCGCTAGGAGCAACATCGGCGCCATTATCTGCTCCGTCATGATGCAGCAAATGAACGAGAAACACCCGCACAACTACTTGATTGCCATGCGCATAATCTGGATCCCCGTCGGCTTGATGATCATCTTCTGGATCTTCCTGCCCGAGTCGCCCTGGTTCCACGCCCGCCACGGCAACAAGGAGAAGGCCCTCGAGGCAATGCGCCAGCTGTATGGCAACATCCGCGACTACGATTACGAGGAGGAGTACGGGATCATCGAACGCACCGTCCAGTACGAGCGGGAGATGGCGCGCGAGGAGCCCAAGTTCATCCACATCTTCAAGGGCCTTAATCTGGTGGGTTTTCTGTGACTGGAACTTTGACAGTATGGACGACCTTAACTAACCATGCACAGAGACGGACGATGACCGTGCTGGTCCTGTCCTTTGCGTCGCAGTTCGCCGGCCTCACCATCATTAGCACCTACTCGACCTGTACGTGCGACCGCCCTGCGTAACATGTTCTATCGAGACCATTGGCTGATATAACAGACTTCTTTTCTCTTGCCGGTTTGGCCGACCCCTTCCTCGGCACCGTCATTCTTTCGTAAGCCATCCAGTGGGTAACTGCTCAGACACTCTCACACTCCACGAACACTTGCTAACTGCGTGACCAGCTGCTGCAACCTCATCGCCGTCCTAGTTTGGACAGCCGCCACTGACACACTCGGCCGCCGCACAATCATCAATACGGCGCAGACATCCGTTTGCGTCATCCTCTTTCTCGTGGGCGGGCTGTACTGGACCGGCGCGACCAACGGCAACGCAGCCGCCGGCACGGCATTGGTGCGTGTTTTGATTTTGTGCTATATGCATTGTGATTTATGCTTTATGTCTGCATCTCCTTCCATTCTTATTTTCTTGCTAACCCCACAGCTTGTCATCTGCTGCATCTGGACCTTCCTCTTCCAGATCGTCGCCATGTCGTATCTGCTCTTCTCGGCCGAGCTGCCCACGGCCCTTCTGCGCGGTACGTCTATGTCTCCTGGTCTTCCGTCTTTTCACGTCTCACGCTAACTGGCTCAGTCAAAACTGGACCCTTCACATCCCTCGCCAACTCTTTTATCGGTATCGCAACGTGGTAAGTTTTGCATATGCGACGGCTTGTCTTGTTATCCTGACTGCTGGCTGACTCGTCTCTTTCCCTCTTAGCTACGCCACACCGCCCATGCTACTCAAGCTCAGCGTCAAAGCTGCTTTCGTGTACGGCGCTTTCTCTGTTCCCACATGCATCCTGATGTGGATTTACCTCCCGGAAACTAAGGGGTAAGTCTTGATGGCCCTATTTTGCTTTTGTCAAACTCCTGCATGCATAGCTAACCCGCACGCAGCCGCTCCGCCGGTGAGATCGATGAGCTGTATGAGCGCCACATCCCGGCCTGGAAATGGTCGACGACGGTGACTGCCGGCGAAGAGCAGATGCACATCGTGTCAATGGTCAAGGGCAAGGTCGGCCAGGAGCACAATGACGCAGTCATAGCCTAGGGAGGCCACGCCAAGAAGACGGAGGTGACCGTTCGCCAGAAGCCTTGTGTCACATACATGCCCCACCACGGGCCTCACCAATGAGCCAGGACAACTTAGCTGGCCCATCAACGGGGCGAAAGATTAACAATGCAATCGATGCTTGGCGTGCGGTACAGGCGTTGCTTTAAGGCGGCTATCTTTGGGGACACAGGAGCAAGGAAGCGACTAGATTACACGATCAAACCTCAGACGACTACGGACGACAGCAACTGAGAATTGTTAAAGAACCTCACTTCTTGGTCCCCGACCGCAGCCCACATCTGGCGAAGTTGGGGATAGAGGAACAAGGAAGACTGAGGACGAACGAGGGCCGATAGATATAAAAGACTGAGGCTTTCCACCCAGTAAGCTAAATAAGACTTAGTCACTACCGATTGTCCGAGATACCAACCCTGTGAGATCATATTCCCGTGCTATTATCGTATATCAAGCAACAACCTCTTGCTGTGTTAAGTATTATTCAACTGTTACATCCTCTAATATTTTACAGCACAAATAAATAACCCCTCATTTTCTTTTATTTTTCTCTATACTTTATTTTACCCTCGGCAGAGCGTCTCCCAGTCCCATTTCTTGTAACACGCGAGGCTGCAATGTCGTCAATATACCTTCGTCACATGTTGGTCACTCATGCAGCGACAGGGTGTTCAAAAATGAGCTTCTCACGGCGCATGCACGCAGCAACAACAATGATCATGGCACCTCCGACAATCACGGGGACGTAAGTAGCCTGGACAGCCTCTGTAATGGCACGGATTGCCCTGTCCCGAAGATCACCTTGGAGGCTCTCAAACAAACTGCTGCGGGAGCCGGCGACAGCACTTTGAATGTCGGCATCTGTGTATCCAAGGCCGGAAAGAACAGCTCTCAACTTGCTAGTAGCGACGCTTTGAAAGATTTGTCCGGCGATGACCAGACACAGAACCTGACCACCAATCTGGCTGATGTTCTGCATGCTGATGACATGGCCGATATCTGCAGGGTTCTTGACGACGAGCGTGCCAACCTGGAATCCTGCTTGGACAAGAAGGCCTGTGCCAACTGCTCCTAGCACTGTCAGTCCATAGATGGTGGATACTGATGTGTCTGGATTCAGGTATCTGTATAGCAGACCACTAGAAACGGTGATCAAGATCCCTGCGCCAAGAAACACAGGCATGTAATACTTCACGAGGCGAAAGAAGAAGCTGCTTGCTAGGTTGGTGGTAATAGCAACGAGCACGAACGGTAGGAGACGGACGGCGGCAATCAGCGCAGAGTCGTTTTGGACAAATTGGAAATAGACTGGGATGTAGTAGGTCGGAATGAACATGGTTGTGATTGATGCCGATGTCGAAATGTATAAGAGAATCTGTGTTCGCGCTCCACTTGTGCCAGGCGCAATAAGATGACCAGGAAACGATCGTGTTGCCGGTGTTGTGAAGAGGCAAAAGTATTGCTGGAGAATGTATCCGACAAAAAGCAAGCCAAACACCGTCAGCGTAGCAATAGTCCGCCCGTCTGACCATGGCCATTGGGTTCCGGCAAACAGCAAGGCAAGTGTGAGGGCCACCCAGGCTGCAGCGCTCAACAAGAAACCGACATAATCCAAAGAAGCAAGCCGGGACCGGACAGGTAACAGCGTGCCATTTGCTTCGGCTGCAGCAACACTGGGCGGTGTGACAGCTGGCAGGTAGAAGAGATAGATGGGCGCCGTTACACCACAATGACCAGATTGAGGTAGAATGCCCAGCGCCATGTAGCTGATGAGTCACTAAAGGCACCGCCCACGACCGGGCCAAGAACACTTCCAATGCCCCAGACAAAGACGATTCCCGTAATGTATGCGCCGCGGGTCCGAGGAGTTGTGAGTGCGGAAAAATGAGTCAGACCACCAAGATACATTCCGGAGCCACCCATGCCGGCAATGACTCTGCCGACAATCAGCGTGTCCATATTCGGAGCACCTCCACACAGAGCAGAGCCGACTTCGAATAGAACAATGCCGCCAATGTATGCCCACTTCATATTGAAGTGCGTGAAGAGTGATCCGTACGGAAGACCGACTGCGATGGAGCCAAGGGGAAACCCTGCACCGAGCCAAGCAAGCTTCCCGACGCTGCCAAACGTCTCAACAACTGCGCTTTGTACGTCTGCCGCAATGGTTGTATCGAGGCCGTACATGAATGTGGAGAGATAAAGAGCAATGCAGACCAAAATCCAACGAAATCCGGTGATTTCTTCTGGGTTCGAGCTGCCAATGCCTGGCGGGTTGCTCTCTTCGCTGCTGACTGGGTTATCAGACGTAGACTGACGAGGGAGGTCTCCGACTTTCTGCTTTGCTGAGTCTTTGTGAGAGCGCGCCATCGATCTCGTGGCGTTGAATCTCGGATGTCTGGTGAGCCATATCCACGTCGGACTGTTTCTCAATGTCGAAGACTGCGGACGAGGAGGTCGAAGCTTCCATTTTGGATGTGATTTTTTGGGTTGGAACGAAGAAACTAAGCAAAGATAGGAATGGCTGCGGCTTCTGGGTCCTTAAGCGTCGGCGTGTTATTTGTGGTAAACTGCTAGACGAATGAGATAGATCAAGTCATTTGTAGAGTGCCGTCGACTGTGACTTATATTCCGTGTCTTCTTATTGCTTTCCAGCTTACGTATTTCGGCACGCATGTTGCAACACTGGCGCGCCGTTGTCGGCTCTTAGTATGAGCTATCTCAATTTGTCATGAAAGCTATCACCGATATAACTGGATACTCCTTTCAAACAATGAGCACATAATTTAAAACTTTGACAGTCGTTGTTCACGTATTCATGCCGACCATTAATCCCAAATCTCGTGCGGAAGTACCTAGCCAAGTCGGTCGCCGCACTTCGTGATGTCCGGCTGCTTGAAATGCCACAAAAATACACACGTGTCCGCGGCATGGACTGTCTTTACACGATCGGTCGTCGCACTTGACAATTATCCGATGTTGTCGGGAGGTTCCATTAAGTAGCCCCACAATTAACCGCAACGGGCCAGATGCCGAAATGTGGGTCCCGAGTCAGATCCCTAAAACATGCCTGCCTGCGTGCTTGCCAAAGTTCACCGAAGGTGTACGGAGCACATCACAAATTCTCGATAAGGGCATGCATGGCCACTCAATTTGATCTGGCAGATTCATGTGGTAGTATCTATCTTCTTATCTGTGTAGGACTTATCGTCCATGCTTGATTGTCTTAATATGTCTTGCAATGTAAAGAACGTCACTATTTCGTATGTTTCGAAAAGCTCAAAAATGAATACTGACGTATTTCAACCAAGAATGCATGAATGATTTTTTTTTTTTTTTTTAAAAAATCAGCTGCATGCTTCAATAAATATATCTGGATGCTGCATGGCCTATATGGTATCAAATACCAGTGGTTAGACTTGTCGTCGGCAGCAGAAAATGAGAAACGTCGGCAATTCTAGCTTGGAAGTGAACATGGTTTCTGGAAGTGTTGGCTATGACCACTGAGTTACAAAGACGATGCAGAACTACGCTGCCCAATAGCTTGAAGATAGGAACGCATGAAGGCAAATGAACGGGCTCATTGAAGAAGCTGGTGGACTTGAAAAGACAACCCTGTGCCTGTTAGCTACCTGTCTTCGGGTATGTTGTTCACATTGACTTGCCGTCGTTGTTTGGAACCCAGAGCCATGTGGCTTGAAAAATAGTCATATTGGATCCTCCGATAATAGCCACGGGGAAAAAAAAAAAGGAAGATATTTTATCTTCTTTTATGATTTTTTTTTTTTTCAGTTCTTTCACTCATTGGAATTCCATTCATCTACGAATAACCAAATCTAATTCGGCTCTGGGACTCATTTGTATTATGGCTTGCATGCGAATGACCTTTAGTAGACGCCACTTGCACTGGCTGCTCCACTCCTTACAAGGGCGCTGCCATTTTACAACGGGGGCTCGGGTTTGGCACCCCCAGCGCTGGTTCGCGTTCAGCCAATTAGCAGCTAATGTTGTCGTTCCACGTCACTTCGTTTGCCCCAGAAACCTCCAGCCACTTTCTCTCCCTGACTCAACAAAACAACAAACGACAAGATCAACACAGGCCTGTCGCATAGCCTAGGCAAGCAGCATCAGCTTTCATTTCTTCACGACGAGACGAGAGCCAAACATGACACGCGCGAGCAGAGGGTCTTTGCCTTCGTCACCAAATCCCGGCGCCGCAGTGCATAAGTGCAGTCAATGTGCCCGGACATTTTCGCGCCCCGAAAATTTGAAGAGGCACCGCAAGGCTCGTAAGTTTTTCGGTTTATAACGGCGTACATATAATATTGAGAGTACGTCTGCTTACTTTTTACGTTGAATGTGAACAGACAGTCGTGTCTTGCCGCACCGTTGCCAGCTCTGCCCCAAACAGTTTTCGCGAAGCGACTTGCTTAAGAAGCATGAGGCAACACACCAGAATGGCCGGCGCTCAAGTGGTGCTATGGCGATTGATGCAGACCAAGTAGCAAACCAGACAGCAGACCAAACAACAGACCAAACAAGAGACCAAACAACAGATCTATGGGCTTCCAGTCAAGTCAGCGCCAGCCTAAGCCCAGCCAGCAGAATCAACAACTCTTCTGGGTTTGATCTCAGTGTCTATCCCAGCCATAGCCAGTCACCACACCAGACGGGTTTACCAGATACACCTCAGCTAAGACAAACACGACAGTCGCATGACCAGCAACAGGCGTTGCCGATTCCAGGTACAGCAATCGAGGAAGTTATTTCACAAGTACCTCCCATGTCTATAGCGGCAGGGTTGCCACATCATGCAAGCAATATTCCTGGCGCACACAGTGGCAATGCATATCACGACTTCTCCTCTTACATGTATCCATGGCGGGAACAGCAAAGCGACGGGCAGGGAGATGAGGCTAGGAGCGATTGGTTTACCTTTGATTTTTATCAGGCCTTGCAGGAGACGTCAGGTCAGGAGATGGACCAATACACTGACCTCTCCGATCTGCAAGTCTTTGGCCTGAACGGATTCATGCTGCACGAACAGACATACTCTCAGGTACAACCGCAGCAACGACAACACGAACATCAACTACCACAGAGCCATGTTGAACGCCTTGGAACACAAAATCCACAGTCACAAGAACACGAATTACAAGAAAACACAGCTCCTGTGTCCCGCACGGCATCTCCACCAAATGTTCCATCCAACGAAGACAACTGGGCCTTTGCCTACAACCCATCCTCCGCCACAGTGCGTCAAAGCCAACCCATCCAAATTCGGGACGATGATCCTCTGTTCCTGAACCACAATCCACGGTACGATATGAGTGCAGCAACGTGGGATAAAGTGAGAGCGGCTGTTTTGGGAGAACAGCCAGGTGGACCGGACACGACCGCTGGCTTGATACTGCCTTCCCTAAAGGTTGCCAATGTCTTCATCGGCCTATTCTTCCAAAATTTCTTTCCACAAGCCCCCGTGTTGCACGAGCCCACGTTGCGCATTGATGTCTTGCCACCGCCGTTGATCGCCATTGTTGTCGTTATTGGCGCCAAGTACAGCCATCTGCGGCACACACGACGCTTCTCCATCTTGCTCCTGGACAGGGCTCGCCGCAGTATACAAACTGCCATTGAAAATGACACCCGGCTGGTGCGCAATGTTCACATCATATACGCCTATGCGCTGATATGTTACACTGGTCTATGGTGCGGAAACAAACGAGCGTTCGAGATAGCCGAGAGTTTCAGGGGTACTCTTGTGACATATGTTCGCCGACTACCATTGGAAGAGATGCAGAATCAGACAGCCCAGAACGCGTCTACCCAGCATCCCTCGGCCACCAGCCAAAACTCTATCGAAACACAGTGGCGAAACTGGGCCACCGCAGAGACGCAGCGGAGGTTGAAGTGGTTTGTTTTTACACTGGACAGCCAATTTCCCATTCTGCTCAACATCCGCGGCATGTTTACCCTGTCGGAGATTTTGGACTGGGAGCTGCCGTGCGACGACGAGTTCTGGTCAGCATCGACGTCCCGCGCTTGGAAAGGCCTTCTTGGTATGGCACCAATTCCTCCCGTGCCCCAATTTACCACTGCACTTCTCCCGTTTTTACCGTCTCTGGTCCATGGTGCCCACAGCGGCCTGTCTGGACAGTCTCCTGGTCCGCTACCGATGCGCCTCAATCCATGGAGCGCGTTTTTGCTCCTGGCCACCATCTCCAGCCAGGCTTTCGAACTGTCTCAGGAATGGACGTTCGCTGAGGCCTTTCAGCGAGAGACGCTTTCAGTATGGAGGGACAGGGGGCAACGACAATTCCCAGGCAGGTCATGGACCAGTCTCTGTACGGTTCCATGGGCTTTTGGAGCAAAAGGCCAAGATTTCTGGTAGGTGATGCTACAGTATCGTGCCATATTATATTGATTGTCGTCTTGCATTCAACCACTGACCTTTCACTTGCAGATTCATTGACGATGTGGTACAGCTACTATGGTGAGACGAGGATTCCAGCGTCAGCATCGCCAAATGCACAATCTCGAGGCATATTTACCAACAGTTTCTTTCAACAAGCATCGTCTTTGGTGTACCAGCTCACACGCATGCTGCTTCATGTCTCCCTGACAGACTTACAGCGGGCTATGGGCAAAGAAGGGCCGCGAGGCGTCCAGCTGGCAAAAGAAAGGCTCCGGACATGGCTTCCCGGTCAACAATCCGATGGCGATACGGCGGCATCGTCGCCTTCTCTTGAGCCTCGCCTGGCGGTCCGTGAAGCACAAGTGCTAGACTCTGCTATGGAAGCCATCCACACCATACTTTTTATTAGCGAGGATGTTTCTGCAAATGCTGCCGTTCCATACAGTCTCATCGGTCTGTTTTTGGCTCATGTTTTGTTGTGGGCCTTTGCTTTCTCCGCGCCCAAGACATTGCGTGAACAACTGCGGCAACGGATCTACCAAGATGTGCCCTTGTCTACACGTATGACTCGCCAGCTGTCGACTGCTCTTGAGGTAGCTTTGACGAAGGAGGTAGTGGATTTGTCTAGTACGGGCTCAAATGCAATCCGATCGCCCGGTATTGACGGGCCGCAGTCCATCTTGAAGCATGGTGCACAGGCCATGACCAGGCTGGGGACCTGGGGTGCATCGTTGAACTTGGCACTATTGCTCCACCGGCGCGTGGATATGGAGCACTACATTGCACAACTGGGGGCATGAAGACTGCCTTTTCAATTTTGTTCTCGCTGTTTTGAGTCTATCTGTTTCCAGGTTCTATTTTTCTGTAATCTAGCACAACCACATGATAACTCGCCGCATATTGAGACGGCTCCATCACAACGCGTATCTAAAGTACTTGTTCTGCTTGTCGGTGAGATCCTTGAAGGACAATTTGCTCCGCTCAGCCTCGTCCATGTCCATGGCGTCGCGCTTCTTGTTTTCTCGATAGAGCACATAGTAGAGCGTTGCTGCACTCAGAATAGTAATCGAGTAGCTATGGTAGAACTGTTAGTGGTCGTTGGTGCAGAAAAAAAGAAAGAAAAAGATAGTGAAAAAAGAAAAACGGGGACTCACCATCCGAGGAGACCACCCCACAGTGCTGGGTAATGCTGCTTGACAGTCTGCGAGCGGATCATCTGCGGACCGACAATGTTCCCGACACAGTAGGCGACAAACAGCACACCCGACATGAAGCTCTTTTTAGTGCCGCCGGCGACGTTGGTGGAGGCAAGGACCAGCGACATGCTGACGACAGGACTAAAGAAGCCCATCAGCGAGTAGCCAACGACGGGTGCGGCGGCGTGGTTGGACCAGTGCGATTTCCAGATGATGATAAACGCCGCCATGGTGGGCAGACATGCCAGCATCACAATGATGAGACGGACGTTCTTGACACGGGAGCCAATCCAGCCTGAAAGCAACATGGCACAAGCGCTGATAATGCCCAGAGGGAACTGAAGAAGGATGGAGTCAAGCGTCGAGAAGCCAAAGGTCGACACAATGAGCGGGCCGAAGCCGGTGACAGCGCCATTGACAGTATAACCGGAGGCCATGATGATGGCAATCAGCCAGACCTTGATGTCCAGGACAGCTTCACGGATCTGCCCAAGCTTGATTTCGGGGTTGCGGACACCTGTCTGGCCAGCCCGCAGACGCTCAACAGCGACGACGCGTTCGGCCGGTGTCAAGATCCAGGCATCCACAGGGGAGCTGGGGATGAAGAAGCCCAGGATACCAAAGAGAAACGTCAAGGCTCCGGCAAAAATGTAAATGTACTGCCAGGAGTGCAGCCCGCCAGACTTGATTTGAGCAAACCCGTAGTTGAGGCCACCGCCAATCAGAATAAACCAGCCCGAAGCGGTCCACCACCACGTCTGACGCAGAGTCTGCTCTGACTGAGTGTAAAACGAGCCCACAATCATCAAAAACGATGTGGGAATGATCGATTCAAAGAAGCCCAGGAAGAACCGCTGCACATACAATCCCTGGTATGTCGTCACGCCGGCCGTGGCCGCGCATACAATGGCCCACAGCATGATGCCTGGGCCCAGCACATAACGCGTGGGCAGATGCTGCACCAGATACGACATGGGGAAAGAACCGGCCAGCTGGCCAAAATAAAAGAGGGATGTGGCCCAACTGAGCCGGGAGGTGTCCTTGGCGCCAGTCACTGGATCAATGACTGCCAGCTTGAGGTCCGTGGTCATGCCAAAGAGGGCGGCCGAGCCGAGAATGGCCTTGTCCAGTACGTCAGGCCGTAGCCGACCAGGAGGATGGGCAGGAGGAAACGGTCAATTTTGCGGAGGACACGCTTGGCGGCCAGCGGATCGATGGGCCGGGCCTCTTCGCTGAGCAGCTCGCCTGCTTCCGATGGGACATCATAAGCGGTGGCGCCTGTGCTGTACGTTTTCTCTTGTGGCAACGAAATGCCAGTATTGTTGGTGACGTCGGTGACCTCGGGGACCTCGAGGCCGTTGTGGGTGCCGTCTGGAGACGCCATCTGGGTCGACGAAGTGGGGAGGAAGGGGCGATGTGACGGGTTGATGTGACTTGAGTGTCTTTGGGAGGGACAAGTGACTGGTAGATGGAAGCTTGAGTGGTATGCAATCACTTTTATCACAGCTTAAAATAAAGAATGATGCTTCGAGCTCTTTGAAAAGAAATTCAAAAATAAAAACTTCGAAAACTCGCTTGCTGTCTGCTACCCAATCGCAGCGATTGCGGCATCAAACTCAACTGCCAGCATAAAAAGCTGCACCGATGCCGCAGAGGTTCGCACAAGGTTGCAGCAGCCACCAAAAAGACCCCCCACAAGACGGGAGCTGGCCGCCTCCACTACGGCCGCCTACCGGTGGATAGTAGTATGGATAGTACAGTGGGTGTAGGTGGCTGGCGCGAGAATTCGTTGGAAACTACCCGCTTGGCACCTATCAATGCCGGAGCTTGTCGAGCTGACGGACAGAGTTTTTTAGGCTTCTTTGGGTGGCTTTTCAGGCGCCTGGTGGGTTTGATGAGTTTCTTGAGTTTGTTGAGCCTTTTAAACGTTGAAAAGCGGGGCGTTTGGTGCAGTCTGTTTATCGTTTATCCCACTGCAAGCCGTTTCTATCCGACATCTCTCGGCGTCCAAGATGGATAAGGCAAAAACGCGAGAAAATGCATAAATCAATTTTGTGCAAGACGATCACATTGTGAGGTTGCGCAAGATGAAATGCAAGGTAATTGTACTTTATGATATTCCACGTGAAGGCAAAGGCATCTGTTTGATGGTTTCTAAGAACAAGAAGCAGAGAAACTTTCACAAAAAATCAATCAGAAAAATGAAATGAATAAGAAATGAATAGAAAAGGAAAGGAAAAGATCGACTTAGACAGGGTCAATACTACAAGACTCCAAGCAGCTTAAACTTGCAGCCGTTCCACTCGTCTTCTCCAATAGGTCTAGATTTCCGGCATTCATTGTTTTTGGTGGGTAGAGACAGCGACAGCGACCACAGCAATCGCCGTACGACGTAAGCCAACATGACTCAGGCGGCTCCGTCAGTTCAAGAATGCCCGCCCTGGATATGCCTTACATGGTATAAGCCATAGCCCGCAACACAAATGAAGCAACTAGTTGTGCGTCCCGTGTAAGTGATGCTCCACGTATGCTGGATTAAGAGGGCTCCCAGATTGAATTTAACGTGGATATTCCGCCTCACAATGGACCATTGAAAGCATTCGACTGACTTTCTGGACAACAGCCCTCCCGGGCAACATAAATCTTCATTTCTACCCGAATCTTTGCAGCCTCTGGGGTATGGGGAAGCCGTTTTGATTTATATCTTTATTTTGTCTTCATTTTCCAATCCTGACAGCCGTGATCCTGGAGGAATTTGGGGTGCAAATCCGGGGCCCTCTGGGGTGGCAAGGTGCTAAAGATATAAGCGGCATATGCCAGCGTTGGCGTATGTTTGGCGTATCGTGGAAGAATCTATAGCCACACGAGCCAGTGGACTGGTCGCCGGTGCGGAGTGTGGGCCGTATTCTGGGGTAGAGGCGAAACCATATTCCGCAGCATCCCATCGACTTCCTTTTATGAAGTTGAGGCGATAAGAGGAAGGCGTTCTGTCCTTATGTCCCTTCATTTGAATGTTCTTCTGGTATTTGATATTTTCACTTACATTTATCTTCTCTCATGAATCCAGCTTTTTTTCCGTTCTGAAAGAGCCCCGTCACATATTTTTTGAATCTTCAACTCTTCATCTTCCACATCCTCAACAAACACAATGTCTTCACAAGCACCGTTGACTGTGGCCATTGTTGGCTTTTCCGGCCTTATTGGCAAACGCCATACCGTCCACGTTTTGGAAAACAAATCAACTGAGCTCGTGGCTGTGATCGACCCGTCACCCGGCGCAGCCGCCATCAAGACGATCCTCGGCGTGCCAGAGTCGACGCCCATTTTTGCCAATGTCGCCGAGCTGCTCAAATCGTCCAGCACGCCGAAGCCGGACTGTGCCATCATTTGCACACCTCCCCACACACACGTCCCGATTTCGACAACACTAATCGAGGCCGGCATCCATGTCCTTGTCGAGAAGCCCATCAGCGATACCATCGAGTCCGGCCGCGCCCTCGTTGGTCTGGCCAAGAAGAACAATGTCCACCTGCTGGTTGGCCACCATCGTCGCTTTAATCCGTACATTGTGGCTGCGAAGCAGGCCATGGTCGATGATATTGTTGGCAATGTTCTGGCCGTGTCGGCCATCTGGGCCCTGTGCAAGCCGGATCCTTACTTTGACGCTGACCCGGCCCTTTCATGGCGCAAGAGCCGCACACGCGGCGGCGGTGTCGTGCTCACCAACTTTGTGCACGAGGCCGACATCCTGAACCACCTGTTTGGCCGCATTGTACGTGTCCACGCTGAGGAGATTGCACCGCAACGCAATGCGGCAGCACGCCAAGATCCCAACCACGACATGGCCGAGGAGGGTGTTGCCCTCACACTACGGTTTGCCTCGGGCGTCGTCGGCACATTTATCCTGTCGGACGCGGCCGTCAGCCCGCACAGCTTTGAGATGGGTACGGGCGAGAACCCGCACATCCCACGTGTCCGCGTCGGCAAGGACCTCAGCGAAGGCGACGAGATTGATGTCTACCGTATCCTGGGCACCCACGGCACGCTGAGTGTGCCGGACCTGAACTTGACGTCCTATGGTGCCGGCGAGCGGAGCTGGAACAACAAGCTGCAGCGTGAGAAACTGGCCATTGACAGTGATCCGCGCGTACCGTTTGAGCGCCAGCTGGACCACTTTGTGCGTGTTGTGCGCGGTGAGGAGGAACCCAGCTGTGATGGCAAGGCCGGTCTCGAGGCCGTGCAGGTCTGCCAGGCCATCCTGGAGAGTTTGGCCACAAAGAAGACGGTGGACATTGAGGAATAGATTGAGCGAATGCGGGTGATGTGTGCAAAAAGCAAAGAACAACATCCATGTTAAGAACACCAATTCAATAGTAAAATAATGCAACACCGATGACTGCAGCCAGATGCGCTGAGATTGAAACCTGAAAACAGCACAAAACAAAACTATCTCTATGAGAAACATCTCCACTCACAGCCCACCTACATAATCGTACACAAGTCATCGTGTTCGTCGCCCTTTGGCCTCATCTTTTGCGAATGGTGATCCAAGTTCTCCCAGTAGATGTGGGTCATGAATCCAGATCTGAACTCCTCACACGTCCGCCATGATGCGCATGCACTCCTCGTCCTGCCCGCTGACGCCATCGTTGCAAACCGACACGTTTGTGTCTACTCAGTGAGGCTCAAGTTCATACGCTTGCACGTACAATGGTTTTCTGGCCTTCTTGAGCTTGTCCTCCATGGCCTCAAAGAGCACATAGAAGGATACCATACCAAAAACGTAGTTGAAACTCGAAACGGGGATCTTGCCACAGACATCGCTGACGAGATCGACCTACAAAAAGGTGAGCAAGTCCGTGCTGTTCAAGGAGCCGCCAATGCCACCGCTGCGGCCCTTCCGGTCACGCGCATCGTCGTCCGGTTCATCCAGATTGCATCCTTGCTGAACGAAATTTTCCGGCTTCGACTTGGGCATCATTTGCTGTGTCTGCCAATTTGACTTGGCTTTGGATTTTTCCGATGATGAATTCCACATCGCCTGCAGATCCAGCAGATCGTCGTCCGTTCTTCCTTTTCCTTTGAGACTCTTGACAAAATTGGTCTCTGCCAGTTGAACCTTGCCGGTCACCGGGTCGACGACTCTCTTCGTCTAGCCAGGCCGCATCGCACCAAGGGCTGATGGCATCGGAATCTCGACGTCCGGGATGCTGTCAATGTCCCAGTCTGCCGCACTCAACCGCATGAGAAGAGAGTTTGTTTTGAAGAAATTGTTTGTCCGAAGGTCCATGTAGTCGTCCAGTTCGCCCTGTATCATCTGCCGACGCCGTCTGGCACTCGGACGTATGCCAACACGGTCTGCGAGAGCCTGAACGAAGTTGTCAGTCGGTGCCTTTCCACCGACGTGAGGTGCTTTGGGGAACAGCTCCTCCAGACTCGCGTACAGGCCAACCGGCCTGCTAAGATAGCCTTTTTTGTTGAGCATGTTGTGCAGATGCACCGCCAAGATAGGCTCCGGAATGCGGTCCATCACCATAAAGCTGTAGCGATACGCTTCGACCAAAGCTTCTTCGAGGCCGGTGCCACACATAAAGGGCGAGTATTGCCACATTCCGTTGGAGTCGGTGCTGGCAAACCGGGAGTGAGGGATACCCGTAAGGCCGTACATGTATTTCGACTCGCCGAGCCAGTTGATGTAGTCGTACTGAACTGCTTCCAAGAGGTCGTAGTCCTTCACGTGGCGGCCCAAGTCTCCGTTTAGCACACTGCCGCGCTCAAACATTTGCTTCAATATGTCCACAGCATTTAGAAAGCCATTTCCCATCCGCTCGTTGTTGCGGTCTAGAAACAGATCGACATCGCGGCGCGGATTGAATTTTCTGGCTGGCTCGTGGAGAACTTGTCCTTTGAGAACGCTGGTGGACCATCCACGGGAGACGGTCATTGAGTCAACAATGCACTGCAGCTGGAAGACATGGTGCGGCATGATTTTGCTGCGGGTGTCGGTGCCAGGCTTTTGCATGGCAAGATGGGTGACGACGCCCACAAACTCCTTGACACCATAGATACGCCGGTGCATATTCCACGGGCCAGTCGGGACCAGTCGACCAAGTCCAGGCGATGGTTTTGGCCGTGCATGGTGTTGCGCTGGACGACGATGGACGAAAAGACATTGACCACGTCATAGAGCCAGTTGATGGTGTAGGCCCGGCGCCAACACAGCCGTTCCGCCGGGCTGGCGCGCTGCAGGTCCATGTAAGGCTGCCAGTTGTCAATCTGGGCGAGCATGGGCTTGATTGGTTTGCCCGTCCGTGTCTTTTGGAAGTCGGCGATGAAGTCGACGAGAGCGTCATAGGTGTGAATCAAAAACTGCTCTCGGACAACGACCGAATTATCCATTACCTTGCGCGACATGGAATTGTCGTTGCTGATATGGTGAAGATGAACCCGGAAATAGCCCTGAGCCTTGTCGGGGTTGCGCGTGTAATGGTCTTCATGACCGTCTCATAGGAGTCGTGACCTGGGAACTCGAGGAAGATGGCGGTCTCGGCTCGCTTCATCATCTTGATGGCAATGTTCGACACCGAACCAACCACGGCAGTTTTTCGTAGGCAACGTTGCGCCACACACTCTGCAAATGGCCTCGAAGGGTGATCCACTCGCGTGCGAGCGTGTAGTTGGCCATCAGGTACATCGTGACGATGCCCTGGGTGTCTTGAATGATGCGGTAGCTCTCCACAGGAATGTCCTCAATGATGGCAGTTTTCTTGGCTGCGGCGGGGAGCCGGGCTTGCTTATTTCCCCTCTTTTTTCCACCAGCCTTCTTGCCCTTTTTGCCCTTGCCTGGCTTCGATTGCTGGCGTCTCTGCTGTGTGGCCTTGGGCTGCTGCACGGCAAACCCGTCCTCGTCGTCGTCGCCCTCGTCATTTTCGTCGCCTTCTTGTTCTTGACCTGCGGCTGTGGCCGTGCCAAGCTTCAGGGCGGCAAACTTGTTCGAAAAGAGAACATCTTCAATGTCGTCGTCCTCCTCGGACTCAGTGAACCTGTTGGGCGCACCACTCGCCTTGCTCTTGCGGCCCTCCAACCAGGCGTCACTTCCGAGCAGCTTGAATCCTTCGGACAGGACATCGAGGAAGTGCTTGTGGCTCCGGTTGCTCTGCTCCATTTCCGGGTCGGGCTTGCCAGCGACGAACATAAGATAGGACTCGTACATGGTGCGGCGTGCCTCAATGACGCTGTGGAACAACGCGAGGATGGCATTGGGGACGGGGACAGCCTGCTTGGAGACCAGATTGACAAGGGACAAGAGGCTTGCGACGGTCACTTGTCCGTTTGTGTTGGGACTTTTGGGTGCATCGTCGGGAAGGTCAGACGCAGAGCCGATGATTGCGTTGGACGTTTGGATGATCCAGTAGATGAGTCGGCCGGTATCTCGCCTGTAGTCGAGGTACGGGTTGTGGGGCGGCATCGCGAGGTGTGCTGGCGGTGGTGTTGCTGGTGGTGTCGCCGGCGATGCAAAAATCAAAACAAAACAAAACAAAACAAAGAGTGGGAGTTGTGGAGGGGAAAATGGAACCTCCCAAAAGGAGGAATATTTTGGGGCTCTTTTGGAGGAAGGAGCAAGAGATGTTGCTGGTCTCGCCGGGAAGGAGCGTTTGCACTAAGACTCACTCAGCTCCCACGATGCAAGTAGCTGCTCTCATGATAGTGCGGACCTAAAAGCACTGTCACGACGTACGATGTGATAACATGGATACACAACCACCCGGCAAATGAACTACAACATGGTGAATGCAATGAGGCTTCTACAAAACAAATTATGACTTGCGTGATAGTATACATTGACCGACAGAACCGCGCATCCTTCTAGCATCCTGTGCTTCCCCACGTTCCATCCTGGGGGGAAAGCCCAAGTCCCCCAACATCTCTCAGTCCGTTTAGTCCTTCTTCAGCGGCAGAATGATCTCCTCGATGCCCTGGCTCGTCACGACCATCATCTGCAAGAAGTCGCCGACCTCAATGTGGCGCTCGACGGCACCGTCAAAGGCATCCTTCACCAGCGTCTCGACGTCCGGCCGTGCCAGAGCCACACGTGGCCGCTCCTGCAGGTCGTGGCCGACGCCGCTGCCCGGCACATGCTGGTTCTTGAAGTTGACCTGGTTGTCCAGGAACGGCATGATCAAGCTGGCAGCCGCACCGCCCGCGCGGCACTGCTCGCGCTCGTAGCTGCCGACGGGTCGTAGCTGTAGACGGCACCCTTGCCCTCCTCGTCGAGGCCGCCCAAAATGGCGTGTGTGTAGTATGGGAAGAAGCGTTTCTGGTACAGGATCGTCGACAGGCGCTTGGCACAGGCGTGAACGCTGATGGGCTTGCCGTGGCGGTAGCGGTACATCTTGCAGACGGTGTCCAAACGCTCCTTCAGGGCGGCGCCGTCGGCAGCAAAGCCCACAACGGACAGGACGATGGTGGCATCCTTCTGATCGGACGTCGTGCCGCCAATCTTGAAGACTTTGGGGGAGAATCGGCTGTTGATAGCGTAGCCAGCAGTGTGGCGGGTGTCGCCGGCGACTATGGTGAAGTTATCGCCGGCAATGGCCAGAGTCGTGCCGCCGTTGTCGGTGTAGCTGTGGAGAGGGAGCAAGTCAGCATCAGTGAATATGCAAAATGTGTATCAATGTCGACAAGGCACCTTGGGTCTGCACGTACGGGTCAAACGGTGTTGCCGTGCGCCCTCGGGGGCCTGGGTCTTGGGGCGTTGGCAAAGGAGTAGCTCGGTCCGTCGTGGACGGGGTTCTGGTTGAAGATGGCAGCCATCGCGGGCAGTGGTCTCTGGATGGGTGAAAAAGGAAACAGGAATTGATGTCGCTCGCTAGTCCTGGTGATGGTCGAGATGGGGGGAGGTTGCGTGGCAGGTGGTGGATAAGGAGTGGATGGTCAGTAGGTGGTGATGTGTCGTGGGTCGGAGCTCAATGAAGCTCAAAGAGATAGCCACCAGCCAACAACGCGTCCGCTGGGAGCCTTGCAGGCACAGGCACATACGCACGATGACTAATATCACGTGCAGAGCTCTTGTCGGAGCTGGCCATTTTCAGCCAATCACAAGCCGCAGTCAACCCCTACTGCTCCAATCCAACACAACGGCCAGCAACAGCGGCTGAGCGGGTACGAACGGCGCTGGTTTTGTTGCTGTTGCCCAACACGTAATTATCGGGGTTAGCGTCCTAAGCTCCGCGAAATGACGGTGCTTTCCTCCTTTCTGGCTGCACTCTTCCCTGTTTCGCGGCATCTCAAGTTCTCACTTGTCGTGATACTTGTTGACACCGCATCGCCGACAAAAATCTGGCTTTTGTGTATCTCTTGCGCTTCCGAATAGAAGCGTAAGTCTGTACAAACTCGGGTTTTCTCTCTGCGGTTTCGACCCTTGCCGTCTGCACCTTTCACTCAGCCTTCCCCAATTTTGGATACAGCTTTATCCAGCCCCCTTTTCCAAGTCCTCATTTTTGCTTTATCGCTTCACTTTCTGCGACACGCCATTCTCGATCAACCCACGGCAGATCCCTCGTCTTACTGCCCGCCATGGCTACTCGCAACATCCGCCAGCGGGCTCTCGAGAAGATCGCCGCCCTGTCGGCCACCAGCACCACTTCTGCATTTGAGAAGTCGGATCTCGATCGACTCTGCAAGGCTTGCCCGAGCCATGCAAAGGCGCCGACCACCGCCAACGGCTATGCCTCGCGCTCTCTTGTCGGGCGTGTACCCATGGTATGCCACCAGTTCTCTTCTTTCCCTGAACAACCAGTTCGCTGTGGACAACACTAACATGTCAGACCATCCGCGAATTCGAGGTCCTCCTGGCGCTCTGCAAGGCTGCTCCTCTCGTCCAGTCGGGCCAGAGCGCCCAGCGCCTCACGCGCCAACTTCTGCCATACATTCTCGACTCGCATGTCCAGGCCTTTGTCCCGTCGCCGTTCTTCCGCCGTATCGAGCCCTCGCCGACCGAATCCCTCTCATTCCACGTTACCTCGGCTCTTCTCTCGCTCGGCATTCACCACGACGACGTCCACGAGGCTGTGTCCGACAACGTTTGGGCCTTCCTAAACGCCTGTGCCCGCACGACCGACGCCATCCTCCCGCCGTCTGCTGCTTCGCCCTCGTCCTCTCGCGTGCTCAATGGCAACGGAAGCAGCAGCAACGTCAACAGCAACGTCAACAGCGACGCCGGTGACGACGACGGCAACCTCGACGATGCCATCCGTACGGCCACCATTGCCGTTTCTCTCTTGGGTTTCCTCGATGCTGCTGCTGCCCAGGCCGACTTCTGGCGCTCTGGCGGCCGTCTCGCGCTAGTGTCACGCCTGCGTAAGGTGCTGTCCGAGCCCTTCCTGGTCGCCGTTGAGACCGCCTTCTCGACCATCCGCAACTCGCACTCAACCGACCGTGTTGTCAAGGAATGGAAGCGCCACCTGCGCCACTACTGGGAGACGGGTCGGCCCCTAGGTGCTATGCTGCTGCAGCAGAGCTTCATGCACCTTCTCGTAGCCGCTACGTCGCTCCTGGTGGCCGAGGTCTCTGCCCTTAAGCGCACCCATGTGCTCGACCTCCTGCTGACGGGCGATGGCCTCTTGCGCCCCATGAGTGCCCGTAGCGGCGACGCTGACTATCAATCTGTGGAGATCTTTGCCAACGCGGTCGTCGACCAGATGAACTATCTCGAGGCCAGCTCCGACTTTGTGCGTATGGGCTCGGCGGCCCAGCAGAAGCTTGCCTTTTCCATCCGCAGCTCCGCCCTGGTCGGCTATCTCAACTGCTCGCGTCTCAACGAGGATGCCGCCGATGCCGACATCCTGATGGGCTGGCTGGAGGACTCTCTGGCTGATCCCGCGCAGATGGCCGACGACGGGCTGTCCTCGGTCGTCCTCAAGTCGCTTGCCCTGATTTGCCGCATTTCACCCGAGTACGCCGCCAACGTGAGCAAGCTGCTGCCGCGCTATATTGTCCAAAGTGGTGCCCGCGGTGTGTCCATTGACATTGCTTCGGCCGGCCTTGCCTCGGTTTTTGCGCATGCTGTCCACCGACGCCATCATCACGACCATTTATACGCTTGGCAACGTTCTCAGTGCCGGCAATGAGCGCTCGTTGGCCGATGGCGTCGCGTCCGGCGATCTGAGCTCGAGCGTCAACAATCTGGATTCGGTGGCCCAGATCTACCAGGGCCGCCAGTCGACCGGCAGCTCCATCTCGTTGCAGATGAACAACGAGGAAGACACGTCGGTGATCTACGGCAATGTCGTGCAGGCGATTTGCGGCATTGCGAGCGCGTGCAAGGACACCAAAATCACCGCCCTCGCGCAGTCCATGCTGCTGCAGAAGATTGACAAGATCAACAGCACGGTCGATGCCAAGATCATTCCAGCTGCCGCGGTGCTTGCTCTTACGGGCGGCCAGCTCGAGTTCCGGTCGCTGCTCAAGACATTTACCCGCATCTGCCACATTGCCACTGTCGAGAATAGGCCCAATCTGCTGACGGCCGTCATGAATGCTCGCAACTATCTGTCGTCACACGTCAAGAAGGACTCGCCCCTCTACGACATCTACTGGGAGCACATGCTCGACGACATCATTTCCAAGGGCGACGTGCACCAGACACACCACGCCAAGGAGTCGGACGTCGAGCTGGCCGCGTGCGAGATTTCTGAACTGCTCCAGCCGCTAGCCGTCTTCATGTCGGCTAACGATCTGGCCCTTGACAATGCCATTGACGACGATGCTCATGCCATGATTCGCGACGCCTGGTTCAACATTGTCGTCCACGGTTTCACGCCACTCACCCCGCGCGGCAAGAAGTTCATCAACGAGCTGCGTGTTATGGCCGTCCACTCGCCGCCCCTGGTGGCGGAACAGCGGGGCGAGCAGGTGGAAAGTGACATCGAACTCAACACGGTGCTTCGCCGCGGTATGAGCTCCGAGCGTGAGGCGATGCAGAAGAAGACTCTGTCTGAGCTTGTGCCCGGCAAAGCGTCCGAGATTCGTGGCCTGAGCTACCGCAAGGTGATCTTTTTGCAGTCCGCCTACCTTGTCGAGAGCCTGCGTGCCGATGCTGGCGACTGCACGAAAGCCCTGTCCTACTTCCTCGAACCGAGCATGCGCCGTGGCGACGTCAGTAGCATCATGGAGGGCATTACCTCTGTGGTCGTCGACAAGTACCTGAAAAAGACCCTTTCTGGCACCGACGTTAGCTTCTCGGCCCAGTATGCCGCCTCCCAGCTTGCCGCCATCTTTTGCAGCTGCTGCCACCGCATCGAGCGCGTCCAGCAAGCCGCATACGTCTGTGCCGACCGTATTATCCGCGACGTCCCGTCTGCGCTCTGCCACCGCTCCTCGCTGTTTGCACTCCTTGAGCTGCTGTCGCTGATGTGGATGAGCTGTCTCGAGTCGGAAACGGACATGTACGCACCCAACAACACATTCACGTCGGCCCGCGGCAAGGTCACCGTCGAGCTGTCGGACGACTATGGCCTGCGTCGCGTCACCCTGAACACGTTGTACAAGAAGGCAAAGGCCTGGGTGTCGGGCGTGATTGGTCTGGCGCCCGCAGACGTCAAGGGTCTGCTGCAGACCTACTTGTCGGAGTGGGACGATGACGGTGCGTACGGGCACATCTCGCTGGGCCGCTCGTTTGCTATGGAGATGGGCTTCTCTATCCCCTCCACTGACCAGCGCTTGGCCTCGCTGGACCGCTTTGGTGAGATTGGCATCAACACCGCCTCCAACTTTGTCGCGCAGTATACCTCACGCCAAGAGTACCGCTATGCCGAGCCTCTCCCCGACCGCAGCATGGAGTGGCTGTCATTTATGCGCATGGATCGCCGGTCGTCGTTCCTCCCCAACACAGATACTGAGAGCGCCGATGCCGTTACTGCGCTGGCCCATATCGAAGAACGTGTGCTGCACCGCAAGCCGACACCCCTGAGCGACGTCCACAGTATTCTTCGGCGTGCTGCCTCGCTGCTGTGCCGCAGCCAGGGCGACCAGAACGCCATCGTGCAGTACCTCGTCAGCATCCCCTTTGCCATGTTCAGCAAAGCGTCCATCAAGCTTGGCGTGTCTCTGTGGTTGGGCGTCATGCATGAGAGCCCGCGCATGGAGCCTCGCATTTTGGGTGCTGTTCTACAGCAGTGGGAGGTCAGTATCCAGCGGCGCCAAGGTCTGTTCAGCCTGGCCATTACCGACCCCGATGCCTTCTTTGTCGAAATGCAGTTTGCACCCAGTGACAGCGCTGCCGTGTCCAAGCGTGGCCAGCATGTGCACAACCTGCTCGGCCCACACACCCGGTTGTTGCAGTTCCTTCAAAGTCACTTCAATGCCACGCGCCTCGGTAGCGTGGACGTCCAAAAGGGCTTTTTGCGGGTGCTCGACGTGACACTTGACGCTGTCAAAACGATGGGCAAGCCGCACCCGATTGCTCGCGAGCTGTGGTTCCAGATCATCCTGTTTGGCCTGCGTGTGCTGCGCTTCAGCTCCACGATCAGTGCCATTGCCCAGTGGCGACTCAAGGACAAGATTCTGTCGGCCGCGCTCACCTGGTTCTCGGGTACGCTCAAATGGTCCTTTGGCAGCAGCAACCTGCAACTCAAGACGGAGATTCGTCTTCTTTCGGACGTCGTGGCTGCCGTCAAGGCTGTGTCTTTTATCGGCTCGCACCAGGCGAGTGCCACGGTCAAGTCGCTGCAGGCCAAGGAAGAGCTGCTACTCTTGCTCCTGGAGAACGAGCAGATGCGACTCTTAGTTTGGGCGTACCCTTTGAGCGGCGAGAAGACGCACCCCCATCTGGCCATCACCCATCACAACAGCAACAACGCCAAAGGTGCCATCGAAGCGCTTGTTCCCTTGATCCGTACTGCTTGGCAGGAAAGCACGTCGCTGGCGATTCAACTCGCAACACGATTCCAGAACCCGCGTGTGCACAAAGAGGTCCGGTGGCTGCTGCTCAACTTCCCGTCCAAGGCCATTGACGAGCCCGATGCGTTGCCTATTCTTCTTGATGGAGCTCTGCCACACGACGTCAGTTTCCAGCTAAAGGTGTGTACTTCTTCCTATGTTTCCTAATTCATTTGCTGCAAACTCGCACTCTACACTTCGTGTCATTTTTTAACAGCTGCAGTTCCTCCTTTACTGGGCACCCGTCAACCCCATCACGGCCGTGACGTATTTTATGCCGTCGTACGAATACCACCCATACCTGATCCAATATGCCATGCGGGCGCTCGAGAGCCACTCGGTGGACATTACGTTCTTCTATGTCCCCCAGATTGTGCAAACTCTGCGGTATGACGCGCTTGGCTACGTTGCGCGCTACATTCTGGAGACTGCGCAGTTCTCACAGCTGTTTGCCCACCAGATCATCTGGAACATGAAAGCCAATGCTTATAAGGACGATGACGCACAAATTGTAAGTCATTCTTTTTTTCTCCTCCCCGCAGAGCGGTTCTCTCACACATATAATTACATCCACTAATTTTCATGTAGCCTGATGCGATCAAACCCACCCTTGACGGCGTCATGACGCGCATGACGACTTCTTTCTCGACCGTTGACCGGCAATTCTACGAGCGCGAGTTTGCCTTCTTCGACGAGGTCACGAGCATCTCTGGCAAGCTCAAGCCCCTCATTAAGCGGTCCAAACCCGAGAAGAAGCAGAAGATTGAGGAAGAGCTGCGCAAGATCAAGGTTGAGGTGGGCGTGTACCTGCCCAGCAACCCCGACGGCGTGGTGATTGGCATTGACCGCAAGTCGGGCAAGCCTCTCCAGAGCCACGCCAAAGCGCCGTTTATGGCCACGTTCCGGATCAAGAAGGCCAAGGGCGGAATGGGCTCGACAGACGACATGCTTGAGGAGGTCAACGAGAATGCCGCCGCTGCCATTGCCAACGGTGCCTCTAGCAGCAGCAATGCACTGGTCAAAGTGGCAACCAAGAGCAGCGCACAGGATAGCAGCGTCAATGGAGCCAATGGAGCCAATGGTGCCAACGGTGCTACTAGCCATGTCGCCTTGGCGCCGGAGAATACCATTGAGGTCTGGCAGTCGGCCATTTTCAAGGTTGGCGATGACTGCCGGCAAGACGTGCTGGCCCTTCAGATGATTGCAGCTTTCCGTGGCATTTTCCAGGGCGTGGGCCTGGACGTGTTCGTTTTCCCTTATCGAGTCACTGCCACGGCGCCTGGTTGTGGAGTGATTGACGTTTTGCCCAACTCCGTGTCGCGTGACATGCTTGGCCGCGAGGCCGTCAACGGACTCTACGACTATTTCATCTCCAAGTACGGCAACGAAGATGCGCTGCGGTTCCAGGCGGCGCGCAACAACTTTGTCAAGAGCATGGCTGCGTACTCGGTGATCTCGTTCTTGCTGCAGTTTAAAGACCGTCACAATGGCAACATCATGATTGATGACGCTGGCCACATTCTGCACATTGACTTCGGCTTCTGCTTTGATATTGCGCCGGGCGGCATCAAGTTTGAGCGTGCCCCATTCAAGCTGACCTCGGAAATGCTGGCGGTCATGGGTGGCAGCACGGATCATCAGGCGTTCCAGTGGTTTGAGGAGCTGTGCATCAAGGCCTTTTTGGCATCGCGCCCCTATGCCGAGAAGCTATCGCAGATGGTGCTGCTGATGATGGACAGTGGACTGCCGTGCTTCAAGCCCGAGTCGGTCAAGCACTTCCGGGAACGGTTTGTCTTGGAAAAGACGGAGCGCGAGGCGGCCGAGTTTATGCGGGACCTGATCAAGAAGAGCTATGCGAGCTACTCGACAGGCCTGTACGACCAGTTCCAGTGGATGACGAACGGCATTCCGTATGCATCGAACTAAACTAAATGTCGGCCTTTATTTGAAGGTGAAGCAGAAGTGAACCATAGTGTGCGAAGAAAGTCAATGGACGGTGACGGAGTGGTGATAGTTGGTGATATCGTCGGCGAGCCTTAGCTTAGAATATCAATGGTTGTGCTTCTCTACTTTTCGCTTCTTTTTGTTCCGACCTTTTTCTGTCTTTATTTTTTGCGTGTTTTCTGTTTGTAGTGTCATGCACGCTGGTTGTCGTTTGTATGATTCACGGGCGTTCTGGTTCTGTGCCTGTCTGGTCACTTCCAGCTCAGAATGCATCCGCTTGCACAATACCAGCCAGCCTTACTTGTCACTAACACGTCTCTGACAGACCATGACAACATCGTTCACCATGACATCGCTACGACATGTCTTGTTCGTCGCCCAGGCATATATGCAAATTGATATATAATGGCCCCCTCGGCTGGTTTCAAGTTCAGGATCCCATTTTCTCGAGCCCAAAGTTTGACCTCGACAAAAAAGCTATCAATCGATATTCCCCTTATTTACTTGTTTTCTGCTTCTCTCTCGACAGTTCTTTCTTTAGTTTCCCTTTTTTAATCTCTACTCTTTTTCAAGGCCACAGTTCTCACCATGATTGCCCCTCGAGACGACGATGGCTCCGTCAGCGAGGAGTCCAATCTGTTAAGCCTGTCCTCCTTCTGCCACTTTCAACCCAGAAATGAAAGCTAACTCTTCTCTCCCTTCTTCTCTTTAGAATTGTCCTGCCTCGTGATACCGTTGTGTCCATTGAAGACATTAACGTAACAGCCCCCACGAGCCTGCTCATTCGAGACTCGCCCTACTGGACCTCCCGAGTTACCGAGCATGCCGTCCAGCACGAAGCATCTTCGTCTACTCCAATCGTCTTGGATCTGGACAACAGCGACTGTGGCCTATATGTTACGGCCTACGAGTTTCTTGTGTACGTGGGCCTACTACAAGCCGAAAACCACATGCAGAGGGCCCTCTGGGCGAACCAGGCAAACCAAAATCCGCTCTTCGAGGGCATTGGGAGCTTTTTCGAGAGCTTTGCAGCTTTTGCACCAGCCGGTCTCCCAGCACCGTCTCCACGAACACTCAGCAACGTGTCTCGGATGGCGGCTTTTTTTGGACGCAACAATCTGATCATGCAGGTTCCTGACTCCATTGTCGACTACCCTTCTTCGCCACCTGTCCAGCGAAGCCAAAACGATTTCATCTACGCAGGGACACTGCAACAATTTCCGGGAGACAGTATCGCCCATTCCCAAGATGATGTCAATACCCGACGTACTATCATCATCTTGGCAATGATACTGTTGAGCAGAGTCGCTCTTTGTCGCCGCAACAATCACCCATGCCTCCGCTGTCGGCTACAGAGACGGAGATGGAGACAGAGACGGGAACAGCACTCACCTACCTTCCAGATGGACATGTCGTTCTTCCACCGATGCACTCACTTCTATCGCCATCTTTCTACGGCTCCAGCCCCGAGGCCCAGTCTCACCCCAACAACCTTCATGAAACCGACATGTACGATCGCTCGTCACGCTCGCAGCGTTCCTCGCGCCTTCCTGAACGTTTCCATGGCGAGCGTGCAGCTGAACGGCGGCACCACCCGTACCGGCGCAGCAGCAGATGTCGGCTCAATTCGAGCCGTGGAACGCAGACAATGGAGTAGGCACAGCTACGGTTGTTATATTAGGAAACATCGACTATGGCGGGAAACAAGTACAGGAAAAGAGGATGGCTATGCTGGCTAGCCCTGCACTCTGTGTCAATTTTTGTTGCTTTAGTTACGTACGTCTAATAAATGAGTTCTTTCTCCTTTTTCTTCTGTTTTTTTTTTCCTTCTGTTTATTAGTCGTGTAAAACAAGATTGAACAACAACCCGGTGACGGCTTCGAGTGTGCCTGTAGGAAGCACAATTAGCCCAACATGCTACTTTTGATGCTATGATTCACAGCCATGTTGTTGATGCCGTGCGTATAGCCTTTTTCGGCATTTGTATGTACTGGATTAGTGCGCACTTCCTAAACGTATACTTACACTGGGGGCTCTACCGCTGTCAAGTTTTAGTGCGAGGCTGAGCGCCAATGACTCTTTCCCGGCCAAATGCACAAGGCCGATTGCGACTTCCTTCATCTGCGACGCACGACAATGCGTCCTTCCCGGTTTCTGTCACTCTGGAGATAGAATCAGGGGTAAACGGGCCATAAAGCCTTAGCGATGCCTCCTTTCGTGGCAGATTACTCCCTTTCTCATTCGCATCCATTATCGCTTTGCATCAAGCATCATTAGCCCACCACTCACCACTCACCACTATCCACCACATTCCACCGAGCTATCATCGGCAACGTCCCTCAGCCCCTCAGCTCAGTCGAAAACCCCTCCCCCCCGATTGCCACCATGGGCGGCTCACTATTTACATCGGGCAGCGATCCTCTCTACACGCCTCGAATGCCAACAGAAGTCTACAAGGCCGTCCGCGACCACTGCCATGCCATCCTCTTCTCCCTCTTCGTGGTCGTCGCATCACCCATTGAGGGCCCTGGCAAGACCACCTTTGGCGACATTGACATCCTCGTTGCCCTGCCTCACGACAACTCCCTCGAAAACGTCGGTGCCCACGGCGTGCGTATTCTCCACGAAGCAATAAACCGCCTTGGTGCTGTCCGCTCTTCTCTCTCCAAGGGCAAAAGGTCTCTGGCCATCCAGTGGCCGGTCGATCTGCTCCCACTCGCCCCTGCGCCGCAAGAACCTGGAGATATTGGAAAGGTGCCCCATATCCAGGTGGATCTCTCCTTGTTACCATCGCTCGACCTTCTCTACTGGGCGCTTTTTAAGCATGCCCACGGCGACTTTTGGAACATTGTTGGCTCGTCCATCCTTCGACCGCTCGGCCTTGTTGTCGACGAGCAGGCGCTATGGATCCGAGTGCCGGAAATCGAGAACAAGGACCGCAAGCGCGCCAGGGTATTTCTGTCCGACGAGCCGGCCGAGGTGCTGCATTTTCTGGGCATCCAGGTTTCGATTTCGGACGACGACGACAACAGCAACAATGGACAGGAACAGGAACAGGGCACTCCCTGGGACAGGCCATTCCCATCGGCCCAGGCTCTTTTCGACAGTGTCACCAACAGCCGCTTCTTCTACCTGGCCGACCTTAGAAACGAAGCCCACAACATAGCCGCCAACACGGACCCGAGTCTTGGGCAGCACGCCGACCTGAAGTCCAATGACCGGCGGCGCCTTAAGAAGCGCCCGCTGTTCAGTCAGTGGGCAGCGTACATGCAGACGCTCTACGGCACGTATGAACACTTGCCCACAAAAATGTACAGCGACGCCGTGCCGACACGCGAGAGCGTCCGCACCGCTGCTTTCGCGAAATTTCCCGGGTCGGAGGAACGGTATGAGGTCATTCGTACGAGCTATCTGCAGGAAACACACCTCGTTGCCATCCGCTCTGCCGCCAAAGCCGCGGTCCCTCCCTTTTTGCGCCTGTGCCACCGTGGCGGCGTGATTGGCGCGATCCGCCGTGCCCTGGGCGTCGACAAAGACGGTGCCGCTGCTACGGAAGCAGCGCAGAAATGGACCGTCGATAGCGTCTTTAAGTATGTCCACGACAACTGGCTAGAGATCACAGAAGAGACGGCGCCCGATACGTACAAAAAGTATATTGAGGACGACCGCTCTGCTGCATCGGCATCGACACCGGCATCGCCATCCGAATAGCTTTCGGCGTCGATATCAACATCCGGCGCTGACACCGGCGCCAACACGGCGCCAACACGGTAATTCGTGGGGCAACCGCCATTCGATCGGCACCGGCCATCCGACCAGCACTTTCCATGATGATGGGCTACCTTGTCCTGTAATAGCTGCTTTGGTTTGGTTTTTATACTTTTGTGTTTTTTCTTGTTTTCTTCTTTGTTTTTGATACTGTGACGTGACACTGCTGTGCATTTCTGGATACCCCCGTCACTTATACTTTTATTTGTTCGTCTCGTTTGTGAATTATTGTTTTTTTATGTATTATTATGATTAAAAAGCTTGGCCCAAACAGAATTATTTCTTTTTTCGGGGAGGCCGTCCCTGTCTCCCTGCTGTTTTGAATGAATAACCTGCAATGCGGATAGTCGTCAAACTCATAAGTGATGGATGCCTTCTCGGTTTCCCTTTTACCACCTCATGACTACCAGAACTGCCATTCCCCAACAGAGTCTCGAGTTACTGGTCCCGAGTTCCTGCTTCCCCGGAAATCACCACCAGCCGCCCACTTTCTCGTCGCCCAACATCCGCTCGTTGCTCACTCGCACAGTGTCTTCAAAGCCATCGTCATCGATGCCGTCGTCCTCCACGTACCCTCCTCCGTCGTACCGGCTGCTGTAGCCCAGCTCCTCTCGTGCACGCCGCTCCTGTTCACGGGCCTCCCGTGCCCGACGCCACGCCTCCAGCTTCGGTCGCGCCTCGGCTGGCGGTGTCCACGGCTGGACAAGACCCTGCTTCTGCAAACGACGCCGATGACGCCGTTTCTCTTCAAAGGTAAAGTACGTCGAGTCTACCTCGCGGATGTCTGTACCCGTTGCCACGTCCCATGCGTCTGCCACCAAGTCGCCAATCTCGTCGCTCGCCCATGTGGCCAACACGCGGCCTTGGCCGCCGGTCAACCATTGGTCCAGCTTGACAGGGAGAGCGGCACCAAACGATGGGTCGTCGGGTGACCATTGGCAGGCCTGGCCGCTTTGACATGCCTCAGGTCGGCAGAAGAACGCACAAGCCGTGCTTTCAGCCGCAAACCACATTGACAGCAGCAAAACAAGCACGCCAAGAAGAGTGAACTGTTTGCCGCCAGAGCTCGAACTCGAGCGGTACAAGCGAGGCAGGGGGACTTGGATACGCGAGGCCGTCGTTGCAGGCACATTTAGAGGTGTTTCGTCAGGCGTGACGGATGCCTCCTTCTTGGGTGCGGTCGAAGAAACACTAGAACCCTGCCTTTTGTGCTGCTTCGTCTGTACCTTGGCTTTAGATGGAGCAATGCCGTTGAGATCCAGATCGTGGTCGCCAGCTGGCTCATCCTTCACCTTTTTCTCGTAAGTAGCAGCAGCCGACGCGTTGTCCTTGTCCTTGTCCTTGACACTCGTCGCCCGTTTTGGCTCTGCCATCGTTTCCTCCTCAACCTTCTTTTCAAGCTCGGCCAGAGCATCCAGCTTTTTAGCAATGTTTTCTGCCTTCTTTCCGGGATTGGACAATTTGTCCTCCAGCATCTCGATGCTCTTTTTCGCCTGCTGCACGTCCGTAAAGTACGCTGAGATTGACTGGCTCATCCGCCGCCTTGATTCAGAGCCTGACTTGGCGTCACCGCTCGAGCTGCTGGGGGCATTCTTGTCGTTTACGTTCTCTGTGTGCGTGGCCAGGATCTCGTCAAAGTCGTCGATCGTAGAGTCGTCAATTTGCTGGTCGCGCTGGATGGCCAAAAGATCGTCGCGCGCGCTGGCCGGCTTAGCCGAGTTGATGAGCGGCGTCCTGGTCCGTGATGCTGACCGCGAGCGTGACCGCGACTTTGACTTTGACTTTGAGCGCGAGGCCGACAACCGGCGGAAGCGTGCCTCGACATCCGTGGTAGCGTCAGAAGGCGCCTCGTCTCGCTTCGGCTGTGCAACTACCGTAGTTGCAGAGTCGACATCGGCGCTAGATGAACCTGCTCGTAGCAGGGCGATGATCCCAGGCAGAGGCGTGGATGCCTTCTTCTTTTCGTCTTCCTTGTACGAAGCAACGGAAATTGTCTTGGCTGAGAGCTCGATCTCCGCTGCAGGAGGAGGAGCATTGATCACTTCCAGCATCTTCTCAGTCCTCGCTGTCACGGGTGTCTCAACATAGGCACCTGTCACGCGTGGTGTCGGCTGCATGAGAGGGTTCAGCACCTTGTTCGGCTTGGGCGTGGCTTCATCAGCCATCGAGGAGCTCTTAGCCCCCGAATCAGGCCCCGAGCTGCTCAAATCGTCAGGATCCTCGTCGGGCGACGGGGCACGGATCGACCCTCGCTCCGAGTGGTTCTCTCCGGCTGCAAACAGCTTCATTTCAGCCTCGATGCGGTCGGTTGGGTCGCCATCCGACTGGGCCAGGCTCGAACGCTTAGTTGAGGCCGACTCTGTTGACGACTGCCGGCGCAGCTGTGCAAATCCGACCGTGGGTCGCAGCGTATCAGCGTCTCGGGACCGGGGCAATTTCAGACTGACGCTCTTCTCAAGTGCAAAATTATCGGTTTGGACTCCGCGCAAACTGTCCCCACTTGATTTCTCGCTCAGCTTCTTGGGGCTTGTCAGTGCCTTGTCTTTTCGCTCAGCAGCTGCGCCCGCAAATGTTGTCACACGGGCCAGCTTCCGGAGCAGCTCCTGAGACTCGGTTCTCGAATGTGTCGATGAGGAGGATTTGCGCGAGCCGGCGGGGCTAACGCTCACGTTCTTAGCAGTGTCGTTGTCGCTGCCGCCATCCTCAGTACTCAGTAGTTTTCGTCCTCGGTCGGTCGATGATGTCCGGTAAATTGTGATGGGCGTGTTGGGTATTTGCTCGCTATCATCACCGAAGAGAGAGCGGTCTCGTGCAGCCCGAGCCTCCGTGTCGTCTTTGGTAATCTTATCCTCCTTGTTCCCAGTGACTTCCTCGCCCGTATCAATCATTCCGTCGCGAGCTGCCTCGGCCCAAAGGTGTTCTTGGCTCAGCTTTCGTGCAGCATCGAATGATTTCGGTCGGCTTTCGGCATTCTGTTGTCGAATTTCCTCCAGTCTTATGGCAGAAAGTGCTCGTTTCGAGAGAGGCTGCTCTTCACGCGCAAGGATCTCGTCCAGTGTCTTGTTAGTCCGTTCTGCTGGCAGGCCGTGGCGGCGTGTACGTGGGTCGGTTTCGTTCTCCTGGCTGATGTCGTCCGCTTTCGGTTCGTCGCGTGCACTCGCTTCGGCATCTGTGCTGGGGACGCTTGGCAAGATCTCGTCGGGGTTGGTGTTGCGGCCATCTTCGTGAGAAGACTCGTCGGGGAAGATCAGATCGACTTCCAGCTCCAAGCGACGTATCTCGTCGAGCTTGGTGTTACGCGGTCGAGAATAGGGTGACTTTGAAGGCGAGGGGTCGCGGGCTTCGTCGACATCAAGTCCACTTTGAAGAATTACGCGAGGACTCTCAGAGGTCATCAAATCGTTTTGCGGTGAAATCCTCGTCTGCATCCCAAGCAAAACTCTTTCCCGGCGACTCGTTCATAAGTTCTTCTGCCGCTTGCGTTGCCACCAAAGATGGGACAGTAGCTGATCTGGTTTGAAGCGGCGCAGCGAAGGTGGGGTCTGCGGCATGGCCAATGTCATCAGAACTAATCGCACTCCCCAGTCCGGCTGAGGAGTCTTTGGAGGTCTGGGCAACGTTCTCTGGAGCAGATACCATGCGCTTGAGGTAGCTCCCCGGCTTGCCTCCGCGGTTGGCCAGTGCCGAATGCACACCTGTCGAGGATGTTGTGCGTGTGGTTGTCACAGACACGGGAACTTTGCTCTTCTCGCCAAGGCTGGTGTTACTCGCCCGGCGGTGCAGCTCACGGCCAGCGACGGCAATCTTAGGGCTGACGCGGGCCTTGGGCGAGAACAGGCCACCCGACTTTTCCCCCATGGCAACTTGCATGCGCGCCTGGTCCTCTTCATACCGAATCCGCCGGAGGTCGGTGCCGTCGTTGTGCTCGGAATGGCCGGCACTACTGCGCACACCATCGTCGCCATTCGCGGTGCTTCGCCGTTGCAAAGCGCGACGATGTGTCTCGGCCGCTGCTGCCTTGGAAGAGCCCCTCGCCAATGCGTCGTGCTGTGCGCCGGCCGCCAATATCCAGCGGCGACTGAGCTAGAATCTTTTGCATCCGGCTCTCGCTCGCACTGGCGGGAGTGGCTCTGCCTGAGGCTCCAGAAGCAGCAACCGGGTGCGGCAGGTGTTGGGGTGTTCTTAGGACCTCCACCGCCAGTACGGTTCCGCCAGGGCCGCGGTGCTGGGCTTGGTGAGCCTTGGGCGGCCTTGGCCACAGCTGCTGCTTCCTCCTCCTGAGCCATTCTATATGCATCTTTTATGGAGAGCTGCTGTCCCGGGGTGGGCCCGTGTGTATGTGATTGTGATGTGGATGGTCGTTGTGAGGGAGATGGTCGAGGAATACGCGTCTGGCCCAAAGCACCAGTGGAGGCTCGGCCACGAGCAATGTCGGACTGTTGCGAGCTCGAGCTTGAGCGGCGAGAGGCATCGTGGCCATACTGGCTGCCGTGTCCGTTTGTGGCGCTGCTGACGTCGGTGCCACTGGATGTGTCGGAGATGGCACTGGGCGATGTGGCCAAGGCGTGTCGGTCGAGGCTGTCCGTGACGTCGCGCATGGAGAGGGAACTCTTCTTCTTAGTAGGTAGGCGGCTCGTGTGCGCAGGTGACGCGCTACGCGTCCAAGAGGTGTCCATTCTGATATCGTGAAAAAGTGTGTCGAGGTTCGATTGTGTGGTGTCGTTAACCTTGTTGTCGTCTGTTGTCGATGACAGAATCGGCTGCAGATCTGGTGCTTCAAAACAGGAGGAGCAACATTGTGGACGTTTCGTGATGATGAAGCCGGTAGGGCGGGGAGTTCAGGAGGTGGAAAGAAAACAATTAAAAGAGTAGAACAAGGATAAGAGGCTAGAAGAGAATGAAAGAACAAAAAAAAAAGAAGGAAAGAGGATGGCAATGGATGGGATGCCCAAAGAAAAGGAGAAGGGAAAAGAGAAAAGAAAAGGGGGCGCGTGTCGCGCTTCGCTATCGTCGCGATGCTGGATTCAACGAGAAAGAGCGACAAGTTCGAATAGGACAGACAGTTGACAAAGGAGATCAAAAGGTAAAAAAAGGGAGTGTCGATAGAGCAGAGCCCCTGTCTTGGATTTGCTGGGCGGTGGATGAGTTGGTGTCGACAAGTCGGAGGCTGATCACGGCAATGAGAGAACGATCTCCAAATACGTCGAACCATACTATGAACTACAAAGTATGATCCCTACAACACACAGGCGAGACAGGTCGAAAAGGGCACGCTGGCACGGTAGCTCGAGGAAGGCGCGGTCAGGGTGCGCGACGACAGCAGCGACACGCTTGTGCACAGACCATGCCATGCCCCACACCAGCAAGTAGCGATCCACTGCTGAGCTGCGCGGGCCGTTGGAGCCAATCCACACCTCTAGGGCGTTCGTTCACAACGCCGTGCAGCGCTGTTGTGCAGCATTGTTTTGACACGCATGGCCCGTGTCATCGAACATTGGACTCGTGACCGGGGCACCCTCACAAGAGATGCGCTGCGGCTGTTTTGAAGACATTAGCAGAGAGCTCTCTATCAGTTGAGCCTGCAGCCATTTTCGGCAGGAGCAGGAGAGTGCAGAAAGCTCCTTGGATATTGTATCACGTGTGGAGTCACGCGCTCTCCACCGACGGGCAAAGCTGAAGGAAGAGCCTCCGTGCGACAGGGATGTCTCCAGGAGAGCCGGCAGTCCCGGCACGAGAGGAAAAGATGCTGCCTGGAGTGGATGACGGTTGTCCTCCGAGTTCGTGAAATCAACAGGAATGTTTTCTTCCTCGAATTTATGTCGTGAAATCCGGGCAAGATAAATCAAAATTAATCACTACAAAAGTTCTGAAAAGCTCAAAAAAAGGGAACAAATCACAGCAAACCCCGAAGAAACCCCCGATCGACACCCCCATACGGCCAATCTCACCCTCCAGCTATACGCTTCTGACATCTGGACCACCGCAATGGCTCTACAGCGCACAGTCTTACGGCCTCTTGGCGGGTAGTAAGTGTAACAACTTCCTATGCTGCACTGCGCCTTTGAGACGCAGTCAGGATCCCATACTTGCATTTAGGGCTCTTCTCTCTTCTAACAACGTTACAGTGAACAGTACTCGTCGTCGCGCCACTCTCTGGGCCTCTACGAGAACGTTATTACCGTCTGCCGCTATACGCTGCCTTTGTCGCTGAGTGAAGCACATATCAGAACGAGCATCCGCAAGGCTGTGGCGGCCATCGTGCTCGAAAAGCTGCCCGCGTTGCGTGTTGGCATCGAGGGCGAGGACTCCAAGCAGCCTATCTTTGTGGCACTGCCGTCACTCAACCTGGATGAACACGTCGAGTTTGTGAGCCGCATGCCTGGCCTGTCGGCAAGCGAGGAAGATGCACAGTTGATGCGCGATCTGGAACGCGAAACGGCCCGCCCATTTCTGGACGTCGCGACACACGCGCCGTGGCGTCTTCTGGTCTACCTGAACACCGCCGACGGCTGGGCTGACCTCGGCTTTGCCGTGCACCATGCCATCGCCGACGGCAAGAGTGGACTCATCTTTCACACACACCTTGTAGATTTGCTTAACGAGAAGGGGGCGTTGACCGAGACTGGGACCGAAAGTGTCGAAAGTGGCACCGTACTCCAGTTCACGGAACTTCCCGCGCTTGTGCCCACGCAAGAAGAGCTTGTCAAGTTTTCTATTTCGTGGCCGTTCTTCATTAGCACGGTGTGGAAAGAGCTGGGCCCTGCATGGCTCAAGAGTACGCCTGTGGCCGCACCGTATACGGGCTCTCGAGTCACTCTGGAACCCAAGCTCAAGGGCAATGTGCGCATTTTCCATCTGGCACCTGAGACCGCTGCCGCTCTCTTGGCAGGCTGTCGGGCGCACAATACGACGCTAACGGCGCTTGTGCATGGCCTGCTTATGGTTCTTTTTGCACGCCGCCTCCCGTCTAATGTAGCCTCGTCGTTCTTGTGCGCTATGCCCATGAGTATGCGGCCATACATCCAGGCGCCTGCCGACATGGCACTCGATGTCAACCGCAACATGGCCAACCTCGTCTCGCCGCACACGTTCACGTACAACACAAACTTGGTTGACGATGGCCGGGCGGTCGCCGAGATGGATGCTGAAGACGATGAAAAGGTGTGGCGTGCAGCAGCTGCCGTCGGCACCAGCCTTAAGGCGCGTCAGGGTAATATCACCGGTGACAACCCCATGGGCCTCATGGGCTATGTCAGCGACTGGCACGAGTGGTGGCGTAAACACGAGGGGAAAATCCGTGCCAGCACCTGGACTGTCTCCAACACCGGCTCTATCCCGGCTACCGGTACTGTGTCGGCCAGCAGTGGGTCGCAGCCCGAGTGGACTCTGACTCGCAACTTTTATGCGCAGTCCAGCCTGGGTAAGGACTCGTTGATCGAGGTCAACATTGGCGGTGTCAGAGGTGGCGAGGTCTCGTTCGTCGTCGCCTGGCATCACGGTGTCACTGAGGATGCATTTGCAGATTTGTTTGCTCAGGACCTGCACGCCTGTCTTGAACGGTTTGGTACGACTGGCCACTTCTCGGTGCCCAACCGACTGCATGAGTAGATGCTATGATGCAGGGGTCACAAGATCATGGTGTGCACACTTATGAAATAACTTTTAATATTTTATGTCTAATGTCTAATCATTAATTTATTTATTTAATTATTTGGTCTTTTTTTTTAATTTTGAATGTTTCGTTGGTATTCTCGAATTAACTTTTCATATTACTTAAAAGCCCATTTTTAAAGAAAAGAATAAAAATAAAAGGAGAACTAAAAGTCCATTTTTTAGATTTCATTCCATACTCTAAATTTAGTACATAATAGAAATGCACCGCAAAAAGCTGAACCTCTTGCAATCTTCCCCAAAAAAGTAAAGTAATGTAACAAATGTATCAACGACACAGTCATTATACCAACCAAAGAAAGAATGCTTCTCTTCAAAGTACACAACCAGGGCGCTATCAACAATATCCGGCTTTCTGTCTTTAGTGTGGATTGAAATAGGACACGATGATTGGCCAATACAAGAAAAAGTGGACACACGAGAAAACCACCCGACTTTTTCAAGCTTCCAAAACGGACGACAGCTCTTGAACTTACGAGGATGCAATTGACTGCGATCGCCAATTGACGGCTCCCAACCCCAAAACACACGGCACCATGGCATCACTACGGACAACAACGGCGTCCTGCTTCGGATGCATAACAAGTCGGCCGCTCCTGGCCGCGAAAGGTGCACGGCCGGCTGCTGTCACCAACAGCGCCTTCATTGCGATCCAGAACCAAACCCGCGGCAAGAAGACGGTTAACCGTGACCAGGGCGTCGTTGTCCGGCTGCTGAAGGATATCACACAGTTTGGCCGCCAGGACACCATTCTGCGGGTGGACCGCGGCCGCATGCGCAACTTTTGGTATCCCCTGGGCATGGCCGAATACATGACCGCCGCCCGCATGGCTGAACTGGGCCCCGCCGCCGCCGATGCCATCAGCCAGCGGGACACGTCGTTTGTCGCACAACCGGACGGTGTGGAGGGCGAGGAAAAGCTCGACGATTCCCAGCCTGTTGTCCGCCGGGCGATCACTCTCAAGAATGTTTCCGTACGTACCACCGTCCTTTCTTTGCATTTTCGTCATCATCATTTCGTCGTCTATCATCTTCATCATCTCACAACTAACAACGCTCCTTTGTAGGCCACGGATGCTGCTCTCCACATCGAAACCATTGTCCCATCGAGTATCGTGTTCTACCGGAAACCTATTTCGATTGAAACCTCCGCCATTTTCGGCTCCGTCTCTGCCGACGACGTCGCCAACACTCTTCGCGAGATTCTGCTGTCTAGCCAGGACGAGGAGGCCATGCTGGTTCGCGTGGAGCCGCGCGACGTGCGCTTTGTTGTGCCTGTGGTTGCCAAGGCAAAGGACGGCCAGCCAGGGAGGACGAGGTCGTATCGACTGTTGATCGTATCAAGGCACTGGGTCGCTGGGAGGTCGATATTGTTGTGCGTGGAACCCACGGCAGCAATGAGCCTGCAAGGAGGACACACGCAGCCCAAGAGGCGGCGGTGGCCGCCAGCAGCTCTGTGACGGTACGGAAAGATTGTGGAGGTGATCGCTGCGCAGGATTAGGGAGTGAAGGGTGACTGCCAGGGGCAGACGCACAACGCAAGTCTGCATGTACATTAGCTGTTTATATACTCTCAGCCACATTGAACACAAAAAATTATACGTCTACGAACATCACGTGCAGGGCCAAAGGTTTTTCTAAGAAAATCTTTGAACGGTTTGCAAAGCGATTGGAAAAGTAAAGATAAAAAAAGAAGTAATAAAATGATGGCATGTCCCCCTTGCTCCGCGCAATGCTAGTCTGCAATCGAGCCTGTAACAAGACGATGCAAATGGAGAATTGAGAAAAGGTATCAGACGGAATGGAATAAAAATGTAGTCCAAAAACAAAACACAACGAAAAACGAAAAAAAAAAACCCCGATTCAAAAGGAAAACAAACCAACGAACCACCTTTAAACAACAAAAAAAAAAAGAAGAAAAACGAGGAAAAGAGAAAACAACCAATTAATTTAAACCAAAACGCCTATTTGGGCTTCTTTGCGCCCTCCGCATTGTAATCGACGGCCCACAGTGAATCCCAGACGACGCTGCGCTTCGATGGCGTTTCTGAAATAGCGCTCGCCTCGCGGTGGAGGCTAGAGAGTTGGGTTCGCTAAACGTAGAGAGAAACAGAAGAAAGGGAAATATTAGGGCCCAAGCAAAGAATCGACAGTCGCTGCAGACGTATCGGCAGCTCCAGCAGATGGAGTAGTAGTAGAAGAAGAGACTGGTTTTCGTACCTCTGAGGTATTTGGCGCATCGTTGGCCGCCGGGGTGACGACTGTGGACGGCGTCGCTGCAGCCTGCGCACCCGCATTTCGATCATTAGTAGCCGTGAGGGGTGCAGCGGGTACCGATGTTGGGCTGGTGCCATGCTCGGGTGTGTCAGCTGGGGCGGCCCGCAGACTGTTGGTCTCGCTGGCGACGGCGGTACCACGCAGCGCTGCTGAGGCTGGGCCAGGGCCAGTGGCATAGGCAAGGGGTGCCGCTTTTCTGGAACTTGTACTGGACCGCCGGCTCTCAAGGCTTCGCGACAGCGTCTTGCTCACGCCATCAATGCCCGTCGGCCTCCCGCTGCCAAGGCCCAGACCCAGGCCACGACCTGACGCCGTTCGTGCGTGCGTGTGGATGTCGGCAACGGCTTCGACGTGGTTTGCGGCGACTGTGCTCTTGCCCAGTCCCGGAGTCGATGGCGCACCAGGCTTGTCCTCGACTGCGTCAATTAAGTACCAGCGCAGGCCGTCAGACAAATCAAAGGGGTTGTCGTTCTCGTTGTCCTCATTGTTCAGTGAGGTAGTCTCCTCGCCGCCGCCGCCGCGGGTTGTGTTTTGCTGCTGCTGCTGCTGCTGCTGCTGCAGGCTCTTGGACAGGTCGACAACCTTTTCCTGGACACGTCCGATGCGTGCCACTAGCCACTCGCGATTCTGCAGCCGGTGCGCTTCTTGCTCGCGGAGGAAATAATGGGGGAATCCAATATTGAAGGCTGCCCACGCGCCGCTGGTTTGGTTCCGTGTGGGCAAGAAGAGAGCCAGGTCGCCCTCTTTGAAGTGCTTAAAGGCGATCTTGTCATGTGCTTCCTTCTGCAGCGTGTGTGCCTTCTCACGATAACTGCGCACATCACGCTGCATCTTGCGTGCAATATGCTCGACCTCCTTGACGCGCCGATAGACAGTCTCGGCCACTGCATCAATATCGAAGCTGCCCACGGCAGCCATGAACTCAGCATACTGGGCCGCTTCTGTCTCGCCATCGGCACTGTTCATCCAGTACAACAGCTGCACATCGGCTGTTTTGTCTCCAGACGAGGTGGCAGGGGGTGCAGTTGATTCACCTGGCCGGGCGGGTTGCAGCATGCCAGACGACCGCCGGAGAAGAGACGAGGCGCCCTCGCCACTGATGATAGCCGAACGCTCAGACCGAGGGATCTTTTGGATGATCATGGAGTCGCCGTCGCGCGTTACTGAGAAGCCGAGTCGTTCGAGAAGGCGGCAGAGGCGGTCATTTTGCGTGTAGAGTCGTTGCGACAGATCCTTGGCCCACAGCGTGCGCGCATCAAATCGGGCCGTGAGGCTTGCTAGGGCTGCTTGAGCATCGCTATGCTTTTCCCGGAACATCCGCAGCTCTTCCTCGAGACCGCCTAGATGGGACTGCTTGGCAACGACCTCGTCGGTAAGTGACACAACCTTGCGTTCCTCTTCTTCGAGTCTCTTGCGCAACGTCTCTGACCCCGTTTCGCCGTCGGCAATCTTGGCCCGAAGTTGGTTGAGGTCTGTGCGGCTTTCGCCCAGCTCATCCTCAAGCGTGGCAATACGGGCCATGTCTTCGGCAAGCTTCTCACGGAGGCGACGAGCAGCGACCTCCTCGGTTGCCAGAGTCTCTTTGGAGAAGACCATCTCATCTCGGAGATCCTTGTTGGCGGCCTCGGCACGCTCTAGATCAGCCCTAACAATGACCATATCGCCAACCGTTGTTTGCATCCGAGCAAGTGCGTCGGCCAGCATACCTGAGACCGCTTCAATGAGATCGGCAGCATCGGTAGGAGGTGCCGCAGCCTTGGCAGAATGGCCATTGTTATCCTCATTTGCGAGCAGTTGGACAAGGAGGTCGCGGAAGCCCTTGGAGAACATCTCTTCGGCTTCCTTGGCATCCTGCAGACGCTTCGTCGTAGACTGGACCTCGTCATGCGCCGCCTGCATCTGTTTCTCAAGAGACTCGTTCTGCTCACGCTGAAGCTTGGTTTCTTTTCGCAAAAAGTCAACTTGGCCCTGGTTCTTTAGTGCATCGTCCCGGTATGTCTTGTTTAGGCGTTCTATTTCTGCCTGTGCCGAGCGCAGCTTTTCGTCGAGTGTCGCTTTTTCGTTCTCGCGTGACTCGCCAAAGTGCTCCATCTCGTCTTCAGTGTCCTCAAGGCGTGCTTGTAAGCGTTTGATCTCGTCTTCAAGCGACTTGCGTTCCTCTGTAAACTCCTTCTTTAGGGCCTCCAGGTTCTCTAGCAGGTCCTTTTTGGTAGAGTTGGTCTCGTCCATCTGGCCGACCATTTTGGTGTGTTCCTCCGTCCGCGCCTGCAGATCCTTCTCGAGCGCTGCTGAGCGTGACTTTTCGGTTGCCAAGTCTGCTTCAAGTTGTTGGATACGCCGAACCGCATGGGAATCCGTGGCGGCGGCGGCGGCGGTGGCTACTCCTGCAGTACTGCCTCCTTCGAGTGACGTCCGGCGATCACCCTGCGGCCGTGGCGTCCCCGGCTTGACTGATGCAGTTGACTCCGCGCGGTCCGAGAATTGCTGGCTCGGCGTGGCTTGGAATATACCGCCAAGACTGCTTCTTGATGCCTGGCTCTGGCGGTGCAGGAGGTCTTCAAGGCGACGCACACGGCTCTCAGCCGTTCTCAATTTATTCTCGGTCTTAGCTTTGTCATCCTGAAGACGGCGAAGAACATCGTCATCGCCACGCACAAGCAAACCGCTGCGTCCTAGAGCGACCTCATGGACACTGCCGTTTTTGAATGCCTTGATACGTTTGGATTGCTGTTTTGTCGGCGCATTAAGCTCGGTAATCAGCTTCCCAACGTCGTCGATGAGGCCGCCATCGGCTTTCTGCCGCTGCAAAATGTCGTAGAGGTCCTCCATATCCTTGCGTGAAACGTTTGGCCAGTCGGCTTCTTCGCCGAGAAGATTGACTTCGAGGCCAGCAACCTGGTTTTCAGCCGACGTCACAGATGGACCATACGCCAGGTTACCGACTGATTTTTGCCACTTCTTTCTGCGCTTCACCTCTTCATCATGGAAGAGAGCCATTTCATTGGCGAGTGTTGATGAATCTGTCTTCACCTTGTCGAGCCACTCGCGGCGCTTGATGGCCTCGCTGACAAACGATGCGTACACGTAGGGGATTTGGTGCACCAAGCGAAGATAGTCAAAGTGCGCCATATCGTCCTCGTTACTGACTGCCGCAATCTGTGCCCTGATACTGCCGCTGAGGCTTGTCAGATCCGTGATGTTGCGCATGAAGTCGACTGTCTCGACTGCCAGAGCGTTGCGGGACTGTGTAGCGTAGCGGAACATCTCGTCCATTTCGGCGGCCCGATTCTTTATACTCGGCAGGAGACGCTCTGTGTGGGTGGCAGCGATTTTTGATGCCTGTAGCACATCCCGTGTTGAGTCGGCATATTCGAGCGTTGTTTGGTAGTCGGTGCCAATTTTGTTGGCAACAGCCTTGATGTCTTCGAGCAGCTGTGCCGTTTCACCCTCATGTGACAAAGCCGAGCGGTCGACGGCCCGTTCGAAGCCATGAAGAACCTCGTCACATCCACGCAAGAGCTGTGGCGCGTCGCGTTCGAGTTCATCAATCTTCGCGTTGAAGCGACGAAGGGCTGCAGGTGCAAGTTTGCCAGCTTTGCGTGCTGTTTCCGAATCGACCAGGTCTTCTAATGTTGCGCGTTGATTTGAGTTTGAGCGGCCGTTTGAAGACTGGATTGTCTGGCCCGTCATGAAGCGGAGCATGGAGGGCGATATGGTGACACTGCGTGCGAGCTCCAGGTAATGTTCCCAACGGTCCACCAGATCGGCATAGTCCACCCGTGAGGTATCGAGCCACTTTTTGATCTCAGTGTATTTTCCCTCCGTACCTCTAACGACGGCCTCAAGGTTGGCAACAGCTGCATCGAGGCACCGCATCATGGCGTCCATCTCCGCATACCGTTCCTGGGCCGCCCCGGCCTTGCTGGAGCAATCATCGGCGACTGCTGCGGCCCACTTCTGCCGTGCGTGGAAGAGGTCCTGCCATGCCGAAAGGGATCTCTGGTCGCGAAGATCGTTCGGTGGATTCGATACGGTGTATCGATTGGGAAGGGGTATTTCGAGGTCTGCTATTGCAACAGCGCTTGCCGCATCGGACTGTGTAGTGCGCGCATCGTAAACGTATATCTCCTTCTATTATTGGCGCCATGAGAATTAGCTATGCCTGATCGTAAGGGGAGGGGGAGTACTGTTTGACTGGGCGAGTTCGTACCTCTGTCTGAAAGGCAGCCAAGCGGAGAGGCTTCCCCTGGGGCGTGAGAGCAATAATATACTCGGTTGGTATGGACGTTTGTCGATTAACGATTGTTTTGAATTCATCGAGACTGTATCAAGGATTGCAAAGTTAGCTGCCGTCCCAAGAGAGGAGCCAAGTAGGCGAGCGAGTCTGGACATACGACAGAATCTGGGAAAAGTCCACATGCAGGCGCTGACCCGTATGGGCTATCAACACTTCGTTGGCCATCACGAGACATGACCTCCGAGCTTTGCTGGCTGCTGAAAGCCGGTGGCCTGGGGCCAAATGAAGCGGGTAAGCCGATGGAGCGCTGGCAAGAACGATGATGCAAAAGGGACCTTGTGATGCTTTGTCAAGAGCTCCGTAATGCTGCTGGACACAGCCGAGAGCAAAAGCGGCGAGACCAAGGGGTTCGATGAAATTAGATGCGCGGGGTTGGCCGATACGTTGGTCGTGATGAAAGCTTGTCGAGGGCCGTCTCGGGAGTTGGATGGATTAAACAAAAATGGCAGAATGTGCTCCCGGAGGCTGCCGCCTAGTGTCCTGACGTTGGTGATGCGAGGAGAGGCAATCGAAAGTGATGGAGATTGCCGTTGTGCGTCGTTCGCGGTGCGCCAGTCTCAAGATTAAAGTGTGGTTCCAGCCCGACTGACTAACTACGTTAGTGTGACGGCTGCCTCGTGACTGGTGCGATATGTTCCAGGACCCACTTATTTTACAGAGCTTCTTCTGAGTAAGTGAGTGAGGCAGCGTGACGTCGCGAAGTCACAGGCTGAGATCTGGCGCCACAAACAGCACCAGCCACAAACAATACCCTCAGAACGCGAAGCTGTGAGAAACCCCTCCTCGACGGCCACAACAAAGCCGAACTACAGTACAGAAGACCTTGCAGTTTGCCTGTCTGTAGTGCGTGATCACTGAAAATCTACCGCTCCGGCACTACTTCCACCATGACGGCCGAATCGGGCGACACGCCTATGAACGACGCGCCAGACGATGGCCTCGTTGGGGCGCTGGAACTTTCGGGAGACGAGAAGCGGGTATTGGTACTCTACGATCAGCTCAGGAGCATACGGCTCGAGATTGCGCTTTTGAAGGCGCGGGAATCATTTACAGGTGGTAAGTTACGATAAAGCTACGATGCGAAAGTGAAGTTGGCAGAAGATAATGGCGACCAAGAAGAGGAGGCCAGGGCTGACTTAAAGACAGATGCATCTCCCTCTGTTGGCGATATCGCGGCTAAGCAAAGACAGCTGCTGGAGGCACGCGCTTCATACGTTTTGCGCAACGAGGTGGTCGACAGCGTTTTGACAGTCAATCCGGTGCTTAAAGCTGTACACGGCGCGACACAAGCCTCGCCCATCGAACGCGACCTCTTACCGGCCATCAAGCAACGCGACGCCATATCCATGGCCGTGGCCCAGGATTCTACTGCACGGCGCGATGCTCGCGACGAGAGCGCGACAGTGGCGGCCGAGCTCCGCCGGCTGGAGAAGCAAAACGCCCAGCTCGCCGCCCAAGCTCGGAAACTTGCAACGGCTGTCTCTGCGACAGACCAGACAGGCCCAGGGACCGCGGGGAGCGATGCTGGCGTGGACGAGGTAGCCTTGGAGAAGAAACAGCTGGAGACGGACGTCAAGACAAGTCGGCAGCGCTGGAAGCTGATCAAGGGTACCGCAAGTGCCATTGTTGTTGGGAGTGGGGTAGACTGGGCGAGAGAGACGGCGCTTTGCGATATTGTGCTCGACCCGGAATGAGCTTGAGGCGGGGGTACGAAGCTCACAATCAAGAAGGCAAGAAGGCGAGGCGAGATCCAACACGATGGCAAGCTGTGTCTTGCGGCGCATTGCCCTTCCCAAAACACCGTGCCGGGCCACGGGAAAGACGACCCGGTGTGCATGGTGGTGGAAACAGATGAGATCGCAACGGGATACAGTGACGCGCCGAGAAGTAAGCCTTGTCGCGCAGAGCATCATGCCACACATCGTAGCCCAGAGCGCGGTGGATGCACACACACGCGCGGTTCTGCAAGGCTGCAAGCAACGGCGGCCAACCAAACCGACCTGATCTCAGATTGTAGCAGATCTAGCAACCCTGGCGCAAGCCTTGTTGCTCAAGGAGACACAGATAGATCTGTATATACGAAGCAGCTTCAAATACTACAATAGACGCACATCAAAAAGAACACCCTCTTCTACAGTACATTTTGCAATGTGCTTCCATCGTCGCTCCCATCGGCCAGCAATCATCACGGCCAGAAGCTCCAGTCGCGCAAACAGCTCGAAAGTGTGTAGGAGGCAAGACGCGTTGGAGCTTGACGCGGTCGACTTTATTAGAGGTGCACGTGACTGTGTGATTTGGTACAGCTTTCGCGTTGGACTTGGCCAGAAATGGTCGAAGTGGACGAGAGCAAGAAAGGCGCAAAATCAGGCAGGGAAAAATGGGTGCACAAACAATAACAAACCGCAGCCGCTTCTGTGCCTATTTTTTGACGAATCGCAGCGCTACCTTGCGTACACCCCCCTCCCCACACCAGCACATGTTCCTCAGAGGTACCTTGCGAAAGAGCCGTCTCCCACGACTGGGGTTCCTGCCTGCGACGGAGCTCATCCTCATTCGCGCCTTCCATTTGTCTTTCCTACTCTTTGCGCCCCCTTGTTGCTCCTAGCTCGTGCCTTTTTGCTGGTTCTTTCCCTCGCATTGCCGAGCACTCTCTGACACTGCACGAAAGCTTGCTTTTTGCCAGTCGCTCCTGCGGCGCGAAGCAGAAGCAAAGGCAAAAGACCCATACTCCGTACAAGGAAGGCCTACTGGGACTTGGGTGCGCCCCCGTATGAAACCAAAAGCGCACACGGTGCGACTTGGTTCCTTCAAGTCTCCGGATGAGGCGCCTCTCTTGACTGGTACAAGCACAGCTCCTCTTTCCTGGGCTCCTGGCGCACACCTCTCACCTCTTTTTGGTCTTTTGATCTTTCGGTCTTTTTCGTTTGCCGCACTTTCCAGCAGAGCGCATGAGTGAGAATTGCGATTCTTGCGCCATTTGCGAGTGTGATGCTCGTAATGGCTCGATTTCATGGTTGGATATCGACGCTTGCGCCCACTTACAATGAAGCCGATGGTGCTGATATTTTTGGTATCTTTTCTGGTGCATAAAACCGATGTATCTTGGCTCAATGCTGTAAGACCAATACTGTGTAAGTTGGGCGATGCTTGTATCCAATATCCATGTATCGCAGCTCAGGCACGCATTAGAAAAGAGCCGTTCGACGGTATGGGGCCATTACGTCTTCCATATCGACAAGTGCTGTCCTACTTCTGTTTTTGACGATGTTGATTGTTGAGTAATAAGCCAGACGCGGCATCAAAATATGTTGCCATTGTCAGCTTGAGTTGTTACTACTTAGTGCAGGCAAATACGAAGTAAAAAGAAAAGGACCCAAAGAGAAACTGCAAGGAGTACACAGTACTACGTGCAATCAAAAGTCCTGGCACCCTTTCTCATGATATCTTCTGCAATAGCGTTCACAGCTGAGATTGGCGCACAGGCTCGGAGCCGTACCTCGTACTAATTAATGCCGCGCAAAACCATAGCCACCAAACGCAGATCCAGGCAAGTGCACACTCATACACAGTAAGATACGTCGTAAGACACTTCGTGCTCCATATGCTGCAAAAGATAAAGAGAAAGAGAAGGAAGTGGGCTCGGTGGGTAACAAAAGGCAGGCGACAAAGAAAGACGGGATATTGGCTCGACTCCGTACGGAGGAGTAGCAAGAGTACTCAGTAGGCACAATGGTGACGGATGGTGTGTGTGTGGACGAGGAAGAGTGCAAGGCAAGGGGGTCGTGTGAGACGTTAGTGCAGATAAATGGTTTCCGTGTGAGCGACAGGAACAGAGAGGAGAAGAGAACCAGGAAATGACAGGAAAAGGTACACTTTGCACAGTACAAGGTGGCTCTGGTACCTCAAAAAGATACTTTACACAAGGTACTGGTACATAGTGGTGCTGGCGCGGAGATACATGCTCGGCTTGCATGATTAAAGTACCGGTCAAAGAGGGCGGTTCGGTGGTTTCGCTCCTCAAGAATATTGACCAATGAGCGTGCTTTGTTGTGAGAGCTGCGGCTTCTGTTGACAGAGGACATTCCTCCCGTGTATCCTGTATCCGGCAAGCACGATGGACACTGTCGGAGGGCAACAATTGCAGGAGGACGGCAACCAGCAACTCGAGCAGTAATAGGGCATGGCAATTCTGAAGCTTGAATGGGCACTGGCGATATACGAAACTCGACTTTAAAACGGTCTACAAGTTGCTTTTACTTTGTTTCTTTTTCAAAGAATATAAAAAAAAAGGAGAGCAAGGAGGTCGACTTCCTTCTCAGTAAAGAGCCTCACAAGTCTGCATAGAAGATGTTGTTTCTGATGTTGTTGAAGATAGTGAGATGCCTGCTGTTGCGCACACGGGAAACAGCTGCCCACACTGCCACTCTATGCCGATGGCCGATGTTGCGCACTGCACATGCCCTCGTTCTGTGGCCTCGACGTCTTCGACTGGAGAACGGGCTGGAGAATGGCTGGAGACTGGCAACATGTTGCGCCGGTAGTAACGAGGACACTAAAATTATTGCGCTGGGACTGGAAGGCACTGGTTGTCTTGCTGCAGCCCCTCGAGCTAGCCTGGAACTGGCCCGTCGCAGGTAGTACAGGCGGGAGCTCGAATTTGTATGCGAATTGGCGGTTTTGCATGTACACAGTACAAATGTTAGGCGGCACGTAGTACAACACCACAAGTACTGTACTTGGTGTCTGAGCGGCGGCCAGAACGGAGAAATCGCCCTCTTTGCCCCAGGCCAGTCCGCGCTGCTGCTCACCCACCCCCCTCCCCCCTACCTGCCACCCTCATTTCCCACCGGTGTCGTCGCCCTTGGATTTTTGGGGGAGTTTGGCACCGCCCACCTACCACCGCACACGCACCTTCCTCCTCATTTCTTGCGCTCCTGCCCTTTGCGCCCTTCGTTCCTGCCTTTTGCGGTCTCATTTCAGCGCATCGTTGCCCATCGTTGGCCTAGCACACCAAAACACACCAAAACACACCCAGGCGCCCACTGCGCTGCCCATACTGAGTACAACAATCCGCACACCACACACCTCACGCGTAAGATAGACACACAAACACGTACACGCACGCCCACCCGCCTTCCCTCTCTGTTGCTCCTCCCTCTCTTGCCCACACACGCGCCGCCCTGCTCTCCCCCTTTCCCTCTCCTTCCCTCTCTCTCAATCAGCCCAACCGGCCCATAGTAAAAAGGCCCGCCTTCTCTCCTCTCTCCTACGCCCACATACTTTCTCCCTCTCTCCTCCTCTCTTCTCTCTCTTCTCTTTTTTGCACGCAAAATCTCCCATACAAGAGCTTCCCCCAGCAAAACACCTCACAGTGAAAGCCTCGCATCGTCCCATACAAATCCACGCCTCATATTCACTTACATCTCCCATCCATACAAACTTTGTAAGTACTTGCAATCCACCCTCGACTGCTGCAATTCGCAAGTCACTTCCCACGCGCGCTGTACTCGACGTCCAAGAAGCTTTTCGCCCTGCCTTTTGAGGTCCAGTGGACTTCTTTTGCAGTGATTTGCGATTTTGCGACGACAGACTTGCATTTTGTTTGTTTGTCTGTCGCGCGCAAGCTTTCCTTGTGTCGTGTTGTTCATCTCGCGTGTGCGCGCCCATTTTCCCAATTTCATCGCCCGTGTGCACTGGTCCACCCAGCACAACAAGGCCGCGATTAAAAAAGCGCAATGGCACAAAATCAAGCACCAGTCTGATTTCCGCCAATAATGCCTTTTTTATTTCAACATCGCCAACTCTGCGATTGAGCATCACCACATTCGCAACCAACCACCACCAACAGCGCCACGTTCAATTCCGCCCGCATCGCCTCATTGTTGCTCTCATCAATTCGTGCAATTGACAAGACGTGACTTTGAAGGTCGATCGATGGGCAATTGATTTCGGTGCACCGCTTCTCTCTTTTTTTCGTGCACATTAAATTTCAAGTCACTCTTAAGCGACAGAAATTTATTTTGCATCGATTGGATTGAATGCGCATGTTCTAGGTGCTGTGCTGTCGAAAATGGAATGTCTCTTGCTTTTTGCCTTAGGCCAGTGCCTTTTGACATAGCATATCGTCGCTCTCATGGCTTTCATACAAGCTCTTGCTAACCATATCAACAGCATCATGCCTAAGGCCGCAGCCAAGAAGACCGGAAAGGTTGAGAAGCGCCGTGGCAAGAAGGACCCCAACGCTCCCAAGCGCGGTCTGTCTGCCTACATGTTCTTCGCCAACGAGCAGCGCGAGAACGTCCGTGACGAGAACCCCGGCATTTCCTTCGGTCAGGTCGGCAAGCTTCTCGGTGAGCGCTGGAAGGCCCTCAACGACAAGCAGCGCACCCCTTACGAGGCCAAGGCCGCTGTCGACAAGAAGCGGTACGAGGACGAGAAGGCTGCTTACAACGTAAGTTTATTTTTACATTTGCCAAAGTACATTTTGAAAATTCGACATGACGAGTTACTAACACATCACAGGCATAAGCAATGACCTGAATGCTGTTTCTTTTTCTGTGTTATTATTCATGTGATTTTTTCGGTATGGACGGGGCTGTGGCGCGAGGACAAATGACAAGGGAATGAGTTTTATGTACTATCTCAGGTCACCTGTCCGGCTGGTTGCTTTTTTCTCTCTTTTTTGCTTTTATGGGATGTATGAGGTTTATTTGAATTTTATTCGGGTTACGACAATCTAAGCCATACCAGCATGGCTACGTCCTCTTGCCCAGTGTTGTTCGCCACTTGTCTCGTAGGGTATCCTCGCGTAGGCAAGTGAGGACATGGAGACGGACATCTGTATGACTAGTCGAAGGGTATTGGAGTAAAAACAAGGCTGTTTGCCAACTTTCTTGACCAACCTTGACAAAAATCGATACAAAAAGTAATTATGTGGCCCGTGATTTTTTGTTGGTGCTGACCGTTGGAGATCACAGCCGTTCGGACCTGGATACCGGCCGTTGTATGTCGACCGTTGAATGTCAGTTAGTCATTTGATGACTGATCTCACGACAGCTGGAAACGGTCAAGAATCTCCAGTCTGGGGCCCCTTCCTTGCTGTGTGTTTTTTTGCGCTTTATAATGGTCAATAGTAAATAACGCCGGTAGGAGAACATACTGAGTAGCTGCCTCGTTCTCTCCCCAGAACCACATTGCCCAATATGGAAGCCGTAACAAGAGTCGCTGCTTCCTTTTCAAATATGAAAGACTCAGCCCCTGATTTACGTGAGCAAACAGTGTCCATCAAATTCTAGACCCGGACCTTCACGCCTTCACAATCTGCTCTGTTTCGCTTCGTTCTCTGCCACGCCACGACGCCCGCAACCTGTGGTTGGCGGCTATCTGCCAATCCTTCTCCCGGCCTTCTTTTCGTTCTTTGATTCTTCGATTCTTCTAGCCTTCTTTTTGCTCACGAGCATCCTGCCATTCTCAAACCTACGTCGAGCCGGTACGTTCCCTCCTGCTTCGCGCCTCTGCCCCGTGCTCAGTTCACAAAAAGAATTGCAATCCAAAACCGAGAGAAAATCATACTAATGCACGTTGCTTGTAGGAAACGGTTGTTTGGATCGTCTCACCCAGAAAAGGTCCGCTTTCTGGCTTCGTGGCATATGTTCTGGCCAGTGGTCTTCATGCATGCAGCCTGCTCCTTCTTGCGGGCACCCACTCAACAGATAGGAGCCTGCCTACTTTCCCTTCCCCCGCCCTTGCAACTATCCATCGCCATCACCATCAACCTCGCCATGTTAACAGACGGTATATTGGACCCTCACTGCCTGGTCTGTGTTTGCAGTTCGTGGTCATTGGGGAACAGTTGGCCATTGCTCCTGCTGCCTGCCCATCATCGGCACCATGCCAGGCAGAAGGGCACCCACAAAACACCGTCTTAGACGGCCGTTTCGAGTGCTTGGCAAGTATCCAGAGCATACACAACCAGACAGTTGAAAAGAAGCCTTTTCTTCAATATATATATATATCTACAAATCCTGGTTCGAATTTTCTCACTGCCGTATTGATGGCATTCTTTTCTGTCGTCTGCGGGCAAATTGCACCGCCAGCACGGTTTCCATTGGTCTGGCTCCTTCTCGACTGCGAACACCACCAAACAAAAACCAGCAGACGTGCATAACGTTGCTGCAAGACCACACGGCGGGCCTATCGCAGGTCGGACACGTCAGTCCCGTGCATTGTGTGCCATTGACGACGAACGGGACTGGCAGGAACGGCGGCAGAAAAAAAAAAGAAAATAGTAGGGGAAAAAATAGGTTCAAGTCGTCCAAAAAAAAAAAAAAAAAAAGACAGCCACGCAGAGCAAGAGAAAGGTAAACTGACCAATGCAGCCAATGCACGCGCAAGAATCAGAGTGGTGGCTCCTGTTTGCTCCCCTTTATTCTCAATTGTCCGTGGCCAGTGTCTTGCGTTTGTTTTTTGATTGAATTGTTGGGCACCATTGCGGCTACTTTGTGTGCTGACCTGATGCATAGCCCAGTCCAATACTGCACGTACACGAAAACGACGGGAGACATCTCCGCTTGCCACAGCCTTTTTTTTGTTGCTCTCCTCTCGCACTCCGACATTCTTTAAGCCTTCGTCACCCATCCATTGCACAACATCATAACGTGATCTCTTTGGATCCCGCTACTCACACCTCGCACACTGTTGCGACCACATACATCACCACAAGTCGGCAGCGTTATCTTCGCTTCATTTCTAACCGCTCTTCTCGCATCTCAGATTACTGGGACAACAAATACCAGACGGATACGTTTATACTCTTGCCTAGAGACGCAACAACTGGCTTGCCTTCACTTCCACAGCCTTTGTGCTGCCACTACATAACATACAAAGACGTCGCTCACCCTCTTCTACAACATTTTCCAGTGTGGCCGTTCAGCCCAAGATTCGTATCATCGTCATACCACTGCGTCGATTAATCAAGTGCCACTCACCACGCCTTGCACCTCCTCTCCTGGGCCGGCTTGCCCCAGACAGCTTTGCGTCTCATCCGCCTAGGAGCCGGCATCCCATACTCCATTTGAGAAGCGAAAGCCAAAAGAAACAAAAGGAGGAAGAGACAACTATCGTCATTTGGTGGGTGGACTGTGGACAGGCAGTGGCCCAGGTGACAAAGGATACCGCGGTTGCGTGACAACAGAGTCCCGAGAAAACCGTCAGGTTTTCCTGCCATATGTCTGCTATCCGCAACGCCTCGATATCCCTACAACGGCAACAATGATATCCTGACGCGCTTTAACGCCGTCTTCCTCACCCATTTCTTTTGTTACACAACTCTCATTAGCTATCTTTTTTTTTTCCTTCATATTTGTACCGTCCTCTTCTCTATTGATACAAGATGTCTCACCCAACTGCCAAAATGAGAGACGGGGCTTTCACAATGGGCAACGTACCCAATGCCGGAGGCCGGGCAGCTTTGTTGTTGGGAGGTTGCTACAGCGAGGCGATGGGGGCGAGCGTCGTCGCTAGCTGCATCGATAGTTTACGCAGCTTCCTGTCTGAGCCATTCCATCCACTCATGCTGGCATTGTCTGATGAGATGCGCAAGTGCAGTGCCATCCTCCTTCGCATTCTCGAACAGACTCGCTCACATCCCGGCCGTGTTCCCGCCCTACTGGACTATCTCGACATGATCTTACCATGCTTCCAAAAGACCGTCACCGACATTCGCAGCTACTACGACGACACGGCGAAGAGCAAAGAAATCCGATGGCGCACCATGTACCACAAAATGACAGACGAGGCTGGCAGTATGCCGCTTCCACAACGATTTACGCTTTATCACCAGTTCCTTCTCCTCATGAGCCATATGCTGACCAAGTAAGTTGCTCTCCCTGCCATGCAGAGCATGTGGAGATATTTTTTGGGCTGTTTACGGAGTACTTACAGACTAATAACAATCTCATCCAGATCTCCGCAATTCGACATGAACGCACTCGAGGTTCTACAGAATCGGATCATTCAACTCCGTGAAAAGCAGGGAATCAAGTCTAAAGTGCCGGCCGGGCCTCTGGTCATGTCCGCAGCGGCCCTGTTCCAGGACAAGAGCATCCACTGGGCCGAGGATATCTTCTCTCGGCCTTTGCCTCACCGAACACCTCTCAAACATCTCAGATTCTCCGAGTGCTACGGTCCATATAAGGAAGTCAAGGTCCCCAACAACGCACGTATTCTATTCCGACGTTCCTTTGACCAAGAACGCCTCACCATCTTTGCGTTTCATGACCCCTTTGACAATTCTCCGTACTTGGTTATCCGAAGCCTCGATACGGGCACCAATATTCCTGCGTTTTCCATGTATGGCGTGCATAATTTGTGCATTGAGCGTGACGGCAGTTGCCTGGTGCTCAAACGCTGGAGCTACACTGAACGATGCGCCAAGATGTGGGCACTGCTCTACTTTCTGACATGGGAGGGTACGTTCTCTTTTTTTCTGCTCTCAACAAAATACATTTCCAAGCTAACGTGTTGTCAGAGCTGGTTCTCTTTCACTGTGCGTTTGTTGCACTGAAGTTTGAAGGTGAAATGCCGACCACAGTCAACCCCGTCGAATGTAAAATCAGCAGGGAAAAGCGGCTTTTTCAAGCGTACGTTACTCGACGAGCATACTCGACTGTTGAGTGTTAGCTGACCATACCTTACCATAGGAGCATCCTCGACGACGGGTACAAGCACGCTCTCCTTGTCTACCAAGACACAAAAACGCGGGGCTTACGCCTGCAAGCCAACGTTTGGGACGGAGCCTTGCGACGCTGTCCCGTCTGGACGGCCTTTATCACGCACCAGTCGGCGACGCCCAACTGGCTGATCCGCAAGGACAAATACCGCGTCTACGTCAAAGACATCCAGCCCTATGTCTTTTGCAATACGTACCGCCCGGAGCATATGCGGCAGAACAAGTACAATGCCTTTGAGCTCAATTTTGTTGCCGAGGAAGCACAGCAAAGCTTCAGGGAGCTCTTTTATCCACCGCCGCCGACAACGGCCGACAGCAACCCAACAGAGTCGACTGCTCCGTCGGATGATGGTGACCGCACAGATGACTCAAAGTAAAGCAAAACAATCGCACCTTACACCATTTGAGGCATGACACATGGCAAGACTTGTCTGCCGGTACCTAAATTTTCTTTGTTGCTTTTATTTCTTTCATGCGAGCCCTTTCCCACACTCTCACATATTCTCACGCATTTTTCATCCACCGAGACCATGATTTATGACCTTTACGACTTTGTCTTTTTTTCATGATCTAGATCGAGCGACACTTCACTTTGCACGTGCCATTTTTCTTCACATTATGACTTTCCTTTCGCTGTCTCGAGGGATACCATGAGAGAGATGGACCCTGAACATGATATTTCTCAATGGTTTCACTTAATTTATTTTGCATTTCCTTTTCTGTTTTCCAAAAGATGATTCGACACCGGTTGCATCTCCTTACTATTTTCGAAGTATGACAATTTGATGTATTTTGATATCAGGGTCAAGGCAGAATGTTACCACCAGTATTCGTTTTCTCTCTTCTCAGAACGGATTTAATATCACACGTTGCTCTCAATACACTCCTCACAAACATATGGATCAATCTCTTCTCAAGGTTCTCAGATCAGTAGAACAATTAACTGAATTCAATGCGAATAGCTTTTCGTAAAAAAGGCTGGAAGAAGTTGAAACGCGAAAACAATCAAAATAAATAGCTGTTAGAATGCGTTTGTCTCGTAAAAATGCAAATATTCCCTCACTCACTCCCATCCTACTACCAACAAGTGCCATCTAGTTTATGTCTTGACGTCCGGCTCGTCACGGCCGACAAACTCCTTAAACTTGAGTAGCGTTGTGGCAAAGTCAATCTCGGGCTTTAAAAAGTCTTGTGCATCCTGGCCGTAGGCGGCCGCGTCACTCGTGTGCTGCTCAATGTACAGACGGATGGTGGCGCCACTAGAGCCCGTGCCTGACAGGCGCACGACAATGCGCGTGCCGTTGGAAAAAGTGGCGTATAGGCCCTGGTTGCTGGACACGGAGCCATCCAGGTCGGTGTACGAAAAGTCGCCGGCACCCGTCACCTTGCGGCCATCAACGGTGCTGCCGACAAAGCTCGAGTCCTCGACAAGCTTCCGCAGGACACCAACAACATTGTCGGCACCGGCAGAGTCGACGTTCTCATAATCATAGCGGGTGAAGAAAGTGCGGCCATACTCCGTCCAGAAGTCATGCTGGATCTGCTTGATGGTAGGCGGCACGTCGGGCTTCTCGAGGCCAAGGCCAGCAATGATGTTCAGCCAGGCAACAATGGCCCACAGACCGTCCTTCTCGCGGATGTGGTTGCTGCCAGTACCGAAACTCTCCTCACCGCAGATCGACAACTTGTCGGCGTCGAAAAGAGCGCAGAAGAACTTCCAGCCGGTGGGGACCTCGTAGCAGGATAGGTTCTGGCGCTTGGCGACCAGGTCGACGGCACCAGATGTGGGCATACTACGGGCAAGGCCGTAGACGCCGTTCTTCTTGAAGTAGGGGATGAGCTGGGCATGGTGGGCAATGATGGCCAGACTGTCACCGGGCGACACAAAAGCACCAGCTCCGTAGATCATGTTGCGGTCACCGTCACCGTCGGAAGCCGCACCAAAAGGGAACCTTGCCATTCTCAACAGCCTCGACCAGCGAGTGGGCGTAGGTCAGGTTGGGATCAGGGTGGCCACCGCCAAAGTCTGGGCTAGGAACACAGTTCTGGACACTGCTGGGTCCGAGACCCAGGGCCTTGTCGAAGATGGCGGTGCCGTAGGGGCCGGTGACACCGTGCAGGCCGTCGAACAGGACCTTGAAATCGGGGTTCTTGGCGAAGAAGCTCTTGATCAGCTCAAAATCGAAGATGTCCTGGAGCATCTCGACGTAGTCGGCCGTGCTGTCGACGATCTCGACCTCGAGAGGACCGTATTGGCGGGTGCCAATGGTAGAGATGTCGACGTTCTCCAGCTCGAGCAGCTTGTAGGAAGTCAGACCCTTGGATGTCGCAAAGATCTTGTTGGTGACCGACTCGGGCGCAGGGCCACCGTTAGCCAAGTTGTACTTGATGCCGAAGTCGGCCTTGGGGCCACCAGCGTTGTGGCTGGCGGTGAGCAGGATGCCGCCTGTGGCCTTGCGTTTGCGGATGAGGTGGCTAGCAGCCGGCGTCGACAGAATGCCATTGTGGCCGATGAGGAGCTTCTTGACGCCGTACGCAGCACCGATGCGGGCGATCAGCTGGATAACTTCGGGGTTCCAGTAACGGCCGTCGCCGCCGATGACAAGGAAGGAGCCTGAAAAGAAGAGGAAGAAGTCAGTGACAAATTCTTTAGGAGAGGGCTGTGCGCTGTGGACTATGGACTGTGGACTGTGTATGGAAGCTTACCATCGACACCCTCAGGGATGGACAGCAGAATGCTCGTCACAAAGGACTCGCTGTAGTGAGGCTGCTGGAAACACAACAACCTTCTTGCGGAGACCGGAGCTGGCTGTGTTAGCAAACAGAGGAGGCAATGGGGAGAAGAAGAGAAGATGTAGAAACGTACGTTCCGGGCTTCTGGTCAGCGAAGGGGTTGAACTCGACAGTCTTGGCAGCCATTGTGATGTTTGGGGAGGGAGAAGGTCGAGAAATCGTCTGGTAGGAAGGTATGAGGCTGAAGCCGTGTGCGAGAAAAGCTCGAGGTCAAAAGGTGAAGCTGTAAAGAAGAGAGAATGTCGTGATAGTTAGGAGGCGAGAAGCTAGGATCTGTCCACCGCTTTGTCGAGTTTGGTCGATTGGAGCTTTTATATACAGCTATCGTGCGTCGTTTCTCACGATGAGATTGGTGACAAGAACGGCGAATTGAGGGTAAGGAATGCGTATGGAAGCAGAAAAGAACAGTGAAAGTGAGACAATTGAAAGACAATTGAAAGCTTCAAAGCAAAGCTTGAGAGAATTGGAAAGGGAGAATGGAGAAGAAGAGAGAAAACGGCTGCGACAGGCAGTTGGGCAAGCGAGGCAAGCAAGGCAAGCACGACCGGAACGTGGTCTGGAATGTGGACGGTCAGTGGGTGTCTCGCCTCCAAAAGGTGGGGTTGTGACGACGAAAACAGCGAGAGAGATGGCAAAATAGACTCGAAAGAGAGGGGAAGGACAGCAAAATTGGGCGGTCGTAGCTTCCTTGGCCAGGCCTGGATCGGTGATATCACTGCTGTATTATTGGCGGTGGCACCCTGACTAGTGGAGACCTTGGGGCAAGTTTGCCGTCTGTTGAGAGCGACCCCTCCTGTCCCTTCGAAAAAGCACAGTTTATTGTTGACATTGGTTAGCGTGATCGTCCGATTATTCTTGCCTGCTAGCCAGCCGAGCTAGCCAGCTAAGCCAGAGCTCCCCCTCCTTCAAAATAGCGTGGCAATTACTCCCACACCAATTCGTCTCAACACGCACAAATTCCGTCATGGATAGACTTCAGATGAGGTTTTTCTTTCTTCAGAAGGTGGTGATGAGGAGATAGGCAAGGATGTGAATATGAGAATGAAAAATATAGTAATAACTTTCAGAGCATCCTAAAAAATTTGACGGGCAGAGTGCTTAATCATTTAAATGAATGTTTTTTTCATTGTCATGAAATACGTAACACGTCCGAGTATCACTACTGATAAACCATTCATATGCCTTCATGCCCCATCTGAACCAATTGCCCATGATATGAAAGATGAGATGGAAAAGAAAAAGGAAATCAACAAAATAATTAGAGCATGTAATTGGACCAGCCAATGCCCAGATGCAAATAAGGAGCGACGTAAGGAAAGAAAGACATGAATAAAATATAAAAATAAAAATAGAGGCATTACACATAAAAGTCGTGACACTTCATCCGCCTTTTTGATCCCTTCATACTCCTCTAGTGCGCTCCATTGTACCGCACACCACGGCGGCCCATCTCTTTGCGACCAACAGCATCCTCAGGCATCACCCACCCCCGTGCCCGCTTGGCAGCACGCTTCTCAGCCAGCTGCGGTGGCGGCATCCATGAGTCGCGGGGCGCGGCCTTGCGGCGCGTTCCCTCGGCGGGTGCGCCGATATGTGTGTTGTAGGAGCAGAGCAGAGGCATTGCTGAAGACGCTGAGGGAGAAGCAGCCGCAGCCGCCATCTCGTCGCTCGCCAGCATGCACAGACCCCACAGAGCAAGGCCGGCAGTCAAGGGCGTGCCGGCAAGCTCGTCCTCGATGCCATCTCCGTCTGTCGGCTGCGCCGTCTTGGCCAGCGGCACACTCATCACCTCGAGCTGGCCAAACTGTGGCGTGGTCTCAGCGCCGTTGCGCACAATAATGAGCTCAATCTCAGTCAACAGGAAGCCGTAGCGGCAGCTGTGCTCGCGCATAAGGTAGTGCAGATGAGCCAGACCACGAAGGTACTCAACGCGCTTGATGTTGCCTTCGGCGCGCATGCCAGTGTTGAACCGATCAAAGCTCTTGACGAGGCCAACGACGCGGGCAGTAGGCTTGCCACCAAAGAGGGCGGCGGCAGGGGCACTGTCACCTGCAGCGTGGCCAACAAAGAACTCGCCGTAGGACGAGGCAGCAGTCAAAGCAGCAGATGCCGTGGAGGACGTCAGCTGGATCGGACGAGGCGACGATAGAGAAAGTGCAGCGTTGACCCGGGGAAGGTAGTGCGCAGCACATAGGCTGTGAAGATCCGACTCGGTCTCGGGGTGGATGCTGCGGGAAGGAACATGCGGTGTGGGCAGAAGCGACACGGGCACGGGGCAGGACAGCACAGAGGATGCACCAGGCAGGGCGACGAGGTTGGCCATTGTGAAAGAGGACCAGGGCGCACCTGACGAACATCCCACCAGTAGTGCTTGGTGCTGGGATCGCGCAGAGGGAAGGAGATGGTGCGCACCAGAGCGGGCGCCGGGTTGGATGCTGTCAAGTAAGTCACCAGCGAGGAAGTAGGGCCTGAGGTGGCGGGAGCTGAGGTGGCCGAGGGCGGTGTGGCCGTGATGACGGGGACTGATACCGGGATAGACAGTGGCTCTGGCATGGCCATGGGCTCGGGCGAAGCAGAGCCGACTGACAGGGGCGAGGTCTCACGGGGCATAAACTGCTGAGACTGCTCCTGGTCCTGATAGAGATACTCGCTATGCTGGCTGTTGCTATCTGCGGTCATGTAGTTGGTGGGGACAGTGCCCGGGTACGGAGCAAAGCCATACTCGTAGTCGAACTTGCCGTCCAAAGTGAAGTTGCCATCAAGGCTGCAGGTCGAAGTGCGACGGCTATGGATGGAGTCATCTTGTTGTTGCTGATGCTGCTGCTGAGAGAGAGAGAAAGTGTGCGACTGCTGCGAGAACTGCGAAAGCTGAGACGGGGCCTGGACAAAGCTGGCGGGAGAGCACAGCAGTGTTGGCGGCGGCGGCGTCGACTCAAAGACAGACACGGGCGTGACAGCGCGGGATGCATTGGACGCATTGAACATGCACGAGTCCGGGTTCGTGAAGCTGCGGATATGGCGCGAGGCAGCAGCACCTGATGATGCGGCGTACGGCTGCTTGGGTGTGACGAGGGTACTGCGGCGGCGGCTAACAGAGGCGGTAGACCGGCTACGTGCGTTGCTGCCAGGGGTCGTGGGTGCAGGCGAAGTGCGAGCCCGCTTCAGGGGAGCTGTGGCGATGGCCGCATCCTCAGGGCCGAGAGCCTGGTCCTGCGACCGGATCTTGGGAAGCAACAGTGGGCCATGTGTGCGGATGGGCGAGCGAGCCGGTGTGCTGTGGCGAGTGCTAGGAGCAGACACAGCGGGCGTGGTCAAGAAAGCCTCCGAGGGAGTTGAAGAGGCATAGGAGTAGGCCGAGTAGGCCGAGCACTGTGAGCTAGAGCGAGCATGGCCGTGACCATGACCATGGTGGGCACTGCTGTTGCCACCACCATATGGGTGGAAGGGGATTTCCAGCAGCGAAGAAGAATCGTAAGAGAAGGAGTGGGAGGTGGCCGGCGGCGGCGGTGTGGCCGGATCGCACGACGGGAAGGTAAAATCAAAAGCGACGTCTGCTACCAGAGAGGACGACATGATGAAGGACTTGGCGGGGGTGGAAATGATCTAACTGTACGTCTCCAGGACGGCAATAAAAAAATTATGAATTATTGGTGGTGACAGGGCAAGGAGGCCAGCTCCAAAGACAAAAAGAAAAAGAGAGGGAGAAAGTGAAAAGCGATGGATAACAAGAGCTGCTTGTTAATACCAGGCCAGAAAATGAGGCCAGGGGAAATGGCCGATGTAAATAGAGAGAAGACGAAGGGCTGATGGTGAACAACAACCAAGTCCGTGGAGAGAAAATAATAATTATTGATGATGAGAGGTCAGGAAGGAAGGAGATGATTGTTGATAGGAAGCCAAGGTTGGGTTGATGCTGGGGAGGAGGAGGAGGACTGGGTGAGAAGAGAGGATATCGAGAGGACGGGGAAGAAGAGGGGCAGGAGGCAGGATACTTATCCTCGAGATGATGCAGGTCGAGACAAACGACAGGCTGTGAGGACGAGAAGACGACGAAGAATGCAGAGAGTATGCAGAGTAGGTGCAGAGAAGGGGGTGTATAGATGGAGTATGGTGGGAGTTTGACTGGGGGCGTGGACGAGCAGATGCACCTCGACGGCAGTCTCTCTCTCATCATATTGACTTACACACTTACACAGGATACGCTAACCGCGAAGGGGGGTGGGTGGTTGGCCGGCGTCGTGGGCCGCGATCCTGGTCGTCTTGGTCGCGGTCGTGGCCCCGTTGGGCAACGCATCTCCATCGCCGTCGTCGCGGTCAGTTTGCGCGCCAGACAAGACCACCCGAAACTCTGAAACGCGAGACTAAAAAAGAAACTGCAGCCACACCAAGACTCTGTTCAAGACTACCGCTGCAGATGAATACCCCATCTACACGCTCGGCAATATCAGCAGCCGCGCTGGCGGGGGCGTTCTACTGAGTAGAGGTGAGCGAGAGACGCAAGGGAAATGCAATCAGACAGTAGAGAGCTCATTTGGGCCGCTTGACCTGGCCAGCTTGGGGCATTGTCCGATGGATCCATTTTTGGCGCTGGGAAGGACAAGGGTAAAAAACAAACTGGCAAACAATGAGAAAAAAAAGACAGGCAAAACCAGATATCAGAGACATGATAGAGTGTAAGGCAAATAACGTGAAAGAACAAGATGAGCCAAAACGACGGGCATAATGCAGTAAAAACCATCTAGTCAACAAATCAACAAGTCAACAAAGCTCAAGAAACAGGCAGAAAGAGTGGGAAACGGACAAGACTGCCAAAGGTGCGTACCGCCAATCGACCCTGGCTATCCATTTTGGGGCGGACCATGCTATTCCAGGGCGAGCCGGGGTGTGTAAGTGGCCCAGATGTGTTCACACAACAGCCAACCACAACAAAGAAGCTCGCCATTCTGTGGTGGTTGGGGAACCGGGGCGCGGGGGCACAGCAGACACAGGGTTGCTGCCCAAAAATAAGAAAAGAACAAAAAAGAAAACAATCCGAAGAGCAATAGGAAGACGTCCTACCGTACTTTGTACACAGGACAAAGTAGTGTTGAGGCATGTGGCCCAAGCTCCAAAAGAGACTGCTGACAGGTCAGAGAGAGGACGAAACAAAGGGACGAGACGACGAGAGGTGGAGGACGGAAAAGTAACAGACAGGCAGGACGGGCACGAAAAAGACGAAAAAGGCGGGAGAAGCTACAAGCAAATGGGCAGCTAGGCCTTGGGTTGGAGACGTTGCTGCAGGTCCACTCGCTGACGACCGTCCGTTTCTGTTTTTCTGTTCTTCGTGCTGGTGTCGACGGGCGAAATATGCACGCTGCGTGGGGCACAAAGCAACCCTGCACCTGCACCTGCAGCTTCTCTGCAGGACGCTACCAACACCGGCTTCTCTCGTTCGTTCTCTCTGTCTTTTTTGTTTCGTGTTTCTCGTGGCATTTTGGTGACCTTTGGGCTCTTCGTGTTTCCAGTCTGGGCCATCTCTGACTCACAGACGAACACATGGCAAGGAAGATAACGGCAAGGGTCAGGGGGACGAAAGGATAAAAGGTAACGCGTGGGGTCGGACGCGGGGGATGGGACGTGGTAGAAAATTGTGAACTCGTGATGATATGCAAGCTACTGAGTAGAACGGCAGTCCAAATAAATGGCGACGTGTTGGGCTGGCGAGATGTTGGCGCCACTTTGGTGGTTGTTTGGTGGCAGGTTGGCGATATCGGAAAGAACGATCAACTGTTGACGGAAGGCGCATCCAGGCCCGTCACGTGGAACACGGAATCGACAATCCTTTTTACCAAACTCTCTGTTCTCTTTGAATTATTATGCCGCATTTACTTCTACTTTTACTTTTCCTTCAATCTTCTGCATGTCTTCCTTATGACGACGCAATCTCGTTTCTCACTATTTTTGGCGGAAGTTTGGTGTTGGAGTGGCCGCACATCGCACGGCCAGCCAGGCGGGTGTCTCTTTCCATTTCTTCTTTGCTTCTTTCCCTGGTAAGGCCGCCCCTTCCGTACCAGTTCCCCAACCTGGAAAATAATGGGAATACTACACAGTACATGCAAAACAATACTTTGTACTGTATTGTATTGTCTGTGTAATAGGATACTTTCAGATCTGAAGGAAGGAGCGCCCGCGCTTGCTTCAGATCCGGCCCCCAAAATAGGAAACATGTCACAGGCGCTCTTCTCGCCGAAATGGAAACAGCGAGACAGCCAGACAACGTACGGTTTACCGGGCGACTCTATTGTGGCTGAGCCCCGGGGTAGCGACGAGAGAAATAAAGAATTCTCTTTCTTTTTTACAACGAGGATACTTTTAGCAAAGATTGCAGCGGCAGCATTGTCCAATACAGCGTGAGATATGCCTCCTGGTCTTCTTGCCATACAAGAGGTGGCGCTCCACAGGCGCCTTTGCCCCTACAAAACAGGGATTAACACCCGCTCTCTCACTAAAAAAAGAACGAAGCGCGCGGGAAGGGAGACGGAAGGCTAATCCAAGCGTCAGGAATGTGCAAAGTACCAAACGAGTAAAAATATGAGACAGGATACATCATGTAAATAGGTATGAAATAGGAATAAGTGCAGAATTACATAAATCACGGATAAGAAAGAGAAGGAACAAGAAACTCACAGGCTCGACAGGTTAGATTACTCCGTAATTCATTTTATATTCCCCTGGCAGCCGCTCAATTTCTTATGTTTATACACCCAAGAGACCTGTAGAGGCGTTCCTCGGCGGCTGGAAGGCTACAGACGGATATGCCGTGAACTGTAACACGACTTCTGGGGCTACAAAGCTTCGTGGAGGTACTCCTTGTCGATAAAACGGGCAAAAATCTACATCGTTGAGAGGAGCCAATCTGTGTAGGCGCCCTGTGGCCGGGCCATATTGTCTGCTGATGCATCTTACGGGTCGCCGCGAAAGACAAAGCTTTATTGACAGTACACTTTGCACGATGAAGCAATATGACCACAGGGCTGCCATCTTCACGACGCCTACTCAGTACGGTGTATGAGAGCATGCATTGTCTTACCGCTTCGCTTCGGTGAGAGAGGGAGCATAGGCGCCAGCTCAAACTGCATCCGGCCGCCACAACACTGCAAAGTGTACGTCGTAGCTCGAGTGAAGTACTTTCACAGGCAAGTGCTCACTGAAGCAAAAGCAGCTGTGTGGCCTGTCTACGATCCGCTGGTGGCCTGTTTGGGGCCAGAATGATCGTCAGTTCCTGGTTTCCAGGTGAGTTTTGTGTCGAGTAGGCCCCATCCCGAAGAGCTGACATGTATTTGTAAATTATACCATGCACAGTTCGATTTCTCTCATGCTTTTTATGGCCATATCTCATATCCATCTCTAGATCGTATTTTTTTTTATTCCCCGTAGCTTTGCACAGCCTCACTGGGCGCCAAAAGAAAAGAAGAAGAATAAAAAGAACAAAAATTAAACGCCGTTAACAAGGCTGCTGGATGCCTCAAACAAAGAGCCTCCTTGACGAAGACATCCTCTTGTCTGCCAAAGTCAACATCTAATTAGGAGCATCAAATTAGGCCCGGCCGCCTGCCAAAAATACACACAGTACCAAAGCGCCGGCCAGCTTACAGGCCATGATTCGTGAGCAGCAAAATTAGCAAGAAGCAAAAAAGCAAAATAACAAGACCGCTACATGGCCAGAGCAAATACAAAGGAAAAGGCAGTGAAGAAGGAGCCGCGCGCGCAGAGCTGTTACGCGCCCGTTCTGTCGTTCCCCCAGCGCCAAATCAGCTCCGTCTCCTGATTGGGCGGGAGGCACTAACCACTTAGACGGCCATCTGAGTCCCCACCATTTCCATTTTAGGAAATACCCGCCATCGCCATTTTCTCAGTCGTTGTTCCTCTCAACGGTCTCGACCGACTGCGATCGACTTTCGTTTCTTTTTGTTTCGTTTCATGTTGCACTCGTCATCCCGGGAAAGTACGGAATTGCGAATATTCTCTCTATTTTCGCTGGCGTTTTTTCACTCTCAAAAAACCCCGGGAGCAGCTGTGAGTCACAGTCTGCAGGAAGGTGCGTCCTTCGTCCTTGGCCCGGCAAGAGCTACTGCACCTCACGCACCTTTAATGCGCATCGACCCCGCTTTTCCCGTCCAACGCGTCCGGCCACTCACCACGCGCCACCCGCGCGTCAGTCCCGCGTCCCCTCCGCGCATCAACCGCGCGACCACCGCGAGACCGCCGCGTGGGGCCGGCCGTTCCGTCTCCCCGCGCCCATACAGACGCGTCTTGTCCTCCGGAGAAGAGACGCGACGCGTCCCGTACACAAACTCTTCAACCCCCCCCCCCCCGGGCGTGCTTTGTCCTCCCCACCCACCTCGAGCCACCCTTTCTTTCCCTGCCGTGCTCACGAGATAAAACGTGCTTTGCGCATGCGCCGAGATGACTCTTTTCGGCTCCCTCTCGGCTGTTCTTGACTCCTCTTGCCTCTTCGTGACCCCCTCTCTGCATGAAGCCATCCACACTCCTTTGTGATCCTCGCCACATCACACCGTCTTTTTTTTTTTCATTCATCACGCCCGAACCGGGAAAACAAGGCAGCTGTCGTTGGATTAGCCTGCCGTGTTCTTTCGCTTTGTACGCGCAAGTGTATCAAGTAGGCGATGAAGAGTGATGAAAAATGATGAAAATAAATGGATTGAAGACTCCAAAATATCACTAGTTTGTAACTGTAACGTTATGTTTGCATTTCCGGTTAAACAACCTGGGTATCTCTATCCAATCGATTTGACTGCCGGCCAGGAAAACCACACACGAAGAAACAAAGGGGAAAGAAATACGAGAAGGGAAAAAATGTAGCTGAGAAAACAAGAAAATGATACAACTTGGGTGACCGGGAGAAAATATCGCCTGATTCCTTGTTCTCACAATGGCGCTCTCTCCCCGCCTATGGTCGCTCTGTTCAACAAAGGAAATAATAATCTGATTGCCGAGTTGCCGCGCCTTGCGCCCCTTTGGGCAATGTCACGGCGATTGCCCATGCTTGCCCTATGTTTTGCGCGAAGGTTCTTGCTTAACACAGCGCAGGGCGCGCTTCATCGCCTCAAGACGGTCTTGTTCCTGCACAAGCATACCCCGCGCGAGGTCCCGAATGGCCCGCCGTCCGATGCGCTCATGCATATCCTGCCACCCAGCGAGTTCACCTGCGACTGTTTGCTGTGAGAAGCGCAGCTCGCGAGAAAGATCCTCACTGGCAATCTCACTCTGCCGGGCACGCTCCTCGCGCTCTTCTTTCAGCCTCTGGCGTGCATCATCGAGCAGTCCAAGTGGCCAGCGCGTAGACCGGTTCATAGACTGGTACTCCCGTTCTGCCTGCTTACGGGCGGCTTGGATCTGGAGTATCAGGCGGGGTGGCCGTCCCAGGGCCACGAGGATAGCATCAACCGTTGACTGGATGGCCAAAAGGCTGCACGGAATTGTACGTGGGCGTTTGCTTGGGGGACGGCAAGAGCACGAACGTAGCAGTCCATGGCCGTAATGTGGGCCGCGGGTAGGAACGAGATCAGCCCAACCTCTTTGCTGAGCAATGCAGCCGCGTCTCGAAGGTCTACATTCAAGTTGTCAGTACAAAAAAGAAATCAAACTTCATCTAGGGATATCATGATAATGGATGCACATACCTGAGGATGCTATGCTGACTCCGTTGACACGCCGCATAACGTTCTTAGTTGAGATGTTGACGCGACGGACAAGGTCGCGCGCATGGTCCACAAACTGTTCTGCCTCACGTATGTTATCCAACGGCTCCAGCTCGTCGCGCACCTTCTCCGCGCGGGTTTCTGCTTTGAGCTTGGTGCGCTGCGCCATCATGTCAGGTTGGATGTCCGGAACAAGAATGAACTCCCACAACATTTCATGCTCCGTAAATGTCGGATGCATAATCATCATGCGCAAGAACCAGTCCATCCGAAGCTGCAAGTCCTTCAACACGGCCCTGCTCGGCTTGGAGGGGATCTGGAAAGGTGAGCGAAGACCTGTCACAGAGGGGATCCAGGACGCCGGGTTTTCCAACCCCAGCAATCGTGCCAAATGCTCAAAGTCTGTCTGGGACCGCCGGCATGTCGTCACTGCGTAACTAACAGACGAAACAGCATGCCCGGATTTGACAACAAAGCGCACACTAGCGTCTTCGACAAAATAAGACCGAACGACAGCTGTTGTACGCATGTCGGGCCCGGGTGGCATCGAAAGGAGCGTCAGATCGTCAATCTTATTGCGCATCTCGTCGTCCTTGGCCAGCTCGACTGCCGTAAGACCACGCAGCTCTTTGGCACCAATATCCACGCGCGGGTCGCGGAAGAGCGTCTGCACCATGGCAAAACGCCCGTATTTGCTCGCAACCATCAGTGGTGTAAACATCTTGTCGTTGATCGCGTTGACATCGACGTCGCACAGTTGCAGGATGCGGGCTGCAAGCTGTGTGTCGTTGACGATGTGCAGCAGTGTGTTTCCGCGCGCATCGACGTGCTCGCTGACATGCAGGCGACCCTTGTCGCTCTGCGTCGCCGTCGCAACTCGGATTCCTTCGCTGACCATGTCGTAGTATGCTGCGTGGTCATATGACCGGCAAAGGGCAAACAGTGGTGTCTGGCCCTTCTTGTCTCGTTGTCGCCATGGCATCATCGCACCGTACATGTCTATTAAGAACGGCGCATTGAACAAATAGTGGGCCACGCCGCGACCCCAGATGTCTTGCAGCGCAAAATAGGCTGTCATTTCATCCGGAGTCACTTCGTCCGAGTTGGCCAGGGCGTTGATGACCATCATGATCAAATCTCTGTTTCCTAGCTGGACAGCGGCGCTCAGGAGCGTTGTTTCTTCGTGGTTGATGTCCTGGAGCACAAAGCGCACCGGGAAGTAGTCCCGAAGGCTCAGATAGTACTTGAGCGTGTCAATCCGCTCATTCTGTACTGCCATCATGAGCAAAGACTCGCCAAAGGAGTCGTGCGTCTGTGACAGCCGTTCAACCGAGATGTCACCTTCTATGCTGCCATCCATATTACTGCCAAAGCTGGTAGCGCGGGAGCGGAAGGAGATTTCCGAGCCGCTTGACATACTCCGTGTATCCAGAGCCACCTTCTTTGTCCGTTTGATGGGGAAGTGTAAAGAAAATTCAACTGTGCCGTCACCAGCGCCATCGGATTGGAATGGGAACACGTGCCCGAGACCGGAGCCCTTGGAAAAAGCTTCGGCCTCGGAGAGAACAATGGACGACCGACGTGATGACCGCGAAGATCGTGAGGATCCAGATGCCAAGCCGTTTGAGAACCCGAAGCTAGTAAAAGACGACGGCCAGTCACTACCTGATGTGCGTCGTGAGCTGCTACCCTCTTCTCCGTTGTCGCTGTCGAGATCGCCGTCCCCGTCTGCGACCGCGTCGTCGGATGTTGGCTCCATAATGGCTTTGACTGCGTCCAGGTCGCCCTTGGCAGTTGCTTCCCAGAGTGCCTTATTTCTTCGGCTTGCGCGCCGAAGGCCGGCAGAGGCACTCATGAGGTATGTGATAACAGCCTCAAAGGTGCTCAACGCATAGCCCATCTCGCCGCTGTCAACGTCGTCGATGAAGATAAAGTGGCGCATGTAGATAAAACGCGCCAGGAGGTGCCGCTGCTGCGACCGGATGACAATGTACAAGAGCAGCGACACCAATGTGTCGGCATTGATCATAATGAGAGGCTTCTCGGTGTGTGTCTGTGTCGTGTCGTCGGCAGTCTTCCCTTTGTCGGCACCATTCGGCGGTACGCTTGTGAGCTGGCTGACCGACTTCACAGTCGCGAGAAGGATAGACAACATTTCCTGCGGGCATGCCGCTGCTGCAATTTTCCGGAACTCTTCGACGACGCGGCCCAATGCGAGAGTTACTTCGTGCTTGTTGCGAGTGCCGCCGTCAATGTCCATGCCGAGCTGGGACAGATCGATGCAGTCCATTTGGCGAATTTTAGATTCGAGCTCAAGGTCCTCTTGTCGTTTCATTGAGCTCAGTCGAGGAAAGATGATGTGGTGCAGATTTTCCGATATGTACCGCTCGATGAGTCTCTCCACTAGGGGCCCGGTAAGATCAGTAGTTGCACCAAGGAGAGATAGCTGTTGCTTATCAACACCTTGGAAAATGTCGATGGCCGTCGTCACGGCAGTTTCAAGCGAGGACCGCATAACATGCTCGTCGTCGTCGGGGTAAAAGTCTTCGCTGACTTGGCTGCCGCTATACGTTGACATGTTCGAGCCGTTGACCCTGTCTGTGCCGTTTGTTGCAGTTGCCACAGTAAGGTTATTGTTGTTGCTGCCATTGCCGTTGCCGTTGCCGCTGCTGCTCCCGTGGCCGGTGTTGCTTGATTCTTCCGCTGCAGTACTGCTCTCGGGCACGGTTTCGTTGCTCTCTGTAGGTTGGTCCTGGATCTTGACCGGCGGTTTAACCGGAGCAGAGGCACTGTTCATGCGTGCCTTCTTCATGGCCGTCTTTATGGGACCATCCGGTTCTGGGTCGGGAATATGGCTTGCTGTGGGTGGAGGGGGAAGAGTTTGCTCGTATGCGGTGGTGAACTCCCGGTAGATCTTGTCTAGGCCAGGCTGCATTTGGCGGGCGATACTTGGGAAATGGTTGAGAAGGTCGTGGAAGCTCTTGATGTCCTTTTTCCGAGGTGTTGAAGGGCCCGAATCGCTACCAGCAGCGCCGGCTTTCGCTTGTTGCTGCTGGGCCTGTGTAGGCGCTCTTGTGAGGACTCTCCAGCAGCAGTGGCCGCCAAAGCGTTTATGACGGTATTGCTTGGTATCGTGCGCGGAAGGATGGCCGGGATCGTCGTCGTTGGCTCCCAAGAGCCAAGCAAGGGTCGTGAGATGTAGTAGATAAGCCATGGTTTGGGCTCCAGAGTGTCGGCATACCATATGGCATCACTAACCAACGTGGCATGGTTCAAGCTCTTGAAACCTAGGCAGAAATCTTGTCAGCAAAGTGTCCTATGGCATGGCTATGGGGCTCTCTCAGAGTTACAATCGCATCCCTACCTTTATTACTGTAGACAAGATTATCCTTGATAACAACACTGCGGCCGTTGAAGGTACCGTACGGCTTAGCCTTGCCACGCATCTCCCGGAGATTCACGACGCCATCCTTGCCGCCGGATGCATTGGCCGCTGCTGCCGCCACCCGGGGATTGGGCATGCGGATGACATGGCTGGTCAGGAACTCGTCGAGATTGGGAAGCTCGGCAAAGGCAGCATTGGACTCGGTCTCGCGGTGTGTCAACAGCACCTCAGTTGTCGGGACCAGCAGGATGTGGTTGCCTGTCGGATTGCACTGTGTCGACAGTGGGCTGCTGAAGAACGCAGCGAGGAACGGGTTCAGGGGTTGAGGCATCGTGCCGTCGGCCGTGTGGTGTATCCGGGAATTGTCGAGCTTGTGGTGTGGCCGATGGCCGTGGCTCGAAGTGCCCCAACAGCTATCGTATGGGCTCTCTCGAGGAAAGGGACGATAGACGTGTCTATCACCTCAGCTAACGCTGTCGTGAGCTCAACGCTGGCTCGTCCCACGGCGGGTGGTGCCGGCCGCCGCTCCTGGCATCAGGCGCGCGTAGTAGCCCGGCAAAGCAATAAGGAGCTAATGGCCAGCTGAGAAAGGCTGAGAAAGGGGTGTGTGGTTCGGTATGTTTCTGTCTGGCTTGGCCGTTTCCGCGTCGCGCATGGAGGAGAAGCTGGTCGAGGTCTTGTACGGGGTACTGGCGAAAGTCTGTCGTGGGAAAGGTAAGGAGGGATTTATGGTTCGTGATTTTCGACGCGGAATGCTGTCGAGGAAATGTAAGCTGCCGTAAAATGGAGCCTACAGCACTGCCGCAGTGTCTTATCGTTTATCGCCGTGTTTGGAGATCTGCTACCAGGGTGGTAACGGGCGATTCGGGAGCGGAGAAGCTACACGTCGAGTCGCTGTGCGTTGTTGTGCATCGCTGGCTTAAAAGCGATTGGGTGGTAGATGTTGTTGAGAAAAGGGGCAAGTCGATATGCGTGAGGGAAATGGCTGATACTGGCGATTGCTTGGTGCGGTCGCTCTTTCCCCTATCGCGAACATCGAATTGGCCAGAGGGTCTGATCGCTCTTACCTGGACAGACAGACAGGAGGCGAAAGGTCAAGCAGTTGCGTCTAGCGTTTTTCAGGAGCATGTGCGCTACTGGGATGGCCCCTATCCAATCAAGTGCTCTTGTCGCGAGAGATCGTCCACTGAGCGGAGAGCTGCTCAGGCATTCTAGGCCCAGGGCGTCTGTGGCGATGCGCCATAGGGCTCAACCGCTGGAATCTTTGCCCAGGCGATCCAGATTTCGTATTGCTATCCCAAAATGCACTCTGGCACACAGACACGACTACCTGCCTGCTGCAAGAATGGTTGCGGGAGGCTGAGCGCTCCCACAGACGAAGACGACATCTTGGGAAATGTAACGCTCAGACTGTACGACGTACAGGGCGTTTTCACATGTCTCTTGTCCATATATTGTTTTATTGCCATTTATATAACACGGAATAGAGATGCGTGACAGGAATTAGAGGTATGAAAATCGTGGAGTGACATTATATCGAATATTAAGTGAAGCACAAAACAAGACCGCAAACAAATGGTATTTAAATCGATTTGAACGCAACAATATCAATGAAAAGCAAAATAATGAAAAGCAAAATAGAGAAATAAACTAGAGCAAATGGTATCAACGATTCCCTTGAAACGCCATAAAATCCCAGCAACACATGCGTATGTACATCCCAAAAATACAACAGACTCGAAAAAGCAAACGCAGGATAAGAACGAAAAAAAAAAAAAAAAAAAAAACACAAAAGCAGCCAGGGAGGTCAGAAAGCAACAACAAGAGAAAACAGGTCTCTCAAGCGCCGTCACAACCCAAGACGCCGAACTTGGCCCTTGTATCCATTTTGCCCCCTTCGGCATTTACATGGTAGGGACCCGCTCGGATGGCGGCAAGGCGTTGCCCGCAGAGTCCCGCGAGATGCTGGACCGGCCTTTTCCTTTGTTGCCACTGCCACTGCGGCGTCCAGTCTGCACATCGGCGTCGCCCTCTTCGAAAGGCTCAGGGTGATACTCGCCAGAGGCACGGGTTCCCGACATGCTGTTACGAGCACTGGCAGAAGGGCTGTCCAGACCAACGAGGTGCACCTGGTGCTGCGATGACTGCCGCAGCATGCTGGTCCGCTCGCCATGAGCATCGTCGTCGTCGTCGTCATCGTATTCGCTATAGGAATCCTCGTAGCCGTCCCTACTACTGCCACTGCCTCCATGGCGCAGCAGCTCGCCGTCTGCGGACTCGAACTCCGGCGGATCAACCCACTCCCGCGGAACGACACATGGTAGGGCCAAACCGATACTGGCGGCGCGGTTGAGCCATGAAGGGCCTGGCCGGCCCGTCAATTTGCGACACAAATATGCCGTGAAGTGGTTGCAGTTCTTTGTGAGAAGGTTGTAAGACGGACCGTAGAACTCTTCCGAGGCGCTGCGGATGATGGCATCAATTTCGGCTGTTGTCGCCAAAGTGAACCCCTGCAGAATCTCGCAGCGAAACGTGCCACCTGGTGGCTCGGTACGCGGCTTGGTCCAATACACGCCCGTTACACCACGGCGATCGTGGCCACCGTATGCGTACTCACGGCCGTTGATGACAACGCCAGAGTGTAGAAGGGAGGTGCCCATATGCCACAAAAGAGAGGACCACCGGCTGGGCTAGATGACAATCCAACGTTAGGACATAAGCACTGTGAAAGCGGGGATAGTAACGAGAATAGGGGAACGTACTGCAAGGAGGTCGTAGACATTGATGACAATTTCCGTCTTTTGGAGCGACAGAGTCGACCGGTGCGACGGCCGGGAAGGCGTCTTCTTGTGCTTCTTGGGAGCCATGGCTGGAGGAATGTGTCGGAAGAAGAGTACGGAGTAGATGCGGGTGCGCTTCTCAGATGGAAGGCTCGCTAAGTTCGGTGGAATGGGCGCCGATTGGAGGCGATCGTTTGCAGAGCTACGCTTTGAAAGATGCGGGAAGACAGAAAAAAACTTCGAAGATAGAATGCGAACAGTCCGATGAGCGATGAAATCCTGAGCTTCGACGGGGGAAAACGAGTGTGGAACAAGGAGCTCTTTGAAGATGAAACGAACGCGACGCCAACAGTCGGGCGTAAAGAAACAGGCAAAAGCGAGAGGGTTACCTGGGTGCCTGTCTGCAGCTACAGGGGTAGCTAAAGAGCGGACGAAAATGATCGGTGGGCGCAATAAGACGATCGACCTTGATAGAAGCAAAATTTCGTGAAGTTGTGAGAGAGAGAGAGAGAAACTAATGCTGAAAAAGACGAAGAAGAAGAAGAAGAAGAAGAAGAACGAGGGGCGAGGCAATAAGATACAAATGTGAAAGTGCTCAAGGCTCACAGTTGGGAAGGCACCATCCAGGATGGGCGATTGGCCTGGCCGCAGCAAACTTGTCAAACACTGCATGACGCAGTGGTGGTGGTAACTGAATGCGGATGTGCTAAGGACTATGGGGAAGGCGCGGTTTGCCTGTTGGACCCCACCCGACGAGCAGGTAACAGCGGCCTGGCACGCCAGGGGAGGAGGCTACGGCGCATCTGTACGAAGTATCGAGGAAAGAGCGAGCTCGGAAGAAATGTTAGTCCATCCCGGGCCTTGATAAGGCCCACTGGAAAGACCGCTCAAAAACAGCCTCCCCTTTGCTGGGCGTTCTGCCCCACCTCTTTTGCAAAAGAGATTGAAACGGAGCTCCACTGCACAGTGCCCCGCCAAAAAAGCAGAGCGGCTGGGAGAGATCCAGGTTCAAAGCAAAAAAATTTGCTTCAATCCAATCTCGTTAAATCACACTCCCACGACAGAACATTTAAACCCCCAGCTCACGCACGACCACTTTTCGCAGAGAAGGAATCTTCTTTCCTCCTCTTCTCCCTTTTGTCTCCCTCCTTTCGACATCTTCCCATCGGGGGGCCTAGAGGCACCCCCTCGTCGCCCAAGACGTCGGCACTTTTCAGTCTCCGACCGTGCGCTGGTTCAACGTCGTCTTTCCTGTCTTCGTTCGCACAATCGTCCCAGGCAACAGCTCGGCCTGTGCTTGTTTTTCTGACGAAATCGAAATCTCCCCTCCCTCTTACCACAACCCGTCTCCACAGTCGCAAGACAAAAAACGGCAAGATGCCCCCAAAGAAGGCCGTCGTTGAGGAGAAGATCCTGCTGGGCCGGCCCGGCAACAACCTGAAGAGTGGTATTGTCGGTCTTGCCAACGTCGGCAAGTCGACGCTGTTCCAGGCCATTACCAAGAGTGACCTGGGCAACCCGGCCAACTTCCCCTACGCCACAATCGACCCCGAGGAGGCGCGTGTCATCGTGCCCGACGACCGCTACAACTGGCTGGTTCAGAAGTACAACCCCAAGTCGCGCGTGCCCGCCAACTTGACTGTGTACGATATTGCCGGTCTGACGCGCGGTGCCTCTACGGGTGCCGGTCTGGGCAACGCTTTCTTGTCGCACATTCGCTCCGTCGACGCCATCTTCCAGGTCGTGCGGTGCTTTGACGATGCTGAGATTATCCACGTCGAGGGTGACGTCAACCCCACGCGGGATCTGGACATTATCAGCGAGGAGCTGCGGTTGAAGGACATTGAGTTTGTCGAGAAGGCTTTGGAGAATCAGAAGAAGAAGACCCGCCAGGGTGGCCAGAGCTTGGAGCAGAAGAAGGCGCGCGAAGAGGAGGCCACGATCGAGAAGATCCTGGCATGGCTGAACGACGGCAAGGATGTCCGGAAGGGCACCTGGACGCCCAAGGAGGTACGTTTTGACAATGGCACTGTTGGCATTCTCAATGCCGCACTCTGCATCCCAATCCCCAACACAAACAACATCCTTCCCCACCCCCCCCCCCCAAAACACATTTTATGATGACAAAGGGCCAAAGCGCCTGAACCTATATAAACCCAGCTCTTCGAACAGAACCAGTACGCTGGGGACGTCATGAGATGAATTTTTCCAGTCTGATCTTTTCAATTGCTTTTGCGATTGCGTGTTTACCCTGCACTACGCCTACAACGAGGCGCAAATGCCTTGTCAGACATAGCTCTCCACTGTGTGCTGTTCTGCATGCTAACATAACACTCTGTTTCCAGATCGAGGTCATCAACCCTCTTTTCCTCCTGTCGGCCAAGCCTGTCGTTTACCTTGTCAACCTGTCCGAGAAGGACTTTATCCGCAAGAAGAACAAGCACTTGCCCGGTGTTGCGGCGTGGATCAAGGAGCACGCCAGCGGTGACACTGTCATCCCCATCTCCGTGTCCTTCGAGGAGCGCCTGACCCGCTTCGAGACGGAGGCCGAGGCCGAGGAGGAGGCCAAGAAGCTTGGTGTTGAGTCGGCCCTGCCCAAGGTCATCCTGCAGATGCGCAAGGCTCTGAACCTTGGCAGCTTCTTTACTGTTGGCCCCGATGAGGTTCGCCAGTGGACGATCCGCAACGGCACCAAGGCGCCGCAGGCTGCTGGTGTCATCCACACGGACTTTGAGAAGACGTTCATTCAGGCCATTGTCTACAACTACAGCGTCCTGCACGAGCTGGGCGACGAGTCCGAGGTCAAGGCCAAGGGCAAGGTTATGACCAAGGGCAAGGACTACGTCGTCGAGGACGGTGACATCCTGCTCATCAAGGCCGGTGCGGCCAAGAGCTAGATGGGATGCATCGCATTTTATTTATTTTGCCAATGTTTTTTATAAAATAAAAAAAGCATGAGTGCATTAAGAGACGCCATGAGATTGTCCACCATGCATCATGATAATTCATTATATCATTTCAAAATACGATTTGTAAAGATTCCCCGAGCTTAGGTGTTCAAATGCAAGCAACAGCTTCCCACTTCCGTCTGATTCAATGACCGACAGCTTTGGTTAGCTGTTTGTCTTTCAGTGACATGGTGTACGACATATCATAAGCTGTCATATCCTCCGTACCGTTGAACAAGCTGTGCCGTGCAGGTGACATTCACGTGGCTACCATCCGATTTGCCCATGTGTGACGCAATGGGCTCGCGCTGAAACCGGCAGTCGCATTGGTACCCATGCAATTATGTACTGACAGCCTTGCCATTTGACATCTATGTTGTAAGGTGTAAGATACGATTTGGAGGGGTTCTACTCCGTAGATTCCATATTACTGCCGCCCGCGTTCTGATTCCACACACTGAGAACCGTGGCGCATCCTAGCGTGCAACTGTTTAATAATATGGCATTGCGTATGTCGTTCGGTCGAGTATTCGAGGCAGTAGGCGGAACAGTGCGTGGCGCAGCAGGAAGATGGACAGGAGATGGATGATTTGTGTGGTATTTTTCCAAGCACCAGGTCGTTGTTTTCTCATTCTCGTGATCTGCGACCGGAAATTCAGTGCTGAAGTGTGGTCTGGCCAAACGATGGGAGACGACAACCGTTGTGGGCCCTGGCGATCGCTGCTTCCGTGTTCGCTTTCGCTGTGTTTAGGCACCTGCCTGTTCTGGATCAGCACTGCAGTACTCCCGTATTCCGCCTGGCGCTGCGAATTGTTCCCCTGCTGAAGGTATCCTTCCTGTATTACCGCTGTTCTGCGAGGATTACAGATACTTCTCCGCAGCGACAGCATAACTAGCCGTTGTGTCGCGCTTTCCTCGCTGACGCCAGTTGCAGACCTGTTGCTCCTTCCGTCGTTGTGGCTTCTGCATTTTATTTTATATGATCGTCTGTCCTTCCGTCCTTCCGCTGATTTTCGAATCTGACTTCGCTTGTCACCTATCCTGCAATCGTTCGTTGACAACATCGTCATTCCCTCCCAACTGACAGTTGGCAGTCCTCCCGCATCTTCGACCCGCACCTCGGCCCTGACTGACCTGCAACAAACTGCGCTGCCGTTATTGGCTCGGCCAACGGCACCGTTTCAGCGCTAGGCGCAGAACCGCATCGATTCAGCAACGATTCGCACAGCGGAACCACGAACCGACAGTAAAAATTAGCAGAAATAATAAAGAAAAGAACGCCCTGCACGCAAGAAAATAAGCCTAAACGACCCGGCAATTCGCCATTGGCACTGGCTGCGCGCGCACCTGCTTCTCTCGTCTTCGCCCCGGGCGTCGCAGCAATTCTCCCCGACCGCCGAATGTCCCGCAGTTGCCGCCAATTCTGAGCGCCACGACCGCCACCACCGCCACTACAAACTTCTACTTTCTAGAACACTACGAGACTGCGAGACAACGACCAAAACCGCCGCCACCCCCTACCCCGTCTTACCCCGTCCTTTCCCCGTCTTTACCTCACTTGGCGGCATTTTCTCAGACACTTCTCCATCAACCCTGCGTCCGACCAATCTGCTCCCCGCCAGAGACCAGAGACATACCGAGCCTCTCCAGCCTCCCCCAGTCCAGTCCCTACTCCTCGAGCACCCGAATAGCAGTTTGATTAGACACAGCCTGTCGCAGGACGCTTCGCCCGGGCCAGATGCCAGACAAAGGCCTCTCCGTCGCGACCTACGCGGCTGGAGCGTCGCTGGCCACCATTGCTCTCGTCTACGTCTTTGCGCCCACATACTTCATCGACAGTGCACCTCCGAGCTCCGGCAACCCTCTATCCGCTCTCACGGGTCGCAAGACCGGTGTAGTCGGTCTCGCAAATGCCGCAAACGACTGCTTTATCAACTCCGTCCTCCAGGCCTTGGCCGGCCTCGGCGATCTCCGAATATACCTCATCCGCGAAACCCACCGGCGCAAAATCGACGACGCCGGCGTATACAGCAACGCTGTCCCCCATGATGCCGAGGATTCGGGTAGTGAAGGTGGCCCCGGCCGCCGGCCCATGCCTGTGTGGAAGGTCGAGGGTCTCCAGGCTGGCTTGGTCTCCAAGGGCCTCAAGGACATGATTGATCACCTCAATGAGCGGCCGATCTATAAGAAAGTCATTACAGCGGGCCCTTTTGTCCGCGTTCTCGAGATCGCCTTTCAGCAGCGCATAAGTCGGCAACAGCAGGATGCGCAAGAGTTCCTGCAGGTCGTGGCCGAGCGCCTATGCGACGAGTACCATGCAGGACGGAGGGCGCGGCGGTACGCAAAACGGCAGGCAGATAGAGAGGTTTCTGCTGGTGCGCCTGCACTTGGTGCGTCCCTCGCGGGTGCGGCAGGTCCATCTGTCGCACTGAACGGCAATGCCGTCAACGAGAAGCTCGCAAGTATTGCAGCCGCTTCGAACGGTGGTCAAGATACACCATCAAGCGACGATGCGGCGCAGAGCGTGCTTGGTGTCGGAAACGACCTTGATAATGAGGAGGAAGGCTTTCCGATGGAGGGCAAGATAGAATCTCAGATCGAGTGTCTCACATGTGGTTTCAAGCCGCGTCCTTCGGAGCAGACGTTCTGCACGTTGACGCTCAATGTGCCGCAGGCGTCCTCCACCTCGCTCAGCGCCTGCTTTGACTCTATGCTGAAGACAGAGTACATTGACGAGTTCAAGTGCGAAAAGTGCCGCCTCGTCCATGCGAAGCAGACGTATGAGTCCGAGCTCGCCAAGTCAAAGTCGGAGTCTCACCGCAAAGAGTTGGCACATGCCATTGAGAGGTTCCAGCAGGCTATTGACAATGACCCGGAACGCCCGCCGCCCGATGTCGCCCTGCCCGATTCCCGCAATGCACCCAAGCGGCGAATTGCACGTCACTTCCGCCTCGTCAGCTTCCCCAAGGTGCTGGCCATCCACCTGTCCCGCTCGATTTACGACGCCTCCAACCAGTCGCAAAAGAACTCGGCCAAAGTGTCTTTCCCCGAGCGCCTCCCACTGGGCAGCATCCTGAACCAGCGCAGGTACAAGCTGATCAGCGTCGTGATGCATAAGGGCAGCCACCACAGCGGTCACTATGAGTCGTTCCGTCGGCAAACGATTGCTCCGCCCTACTCGAACCCGAACACGTTCCAGCCATCTCACGTCTACTCACCGTCAAGTAGTCCTGCGGCGACGACGCCAAAGATCGGCTCCTCGGATGCTTCTCTTGGTATCTCTCCATCATCTTCTCGCCTTGTGGATGGCGGTAGCCCCGTCTCTTCTACGGCAGAGCTGCCCCCGGCGGCGACATCAGTCGATACGAACGGCAGCAGCCCGCCGCAAGAGCCGCTGAACCTGCTGCCGCCCAAGACCAACGCCGCGATTGGCAGGTCATCACGATCCTCAAGCCTGCGCGGACGCTCATCTTCGTCGGCTGCTGTGCAGCCTGGCCCTACGTCGGCACCTCGCGACCCCACAAAGGAGGACGACGGCAATGGCAGCAGCAGCAACAATGACACGGCTGGCGAGACAGCAAGCCTTCGTTCCATCACCCGCTCGACTCTATCCAGAATTACATCCTCTTCTCGTAGCGGAAGCCGCGCTGGTAGCCGCAGTGGGAGCCGGAATGGTGGCCTAACCGGCCGTCTTTCGCTGCGCCCTGGAAGCAAGGACAGCTCTGCAACGGCCAACGGTGCTGCCATCAACAGTAATGGCGGTGCTGCCGACAAGGGAAAGGCACCCTCGACGGCATCGGCCCCTGTTCCCCAGCCTCGCCATAAGAAGAAGAAGGCACCCGACCGGTGGTGGCGGATCAGCGACGAAAAGGTGCGCGAGGCCAGCACGAGAGAGGTCCTTGGCATGCAGCGCGAGGTGTATCTGCTGTTTTACGAACTGGAACGGGACCCCTACATGGGTTGAGCAGTACGTGGTAAGCAGTTGTATTCTTCATTTGAGGCATTGGCCTTATGCGTTTGATTTTTTGTTCTTTCTTTTTCATTTCATATTCCGCCGGCGTTTATTTCTTTTCTGAATGTCTTTATTCTCCGCCTTGCATTGAACGAGTCAAAATATGGCATAAGTTGGCGCTGCGGTTCGTTTTTTGTCATTTGTTATTTTGTGTATCCTGTGCTACTTATATCTACGTTTGTTCTTTCTGTTGTCTCTTCGAACACAAGTTGTACATAGTCCAGTATAGAAGAAGATGATGCCTCAAAAAGCAGGTTAGAGTCGAATTGAATATAATTTGAAGTTCAGCATCATAGGGACCAATAATGTGATCTTAAGCTTTTTTTATCTAAAATGTAAAATTTCATCTATATGAAATGTAAATTTTTTATCTATATAATTTGTTTATTAATCAAAATAATAAGACATTTAAATTTACAATTCATGAAAAAAGAACAAAGTCGTATTAAAACAAGAACTTAATTCGTGTGTTTTAAAAAGACCGAAAATTAAAAAAATCAAAAGCCTAACCAAAAAACGTACACTACGGCCAAAACAAACAAGAAATCAATTATGCAAGAAAGCGCCCATTCACATGCTTTTCATACACCTTTGGCGTACCCGATATTACGTGATTGTGCTTTGAGAGCTTCGAGCGATTCTTCTAGTCACGCTGGCCAAGATACTCCTGGGCAATCTTGGCAGCCTCGTCCTCGGTCGGTGGCACGGCCTTCTTGGCCGCCTCCGCCTTGGTGCGGTCGAAACGCCACAGACCGCCAGTCTTGTCGCTGTCGCCGTTCACGGACAGGCCGACGTTTGTAGCCAGTTTTGACAGAACAGGGTCGACCTCGCCCTCGGGAACAGCCGAGAAGTACCGGCGCTCCCACACACGGCCCTCAGCCTTCTCTTTGGCGCGCATCTCGCGCTGGGCGGTCTCAATCTTAGTCTTCTCGACGCTCAGAGTGTCAAGATCGCCCTTGGCCACGGCGGCGGCAAACGTTGCGCCAAGCGCGACGGCTCTCAAAGGGGTGCTGCTTCTCAATGGGCTGCACGTTGAGGTTTAGGGTAGGAGACTGGGCAGGCTCGTAGGTGGTGACGAGGTTGCTGCTGCTGTTGGACTTGGCAGGGCCCTTGTGGATCGAGAAAGCCTTGGTCCACTGGCCCGAGGCGTTGTACAGAACCTCCTTCTCGCGGCCCGTCGGGTACATGACGGCGGTGACACTGTTCTTCTTGCCACTCAACCAGCCCTTGCCGCTGTAGTCGATCTTGGCGGTGTAGCCCGTGGACGAGGTGATGTAGGAGCAGCCGTCGAGCTCGACAAACGGCGAGCCGAACAGGAGGCCCTCAATGTGCAGGCCGGGAAGGGTGATGAGGTACTTGTCGGGCTCGGCTTCCTTTCCATCAGCGCCGCTGGGGACGGGCACAGTCAGGACGGCATGGCCGATCTGCTTGATGATGATGGTGCTCTTGAACGAGGCCTTTTGCGCGTTGTATCCCTCGAGGTGGACACCGGTGGGCACGTTGGTGATGCTGTAGGCGGTGGCAGGCGGGTGGTGGCTGACCTGCTCGCTGACGAGCTCGGTGGTACCAGAGCCCTTGGGGGCTTCGGGCGAAGCGACATCGTCCTCCCAGGTGCCGAGGAACAGCTCACCCAAAAAGGGGTTGAGTGGCTTCTTCTCGTTGCCGTACTGCTCGCTGCGGCTGGCGTAGTGCTGCTTGAGGCAAGCAAGGAACCACTTGAGCACGAGAACAGCGCGCTTCTCTGGGTCGGGCTCGTGGGCAGGGGCGGAGAACAGGGCGGGGTGCTCGGCCCAGTACGAGCTGAATTCGGTCAAACTCTTGGCGGAGACAATGAAGGGCGGGGCCGTCAAGCTGGAGAGGTCGCCGTTAAACGAAGCGATGGACTAGACAAGAGGGGAGGTTGGATGTCAGTGAAGCCCTTTATATTGCTTTTGATTCAGGGGCGGGGTGCATTGCATACCTTGACGAACGAGGTCCAGCTGCTGCCGCTGGCCTGGGCCGCGGGGGACTGCTGAGAGGTATCCATAATGTGTAAGGAAATTGTCGGGTTGGTAAGACTGTTGGTCGATCGGGTTCGCGAAACGGAAAGGAGCTGTGATGACGGAGAATTGGCTTGGAAGTGACGTTTTTTTTGTTGAGGGGAAGTCGCGAGCTAAACGATGCTCTCTAGGAAACAGCGCACGACGACAGTGACAGCAACCGCGGAGCAAAAAGACAGCGGGCTAGCTAGCAGTGGTTGCTTGGCAGCCAGTGGTTGGTCGCGTGTGGTGAGTTGTGGTTTTTCTGACAAGGGAAGAGCGGGCCGTGGAGTGGGCTTGGGCGGTGAAAGCGTTGCTGTCGCGTGAGGAAGGTGCGACTGGAAAGCCTGTGGGGTTGTGATGGGCGCTGAGTCTTATATACTGAGTAAGTAAGATACTTGGAGAAGTGATTGAGGAATTGAGGGACCAAAGGAGCGGAGTTTGGAAGAAGGATGGAGTCCGAATGAAGCAAAAGTGAAGGAGCAATGTAAGGACAGGATAATAAAAGACAGGATGAGATGGAAATAGATATCAAATCCCAGATACCAGAAACGGGTGGCGATGACGACGAAGGACTCAAGACCTGACAAAACAAGGCGGGAGACCTTTTAGACCTTCAAAGTCTCTAAAGTGCAACTGAGACAACTGAAAACGGCCAAACCAGGGCTTGACAGCGACTGGAATGTGTGCTGGGGATCCACTGTTCCAGTGTGTTTGGCTGCCGCAAAAGGTGTGGAAGGATAAAAGTGGAGCTTTTGGATGAGGAATTTTGGCGGGGGTTTCGGACTCGCCAAAAGGCCGTTGGGGGCTTTGAACCTTGACGTCAGAGTTGGAATTGTTTTGGCTGGGAGGGCAGGGGTTTCTTCGGAGGTCACCTGACATGTGACTTGAGGTGTGGTGGAAGGTGATTGGCTACGGACTTACACGATAGTGGGGCCTCAAAAGGAAGGTGAAGGTGAAGGTGGACGACACTTGCACCCTAATGACCAGTTTGATTGTTGAAAAGACGGAAGCAATTTTCCTTGTGAATTTGAAAAGGTTGAATAGATTTAGAGAAGACAAGTAAAAATACCATCGAAAATGCCAGCCAAGATGAATACAAGGGTGAACCCTCGTTTGTTTACGCCTCCTGCTCGATTTGATAACTGACATCTAGTCATCTAGTCTGTCTCTGAACATTATTACACGCCTTGCCTCACAGCCACTTTATTTTAATATCTACTCTGCACGGCACACATGGCTTTCTTATTATTCCCCGACACGTGGGTTTATGCGCGGCCCTGTAGATCCGACGAAATCGTCAGCACCAGGGACGGAGCGGAGAAAACGGTAGGAGGCATATCCTTAATTACTTGCAGATGCAAGCATGACAATTTACGAAATCGACGGCGAACACGGAGCTTAAAGGCACATCTTGTCATTACTGTGTAAAAAACAACGTCTATCTATTACTGGCTCTTCTCATCCAACGAGCCGTTTTTACTATTCCAACGTGCCCCCAATCATATGGCGGGCTGTCCACCCTCCCAACTCAAGCTGAATAATTAAGTTGAAAAAAAAGAAGTGAATTAGGGAAATTGATCCAGGGAAGGAGACAAAACAACCGGTGTACCGGTGGAGCTGCACGTCCAGCTTTTTCTCCCGCTCTAGATGCGGTATCTGAAGTGCTTGTTCTGCTTGTCCGTGAGATCATCAAAGCCCTCCAGAGCAGTCTCGACGGCGGTAGCCTCGTCCAGGAGACCAGCGCGGGCCTTGGCGCGGTTCTCCATCCAGCACCAGGTGGTGTAGATAGCCTGGAGACCAATGGCAGCGCCGTAGGAGCCGGCAAGACCCTTGATAGCGGTCGGATAGCGGGGCGCCTCCGAGGCCAGGAACAGATGAGGGCCCGCAATGTTACCAGCGCAGTAGATGACAAAGTAGATACCGAGGACGGTAGAGCGCTTGGTGTGACCGGCGGTGTTGAGACCGGGCAGAGTCCAGTTGAGAACAACGGGCGAGCCGAGAACACCCTGGATCCAGCACATGCCGACGAGCGCGAAGCGGTGGGTCAGGGGGATCTTCAGGATGCCGATAAGACCAGCAAGACCGGGCAGACAGCCGACTGTAGTGTGTTAGTATGGGAAGCATTTTCTGTAAACAAAAAGGGCAGCGGAGAAATGAGAAAACTCACGAATGATGGTCACGCCAACCATGTTGGGGAACTTGGACAGATACCCGAGGGCAATGACAACAACCAGCTCAATACCACCGACGGGGGTCTGCAGCAGACTGGTCTTGAGCGGGCTGTAACCGAAACCGGCAATGATGGCAGACAAAAAGTTGGTCACACCACCGTTAAGGATACCGTAGCAGATGGCCATCAGGAACAGCAGCCACGACTTGGGGTCCATCAGGGCTTCCTTGATCTGGGCAGGCACGATAACGTGGTGCTTCAGACCAGTTTGGTTCTGCGAGATACGCCAGACGGCAACAACCTTCTCATACTCGGTGAGCATCTTGGCGTTGTGAGGGCCATCCGGCAAAAAGTACAGAATAACAAAGCCCCAGGCGAAGGTGATGGCACCGACAATAAGGTAGATCAGCTTCCACTGGGGGATGGCAAGGCCAGTAACGTGACCGGCACCGTAGGCCAGAAGAGCACCCAAGATGGACGAGACACCGTTGACGGACAGCCAGTACGAAGTACGCAGACTCTGCTCCTCACGGGTCCACAGCATGGAGGTCAGGATAATGAAGGCGGGCGAGATGACGGCCTCGAGCAGACCGAGGAAGAAACGGATGGCGAAGAAACCCGAGAAGTTGAAGACGGCGGCCTGGAGCATGCAGACACTGCCCCAGATGAACAGCATGACACCGATGAGGCGGCCGATAGGGTAGCGCTGCAGAAGAACCTGCCAGGGGTAGGCACCGGTAAGCCAGCCGAAGTAGAGGGCGGACGAAACCCAGGAGTAGTCGTTGCCCTTCATGTGGGTATCGGCCTGGAGGCCGTAGGCGTTGGAGTAGTTGAGGCTGAGATGTGATATTAGCTGACAGGTCAAGGAAAGGGCAAGGCTAGGATATGATTTTGGGGCAAACTCACGTTTGCTTGTCAAGGAACGAAAGCATGTAGGTGGTCATCATCTATTTGGTGTTAGTCGAAGCCAAAGTTGTGCCAAAAAAAGTCTTCGGACGTGATGCCGATGGCGATGCCGGCAATGTAAACAAAATTCCGATGATCACAAGGCAAAGAGTCCAAGGATTAATTTACTCACCATCGGCAGGACAATGAAGTCCAGCTTTCTCCGGACCTTGACCGAGTCGCGCTTGAGCTGTTCCTCGTCGTACTGCTGCGACTGCTGGAAGTACTCCTTACCGAGCTCGTTGAGATCGAGACGCTGGCCCTTGAGACGGTGGAGAAAGCCGCCCTTCTCGACGTCCTTGGTTGTGCCAAAGGCATGGTCGGCCGACGAGGTGGCCGCAGCCTCATCAACATCCAGAACCTTGGACATGATGAAGTGTAGGGGAGTGAATAAAATTAAGGAAGGAAGAAGTAAAAAGTGGTGATGGAGGAAATTTGACCGGTATAAGTCAAGGAGAGAATAATCAAAGACAAGACAATTGGTCAAAAGGAAATAGAAATATCCAAAGACACAAAGCCAAAGACTGGAACAATGACCAGGGGTGTTGAGAAAGGGAATTGGGGATGCACAGGCAAGCTCACGAATCGAAACAAAACAATCCAGGGGAGGGGGATGCAGCCGATCTTTAAGCTCCTGGGTTCTGGGTCGCGCGGCGTGTCGACAAACGAACGCGAGAGAGAGGGATAGATACCACGGCCCGGTTGTCTGAATTCTGGGACGATGCAGCTGGACTTTTCTTGCCTCGTGTCTGTTGATTCTGCTACTCTTTTCTGGGAGGTAGTCCGGGAATCCCTGGCTGCTTGGAAGCTATGCTTGTTGCTGCCCTGGCAGGATGAGTCGAGGCGAAGGGCGAGGGAGGTAGGAGTGGGAATCGCAAGCCAACCTGTGCTGCAGCTGTCAGTTGCTGGCTCCGGCACCGAGTTCTGAGTATGTGTTTCTGGTTATCATGGGGTTTCCTCCACTCCGTTCGCATGGCTATTTTCGCATTTCATTTGCGATTAATTTTTAATGACTCTGGAGGCCCGCTCCGAAACGTCGTATCTTTGCGCCATGAGCTTCGGACGGAAAGAGCGTCTGGTGCCTCTGGCGTGGTGTGCACCGAATCAAGAAAGGGCAATCAAGACATCGAAATGGCAAGTGCATGCGGCTGCCGCTCCTTCCTTACAGCATGACTTGACATGGAGTGGTGTCTCCTCTTTCCCTCTTTCTCCTCACGCAAATCCACTTCCCCCTCTCCTTTTCCTCTTTTCCACCTTGCAAGCTTCTTTTTCTTGTCTCTCTCTACCTCTTCGCCCTGCGCCTGTGTCGCCTGTCCCTGGCGAGCACTCTCCGACGGCCTCACGGCGCACTTTCTGGTTGTTCTCTATCTTTGCCGGTGGAGGACGGCGCGAAATTGGGACCCGTCCGGTTGGGCCCCCGCCCGCCACAGCCAAGAACGAAACCGTCCATCAAAATACGCCAAAATACACCAAAAAGGCCAAAAGAAACACACCAAAAAAGGACCAAGCTTCCTTGGAGACACCCCCCCTCAGTTTTCACCATGCACAATATGCACAACCATGCACACCTCTGCAGGCCTTCTGCCACTGGCGCAGCGTGGAAAAGAGGGTCGAAGAGGCCCTGAAGGCCTATCACGACGGCCTATTCGATAGCGCAACTGATAGCATCGCGGCCCCGGCTAGCCTACAGCGAACATGACGAGCCTACCCAATAGCGCCAGTGCTCGATAGCATCCCAAGAGATAGCCTCCGCATTTTAGGCCATTTGGCAGCCCGCACGATCGCTGGCAACCCTCGTGCTGTCTCGATTGCCGGAGGGCCTTGAAGGGTCAGAGCGACCACACAAAGCCAAGTCTGGACAGACCAGGTGAGCAGACGAGGAACTGAACAATGGCCGAGAAATGGGCAGACGAAGGGGAGGAACAGCAATGGTCAGCTCGGAAGTTAGATTCTGAACCGACAAACGTTCTCCACGTTTGGATTCTGGCTTCAAGCTCGCTCCAAAACTGACATCTACAAACCTTAAAAGGGCAGCGCCTATGGCCAAAACGTTCAGCCAGCAGCTTCTTGATAGCTTCTTTGATAGCATCAAGCCTTCCCTCTCTTGTCTTCGTCTTGCTCGTCCAGTCTTCCAGAACAAGGCCAGACAGCCTCTTTTGATCTCCTGATAGCATCGTCGAACAAGAGCCCCGATAACGTTTTCATTTCGCCCGTTTCGGTCCGCCTTGTCCGTTTCGTTTGACTGCAAACTTGCCTGCAAGTTTGTCTGTTGTTCTCAGTGTTACTGCTCACTCTCGAACCGGCCGGCACAAGTTGCTGAAGATCGGCCCGCTCACTCGTGGCGTCCCACGAACCCTGGAGACAAACACCAGCCAAGAAACAGCCACACACACTCTCTGTTGAGCTCAGTCACCTTCTCAAAGGGGAGGCTACGACATATCCGCACCGCACGGAACGCTGCCGTCCACGCTGCAGACTGAAGCGGCTCGCCTTGTCTTCTTTGGCAGGTCTAGCCAATCGCCATCACAAAGGATCGGCGGGGGAAAGCGAAGACAGAAGGAGCCAAAACAACCCACAGGCAGCCCGATATTCCCACTCTGCGGCTGTAGACCTGCAGACTTACAGACTTGTAGACCCTCGGTCGACATCCAAGGGCGTACGAGCGACGCGAGCGCGAGGCAAAGTTTCTAGCACCGATTTTGTTTGGTCCCTTTTGTTTTCCCATCGCATACGGAAATGACAACACTTTGATCGATTTCCAGGCCTTTCATACTCCATAACCACCCATACTATCCATGCTCTCTCCCTTCTTCCGCATCTCATCCCCGTCCTGTCCTATCCTATCCCAAGGGCAAACTCGTGGCCACACGCTATCACTCATCTATCAGTCATCTGTGAGATCCATCGCGACAGCTCAGGTTCTCCAGTTTATTTCCCTACATATTTGCTTCTCAGTCTTTTCTTTTCTTTCGCGCTCTCCCCCTTCGTTTTTCTTTATCTTTCCCGTATCTTTCCTCTTGCCTTGCATTATCGATTGTTGTCTTGTCCTCTTTCGACTGCATCCCCAATCTACACACTTTTGTGTCGGCCTCGTTACCTCTTTCGTCTTCCCCTCACCTGAACTTTGTTTCTGTTAGGTGCTATACACTTTTATCTTTTTACTTCGTACACACAACCCGCCTCTCCTCCAATCATGTCGTCCACTGTTACGACGACGGCTACGGCCACCAACGAGGCAGTCCCTCTGCCGACCAAGTCCTGGCAGTCCATTGTTGAGGCCAAGCAGGCCGAGCAGCTGTCCCGCATCCCCGAAGAATGGCGTCTCACAAAGGAGATGTACCCAGCCGAGGGTACCGTTGACCTGCGCCCCGTTGTCAGCACCTGCGGCATTCTGACGGAGCGTGAGCTGTTGATTACCGGCGACAAGTACGATGCCACATCCCTCGCTGCTGAGATTGCCAAGGGCACATATACGGCCACCGAGACCATCACTGCTTTCTGCAAGCGCGCTGCCGTTGGCCAGCAGCTTTGCTCCTTCATGACTGAGATCCGCTTCGCAGAGGCGATTGAGAATGCCAAGAAGCTCGACGAGCACTTCAAGGCCACTGGCAAGACCGTGGGTCCCCTGCACGGCCTGGCCATGACCTTCAAAGAGTGCTTCCACATCAAGGGCTACGATGCCTGTAACGGTTACGTCTCGCGCTGCTTCGACAAGTCCACGACCACCACCCCCGTTATTCAGCTTGTGGAGGACGCTGGTGCCGTTGTTATTGGCAAGACCAACATCCCTCAAACCATGCTGGTAGCCGAGTGCCACAACAACGTCTTTGGTCATACTAAGAACCCCATTGTCAGCAACCTGTCGTGCGGTGGCTCCAGTGGTGGCGAGGGCTCCATTGCCGCTTTCCGTGGCAGCTCTATTGGTGTTGGTACAGACGTTGGCGGTTCTATCCGTCTTCCTGCTGCTTTTAACGCTGTCTACGGCTACAAGCCCTCTGTCGGTGTCTTCCCCTTTATTGGCTACGCCCCTTCTGGCTGGTCGGGTGTGAACAGCGGCATCCCCGCTGTCCTTGGTCCCCTGGGCCAGTCCATCCGTGACATGAAGCTCTTCACTGATGTTGTGCGGGCCCAGCAGCCGTGGAAGTTCGACCCTGCCGTCATCCCCGGCATCATGGAGGCGCCTGTCGACAAGACTAAGAAGCCCGTTGTTGGTATTCTGTACGAGTCGGGCCTCACACCCCACCCGCCTGTCCGCCGCATTCTCCGTGAGGCTGTGGCCAAGATCGAGGCTGCTGGCTACGAGGTCCGCGACTTCACGCCCATGTGCCCCGACTTTAAGGAGCTGCGCGACATTGCTGCCGAGATGCTCACGTCCGATGGTCTGTCGTACCAGACGCGTGAGCTGGCCAAGTCCGGCGAGCCTGCCGTTCCCTCGGTCGTCAACTTTGGCTACTGGGGCAACCGCCGCCAGGAGCACGAGGAGGTGTGGGCACTCAATACGCGCAAGGGTGCCATCCAGAAGAAGATGCTGGACGCATGGCAGGCACTGGGCATTGATATTCTGATTGCCCCCTCGGCACCGCACACTCCCATCCAGTCGGACAAGACCACATCAGAGCTGTACACGGTGGCATGGAATGCCATGGACTACCCTGCCATTATTGTGCCGTTTGGCCACGCCGACAAGGCCAAGGACATTCCGGATACGGAGTTCACGCCCAAGAACGACCTGGACGCAAATATCCACACGTGGTGTAAGTCCCCCTTCCAATTTCCTATTTTGGATGCACAAAAATATGAGCCGCGCTAACATATTCTCCAGACGACGCCGAGCTCATGCACGGCTCGCCCACCTCCATACAGTTCGTGGGCCCGCGCCTGGGTGATGCGGCCCTGCTGCACCATGCCGAGCTGCTGGATGCTGTCCTGCATGCATAATTGCGTCATGCCATTTATTGTGACTTTTTGATGTTTTGGGGGGAGAGCATGGGTGCCAATGCATGGCAGCGTATGTACATAACACACAACTCCGGGCAGTTAGTTATTGGGCCACAGTCGAGATCAAGCCCAGACCGTACCAGGGGCTGCTGTACAAGTAGTTGTATCTCAGAACTATAGACTACATAAATTTGAATTTCAAGCACGTCGCTCACATCTCGATGCTGCCAAAGTTTCCATACTCGTCGACTTAGCATGGCTATTTTAAGACAAGTCAGGCAATTTTGCATTTCATTTATTCAAATCAAATGCTGCACTGTTACTCTTTTTCTCATAGAAAATCTATATACGATATTGATCTTTTGCTTGTTCTTCATGTTGGGTTTGTCGTTGATTTCTTTCTCTACCAATTCTGTCCTTACTTCTGAGCCACATCTTCTCTCGGTGACCTTGCTCTATAGCTTCACTTCAACATCGAGTCAAATCATCCCTTCTTTCAAAACCACTCGCTAGTCTAGGTGCTATCAGCAGCAATCCCTCGGCGAGGGCTTGGTTATCGTTAGGTGTGTGTGCCCAATACCCTGAAGCTATCGGTGATTGATGTAAGGTACTAGTAAAGAAAGTGATCGTATTTCCAAGATATTTCCAACGAAACTACTTTTAACAAGAAGAGAAAGACAAAGGCCAACTCAGATGAGCGCACCCAAGACGAACAGCGGCGACGTAACTCCGGATAGCATGTTTTTTGTTCAGATAAACGGATATCACGACGATGGAATAAATATTGGCATTGTTGATTCTTGAGTCGTCTGTTGTCTAAGTTGCATATTGCCACAGTACTATTTTAGACTTACACCAGGGGTTGACGTCAAAAGAGCACCATCAACCCCCTTCCTTTCACCACTATCTTTTTCGAGTCTTTTTGCAGTGTTATCAGTTATGCTATCTAAGCCTGATTTCTTTTGTCCAATTGGACCTCTTTGCGCCCCTTGGTGACCCTGGACCGTTTAACCTTCTTCAGAGAATCCCAGAGTGAACTTTTAAGAAATCCGCACACCCTCTTTTACATTTCGGATAGGCCCCGACATGAATAGCTATCGCTTGTGGCGTGGCACGAGCGTTCCATACCACAGTCTTTTTTAGCGGAGCAGTCCGAAATCCTAGTTCCGGCAGCCTTGTTTTGCAGGGATTAAGGAAATCTACGAAGGAAGCGAGAAATATGTCTGATGAAGAACACGGTTCACGGCCCTCTGAATGACAAAATGAAATCAAAATCAAATTGATGAAATCCTTCCACAGAACATCAAGTCGTATCTTAAAGATATCGTCAAGAACCTTATCATATTAATCAGGGTAACAGCGTGCCACGCCAAAGGCTCCACGTGTATGGATATCCCCGTAGTCGTTTATCTTTGTTGCAAGAGACGCTAGAACGGGCCGACTTTCATGTGCCAATCGATATGGTATTTCTTGCACTTTAATCTGACTGGGGCATTTTGTGCATGCTGAGGCTCCTATTTCGGAGATGCTAATCCTCAGAGCATATGGAGCTTCAAAAATGCAGTTGCAAAATACACACGTAAAGCTTCAGAATAAGCAAGATATAATATGAACTCGCAATTGAGGGGAAAGAGTGGAAATGCTTGCTGTATGCATCCTGTGATCCTTTGAGATGTGGCAGAAACTGGGGAAATGGGTGTAAAGTTGCAAAGGCTGTGCGGTCAAAAATGCGGAGGTGAGTTTTGCAAACGTAATTTAAACCCCCCAGTTGCAAGCCAGTGCAAGTACCCAAAAAGGTAGCGTACCTAATATGGAGCCAAGCCTTGCTCTTTTTGGCCCGAAGTCGTCAACAAAAAAAATATAGTCGACCGTTGGCCAACACCACAATTCATACCTCCTTCCTGTATTCTGACTCGAGCTCTCCAGTTGTTGTCCGACTGATCAGCATCTCCATACCGGCTTCCCCATATTCTTTTCCCTCTTCAGAGCGGCAGGACAGACGTCCCCTTGCACATAAGCCGCGCTGCTTCCCTACTCTGGACCAGTGCCGACGTCCAGCTTCGAGCTCACCATTACGAAGCTGCACGAATACCACCCCCTTCTCTCCGCGTGCAACATTCGACATACGGAGTACACATACGACAAGAGACCTCCGCTCTCAACACTCAGTTCTGACTCGTGGCTGTCCTTTTCCTCTTGTCGACCGCCCTCCGCTCGCACATTAGTCCACCCCCACTTCTCCGCTCCTCACCCTCCCTCCTTTTTTTTTTTTGTTCTTGTCTGTCGTTTACCCCAGACACCGAGACATGGCTGCTGCTTCTCCGGCACAACCCTCCTACCGCGTCTGTCTTATTGGGTCAGGGGGCGTGGGTACCATCGCGTCACTCGTGCTGACCAAGTCTGGTCAGGCCCATGTGACAGCTGTTCTGCGCTCCAAGTTTCAGTATGTTTCTGAGCATGGCTGGGACATTGAGTCTGTGGACCATGGCACACTCAAAGCGTGGCGGCCACACCGCGTTGTCGGCTCGGCCACCGAAGCCGCGGTAGACGAGGAGGACGGCAACAAAAAGGTTGAATATGATTATGTGGTGGTCTGCACAAAACAGTTGCCCGACCGCAACCCGGTGATGGCCATGATCGAGCCGGTCATGACGGCGGGTCGCACAACGGTGGTGATGATCCAAAACGGTATGGGCATCGAGGACGAGGTGCTGGCGGCGTGGCCGACCAACACGGTGGTGAGCAGTGTGAGCCATATTGGCAGCGGCATCGAGGAGCCGAACCGGGTGGTGCAGGTCGGCAAGGACGTGTCGAAGATGGGGCCTCACCATGGCCCTTCGTCTGTTTTTGGGTCGTCGACGACGTCAACTTCGGAGGCCGGCCCCGAAGCCGAAAACGCCAAGATCGCCCGGCAAGCGTCCATTGACAAGGCGGCCGCGTTTGTCAAAATGTACAACGCCGGCGGTGCACATGTCTGTGAGCTTGTGGACGACATCGAGGCGGCGCGGTGGGAGAAGCTGTTGTGGAACGGCACATTCAACACGGTGTGCGCACTCACAAGAACAGACGTGGGCCAGATTCAGCGGAGCAAGGGCCGTGAATCGTTGCTGTTGCCGATGATGTGGGAGATCTGGAACATTGCCAAAGCAGCAGGCCACCCGTTGGAGGATACGATTGTGCAGTGGATGGCGTACCGGTTATCGGACGACATTACGTACCGGCCAAGTATGCTGTTGGATCTGGAGAACAGCCGGCCTATGGAGCTGGAAGTCATTCTAGGCAACCCGATCAAGGTTGCGCGGAGGCTGGGAGTGGCGACGCCAGTGATGGATGTGGTATATAATCTGCTCAAAGTAGAAGCATGGAAGATTGATGAACTGGGGAAGAAGTAGCCATATAAGGTGGCTTTGATATAAGTAATAGATGCACATTCACGATATAGATTCAAATTGCAAAATTCAGACAACGATCGGAAAGTGCGAGCAAGGTCGGGTCAATAATGCCAAACATTAGAACGTTCCAAGACATTCAGTGTCCAAAATTTGTGTTCTGATTAGGATATAGGATAATATACATGGTAGTAGAAAATAGGCATAACTCGTAAATGATGTACAGGCAATAAATCGTAAAATATAGAAAGAGAAAGGTTTAAACAGACGATATCATCCATCTGAAATGGTCTACAACGGCATAAAGACATTGGACTGGCCACTCTGGGTAAGCTGCATCCAGTCCCAGACCTCACCGCGGTCGCGTGCAGGCCAGATTTGGTCCACGACAAACTCGCGCGTGCGGCGGGCGGTCATAATGGGGCGGGCATGGCACATTTCGCCAAAGAGGGCGGACGCCAGCGCGCCGGTCTTCGGCTGGTCAAGCTCGCAGGCAGCAACAAACAAGGGCCACAGGGACAGCTTGACATCTTCGGCAGGGCCGTTGATGTGCATCATGACCTCGTAGGCCATACTCAACGCAGTCTGGTCGGCTTCGCGCGAGGAGCCGGGGCGGTTGAAGAGGCGATAGAGGTAGAGAAGAGCGGCAGCGCGCCAGGCAGAGGCGTGCAGGAGGAGAGTGCGAGAAGTTTGGATCGAAAGGGAGCTGTCGTGGATTGGGCGCCACATGAGGAGCTGGGCGCGGATGGCGGCTTCACGCTCAGCGAGGTTGGAGCGCTGCGTAAGATACAAAGAGGCATCGCCCGCGGCGGATTCGGCAAAGAAGGCGCTGCTGCTGTCGCCAAAGAGCGGGTCGTCGTCGAGGTCGGCGGCGCCACTTGCTGAGGTGGCCATGGAGGGGAGGCTAGGGTCGTGGTGTTGGTGATGGTTGTTGCTGTGGTGAGAGTTGCCTGTGGCGGCGGCCGCTGCAGCAGCAGCAGCGGCAGCAGCAGCGGCTGCAGTTGCGTTGCCACCGCTGCCCTGGTAGAATGCGTCATTATTGAGGATGGCCTGCACATCGCCGGCCAATTCGGCCAGCTTATATAGGATGGGTGTGAGGGTCGCGGTCAATCCGAGGAGACGGTCGGCATGGCGCATGGCGTACTCGTCGAGCCAGGTCGAGGGCTGAATCTTGGGCCGCTGCATGCGAGAGAGTGAGTGCAGCAGATCTTGGCGTGCGACAACCCTTGGCGAAGTACTTGGCGGTTGTGCTGATCTCGTGGCCGGAGCGGGTGTGGAACTCGAGGATCATGGCGACGTTCTCGATGAGGGAGGGCAGTGAGCTGCCCTTGCCATCGGACTTGGGGTTTGGTCAGCTCGGCACCGCAGAGTGCGAGCAGCAGTAGAAGCACCAGTTCGGGGCTGCTGCCATCCTCGTTCAGGAGGCGTAGGCGACTCAGTAAACGGGTCTTGCGGTGCGACACAATGTTACTGCCAGGGCCGTCGCCGGCCATCTCCTTGATATAGTTCTCGCCGATGGCACAAAGTGAGTCGCCAACCACGATGGGGCTGACTTGAAGAAGAGAAAGCACGGCGCCATTCATCTCGTTGATGAACATGCTGTTGCTCATGACCATTTCAGTAGGGTGACGCATAAAATATATCTCGATAAACGGCTTGTCCTTGGCCAAAATCTCGTTGAGCGGCATAAAGCTGGGGCCGCGGACGGGGGCGGGTGTCGGTGGTGCCCAAAGGCTGGACACTTCGAGGACGGGCGACCTTGACATGGCGGCGGCAGCAGGGCCGATCAGGCGACGGCCGTCGGGGCCGACGAGTGAGCGGCTGTTTTCGGACGGCGAACTGCTGCTGTCAGACGATGAGGCCGGTGATGAGGCCAGTGGTGGGACACGGGCAGCGGCGCCCGGTGTCAAGAGCTCGCCGTCGACGTGGTCGTTGCAGTCGTCGTCAAGTAGGAATTTGTGGATGCTGCTGCCGGGTACGGTGTTGTTGTGGTGGTGGAGGTTGGAACTGTGGAGGGGTGTTGATGATGATGTGGCATCGCCTGTGTGATATACCGACGGGGGCATTGGAGTGAGAGTCGACAAGTCAGCGCCCACCAAGGGCGTAGAGACAACACCACCCGGTGTCCTTGGTGTTGGAGCAACATGGGCCATGGTTGTGTAGGGGCTGCCCGGATAGAGGCTTCCCGCAAAAGGAGCGGGCGAGGAGTGGCTGTAGGGGCTGTCGGCATACGGCGTGCTGACATTGGTGGCGGTAGGCACGGCCGAGGCAGTGGCTGTTGTTCTGTCCTGCCATTCGATCGGGGCCCATGGGATGTCGGCCGAGCGGTCGTCGGCGATCTGTGCGGCGGTGGCGATGGTCTCCGGCAGGACAGCGACGACGATGGTCGAGGAGTTCATCGTCAACGGCGACATGGACGAGACAGCGGCCATACCCCGGCCTTGCGGACGGCCATAGGGCATGTAGGGTGAGGGTGGCGGCCGTCCATAGCCGCCACCATGACCGCCATGACCACTGATGCTGTTTGTACCGACCACCACCTGCACCAGGACTGCCCATGCCCCCCACTCCTGCTCCTTGGTAGCTGTCACGACGCCCCGTGTAGGGCATCTGGGCCAGTGGCTGCAGGGGGTTGTGGCCTTGGTGCAGGCTGCTGGGACTGCTGCCGGCCAGGCTGGTGGCACCGCCCGGACCCCTCAGGTTCTTGCCCGTGGTGTCCAGATAGCCTCGACACTTCCGGCTGCGGCGCATACAGGTTCCACAGGCAGGATGAACTTCGTCGCACTTGATCTTGGCCTGCTTGCAGTCGATGCAGCCCTTGCGCGAACGTGTAGCCATGGTTGTGGTTATGGTCGGGTCGGTGTTCCTCTTAGTGTATAGTCTGGTATAGTGTGATCCTGTTCTCGGAAGGCGTGTCCGAGAGTATAGTCCGCAGTGTGTGCGTGTGTGCTCACCTTGCCTTTCTTTGCGGATTGCTGTTCTTGGTTGGACCTGTCGTTTCCGGTCCTTGGTTCCGCTTTCACAGCTCTCAGCTCTCTCAGCTCTGACAGCTTTTCGTTCCGCTGCCGATCGATGCGAGTGAAACAGCAAGCAGGCACCCAAAGAGAGCCAAAGAGAGGCAAGCAAGAGTGAGGAAGCAAGAAAAAAAGAGGAGCCCTACGCGGGGAAACGAAACTGCTGATAGCTTCCAATGTCGCTGGATAGCGGGTCGATGCTATCTGCAGACTGGGGTGATGGTGGAAGTGGTGGAAAAGCAGTAAAGCAGTATGTAAGTCAGCCACATACGAGAAGCAGGTCTCTGAATGAGGCAAGTAACCAAAGACGGGAAGTGTGGTGAGTTGCCGCGTGCTGTGTTGGTTCGTAGAGGGTTTCGAGGATTCTCTCGCGAGGAAGGATGAGGCCGAAAAAGCAAAGTCAAGTGTCAAATGCCAGGAAACGTTGACAATGTCTGATAGCTTACCAGGAGCATGGTCAAGAATCTAAAAGGGATCTCAAAAAGACAGGACGACAGAAAAAAGAGGAGCACACGCGGATATATTTGCGGACGAGGCGCTGGCCATGTGGCCAGGAATGGTCAGTGTGGTGAGGGGCGTGAGATGCAAAGACCGCTGAAGAGGAGAATGAAAAGAGGAGTTGAAAGGGGAGAAAGGGCCTAGGCCTGGTAAACCGTCAATGGCCGGCCGATAAGCGGCGGCGCTTGGCTGCGAGCACACCCCCCTGGAATAGGCAAGGGCGAGAAAAAGGCATTTCCAGGCCCAGAATGGCGGAGCACGGAAGGAACGATGCACCTGGCGCCCCGCTGTTTCTTGGTCGGTTTTCAAACGGGCTGCACGGAGTGGGCTCTTGCCATGCGAATTGGCAGGCAGACAGGTAAAACAGACAAGGACAGGAAGGACCGGAAAGACAGAAAAGAGTTGGAAAGCACTCTGGTGAAGAAGGTGCACAGGACTGGCCTTGGGCATAAGATGTCAAGGAAAGTGCACCGAAGTGGTGGGAAGAAAATACACGCGGCAGAATGGGAAAGAGGGAAGGGAATACCAGGGTACTGGGGCAAGAGTGACTGGCGCCAAATACTATCGCAGTAGCTTGAGTTGGTATCAGAATACAAAGCGTAAGAAAGTGTGAAAACGCATCAAACCGGTCGGAAGTCGGTGTGAAGGCTTTGTCATTCTTATTATCGACTCCGACTAAAGTAAGATCAAATCCTCCTCAACGACCCCAAACCAGCCCCTTGTGGTCCTCTAATAGAATTGGGGCGAGGGTAGAGTCGGTCTGAAGGTCTCAACTGGTCTCAACTGGTCTCACTCAAAGCTTCACGCCCTTCATGACGCCTGTCATCGTGAAGGATGCAGGTCTGGAGCGTGCTCGACCGGCCCCTGGCTGCCGGCGCATGCCGTCTTCCCCATGTTTTGCCATGTTGCTGCATGCCTCGACCGTCCGACAGCGGCGATGCCACGACGGCTTGCCATGGTTTTATCCAATTAGTCTCAAAAAGTATTAAATAGTATCTGGTTTTATCTCTGGATCATCCTCGAATCCTTTCTAAAAGCCGGATAGACCGGTTCATGCCGTGCCATGTGATAAGAGTGACAAGTCATTCGTGCCCATTTGTGTGTATTTGGCAGTTTTGTTGGGGTTATCAGATGCGGATGCACCGACGGCTCTCTAGCGGCGTTATCAGATTCCTTTCACACTCTTGTACAGCCAATAAAAAGCCTCTGCTGGACGGCACTTCCGTGCGCTCATGCCGTGTCAATCTCCGGCTTCCAAATGTCCGCCCATTTTGTTGGTCTGTGGAACTTGCTTACACAACATGTCGAGACATTCCGTTTTTGATGTTGGCAGGTTTGCATTTGTTTGACAAACTGATTAAAAATAGAATTCACGTGTCCAGGCGAGAGTCTCGCGTTGTTGACAAAGAAAAAAAAAATCAAAGTAGAAACGCATGGGAATATGTTGAAAAGGTATCATATTGGTATTGTCATCTCGTTTGTTAAATTCGTTCCACCTTCCACTTCCTTACTTGGCCACCCGCTTGGCATGTGCTGCGTGCTTTGCGTTGCGCTCAGCAATAAAGTTCTTCAGATTGTCCGACACCGACGCGCCCGGCGTCAGGCCCGCATCCACCGGCTCGCCCAGCTGCTCCCACATCGGCACAACACCGGCCCACGCCGGCGGCTCGACGTTGGGTCCGTCCACCTCAACGTTGCGTGGCTGGATGCCGGGGACGCCTGTCCGTGCCTTGACGGACAACTTGTCGATTTTGACGCGGATAATGTAGACCATGCTGGTGACAATGGAGGCCATGGGGTTAATCTCGGCGCAGCGGTTGGGCACGATTTTGTCGGTGACCTCGTGCATGATTTGCTTTTTGAGGGCCTTATCGCGGACCTGCTCACAGGTGCCGTGCAAGATGGCAGAGCGGTAGTTGAAGGAGTGGCCGTTGGGCGCGCTGGACAAAACCAGGCCGTCGACTGAGGAGAAAGTTTAGCAGGCTGTTTTCTGATTCGCGAGCACTTCTTTTCGACATGGGAAGCACGTTGACTTACTCTTGGTCGCTGTAATGCACACTTTGACGGGCTCGGCTGCAGCATGGCCATTGACGCCATTGACGCATTGACACCGTTCGTACCGTTGGTGCCGTTGGTCCCGTTAGTCGTTGCTGCTGTTGCTTCCTCTGCCGCCTCGGCATCCTTGCCGGCCTTCTTGACCAGCTCCATCAGCCTTGACGTTGGGTGGCCATGGAGGTAGGCATACGCCGTTTTCCTCGGCGGGAGGTCGCCATTGGCCTCTGTGCTCGCCTCCTCCTCGCCCTCCTCGACATCCTCCTCCCGTATCAACGTCAACATCGGCTGGCACGCCGGGTAGCCGTCGTCAATGTACGACACGTGCGCAATAAAGCTGTCGTCAAACACCGCCTTGGCCGAGGCGACATCGTACAGGCCGCGCTCCTGGTACCGCCGCAGCGTTGCCGGCTCCAATTTCGACATGGCTGGCCTGGGGTTGCGACTGGGGGTCTCGGTATTGGCTGTCTGTGCTTTCCTGTGCCTTTTTGGTGCTGACAGGGTCGTGGTGTTATCGTGTGGTTCTTGCGCTGAGGTTGTGGTCGTACTGAAGCTTCTTGATCGGATGGTTGCTTCCCGCTGGCTGAGAGCGACGAGGGGCTGATGTGCAGGTCGTGCGTTTTTATGTGTTTGCTGAGGGTGCTGCTTCTGGTGATCGACTTGCAAATTCTGCTCGTTCGTCTTTGCGCTCGCTTTGCTATCGTTACGTAAGTTGGATGGCGCAAAATCAAGTCCCGCAGCCGTCGACAACGATGCTCTCTGGCGAGTTATATGTTGCGGAAATGGGACAAAACGGGCAGGCGCGACTCTGGTCAACTTCAATTTGCTCGCAATCGGTTGGCCCCAGTTCTTTCTGTTCTTTTCCGCTCCGAACAACTGCACAGCGGAGCAAGGGTATCATCCCTTTTCCTTTTCTTCTTTTTCTTTTTCTTCTTCTCTCCTCTCTTTCAGAGGGCCAAAGGGGGAGACGTCACTCTTGACAGATGTTTTTTCTCCGCAATCGTAATCGGAAAGCGCAAAAAGGACCTTTGCAATCGGTAGTGTCGACTTATTGGAGGCAGGCGCTGTCCGGCAGCTATCCTTCCTTATCCGGGCGACTAAGGTACAGTGGTGTACCATTTTGTCGCGTCACGCATTAGAACTGCTGGAACACGACCATTTCAACCAATAAATTGACACTCGTTACCTGCCATTTACAGCGCTTTCCGTCGGCGTTTCCAGTGAGGGGTCGCGCCTAACAGGGGTCGCTATCGCTGATAGCATACGCTAGCGATCGACGGTGAAGAAACGGCAAAACTGACCCCTGGAGCTACCATTCATAGCGATTAAAGAGAACCCCGAAGCACCCCGAACCTCCAATACATCGACGGGCATCGATACCGATGCTATCAGACCAAGCCGGCCGGCGGTATTTCGCATGTCGCAAAAGCACAAAGAATCCACAGCCGCGTACGCTGTAGAGACACTGAAAATGTATGGATTTTTGGTCGGCGCTCATATGAACTGCGATTCCAAACGAAGGACAATAATTGGTTGTCTGTGAGAGATATCTGGCAAGAAAAGGGCGCGAGTACAAAGTCTTGTATGTGTACTCTATTCCGTAGATGTAATGAACGTGAACTTCATGGCCACTCATACCATCGTAAGGCGATTGTTCCTTATCGTATGCATCAAGGACGATAGCATATGATGTAATATCTGTTTCCCCGCCCGGCAGTTGAAAGAGATGAGAAAGGCATTGCGCCATTCATAATAAGATCGTGATGCCTGACTGTAAGTTCAAAAATGCTTCTGCTCTTTTATCGCTTATTAAAATAAATACTTTCCTTTATTAACATCGTCCGGAGACCGGGTATCCAAAGATTAAAAATGTGTAATGGTCGAGACCAGAAATGCCAAACAAAAAATACCGGGATAATATGAACATAACCCAAAAGAAGTCCGCTAGTTTTAAAAAAAAAAAATACAAAAAAAAATACAGGTAACCAAAAATCAGAGACGTCCACCAACTCCTCTCACAGGCTGCCGTTGGGACTGTACGCATAATCGTACACGCCGTCCCGCTCCGTCCACGACACGCCATCGCGGTGGCCGCACCGGCCCACAAGCTGCCGCAGCAGAGCCACGTTGACGCCCGAGTACTTGGTCGACGTCGTCTCTTTTGTCGACTTGGCGGGCTCCTTCTCAGAAGGCGCAACAACCGTGCTCTCGTCCTCGCCCACGACAAACCACGGGCTCGTCGTGCACGTCTGTTCGCCCGCGTTCCACGTCCACGCCAAACACTTGCTGTTGTACGAGTACAGGCCAGCAAAGCGCTTCTGCAAGCCGTCGGCATTCTCACCATCGCCCTCGCCATCGTCGCCAGCACACAACACACGGCATGCCTCGGGTGAGTCAACGTTCTCAGTTGTGGACGTCACGAGCGCTGACGAGGACGAGTCGTCGCCGGGAACACCGACATAGTCGCGGCCGCGGTGGATCGGCTGGTGGTGCAGCGCAGCCACCGTGGGCCGCCCATAAATAGCCCACAGATCACCCCAGGCAATGGCCGGTGCCAGGAAGCCCGGAGACGATGCATCGCCAGGAGTACCGCCGCGCTGACCCGGGTCGATCTGTTCAAACACCGAGCCGACGCTCCGCATCTGCTCGGGCTTAGCGAGCGCATGGAACGACACGAGCGGCATGCAGAACCGGTCGGCGCTGATGCGCGTGGCACTCGGGCGGGCACCGTTGAAAAGACGCGCGAACCGCTCGTCAAGGTACACGCCGGACGCGCATCAGCGTCGTCGCGAGCAGCTTGTCACCCCACGTCTCCGTGATGGAGTCGACGTAGGCCTGGTGGAGGAGCGGCGGGGCCAGTCCGGTGCTGTAGCTGTTGCCGGAGGTGCCGTGCTTGCGGTTCGAGGCAGCAGCGGCGGCTGCTGCCAGCACTCGGCTGCTACCGGCTTCCCAGGAGGCGGGTGAGCGCCTCCCGTGAGAGAACGACGGCCGAGCCGCCGTGTGCGAACGTCCCCGAAAATCACCCACGGCGTTACCAATGTAGTGAGGCACGGTATGGTCGAGATGTGCCAGCAGCAGACGGAGCGATGAAGGAATCACGAATGTGTCGTCGTCGAGGAGGAGGTACCAGTTCTTGTTCGGCATGGTCTGGTATGCGAGTTCGAGGCCGGGGATGAACTATTGTGGGGTTACATGTTAGTTGGGCATTCTGTTCACACTATCAGGGGAGATATTCTTACCTTCATAGCATCCAGCTCCCATCCGGATGACTTGCTGATCCGAATTGCCTCCGCATCGTCACCAGCCCGTACTGCCGCGGCCAGTGCCCGGTACTTCTCTGCACGCGCGCAGTTGGCCCGCGAGCCCAGGATGCCGCTGTCGAGCACCGGCGCAATGACATCATGCACAGTGATCTGCTGGCCCTTGTCGCCGTAGACCACCTCGCCCGCCCAGTCGCCGATCACCACCATGTTGTTGGCGTCGATTGAGTGTGGCCGCAGGCCAAGGGCGTCGATCTGGGCACCCACGCGATGTTGTGTACCGTAGCCGGTCTTGAGAATGACGCCGACATCGTCGTAAAGGGCGGGCAAGTGACGGCCGCCTGCCGGTAAGGAGTTGGAAGGGTTTGTGGTGTTCCCTAATGGCGCGAGTGTCCAGGCTTCGAGAGACTTTGGTGGTTGCGCAAATGAGTTAACTACGCGCTGTGAGTTGAAGCGCACAGAAAGTCGTAGCGTGCTGTCATAGGGGAGGAAGTAGTAGCAGACAGCCAGCAGGCAGAGAACGACGAAGCCCGGGCGGGTCCAGCAACGCCGGCGCCGGACAGGTGATATTCTTCGTCGCATGTTGTCGGTCTGGTATGTGAGTGAGAGGAAGAGAAGGCGGTAGAGGTCGTGGTAAGAGAGAAAAAGAGAGAAATTTCGTCGAGGCGAAGGAGAGGACGGGGAAAGAACAATATGAATAAAAAGAATGGAGGACAATGGAGCGTCGAAAAAGGAACAACGCTGTGACACTCACATTGACCAAAGAGGTTAACGTGAGGAGTAAAGAGGAGTCAAGCACATGAAAACCCGGAAGATCATGAAAAACCCAAAGGGAAAAAGAAACGGCCAGGCCAGGCAAGGGCACAGTAAACCACTAGATCCAACGACCTATGCCGAGGGATCGGCGGTTCGCGCGCGGAGCTGCACTCACTGTCTGCTGTCCTTGCAAAGAATGCCAGACCTCTTTCACTTTCAATCGCTCGGGAGTAGCTAGTTGTGTGCTTCTTCTCCCTTGTGATCCATCAGAGAATTTGGTCCTGTTGTTTCTAGCGAGACTTATGATATGAACGGGTCTCCTCTTCTTGCATTTGGCTTATCTCAAACAGAGGTCTGAGAGTATCTTCAGAGGGAGAGGGAAAGACGTTCTTTGTGTGTCCCTGATGAATGGCGGGAGGTCTCAACGCGACTACTGAGTAGAGGGCGAGAACCAAAAAGAAAGTATGAGAGTCACAGGGGGAAAGGGCCACAGGAGAGAAAGGACTGGGCCACATGCAACGAGAAGGGAGGGAAAAAGGTTAAAATAGCGCGTCCCATTTGGGGCTGGGGAAGTGGAGGATGTGGTGACGGCAACAAGGGAAGGGGAAGTAAGAGGAAAGGGCCAGGCCAGACGGAAAGACGGCATGGAAGAAACAAAGTTGGAAATAGGGGAGAAGGGGCCAGAAACAGGGAACAGCCAGGACTTGGTTTTGCCGTTGCACTGGGCTGGACACCGCGCGAAGAAGAAGCATAAATTGGGCCTGGACTGGCCTGGTCTCCGTTGGGATATCCTGCCCAGAGACACTCTAAAAGTGAACTGCATGAATCTTGGATCTGGAGAGGAAGGGATCGGCCAGCCTGAATGCACTTGGCAGCGAAGCGGTCGCCCCAGTCTGACCAAGAAACTTTTCTAGCGGTGAATATCGTCGTCTTGAGAAGCCAAAAAAAAAATGTTTCTAAGCGCGAAGAAACATCTCGACGACCAAACAAACTCCCAGGCTCAATGTTGCAAAACAGAGCACAACATGATGCTGTGCAATGGTCCTCGCATGAAAGAAAAAAACGCGGAGAAGCAAGACAGGACGCGCAATGCCAAGAAAGAGTGTCGCTTGACCAGTTGCTTGGTTGGGAACGGCGCGGTCGGAATTGCCTGCCCGCTCGCTGTAACCCTACAATTTGTTTGGGAATGCTTGTGCTTTTTGGTCCTTTGGTTAGCGCCCCATCGTGGCTGAAATATTGGGTGGGGATAGAGCTCCTAAAGTTGAAAAGACACTCACAGGAACGAAAAAATAGCGATTCAAACCCAGTGACGGATGTGGCGCCTTGGCCTCGTGGCTTTGGCGCAAAAATAAGTTTAGAATGCTTGGAGCGGGCGGGAGGACGCGGAAGGGGTGAGACACAAGGGATGACAGAAAAGGTTTGAAAGGTTCACGATAGTTTAGAAGTGATGTCTCTGAACTCTCCTTTCCTCTCCTTCCTGTCTCTTTCTTTCCTGTGTAGCCTTTTCCGCGCCTTCTGTTTACGTTCAGGGGCTACGAAGCGATTCGGAGTTGCAGGAAGGAACGATTGCACAAAAGTACACGACATGAGGAAGGTGCGAATGAGCAACGACAACACATACATTGAACGTGGAACATGAAGCAAGCGCTTTTCTTCACTTGCTCGGCCATTTTTTTTTTCAAGTCATCAATTCATATCAGTCTATCAAATTATAATGCTAGGTAAGAGGAAAATACTTGTGCGAACAAGCTATGCTAAACGCTGGGGACAGAGAACATGCAGAAGGGTAACAAACGACAAAGGCAGAAAGGAACAAGAATGCAACAGACGGAAAACAGAAAAAAACCAAACAACCAGGCTAATCTATCAACACTCGGCGCACGATGCGTTGTCACCAAAAGTGCCTGCGGCCGCCGATATAAACAACCCTCTCCTAAGTGTAACGGCTGTGGGCGCGGATGCGCGGACCCAGCTTGAAGAACAGCCACGGCACGGGCAACAGCGCAACGGCCACGAAACCCAGCAGACTGCTCGCCCAGTTGATGCCGAGCTTCTCGTACATCTGGATGGTGAAGAGCGGGAAGACACTGGCGAGCGAGTAGCGGGCCAGACTGTTGGCACTGGCACCGCTGGCGACGATCGAGCCGGTGTAGGTGTCACCCATGTACTGCATCAGGCTGATAAAGATGCAAATGTTGCCCCAGGCAAAGGGGACAATGGCAAGCGTGGTGCTGATCCAATGGACGCCGTGGAAGCCCGACCAGCCGAACCAGAAGAGGCCGACGGGCAGACCAAAACTGCCAATCATGGCGGCGTACAGACGGTGCTCGGGCGGCGGCGGAGCCGGTGGAAGCGCGGCACCTGGCGCTTCTTGTAGATGAAGATGTCTGTCAACAAAACAGTCAGGAGACCGAGGACCGAGCCGACGACAATGCTGATAAACACCAAACCGCACTCCTCACGGCCGAAGCGGTAGACGATCTGGAACACGAAAGGAACCGCGGCGAAGAAGCTGAAGAGCGTGGCGAACTCGCAGGCGACATACAGACATGAGAGGCCGATGATGGGCTCGGCGACGAGCATGTGCAGCGGGCGGATGAGGCCGATAGTGATGAAGTTGTAGATGCGATGGGACCAGGGGATGTCCGGGCGGAGGTCCTCGGCGGGTAGGGCAATACCGAGCTCCTTGGCACGACGGGCGCTTGATGACCGGGTGGTAGGTCTCGCGGCCGATGGCAAATGGTCAGCAGCAGCGAAAAGGCGGCGAAGAAGACAATGGTCCACTGAGTCCAGCGCCAAGCCCTTGCGCGTAGCGAAAGCGCCCAGGACAGGACCCATGCCGGGACCGAGGAAGGGCGTCACGATGAAACAGGCAACGGGCAGACCGCGCTCGACAGGGCGGAAGGTCTCGGTGAGCACGCCCGAGGCGATGGCCAGACTGGGCGAGAGAGCAAAACCAGCAAAGAAACGAAGGACACAGAGGCCAGCAAGAGACGATGTCGGGACGAGGGCAGCACCGACGGTGAAGAGCAGACCAAAGGGCGTGCCCAATAACAGAATTGGGTAGCGGCCGACGACCTCGGACAGCGGGCCGCCAATAATGATAGGGCCGATGGCAAGTGCCAGGACGTAAAAGGTCAGAGGCAGAATAGCAGCAGTGCTGCTGATGCCAAACTCGAGCATGAGGTCAGTGTGGGCGGGACTCATGATGGATGTGCCGACGGAGGTTGTTGAAGGCAACGCTAGCGAAGCAGGCCACCTGTGCCCACTTGCGGCCCTTGGACCAGTTGTAGGGGTTGGCCGAGTCGGTGGCCCAGTCCCAGGCAACAGGACGGCCCTCGGCATCGACAGTCAGCGGCAGAGCGTTGCTGCCGTCGGTGTTGTTGCCGTCTTCGATGGCGAGCTTCTCGTTGTCGGTCAGACCGGCGGTCTTTTCGAGAATGGCAGCATCCGAAGGTTTATCGACGGCGATGCCGTTAATACCGACACCCTCAATGGTCGCTGAATCACTGCTATGGATTGAACGGCTGGCGGCGTTGGCAGACTGCTCCTTGGCGAGGTGTTCGATGGTAGTCGACGTTGTGCCGGCCGGTAAGCGGCCAGACTCAAAGTCGGACATTGTGTTGAGGTTGGTTGGGGGCTGTTGGTGGCGATATATGGCCAGGTATTGTTTTTAGGTTATTTGCGGGGTGTTGTAAATTTGGATGAAAGTCAAATGAGATGCTATCTGAGCATTGTTTGTATGTATGTTTGTATGTCGGGATGTCGTTTGTTGTAGGTGTGTCGTGGGTATAAATTGTGGAGTGAATGAGTAAACAAATAAAATCAAAATAAAACGATGACGACAAGTCGAAAGAAATAATAGGAAATCTGCTGAAAAGGGAAGTCGTTAGAATATAAATAAATAAAAAAAGTCGAACGAGACAACGTCCGCTCAACAAAATGACGACTTGTAAGTCGTGACTTGATGACTGGCGATGGGAAACGGCACTAACACGGCTGGATGTTGTTGGCGCCAAGTAACTGTACCTTTGAAGGTGGGATGCCGAGGGGCGGAGGATGATGAGAAAATGAGAAAATCAGAAAAGCTAAGGAGCGGAGAATGGGAGTGAACAAGAAAAGCAAGACGACAGGAGAGGGGGACGAGGCGGGTAGAAAAAGAAAACGGGCGACGATGAAGAAATCTGGTTCAAAGTAATAATAGAAGAAATAAAAAGCAGAAGAGCGTTAAGCTCGCAATCTAGAATGCCAATGGTGGGCAAACGGGCAAATGGGCGAAATAAAAAGTAGAACAAACAGCCGCCGCTGAGAGAGAATCAATAAACTCAATTAGGAAAACGGTCCACGATATGCCCAAAAGGGAATATGATATGGAGAAAAATCGAGCTCAAAAAAAAAAAAAAAAAAAAAAAAAGCAAGGGCCCGCATCGTGACTTGTCTGCCCACCAGGCTGTCAATAAGACAATTGACAACACCACCTCTAATCCAAACCCATGAATGCGTTTATTGAGGAAAATGGGACAAAGTGGATGCTCTAGAACGGTGCAAGGAAGCACATGTGCATTCATTGTTCAATTGCCCATCCCAGCACAAACGGTCAACGCCGAACGATGCATCTTTGCCAAATCGATCAAACAGTCAAAAGGCCCAGACAGGTCCAGTGGCGGGGACAAGGCAGAAAAAAAAAGTGTACTGAGTAAACGGGACTGACGAGTCGCCAGCTGTACATCGGCGAGTTTCCCGTCTTGGACACAATTGTCGATGCCCTATCTAGTTTTATTTTCAGCTGGCGTCCGGCAGCCTTCCCTAATCTAGCCATATCATTGTGAGCTTCTTTTGAGACTCCACCTTCTGTTGTTCTAATGGTATCCCTTCTACTCCATATTGCTTTTTTGTATCGAAACTGACATCTCGTAAACCAAAGCGAAGAAAGGGCTGAAGAGATCATGCGTGTACAGCGTCTTTCCAGATAACCTCTGCATGCGTGGCTTTTTTAACCTTTCGTGGCTGTACTTTATTTTTGTTTTTGTTTTTCACGATTCAAGATGAAAAACGCCATATCGAGATCCAAACCCGTGCGGCGTTCCAGTAAGCAAGAAACGTCAGCCGATGTTTTCGTTGTTGTTGTTGTTGTTGTTGTTAAAACATGGACGGAGGACGGGGCTCAATATACCGATGCTCACGCCTCGGCCATCACGAATCACCTTCTGTGCCGCATTTGTCGTCCCTCGCTTCCCTTTTGAATGGGCATTCTTTTCTCCCATCCCACTGCCGAAAAAAATGATGCTGAACAATCGCTTCGATGCTTGCCAGTGGTTGTCATGCATCTATTTCCAAGGCCCGGCAATATGATGTAGATTATCTTAACAAACTGTCGGCCGGAGCAGAGGACCGCGGGATGAGGTGAACAGACGGCGGGGCGGATGTGAGAATGAAGAGGAGAGTTGCGAGTCTGGGCAACAAAAGATGAGTAAACGAATATTCATTTTTGACAGGCAGACACAAATAATGGGGGCACCTCGGCAAACCCACTGGAAGACGAGGGTGGTAGCGCGTGGCCAAGCGGTAAGGCTGAAGGTGACCACGCTGACTTTGATGGGTAACACTGTTGTTCCAGGGTGTGTTCAGCGGTGCCAGGCTGGCGGGAGTAGTGTCCCAGCGTACTCCGTGATTATCTTCCTTAGTAGTGTAGCCCAGCCGGCACAAAGCGCAACAAAGTACGACGGGTGACTCCATCAAACCAGGTCTTGGAATTGAGGAACAACAACGCCGTCACACAATCACCGGTTCATATTCCACATCGTCTTACCTTGGTAGCATCACATGGATAGAATGAGGAGAAGTTTGAATGATTCAAAACGTAAAATAAAATATTAAAAAAATGGAAAAATGAAAAGGACGTGTAAAAGACGGCCACATCTTCTCAACCTGTCCGTACCCTTGAAAAGTAGCGAATATTTTCTCGAAAAAAAAATACAAAGATCCCAAGATTCATCGAGACCATCTCTCATTACTCCCACAAATCTTTCAAAGAGGCCGCCGTTGCAGTGGTGTCCCATCTCGCATCGTCTGCTCCTGTTGGCCAGCATACGGCAGTTGGGAGGGGTCAGCCCGCATAGCCCTGAGGCCCTGACGTGAAAGAGACCCGTCCAGGCCCCAGTAGCGCCTCCTACGCGCTGCCAGATATGCCCCAATTCGGCAAGAGAGGGTCCACTCCTCCCTACCGACAATGTCGATTGGGGGACGAGGGGACGAATCTATGCACTATTTTCAATCTTTTTGAGATTTCGCTTCCAATAGTCTGGAACGAAAAGAAGAAGAACAGAAGAAATGGGAACGGAGACCGGCCCGTTCTGTATGTATTTTGTTGACGGAACGCGCACCCTAGCCAATCAGAGTCCAGAACTGCCCAACGGAGATGCGATCGTAGGGAGAATGAAAAAAAGAAGAAGAAAACGAAAAAAGAAAATATGAAAACGGCAGAGACGACAGGGGCAGAGTAAAGAGACGACGCATGCACTGCGGACTACGAAAACAATACCATGTACAAGGTATGTCGGAGACGGGCTACTGGCCCCTCCAGCCCTTTCGTAGACGCCGGTTTGTTCAGCCACTGTCTTGCACGGAGCCTGCATCGGCCTAGCCCGACTTGGGCATCCATATCGGCAGAGCCATGTTCCGGGTGCCACGCAGCCACGACCTCGCAAGACACCCATGCAAAAGGGAGAGACGGGCAGACAGGATACAAAGAAAATAGCATCAAATTGGTTGTCATGATATCCCTGCGCCTAGTAGCTAATGTTGTCGAGATCGAGTGTCTCGTACGTAACCGTCATGTCATCCGTCGAGCCTCCTCATTATCACGGAGCAATTCCTCCTTGTCTGTCTTCCTGTCTGTCTTCCTCCCACTTATTCCAGCCGGCCCTCGACCTCCCTGGCCCACCACGGCGCCCAGTCCACCACTGTCTTGCCGTGCCGGGCCGCCTCGGCGCAAAACACCAGCGCATGGCTGCGGATAATCTCCTCCATCGTGCACCCGATAATCTCCCGTTGCGCCGTTTCCGGCACCCAACCGTGGTTCTTGACCCGGTCCACCGCCAGGATAAACTGCCGCGTCAGGCCGTCATCGCCACCGCCGTGGCCCTTGCTCTCCATCGGCGGGCGGTGCACCGTCTTCTTGCCCGTCTTGAAGTCCTCAACCGAAATGGTCTCTTGGTCGGCGTAGATTTCGCCGTCCACGCCGTACAGGTTGGTATACCGGTCGCACAGTTTCTTTGTCTGGGCCACCATGTGGAACGTGGCCGTCTTGGCGCCGCGGTGCTGCAGCCGGTCGGCGACGGGATCGGACGAAGTGTCAACGGCACTCTCAGTCGGCAGCGGGTCCTCGTCCCATGTCACGACCACCACCTGGTCGTCGTTGACGTCGTTGTCGCTCTCAAACACGCACCGGCCGAACCAGTTGCGCTTGGCCACTTCGTTGTCGGGTGTCTCTGGTCCATAGTCCTCGGCCAGATTTTTTAGGAGTGCCTCCTCTGCAGCGGCGGGTCCGCCCTTGACGTTGAAATCCTCAATGTCGGGCATCACGATCGACACGGGCCAGCGGCGGTTGCCGGCGCCCAGGCCGCGCAGGCGGTCGCTCACGTAGATGCGCTTGGCAGAGTACTTGCAGTCGGGCTCGGCCGGGCACGAGAGGCAGTTAGTCGCATTGCCGGCCGCCACGGGCTTGCGGCTTTTGCGGAAGAGCTGCAGACTGCCCGAGGATGACACGGTCGATGGAAGGTGGGGTGTCTGCGGGCCCGATGTGTAGGAAGCGGGAGAGCACAGAAGCCACAGCAGCACATCGATATCGTGGCAGCTTTTTTGTGAGTAAACTCGGCGCCGACGTCTTCTCGCGCCGCCAGTTGCCGCGCACGTAGCTGTGCGTGAAATGCCACCAGCCCACAGGCTCTGTGTGCACCACGCTCAGAATGTCGCCAATGACGCGATCTTGCAGCAAGAGTTTGCGCAACAGCACGTTATGCGGGCTGTAGCGCAACACATGGCCAATGGAAAAGACATGCTTGCTGCCAAAGTTGCCCGAGCCGTCGGCCGCGTCTTGCTTTAGGGCCCGGTGGATGGCCGCACAGTCCTCCAACGACGTGGCCAACGGCTTCTCGCACATAATGTGCAGCCCGCCCAGCGCCACCATGGCCTCAATCACTGCCCGGTGCATCTCGTCTTGCACACAGATAAAGACGGCGTCCACGGCCTCGGGCACATTTGCCTCGCCGGCGGCCGCCCGCTGCCGGCGCTGCTTCTCGTAGTCGACAAAGTCGCGCCAGTCGGCAAAGGACTCACCCTCGGCAGGCTCAGAACGGCCCTGGGCGCCCCAAATGTGATGTTGGCCAAGGTCGTTGCGCTTGTACGTGTCAGGCTCGACGACACCGACGACGATGCCGTTGCTCGATGTCTCGGTGGCCTCGGCATAGGTGCGACCGCGGGACCCCGCGCCAATGATAAGGATGCGCGGTGGCGAGGCCGACATGGGCGGCTTCTCTCTGGCCAACAGCGGCTCGCCGCCATCGTCCCACTCGCCGGGGCGGGTCCGCTGTGCGGGCAGGGTGTCTGCTTCCGGAAGTGTAACGGAGGGAGGCATTGTGGATGGTGATATCAAATTGGTGATAAGGGATGGGCAGTCTCAAGATAACAAATGGTGTCTGAAATCGCAGGCTGCAATCAAACCGGCGATTTGTGAAGGGGAGAAAGACAAAGTAAAGAAGGACTCCAAATTGGTATCCGGATCTCGTATGTCGGGGTTTCGTCGTTTTATAAGTCGTCCCGCCTCCTTTTCTGAGGGTGGTCTTGGCTGCACGTTGTAATGTAGCCGCCTAGCAGGAAGCGGTGTCGTTGTTGGGAAAGGGTGGAACAAATGGGCAGACAGAGTCAATTGGTGCTGCCTGATTTGCTCAAAGCGTTTTGTCAATCCGGGATGCTGGAGGAGAGAAGGAGGGGTTGATGTCTCTGACTCGTTCCTGCTCGTTTTGCTCGCTTTTTGTTCTACTTTGGGGCTCTGCCACGATTGTCAAAAGAGGAAGGCAGCAAGAAAAGGCTCCAAAACCCACCGATGGCGGGAAGGCAGCAAAGAGCGACCGCCTTTGTTTCGCGCCGTCGAATTGACCTGGATTTAGACACATGATGGCCGTTGCACCTGCCCAATTATACGAGCTCAACGGACGAATCGCCGTTGTTGGATACATCAGCAGGCAGGTGCCAGTGCCCGTAGATGGTCATGAAAGGTCGATTTTAGGTACCTCCACCACCACTGACAACGCCATTTGCAACCTACAGCGAGGTCCCAGCAGCTGGGTCCCGCCTTCCCAAACTTCCCATTCCGCGCTGGAACTGTCGTCTCCACTTTCCCCAACGTGGTCTCCTGCCAATACCCAAGCTTTGAACTACTCTCACTGCCGCGCGCGGCCCCCCATTCCCCTCCTCTCGTCCAATCCTGTGGGTCCGTTGTCTTTTTAACTTTAACATCAGGCAAAGCTTTCTTCTCATCCTCCATATTACAGCTGTCTGGTTAGGCTTGACGTCGCACTTTGAACAGTTTTGTTTAACACGGCTTTTATTTTGTTCTATTACTCTGGCTTGGACCCGTTTTGGCACTTGTTGATCCTGCTTCATGACCCCCTTTTCGTGATATCATTACAACGTTACTTGGTCTGCAAGCCACAAAAAACGAGCGGAAATCGGCCACAAAACACGCACATCACAAGAAGCAGAATATACAGCAGAGATCAAAAGCGGGCAACCAAGAGAAAAGCAACAAATCAGAACGCCTTCACCCACCACCAGCGGCGCCGCCATCACGCCAGCCAGACTCTCCTATCTAGAGAAATCGAAACGGAAACGAGGACGACAGCCTCGATCAAAAACAACCAGTAGATGAAAAGATCACCGAAAGGGGGCTTCCATCTGTCCTTGTTTCGTATTCTCGCTAGGTTTAGACTATCCTCTGTGTGGTATCGCGCCCGTCCCTGCCTCCCCTCGTTCTTCTTGACGAACCAATCGGCAGGCAATCGCTTGACGAGAGCGGCGCTCGAGAGCACGGATCGAGATATATATACCCAGCTTCGGAAAGGAAGCAAGCTGCAGACCAATACCACAGACTCCATGGACAAGCTTCCGTCGCTTCCCCTTGTCTGGATAGACTGCGAGGTAACGTTTCCCGTTCCATCGTATGCCAAGAGACCATTGTCATGGCATAATATTGGCCACTCAATGGTTGTATTTTTTTTCTTGGCTCCTATTTGCACTTACTAACTCTATCTAGATGACCGGTCTGGATCCAGACAACGATGTGATCCTTGAAATCTACTGCTTCATCACGGATGGCCAACTCAACCTTGTCAAGATGGGCGATGCCATTGACGGCAGCTTGATGGACAAGAAGGACGCAGGACGCGATGATCCGGGCTGGGGCGCCATCATCCATGTCCCCAAAGAACGCCTCGACCAAATGGACGACTGGTGCACCGACCACCACGGCAGCAGTGGTCTGACGGCGTCCGTCTTGGCGTCCAAGGTGACGCACGAGCAGGCCGCGGACGGTTTACTAGAGTACATCCGCCGGTTTATCCCCAGGCCACGTCTGGGCTTGCTGGCCGGCAGCAGTGTGCACGCCGACAAGGCGTTTTTGCGGAAAGCACCCTATGACCGTGTGATAGACCACTTACACTACCGCATCCTGGACGTGAGCACAATCAAGGAGGCCGTCAGGCGATGGACGCCGAAAGTTCCTGAGGAACAATACAAAAAGGACAAGGTGGAACACAAGGAGAGTAAGCACCGGGCACGGGACGATATCCTGGACAGCATTGCAGAGGCACGACGTTACAAGCGGATGCTCTTCGATCAGGTTAACTAAAGAGGGCATGATTTTTTCAAATTTTAAATAATGCGTAGTCATATGAAAATACTGAATGGCGAAAACAAGATCTAGACATGTAAAAACATACTTGGGCAAATATAGTTATAAGTTTTCACACCTGTTGAATATCACTACTAAAATAATAGAAAGAAGTTCCCTTTGCAACAATAGATGCTTGTTTTGTTTTTCCATCCCTACAACTAATACATATAAAATATCGGCGATATGTCACCATAATGACAATGAGAAAGAAAGAAAACCGCCATGCCCATCCCGAGAATAAAAAAATACATGCGCCATAAAAAAAGTGATAAGTGTATCGTAGAGTTCTACGCCGCGTTTTCAACCGCTGGTGCTGGTGTTGCAGATGGTGTACCCTCGCCTGCTTCACCAGATGGTCCTTCGGCAGATGCCTCCGCAGCCGCCTCTGCAAGCGCCTCTGCAGGCGCAGCCTCGGCAGCGGGTGCGCTATGAGCCTGGACAAATCCAGGACGCCACTTGTCGAGGTACTTGGTAGCCATAGGCCGGGCATCGTCGACTAATAATTATGTTAGCATGAGAAAAGGGCTGTAGAATAGCACTGGTTGGCGTCACTTACACTCGATCCAAATCTCCTGCATAATGTCCAGTGTGAGTGCCCGTGCTGGCGGCCGCATCATCAGCTGATACAACAAGCTCGTCAGCGCCACGGGCACCATGGACGGGTCTCGGCACAGACTCTTGACGCGTTGGAGAAGTGCCTCATTAAGGGCGGGTACCTCGCTCAGGAATCGTGTCAACACTTTGTTGTCCTGTGAGTGCAAGTACGGCAGGAATCCATCGAGCACCTTGACAACCCAGGTGGTGTAATGGCCATTGTCTGGGGTGCCACTTTGGTCGCTCCCGCTCCCCTCGCTTTCGTTCCCGCAATACTGCGCCTGTAGCCGGTCGTTGTACCACTCCTCGCATAACCATGCGACAGCCACGTCGATGCGTTTCCGGAAGTCTTCGAGTACATACCGGAACAGCGATTCCCGGATCTTGTCGTTGAGCACAGGTTTTGACCCTGGCTTCGACAAGGCGCCGTTTGCGTCCTCTTTCTTGACAATCTTTTTGCCGCTATCCTCTTCGCCCCCCTCAGAGTCTTCAGAGCCTTCTTTGCTATCCTCATCATCTGTGTTCTCCAGACCGCTCACAGATCGTGTTGCGAGGCGTGTCAGGATTGTTATCCATGACTCCTTGTCGTTGGACGTTGCGGCAACACGGTTCAGACCCGCCTTGCCCGTCTTCCGTGCACCAACGGCTGTGGACGGTGCAGGGGCTGCCTCTTCGGTCGACTGCATCATATCAAACACTCGTGCAACGGTCGCCTGGCCCACCTTGACAGCCTGGTCGGACGACAGTGCTGGTGCTGTAGGCAGTTTGAAGGCACCCAGTGCCAATGACGCCGCATCGACTCGGGCCACCTCCTTATCGGCGACCTCATTGTCCAGCTTGTTGAGGATCTGCTCTGCGTCTTCAGCAGCCGTAAAGTCTGGCTCGTAGTCGTCATCGTCATCTTCCACGTCCAATGGGGCCGTATCTGGGTTGATGGCCAGCTCAGTCGAAGCAGCCTCGAGGGAAGCAAGTCTGTCACGGATGCCAGTGATTGCACGGCTCAATAACTGAGGGTCGACCCGTGCCAGTGTAGATACACTGATCTTGGCGGCAAGCTCAAGCGGTACATTGCTAGCATTGAAGGCTCGCAGTTGCGGATTGTTTGAGAGAGCAAAGATGTCGGCCAAGCTCTTGGGGCCAGGACCCAAGGCTGGAATTTCTTGCAGTGGCTGCGGAGCTGCTGCACCGCTGGCCATCCTCTGTCGTTTGGCATCGCCAAAGGCCGCCGCCTGCTGGTCTGCCAACGTCCGTTTCCGCCCAGCGTCGTCGATAAGTTCCGCTCGCGACCGCATCAGTCGCTCGACGTATTGCTGTATCCGCGGGTTGAAGGCGTTGTTCGGGTCCCGCTTCATGAGGTGGATGAGGAGCATGCGTGTTGTCTTCTCCATGGACTTGGCCATGACGCGTATCCGCGGTGTCATGGAGGTCGTGGCAAGTTTTAGCGGGTTGAAGTTGAGGATGGCGTTGATTGTGCGGTTGACTGTTGTCGGCCGTGTCCTAACGAGGACCGAGAGTGTGTTTAGGGTCGCATCGACAATGAGAGCGTCGCTGCTGTTGTCTTGCAAGACGCCGAGCATGCGGTCCAGGAGACCGGTGGCCTCGGCCTCCAGATGCCGTGGGTCGAGAAGTGGGTGGTTTTGCGGGATGAGGGAGAGGTTGATTTCGAGGCCGTCGCGCTGCCGTTGTTCTGGGTTTGCGGCGTGTGTCTGTGCGAGAACGACACGCTGTGCAAACTTGATACAGCAGATCTGAACCGAAGGTGATGGTGACTCCCATAGCCGGAGAATGCGTGACTTGACTGCGCTGATACGCTCCCAAGTGTCTGTGTCGTAGGAGTTGTTGATACTGCACATTATTAGCATTCTCTGTCCAATATTCATCATTAAAACCACAAAAGGACATGTCACTTACACCCAGCGCATCACGAGCGGGTAGATGCTAGAAGCGGCCTGAATGATACTGCGCAGCACAAAGGGGTCCTCGTTGGTGGTGTCCAACATAGCCTTAATGCTGCCAATTACCAGCAAACTCAAGCTCTCCTTCTCACGCGACGGCATGGCCGGTGCCGAGAAGGCCTCAGCAAGGAAGTCGGCACCCCATCGCCGCAGTTGTGGAAGAGATGACGGGTTGATGATGGGCAAAATGCCCTGAACGATCATAGGATAGTGGCCGACGTTGGCAAGAACCAGCTTCCGGGCATCGTTCAGCTGGCGAATCTGCTCCTGAATGGAGTCGGAGCTTGCGGCGTCTCCTGACGCGGGGGTCGATGTCCCGTTTGACGGCGCAGCAGCCGTTGAAGATGCCATGATGGGTCCTGGTCGTTCTTTAATTCAAATATGGGAAGTCGTGACGGGTTTGGCCGTATGGGAGGTATAGACGCGTCGGTGGTATGTCGAGAGTTTCGCAAAAGACTACAGATCGTAAATAAGGTGGTACAATGACCGGCGGCTTGTATAGAGGCTGCGCTGAGACCGTACGCCAAGTTAATGAAGCTATTGATGTCTTCAAGCTCGATGCAGGTCGATCGATGGCCGCGATCGGTTCTGTCGTCGTAGATTACCGTGGTGTATCGAGAAAACTTCTGTGGCGATATAGCTGGAGTCGTACAGTCGTAAGGATGCGCAAGGAATGATGTCGTCGGATGTGAGGAGGTGCTGGCGACGTCACGACATTTTCTGGTCGATCGCCATTCCCTGTTCGTTGACGGAGCTGGGAAAAAGACGAAGAAGCACAGCTGGAGGGACACGCGAAGCTGTGCTGGACTGCGGCCGTATTCGTGATTTGTCTCGTGCACTGTATGATACTGTTGTGTTACGCGAAATGGCGAAATGGGCGAAAATGCAGGCGCAGTCGGAAAACAAGGAGAAGCTTGGTTGCAGGTGAGGTTCTGGCTGCAGGTCGCAAAACTGGAGCACGACACGAAAATGCAAGGTCGAGTTTGTTCTGGCGCATTTGGGCGCGGCTTGTAGGCGTCAGAGAGCGCCCTGATGGGGCAGGAACGACCAGCAGGGAAGACGCAAAGTTTCCGAACTTAGACTAGTGCATCCAAGAGCTAAAATGTATCTAGAGGTATATCCTCACTTTTATAGCACTCAAAGATACCTCTCAGTACCTACAGCCTTTTGGTGCGAATACTTAGTCATTCTGTCGGCCCCAGTGGCACACTTCCTATTTAGAACTTTTCGTCAGGCGATCGCGGCTGTCAACGGAGACGTCAGATAGGTTTCGCTTCTAGCAACGAACAGCACACGACACCGCAATTCACAATGTCTGGGTATGTGTCTCATACCGGACGCCCAATTGGCTTCACGACTATTTGCTAACATGCCTTTACAGCGTTGAACACTCCTCCTACTACGATCGGCGCATGCGCCAGTCGCCGGCCCTCATCCGCGCCCGCCGGCCGTACCTCGTCAAGAACACTGTTCTCGGCCTCGGCATCACTGCCTTTGCTCTGGGTGTTTGTAAGTGATTCGTGGGGAGGCCACTGTGGTATATGATGTACTCTTGGGACCATTGCTAACAATGTCATTCAGACGCCTACACCATCCACGTCGTCGGCCAGGACGACTTCGACGACGTCCAGGTCCCGAGCGAGCCGGCCCAGTCTATACAGCAACGCACACAGCAGACGCAGCAGCCATCACAAATACAAGCACAGGCCCAGGCAATAGCTAAGAAGTAAGGACGGTGGCACCGAAGCGACACTCACGACAAACAAACCATACAGAGCGGGGGGCCTAAGACAGCAGCTTTGTATCAGTTGAAAGAGGGCTGGCTTTTTGGGCAGAAGCAATACGATTATTAACGAATATATTTCAACATTCTCCTCTACTGTATGGATTTTCCTCTGCTATGTGATTCTTTAAAAAAAAAAAAAAAAAACTACGGCAGCCTGGCAGGCAGCCGATAAAGAGCAAGATCTGCGCAAGCCATAGCAGCGGATCTTTACCACTACATATATCTCCTCTTTTTGATGAACATTCATAACATTGTAAAATAAATAAGGCTGTTCCCTATTGTCTGTATCATAAGAAAAGTAGACACGGTAGCGTGGTATAAACTGAAAGCGCTGCCACCGGTGCAAGAAGCTAGAATGTAAGAAACGAAAAACACAAGGCCCTTTGTAGAACAAAATCAAACTCCCAAACAGACAAGAAAAGCAAAAGAACAAAGTTACAGAGCAAACAAACCTCCCAAATACCTTCCCAGTTGGGACATAATGAAACATGGGTCAAGCCTCGGCCTTTTTTCTCTCTCCGTCAAATCCCCAAAGACCTCCAGCAACCCAAACAAATATGTGCAATGCATAGTAGCTCAAGAGAAAACCAAGGAAAAGCATAACAATGAAAGAATAACAAAAGAAAAGTAGAAAACGCCATTAGCACCGTATGTTACGTGATCAGAGAACAAAATGAGGTCCTTGTTGTTCACCCTCAACCACAGGGGGTCGCAAATTTGACAAAGTTTGGTACCCGGGATTACCACTGCCCGCATCGTCCTAGTACGAGACCGTAGTAGCCTCTCTCTTGGACGGCATCGGACCCAACGGTTGCCCCGAAGACTTGCCGTAGGGCGTGTGGTTACCGGCCCCCGCCTGCTGTGGCAGTGGCTTTCGCGGCTGGTGTGGTGCCGGCGGCGGTGGCCCTTGCTGCCCATTGAAGGGACTGCTTGCGGCCGATGATGCCGGCGGTAGGGAGGATTTGCTGGCCGCTGGGGGCCCCTGTTGATGCCGTTGAACATGGTGTGCAGGATGGTGTGGGTTCGCCCACGGCGTGTCCGCCAGGAATTGCTGACCTGCTGCCCCTAGGCTATGGAAAGACACCGGCGGGCCAACACTGGCGCCGCCGCCATTGCCGTTTGCATTGGCTGCGGCACCATTGACAATGGCGCTCGCTGCGGCGTGGCCAGCCACTTCAGGGAACGGGGAGTGGCCGTGTGCCGCGTGGCTGTGTTGTGGTGGTGCAGCGATGTGCGCAGCATTTGATACCGATTGCCGGCCTCTCTGCAAAAAAGCGTAATTAGTATACGTGGACAAGATGATAAAACAAAGCAACATCAGTAGAGAGGAGAATGGGCATACGGCAATGGCCTCGAGATCGTCATCAACTTGTGCTATCGAGGCACCCTTGATCGTAGGCGCAGCAGGGAAACCCTCATATTTAGCAATACCCGACAGAATGGACACTTCGGTGTTGTATGTGATAGCATCCTTGACCCGTTGCGGCTTGGCCGTCGGGAACTGCAGGCCATAGTCGGGATGGTGTTGGCATGTCGCCTCCGCTGCTGCTGAATCTGGTACCATTGCCGGCCAAGCTCCTCGAGCACAAGCTCGCGCGACTCGCGTATGCTCTGGAAGTATTGGCCGTGGATATGACTGCGCCGCGCCACCGCCCAGCGCTTGAGTGTTTTGCAGGTTGAAGCCGTACTCGACGTCAATGACACGAAAGCTTCTCGTCGCGCCGCTCGTTCACGCACTGCATCATAGCGAGATACTCGGGGTGGGTAGGGTTGTCGCCAAGGAGCATCTCCTCCTCTTGGTTGAGTTGGTCTAGCCGTTCCTGATAGAGTCTTTTGTCATTTGTTAGTATCTAGTGTCACGAGCGTAGCGAGGAAAGAATAGGAAAAGGGGTACGAACTTGTCACGGAAAGAGGCAAACTGCTTCTCAATAGCGTGCAGGTTTTCAAGTGCCTGCTTCTTTCTCTCCACTGTAGCAATCAGATTGTCAGCATTGTCTCGGGTTATCGTCTTCAGCACCGTTGTCTCATCGTTTGGGTGAGTCGTACACTCTTCTTCGTTGCGGTGGGCGGCCTCGGCCTCCTCGTCGATGTCACCGTCAATCGGCTCGTCATCGCCGTGGCCCACAGCGTCTTCTTCTGCCGTGGCCAGGTCGCCGTCTTCTAAGCCGTCATCGTTCTGGTCTTCATTGGCATCGTCGTCACCGTCGTCCGAGTTGTTGCGCTTTTTGGCACTGCCACGCTTCGACCTTCTAGCCCGGAACGTGTCGCTGTTTGTGCCTTCCGCAGAGTTGTCGCCCTCGGCCTTTTCGTCGGCGCCAGTCTCCGCTGCGTCGTCGTCAGTCACGCCATTTGACCGTTTCGCCGACGCCTTCTCGCCGTCAATGTCTTCAGCGATTGAAGTCGTCGCGTCACGGCCAGCGCCACCGCTGCCAGAGCCAATGCGCTTTCGCAATGGCTGGTCCGACTCGGACGGATCTGTTGTGGGAGAAACGTGCGCGTTTTCCGAGTGTCGGAGTTGGAGCGCTGGCTGCGGAGGAGTGCGGGTGTCGGCACGGGTGTCTCCTCCTTGTCACCATTCGCATCCTCCTTTGTTGTCTTGCTGCCGAGGGAAGGCGATTGGCCGAGCTTCTTGGCCTGTTCTTTTGCAGCTAGTGACCGACGGCGGCTGCTGCGAGTGGCCTCGCGGTCGTCGGCAGCAGCCTCTTCTTCGCCGTCGGCCTCGTTGTTCTCCTCGTCTTCCGCGTCAGAGAGCGCATCTTCGTCCTCTTCGTCCTCGTCCGCTTCGGAATCCGCATGGAGTTGCTGCTTCAACTTGCTAGGGCTGGCTTGGAACGTGCGGTCCCCCCGTGTCTGCGCCAGGCGCTTTGTTGGGCTTGTGACGGACTCAGGGCTGCTCTCGGCGTCAACACCATCTTTGATATTCTTCGCCTTTGTGGGTGTGTCGTACAGCCGTTCGGTCTCGGCTTCTGAGTCGTTGATATCGGCCTCAACTTCAGACAAGGCAGACTCGTCGTTGTCGGAGCCCGAGTGCGATCGCGCAGCTCGTGAGCCGTTGTCGTCCTCGTCGTCCAAGTTGACGTTACTCAGGGACGACGAGTTGTGCACCGGCCCGTCCAAGTCCATCTCATCCGGCTCTCCATCTTTATCTTCGACCTCTGTGAGAGGACTGGACGCATTGCTGGGGCTATGGTCGGGTGAGGCCCGAGGGGCGGGCTCGAGGCGACCACGTCCGCTGGCTCTTCGTCGGCGGCCATCGTCGGGCGGGGATTAAGGGAAAGGGAGGTCAAGTTGGTTGTAGAAATGGCCCCGGGCACCAATCGGGGCAGTCGAGGAAGGTTTTCGGGTTCGCAAAAGGAAGGGAAGCGTCGTGGCAGGTGGTGGAGGGAGTGGTCGAAGAAGCGAGAGAGAGAGAGCGAGAGAGCGAGAAGAGGAGAGAGGAGGGAGAAAGGAAAACAGCGAAAAGCCGCCCGTCGAGTCCGAGCCAGGAGAGCGCCAAAATAAGCTGCTTCCAGGCGTCAAACGCGAAGGCTAGTCGCAAATCTTGATTCGCAAGCGATTGCCGATCAAGAAAACAGGTGCTCAGGTCGTGACTTCGTCGTGGTTGCGTGTTGTGTGGTGGGAAGAGAAGAGGGTGGATTGTGAAGCGGAGCGGGTTTTTGTGGAGAAGCAGAAAATCGGCGGGTGAAATGCCACTTGCGCGAAGCGGACCTGTGGTGCTCCCTCGCTCTTTCCCCCAGCTTGTGCTGAAAGCGCTGCCGCAGCCCATTTTTCCAGCCAGCCAGCGTCCCTCGCGCCTTCCTTGGGGGGCAGCGACCAGTGCGCTAGCCAGATGACCACAACCTTGCAAGGGCGGTGTCGGCTGGCAGAAACTCGGTTCCAGCGCTGCTGACAGAAAGCAGACCATGTGGCTGGGCAACATATAGGTACGTAGAGGTACGCTTACCAGCGCTAAAATTACAGCGTCTCAGTGTACACCTCTGTCTCAATATGTACTGTACAAAGCCGGCCCTGGTTTTTAGCTCCCAATAGTGCAGTAGTCTCGGCACGGGCGTCAGAAGCCAAACCGAGTCACGTTCTGATAAGACGGCTATCGTTATCGCGATCCCAAATCTTCGAGACCGCAATATTTTTTTTTCTGCCCGTCTTTTTCGAGGCTGGCAGAACGACGTTACGACGAGCACAGCGCATTTTCTCAGCAACAACAAGCACAATGGCCAAATCGTGAGTAAATATTGGATATGTACTGATCTATTTTTCTCAGAAGAACCCATCTAACTAATTTTATAGAAAATCCGTCTTTTCCGCGCCCAAAGAAGGCGGTGGACCCCACCCTCGACGCTCTGTTTGCGTCCAGTGTACGTTGGCGAGAATTCCATTTGAAGAGGCACATTGTGACCCAATCTAACATGCGATAAAACAGGTCGGACCCGTCGAGACAACCGCGAAGCCCAAATACGAGCCCCTTGTATCCGCAAAGCCAAGAAAGGCCCCGAAAGCAACCGACATCAAGCCGCTGAGCAAGGAGGAGGAGGAAGCTGCGTCCGCCGACAGCGACGAGGAGGAGGAGGAGGATGACGAGGATGACGAAGATGAGGAGGGTGACGACGAGGATGAAGAGGAGGCAGAGGACGAGGCCCCCGCCCAACTACTGCCGACCTGAAGAAGAGAAAGAGAAAGAACCGCGACGAGAACGACGACCTCGAAAGCCGCTACTTTGATAAGCTCGAGAAGGAGATTGACGGCCCTGCGGAGAAGAAGGCCAAGCGCAACGCCTCTGCGGCCGACAACTCGGATGAGGAGATGGCCGAGGTCGAAAACGACGAAGACGAAGACGAGCCCATTATCCACGAGTCTCTCCTAAAGGCAAACGCCGCTACCGAGGGCGCAGACGACACCACGGCAAACGGCCAGATCGACGAGCAGGACAAGGAGAAGGCTGACCGCACTGTGTTTCTGTCCAATGTCAGCATCAGCGCTGTCACTGGCAAGGCCGCCAAGAAGACCCTGATGACACACCTCGAGTCGATCCTCGACGACAAGGCGGCCAAGGGCAAGAACGGGAAGAAGGGCAAGGAGGCTAAGGAGGGTGAGGATGCTGAGGAAGACAAGGAGGCCAAGGAAGATAAGGAAGACAAGAAGGATGTGCCCGTGCTGGAGAGCCTACGGTTCCGCTCTGTTCCCTTTGCTTCGGCCGCTCTGCCCAAGCGTGCTTCGTTCATTACCAAGTCTGTCATGGGCGCCACTGCTCAGTCCACCAACGCCTACGCTGTCTACTCGACTGCCGCCGCCGCCCGCACGGCTGTGCGCAAGCTCAACGGCACTGTTGTCCTTGACCGCCACCTGCGCGCCGACAGTGTGTCCCACCCGTCGCCTGTCGACCACAAGCGGTGTGTCTTTGTTGGCAACCTGGGTTTTGTTGATGACGAGACCGTCCTGAACGCCAACCCTGACGAAGAGGGCGGCGAGATGGAGCGCAAGAAGCGCAACAAGACGCCCATGGACGTCGAGGAGGTCTGTGGCGCACGTTTGGCAAACACGCGGGCAAAGTCGAGAGCGTGCGCGTGATTCGCGACGCCGTGACGCGTGTCGGAAAGGGTTTTGCCTACGTCCAGTTCTACGACGCTACCTCTGTCGAGGCTGCTCTTCTGCTCAACGAGAAGAAGTACCCGCCTCTGTTGCCCCGCGCGCTGCGCGTCAGCCGCTGCAAGGCACCCTACAAGACGGCGCGCGCTGTTGAGCGTGCCCAACAAAAGATAAAGGCGGCAAGCCCGACGCCCGCGCTGGTGCTGCTGCTGCTCCCGGTGGCAAGCGTGAGCGTGAGGACCGTGGCCGCAAGGGCACTGCCGGCACGACGGGCTACACGCCCAAGCTGACGGCTGAGCAGCAGACCTCGGCCGGCCGTGCATCGAAGCTGCTGGGCAAGTCCGCGGCCACGACGCCTCTTGGTGCGACGGGCCCTGACGGCAAGCCGATGGTCTTCGAGGGTATGCGCGCCCGTGTGGGTGGTGTGAACCTTTTCAAGAAGGGCAAGAATGCCAAGAAGACGACTGGTCCTCGCAACGGACCTCCCGGCGCTGATGCCTCCCGTAAGCAGGTGCGGCAAGCTGCCCGGTCAGCCACTTGGCGGGCAAAGAAGGGTGGCAAGGCATGAAAAGTTTTTTCTGTTGACGAATAGTCTGTTTTCATTGTTTGTTTTCTGTCAAATTCATCGGGCGCCTCTAATTTCTTTTTACATTGATTGATTGGCATTGTCATCGTATCATCCGCACTGTTAGTTTTCTCTCTTATTCATTCTAGAAAGCAAGTGAACTTTTACTATTTCCATTTTTATTCTTCTTCCGATATTCATAATCCTCCCAGCCTAGAACAGTGAAATCAAACCTGCAAAGACAGAATAAGAAGCAAGGACAGCTTTTCGCCTCTTCTACAACAGGAAAGTCAAGTGCTCAACACGAGAAACTGAAATACATCCCACTTAGCACCGAATAAGAAAGACAGTAGGAATAGAAAAGAAAAAAGATAAAATTAGGTAAAAAAGAGAAGTAGGGGCGGGTAGGAATCCTCGGATATCATATTTTTGGTGGTTTCACTCTTGGATCATCAAGTCACGCTCATTTGTCGTCATATGTACCCTAGAAATACGAAGATAAAAAGGGAAGAAATAGGGGGAGGGGGCTAAAAAGGCAATAAGGTCGCGAGTCATAAAAAAAGCAAAATAGAAGGGTGTTTGTTTGGTGGGGGATAAGATAAGCAAGAAAGAAAGCAACAGCAGATTGATAAACGAAAAAGACAACGAAAAAGGGGGATAATCGGCTCGCTCTAGCTGGCCCTTTTGCTTGGGTAGAGTTGAGAGAGATACTAGAACTTAGTACTCGACATCGCCCTCCTCGGCCTCGAACGAATCGGCAGCCACCTCCTCGTAATCCTTCTCAAGCGCAGCAAGATCCTCACGGGCCTCGCTGAACTCACCCTCCTCCATACCCTCACCAACGTACCAGTGCACGAAGGCGCGCTTGCTGTACATAAGGTCGAACTTGTGGTCCAGACGCGACCAGGCCTCGGCGATGGCGGTAGTGTTGGACAGCATGGAGACGGAGCGGTCGACGCTGGCAAGGCCGCCGTCGGTGGGCGAGGCAGTCGGGACAGCGACGGGCTTCTGGTAGTTGATGCCGATCTTGAAACCAGTGGGGCACCACTCGACCAGGTTGAACGAGGCCTTGGCCTTGAGGGCAGCAACAGCAGCGTTGCAGTCGCGGGGGACGACATCGCCACGGTACAGCAGAGCCACAGCCATGTACTTGCCGTTGCGGGGGTCGCAGACAACCATCTGGTTGTTGGGCTCGAAGCCTGGGAGAGTTAGTACGGGCCACTATATATTCATTTTAAAACACAGGCGTAGGTGAGAACATACACTGGAAGGTCAGGTCGTGGACCTTGAAGCTCTCGTGGGCGCTCTTGGAGGCAGACACAACAGGGGCGTAGCTGATCAGGGGGTAGTGGATACGCGGGTAGGGGACCAGGTTGGTCTGGAACTCGTTCAGATCGACGTTCAGGGCACCGTCGAAGCGCAGAGACGAGGTGATGGAGCTGACGACCTGGGCGATGAGACGGTTCAGGTGCTCGTAGTCGGGACGGGGGATGTCCAGGTTGCGGCGGCAGATGTCGTAAACAGCCTCATTGTCGACAAGGAACGTGCAGTCCGAGTTCTCAATGGTGCTGTGGGTAGACAGGACGGCGTTGTAGGGCTCAACGACGGCCGTGGAGACACGGGGGGCAGGGTAGATGGCGAACTCCAGCTTGCACTTCTTGCCGTACTCGGTCGACAGGCGCTCGAGCAGCAGGGCACCGAAACCAGAGCCAGTACCGCCACCGAAGGAGTGGAAGATCAGGAAGCCCTGAAGGGAGTTGCAGTTGTCTATTCAAATGTCAGCAGATATTCACATGTAGTAGAGAATAAATCGCAAACTTATACAGCTAGCATATCCTCTCTCAAAACTTACCGGCAACACGGCGGATACGGTCAATGACGTTGTCGACCATCTCCTTGCCGATGGTGTAGTGACCACGGGCGTAGTTGTTGGCGGCATCCTCCTTGCCGCTGATAAGCAGCTCGGGGTGGAAGAGCTGGCGGTAGCTACCGGTGCGAATCTCGTCGATCGGGGAAGGATCAAGGTCGACGAAGATGGAGCGCGGCACGTACTTGCCGTTGCTGGTCTCGGTGAAGAAGGTCTCGTACGAGCCACCCTCGCCAATGTCCTTCAGGTTGGGGTCGGACGGCCATCAGCGCTGAGGCCGTGCTCGAGGAGGTACCTGGGGTGTTAGATGTGTGTAAGACAGACAAGAGAGAAGAAAGCAAAAGAATATAAAACAAGATCCCAAAAAATAGAACTGAAGAAGAGAGAAACACTTACAGCTCCCAGGCGCTGTTACCAAGCTGGGTACCAGCCTGGCCAAGGTGAAGATGAAGAACCTGTCATGGCCAGTCAATATACGGGTCTGGAGAACGGTGGGCGGTGTAACGTATATATGAAGTGATGGGCAGGGGAGGCAAATGGATGTGATGCCATGGCAAAGACAAATTGACGATATATCGAAGACGTAGATGGTCCGAATACAAGTTTTCATGGGCCCAATCCATGCCGAAGCTCGGCCTTTCCTCCACGGCATCATATCGGCAGAAGGCACGGCCGGTGAGAAAAGGGGGGACGGGGAGGACGGGGAGGAGCCGTAGCGGCCCGCGGGTTCAATGTTCAATCCAACTTACCTCGCCCTTCATTGTTGCTCAAGATGGGATGGATGTGTGGGAAAGGGGAGAGAAAATTGACAAAGATGGCGAGAGGGAAAAGACGGACGATGGAAGAGAGTTTCCTGTCCGTTGAAGGTCGTTGGCACAAAAAGGAAGCAAGCCGTTGGAAAGGGGGAAAAAATCAGGGAGAGCTTGCCGACAGGGCCCAGAGGAGGGGAGAAATATGAACAGAGGAAAAAAGCAGGCCGACAATGCAGGACGGCCAGGGCAGGGCTGGGCAAACGTACTCCGTACTTCGTAGCGACTGGACAGTGGTTCAGAAGACTTGAAACTCCGGGAGAAAAAGGACGAGAAAGCGGCGAGTGGGAGAGCAGGAAATGAGTGTCTGCAAAAAGGCAGGAGATTTGTGCGGTGAGGTCGTTGAGGAGGGGCAATTACGGAGCAGGGGGGAGCAACAAGAGGGGAAAGGGCAGAGAGGGCAGAGAGGGCAGGAACGCGTCGAGAGAGTAAAGATACAAGCGATCACGTCTAGACTGCTAGCAAATAAAGGTACCACTACTCTAAGTGTGGTCCCCCGCGCTCACCGCTAAATTTGTTGTTGGCATGGGCTGGCCCGTGCACGCCAACGCGCAGGGGTAAGTGCGCTCTGATTGGCCAGAATATAGTGTTGGGAGGAGCATCGACGGAGACGGTCGAAGTAGCGGCGGTGGAAAAGGACGCCAAAGTGGGCACAAAAAAGATCGTGATATTAGATATGGGGGTGCTCGGTGGCTGTCAAACCGGTTGAGGAGGCCGGGCAAGCAAACGTCAATTGGATGCAGCAAAGCTTTGAGGCTGCAGTGATAGCTTTTGAGGGTGGTTTGGAAGCTCTAAATAGTTCAGAGAAGGCTGAAAACGAGGTACCATTTCTCAGAGAAAGATTTGTCGTTCAACGAATGCTCGTATGGATGTGGCATACGGGCCAACCGTTCTCATCACATGTGCCCCCAAACTTTCATTAAACCAGACCCGCCGGCCGTGAATCTCACAGCCCATATCTTCTCTATTTTTGCCGCTTCTAAATTCTTGTATCAGGCGCACGCAAGCCACACTGTCAAGCCACAGTCCCAGCTTGTCTCAAATTCTTAATTAAATCCCAAGCCAGTGGACGTCATCCTTCGTCTTAATTGCCGCCATCTCCCGCAATATGCAACTCAAAGCACTCCTCGTTTCGTTTCCCGCAAGCAAGCCCCTGGATTGTTGTATCGTCGTCTTCAGCCTCAATGGCCAGCTGACGGCAAGATTCTGTCCCTGCGAGAGCAGAAGCCCCTGAATGTTGTTTACTTGCATGTTTATGCACGTAACGCGCTGTCCAGCCGCAGCCAAGTTGCATTAAACGGGCTGACACGGTTGCCGGGACAGTGGCGTCGTCGCTCCTGCCGTCCGTCATTTTGGCCCGGCGCGTTAAGTGGATCGCGCAAAAGACCCCAAAAGACCACAGACAACACACACTAATTAAAACACGACTAACCACCACTAAACACCACTCTGAGCACACACCACTGCACGCCCCTAGCCTTGTAGCGTGGCTCTGACGCAGGCCCCTTTTTGCTGCTCCTGCCCTGCGGCCGTGGGTAGCAAAACAAACAAAGGCCGTTCCAAGGGCACAAAGATTTTCACTGCTAATTACGCTGCGAATGCTGGGAAAGAGGGAGAGAGCATTGCAGTGTCCCGTTTCGCCGATTTTTTTGGGTGGTGCCTTCCCATAATAAAAAATATAATACAACAGGCTCAACATCACCATCGTAACATTGTGTCTCTTTGACCTCCAACCTCACTCAAATGCGCTTTTTTTTTCCCCGCAAACACGCTTCCGACCGCATCGTCCACGATTAAGCTCGCCGCATCGCAATAGCCGTCGTTTGATACACGCCAGGATCGACGCCAAAGTGTTAGGCCACTAGAGGCACGCGCCGCCGCAAAAAAAATAAGGGGCAGCAGTCAAAATATCCGAGCTATCAGCAAAAATACGCCAGCAAAGAAAAATAGCGACGCGAGCAGGAAAAAATTGGCCCTCTCGACAGCTGGTCCACCGACTCGTATCTCGAACAGACTGTTTGAAGAGGCTATCTGGGCCTGTCTTGCTCGCCAGCCATGCGCAACAGGCTGAGGAAATCCCAGCGTCAACAGTCTGTCAGTTCGACAAAGGCTGGCAACGACTTGAAAGGTGCGTGATTTGTGGATTCGCTTCGTTATGCATCTTGTGTGACGCACGACAACAAGACAACAAAAGTTTGGCGTTTTGTGCCTTTTGTGGCTGTTCCTTTTTACGGCCCTATGGGCCTGGCCGCCAGGGCCTGCCTCTTTCCCCTACTTTCTCTCTCTGCGTTGTCTGTTTGCATTGTTGTTCCTCGGAGCCCAAACGTCCCATCCTTCGAAACGTTTCCCTCTTCCTGGTTCTTCGCGTCCTGCTCCGCCTCTGGCCTGCCTCTGCCATAATCTGCCTCTCCACACACCCACACCTACCTCTCTTTCCGCCCCGCTGTTGACTTCCTTCATACTTCTTTTGTTTATCCTCTTCTTCTTATCCGGGGTGACAGCCAAGATACTTTCCCTCTCGCACCGCGAAACTGCAAACCACGTTGTTTATCTCGACCACACACTGACATTCCCAAGACCCGGTACACTCTCGAACGCTTTCTATACCAAATGACTCGCCACGAACATCTCTAACCGATGTTCCGGAAGCCGACTCCAACGATACTACCATGGGCCGCCGTAACTCCAGAGGCTCGACCCGTGGCGACAAGCCGTTACCATCCGTCCCAGCAATGACCACATTTGCCCGATCATCGCCGTCACCATCACCAGCAGGCTCCTCTGCCGTGCCGTCCCACTTAAACGGCAGCTCCGCCGGCGGCCTTTCTCGAACCCTGTCCACCATTCGTGCCGTTACTAGCTTTGACGATAAACCAAGACAGTCGTTCGACGACGAGGCGTCGTCGACCAGCTCACCATCCATCACACGAAACTCCAACTCCGCATTCTCCAGCTCTGTCAATAGCAACGTCAGCACAGCATCCTTTACATCACAACCTCATTCACCCCCAAGCGACTCCAAGTCGGCCAACGGCCGCTTAAAACACAGCGCCGCGACCCCATCACTACCCAACGGCTCCAGCGTCTCCAGCCTCGAAGTGCCGTCAGCCCGTTCCGGCAGCTCCACGATACGGCCCGGCATGGACACGCCTTCACGAGAGAGCAGCCTGTCGTACGCCGCCAGCAAAGCCCCCATCGCAGCAAGTATGAGCACTACATCGTTCGGCTCGCCCAATGGCAACCGGTCAGCGTTCAACAACTCGGCAAGCAACAGAGACGCCATGGGCGATGACCAAGGGACGGTGCAGGTGGCAATTGGGACTCGAGTGTTGGAAAGGCAGGTTTGGGAAAGACTGGCCGCGTGATTAATCGTCTCGTGTCCGACAACGAAGCCTTGAAACGCGATCTCAAAATTGAGGGCTTAAAGGCCGAGGAGGCGAAGCAGGCAGCACGCTTGCTTGAAGACAAGATCGACCGCATCGTCTCGGACTACGAGAGCCAGCTGCTCGAGGCCAGTGTCACCAAGACACTACTTGCGCGCAAGGAACGACAGGTCGAGAGCCTGCAGGGCGCCGTCCAACTCGAAAAGAAGCGGACCGCCGATGCGCAAGATCGTGAGCGCACATGGCGCGAAGAGATGGAAAAGATCAAGACCGACTCCAAACGCACGGTTGAGGAGTCGACCCAGCACGCCGCGCTCATGGAGGGCCGCTACAACGCCATCAGCAGCCATTGGCGCGACCAGGGCGAGGCTGTCAAGAGAGCCGCTGCCCGCATGGGCAAGGATGTCAAGGAGCTCTCTGAAGCTCGGCGGCAAGACGACGAGAAGATCAATATGCTCCGCGACCTTTGCGACCAACAGGACAGCAACATCAAACTGCTTATGCAGCAGAAGGAAGACATTGCCCGCAAGTTTGCCGAATACAAGAAGGAGCAGGAAGAACTGCTGCACGACATCAAGACCAACGCTGCACGACGAGAAGCCGAGCAGGAGCGTACACTTGAAGAGGCCCGCGAGGTTCTCGACAAGCTCAAGTGGTCACTCAACATTAAGAACACCATCGAGTGGGCCAATTAGACGAGTTTTCTACAAACCCACATTGCATTATTGCTTTTCTCACCCACGACATCGACGACAACCACATCCACCACTCATTGCCATTGTTTTCATTTCAAGGTTTACTTTCATGACGGACTATCTTCGGGTTTGGATAGACGGAGTACGGCGTTGTTTTGCTATTACTATCCAAGGGATATCGCACTCAATTGTCTTGCAGCGGTCCCCAATTGCCTCCAGCCAGAGAGCAGACGCTCGACTTTCTCTTTCTTTTGTTTCTATTTATTTGCTTCTTTCTTTCTTTCCGTTCTTGGACCCTGCTTGTCTTAAGCTGATCTCTGGGCTATCTTTTGCGTTTTGTTTAATACGACATCTAAGACGGAGGTTACAAGGAAAATATGCCACATAGTGGCACACATTATTGGGTTGGGACTCTGAAAAGTTAGGAGAAAGGGCAGGCAGTGTATGCCCTATGGTTGGTACACTTGCTTTTGCTCTTCTCCTATTTTTTATATTTTATATCTTTGTTGTTTATTCTTCTTATTTAGGATATCAGTGCATACACTTCTACTATCATCACCACCTAATATGGCGGCGCTTGGCTCTTCGTCAGGAGGGGCTTTGCCAGAACGAGACTACCAAACGATTCTACTTTTGTATAATATTGTGCGACTCCGTGACAATACAAATGTACTGTTCTGTTCGTTTCTCTTGAATTGCGGCCTTTCGCCTGCAGTTGCCCAGGAAGGGGCCGAACGGGGCGAGTTGTATAAATGGAAGGAGCGATGTTTACTTGGATGGCTCTTTCCGCATTAAGCCATGCTATTGTTTATTCAAACACATGTCTAGAAGAGCCTCCCAATATTTGGATTTGAGTCTTATTTTCTCGTCGCTGTCACTCTCTTCACGAGATACTTGTCGTCGCCGCAGACCCAAAGCCTATTTGCTTTTGTCCACAACAATGTCGAGTGCAAGTCAACATACCAAACAAGTATCCCCGGAAACACAGAACACACATCGTCGCCCAACATATCCCCAGCGGTATCGCCAAGAAAAAAATCAACCTATACAATCTCTCCTAATTTTTTATCAGCATCGCATTCGGCATCGCGGCTGATACTCTGCGCAGTAAGTCACTTGCGGCCTTCTATTGACCTGGCTTCGTCATTGTCTGCTCAGATCCACTCCACATCGACACTCATCACTGCTGGACAAGCATCTTCCACCCAGTCACGGTCGATGTAGACACCGACTCACCCAATTCTCTCACTTTTAGTTCACGTATTACTCATCTACATCTCAGCTTTGTTTACACTGCAAACTTCACTCCCGACTCGACTCATCTTCCTCTCTGAACACCAACCACCTACAGCCACATCGGGCATCACCTCCTCCGTTTGCAACCAGCGGCTCTCTGCTCTGTCACCGTCGTCTCTTCTTCAACTTTAATTTTCTTATCAACAGTCTCATCTTCCGACCTCTTCAAACACTGCGCATTCTCCCGCGAACGTTCTCCCACATTTCGTCACGGCCACGGCCTGCCCCTCGACAGCATGGAGACCGACAATAGTGAGGTGATCGAGATCTACCTCTCCAGCATCTGGGAGTACCACGCGGCCGGCGTCGAGCGGGTGCTCAAAGCACTCCGTGATAAAAATCCCGGCGGCCGGTACAGCTTCGAGCCAGAGCTGAGCTGGTTCAAGGCATCCTGCGAGGCCCGCGATGTGCGCAGCGTTCAGGCCACCTTCAAGGAGGTCCACGACAATATGGAGCGCGCCATGGGTGGCCAACGGATTCCCACCGACAATGAGTGGCTCAAGCTTCCCATTGCTGATAAGCTCGAGAGAGGCGTTGCCACAAAGAAGACCATCGACCACCTGTGCCCTGTCGAATTCGACCGGTTCGAATACCGCAAGGTTTGGGTCCGCATCAAGCACGAGACGCCCGACTCCATATCGGTGCACAAACTGCTCGACGAGGACGCTCGCAAGTCCGTCATGAAGGAAACAGGCACTCATGTTGCCATTGACACGGCCAGCGCGCGGCTGATCTACATTGGCGGTCCGACAAAGCAGTCGGTGGCCAAGGCCAGCAAGATGCTCGACAATCTTTTCGACAAGTTTGTATGTTTACATGGTGTCGACATCCTCATATGTCTAAATTCCCTCAATATATGCATCAAAACTGACATTTTCATTTTTTCCCAGGTCATCGTGGCTCCGCCGCCGAAACATCTCATGTACGCCGAGGTCGATGGCCCGTACAATGTGGATGCCCGCTACATGGCTCACGTCAACGAGAACATTCTCACGTCGACCATCTTCGATCCCAGCCAGTTCCCCGACGCCATCCTCGATCGCATGTTCCGGACAGTCTTCACAAAGGGTGTCTGCCTTCGCATTTGTGACTTTGATCATTTCAAACGCATTGCGATCTCCCTTTTCGGTCCCCGGTCGGAGCCCATCTTCTCCGATCCGGCACGGAAGTGGCCGCTGTGGTTCAAGAGAGCAGAGTACACGCCAAAGGCCCTTGGTGTGACAGCACCCAAGGAGGAACCGGCAGGCGGTGCAGTTCAGAAACCGCCACAGGTTGTAGTTCGAGGAAACGAGCTTGTCCCTTTCAAGGATGCCGAAGCCAAGGAGCACGGCAAGGGCAAAGAGGCTGCGAAGGAGTTGGAGTTGGAGCAGAAGTTCGATCTTCTCGGGCTGGACAAGCCTGATCCAGTTTCCGCATCTGCAGCCGTCCCAGACACTGCACCTACTGCCGGGATGGGCTCTAACTCGATGGATAAAAATGACAAGCCGGCACATCAAGTGGAGATGCCACCCATGCCTGCGGCATACCAATCGGACAAGCACAATTACGAGATGAAGCTCCTCTGGGACTTTATGAATACTTCCAAGGACTCGACCCAAACCTCGTCCAAGCCAACCGCCAAGGTCGAAGAGAAAGTCAAACCTAGAGACGAAGACAAGAACGGCCATGGTGTCAAGGAAACAACAATCAAGCCGGAGCCCAAGGATGAACTGGCCAAGCTTGACGCACTCATCGACATCAAGGACGAAAGTGAACCACCGACAGCCACTGCTACCGCCAGCTCTGCGGCCCTTGTTCCGAAGGCTGAGGACAATATGCTGACCAAGTTCGATGCCCCAGCTTCTCGCCCTATCACTCCGGCTTCTAGTTCTGTCACCCCTGCTCCGTCACGACAGAAGCAGCTTGTCACTGTTCCCCAAGGTAACTCGCGTTCTGCTGTCCTCCGAGCGCCCTCAATGAGCAAGGCACTCGTTCGGCGGTCTACTTTTGCAACCACCCTCTGCCACAGCATGGGCCGTCTCATGGCAGATTTGCCCTACTGCAGAGGCCGGATCCGGATGCAGGTTGACCTCGGCCGCGTGTACATTATGGACGCCCATCCAGAGGGCCTTGCTTTTAATATGCCTGGCGAGGAAGCCTCGGGCTGGTCTCACACCGAGATCACGACGCGCATGGACACCATTTGTGTCTCACCAGAGAGTATTGTCTTCACAAAAGCCCTGACTCTGTTCGCCAACGACATGGAAAGTGTGCTTGGCCTCAACTCAAAGCTGGTGTCCAACGACCTGTTGGGTGACATTGGCAGCAGCCCGCCGTCGGCTGCGGGTGATGCCTCCAACAAAGCCGGCCGCCGCTACGACTGGTCGGTCCCCATCACCCCAGACTGGGCGTTTCATGAGCGGCGGACCATCTACGAGTTCAAGTGCCAGCGTGTGTACATGAACGGTAGTGGCGTCATCAAAGCACAGAGCCCCTTTGTCATCGAGATTGACGGGACCGAACCTGGAGGCTTCACCTACGGCATCCGCAGTGTCGAGGATACTCGCCCTCCGATCTGGATCCACTGTATTCGCCGACATTGGGACGCTCGTGTCTCGGTGTCGTACACCAAGACTGACAAGCTGGAGGAGGAGTATGGCCAGTTCGCCCGCGACCTCCTGCGCACCTTGGTTGTTCCGTACGTATTTGTTATCCCCTATCCTTCACCTCCCCTTTTATCCATGATATACCACAGCTAACCGTTCGAACAGCCCCGGCCCCATCACGAGTCCACGGTTCCAGTTTGCGTTCGACCACCGCGAGGTCAAGACAAACGACAATCAGACGTTCTCGACTGTGGTCCTGTCAGCCCGTGTCCGCAACGTCGGCCGCTTCCAGAGTACCGACAAGCAGACCTTCCTTGACATCTCGTGGAACTGGCTGATGGCACTTGCAAAGCGTCCCTCTCGCGAAAAGCCGTCGACGGGTACCGTGTATGCATCACCAGCTGCAGACCACCCGGCACGTGGTGTCTTTTCATCGTGGTACGAGGCGAGTGTGTCGTCGGTTGCGGCCGAGGAAGCCTTCAAGGAGAACGAGACGATGCCAATCGGAGGGCTGGCAGCGTGGGGCGTCAACGGTATCGCGGCTCAGGAAGAGATGTACAAGGCAGCCTTTGGACCTGCGCTCAAGTTCATTCGCAAGATGGATGGTGTCGGTGTTCTCGTTGACAACGGTCAGGGCCATCGGTGGACACCGCCGGTAAAGGCGAGCCAGGTGGCCCTGGCGGTGCAAAAGTTCTGGTAAACGGCAGGATGAATCTCGACGAATATTCAAAGAGACTCAACAGTGGTCGACGCCAAAGGACATACATGAGGACCAACGAGTACAAGCACATGTGGTATTTGCCAAGAGATAGACGTGTGGGTAGGAGTTGCACAGGGCAGGTACGAGCCAACCGATCGACGGGATACATGTCGGTGCATAGCTGGATGGCATCCGGTGCGGTACGGTACACTGGGTATAGATGATCTAGACAAAATGGCCAATGACTTTTCATGATGATCTGGGAGATTTTTATTTCAACGCCCTGCCAAGTACGGGAGATGGGCATTAAAAAGAAGGTATGGTTATGATTCTGTTTTGTTTTATTGTTATATAATTGTGTTTTTTTTTTTAAAAAAAAAAATTATCAAATAAAAAATAAACACGAAATAAATGATCTGTTAAAAAAAAATTCTTCTTTCTTTTTTTCTTTGTCTCCCCCCCCCCCAAACAACCTTTTTTATTAAAAAAAGGCAATAAAAGTCCATGAATGCAAGAAAAACACCACACTATGAAATTTGTGATCACGTCGATGCCAATACCTCTCCAAAAAATTGTTTCTGCTGTCTTGGAGCTTCCCAAAACGGCCGACCGGTAGAAGTCCCAAATGAATCCATCCCCTCCAAAGCTACCGCTGTAGAGCATCTTTTGCATCGTACGTCATAACCTCACTCTTCTGATTTAGAAACCATTTACCTCTCGGCAGATTTAAGCCGACCCTACGGCTCGAAGTTACTTTGAATACATCGTCTTTCGATTCCCTTGACTTCTTCCCCGCCTTCTCGGATCTTCTGCGTGTTGTTTTCCATTCTCTCTTTCTTTTTTTCTCGACTTGCTGACGGGCGTGAGGTCTTTTTTGCCTCCGCCCAGGATGCGTGTTTTTTCTTCTCTTTTCATTCCCATCATTCTTTCCATCCATCCCACCTCCCACATTGTCCCGGATAGAAAACTGACGTGACTGACGTTTAGGCTGCCTGATGCCTGTTGGCGAGGTTGGCTCGCGGAGCATCGGGAAGCAAAAGGACAAGGGTATTGTTACATGATCAGCAGTGAAAATGGAGACGGTCAAGAAAGAAGCAAAAGAGACGAAAAGAAAAAACGCGGAGAACGCGGAGAGCGGCCGATCTTGGACAAATCGATCGCCGCAGTCCGCCCGGAGACGCTACCCAGAGAAGGGTAGTGCAGGAACTGCGGGCCTTATGGAGGTGAGAGCGTCTCCTACTATCTTCGTAGAGTCGTGAGAAAGAACCATGGATGTCAAAAAGAAAGTCCAAAAGCCAGGGAAAACAGAGAAATACACCAGCAAGCGTAGCACTCCGTAAACGGCACCAATGCTAGAGATGCCTCGATAGTGGACTTGATAGTGGTGCAGAGACGCAACCTTCTCCTCTGTATTACACCGTAGGCTGCCACTCGGGAAACGGGTGTACTCTGAGCGATGTATGGGGAAGGAACGATGGAGAGATGACCTTTTGTCACTCTGACCGTTTTTTAGTCTCTTTGTCACTCTCAATGGCAGGTTGGCGGCGCAATCTATGCATAATGAGTAGCGCCGCAGCGCGTGGAAGCCGGCGCTAGCAGGGGCTTGTGCATGCATGTTTGCAGCCTGTATGTACACAAACAGCATGTACATGGCCTGTACGACGTACGACCGCCTGTAAGCTTATTCGCGGACTTTCCCTTGTCTCCTTGTCTACGCTTGTTTTTGGTCTCCTTCCCCTCACGGAAACCACGCAAACAAAACACAAAACTTGGTCAGCAACGTCCCTCTCGCTTCCCCGGTTCCTTCTTCTCCTCTTTCGCTCTATCTCTCTTTCCCAGCCCCAACTGAGGTACCAACAACTTGCGATCGACAAACAGCAGCCACGAACACACCAACTTGAAAGTATCAACTTAGTATTGACCAAACCCAATCTATTATCGTCCCGTCTCCCACCTCCCACCGGCCCTAGTCCTAGGTCCCTTGTCTTGTCTCTCTTTCTTCGAGCTTCCCCATCTGGAGCGCGCACATCGGCCTTTTGTCGATTTGATTCGTCATTGTTCCCCGCTGTTCTCTCCGGGAACAAGGTCTCAAAGGTCAATAAGTCACATTGGTTTCTTCATTGCAACCTCTCCAAAAGAGGGGAACGGAGAAATAGCAGAATTGCGACAAGAATAACAGAGCAAAGACGAGCTTCCTCGAGTGAGAGAAGAACTCGGGATCTTCCATTCCCCATTTTCCAGTCTCCAGTCTCCAGTATTTCCCTGCTTTTGCCGGGCTGCAGCTGTCTCCTCTTGCTCCTGCCTTGTGCCACGCGGGCCGAAGAAGGAAAGAGGGGGGCACCTTTCTGGCTCTTTGTCAAGAGGCGAGAGACGGAAAGAGTGACAGACAAGGATCGAGGTATTTTGGAGCTTCCCATATACAGAAGGAGCTCGGGGAAGCTAGGTGCGCGAGTGGCCTTGAGTGACCTTTTTTTTCTTTTCTTTTCAACACCACCACGAGTAGTACTTAGTAGGGGTGTAGAGGTACCAAAAAGCAAGGCAAGAGATAGAAGTCCAAAGGAAAGAGCAGGGGTGCGATGTGGTCATGGTCATGGCCGGCGTCGGGGAACCAAGGGGAGAGGGAAAGAGCGAAGCTGCATGCAAGAGGCGATGTGGGACGGCAGGAGCATCATATCGAGGCAGCAGCTACAGCTGGGGAAAGAGACAAGACAGAATGGGAAAGAACGATGGTGGCGCACACGTGCGGTGATGGATCGTCCTGCCCTGCGTCTCTTGCTCCTGCTTCTGCTTCTGCGTCGTGGTATACATGCATATATATTAGACAGCCTGTGCCGCCTCGTCGCCCGTCATCAACTGCTCATCACTCCCCATCTCCTTCCCCTCGTCGATCACCTGCTTCTCCCAACACCGTCCATTGGTGTGTAAGTCCCACGAGAGGTACATTGGACTTTACAAAGCCACGCCGTCTGCGCCTGAGCTTGAGCTTCATTGTCTCCATCGTCTTCTTCATCTTTATCACCAGCGTTGCTGCTGTCCTCTTTTTTGGATACCCTCATCTCTCCTCTTCTCCATTCGTTTCTATACTATACCCCCATCAATCGTTATCTGCATTCGTTTCGGCCGTCACCATGTTGACCAAGTCCCTCGTCTCGTCCACTCTGGCCGCTGTGGCGCTGCTGTCGCCCTCGGCCGCCGCCCAGAACAGCACCAATTCCACGGGCCCCGATGCCGATGGCAAGTACTGGCTGTACGGCAACGGCATCACGGCGTCGTTCATCCCCTACGGCGCGTCCATCTCCAACCTGCTCATTCATGACCAGTACGGAGTCGTCCGCGATTTAGTGGGCGGCTTTGACAACGCCACCTACTACGGCATTGACCGCCAGCACCCTCATTTTGGCGGTGTCCCCGGTCGGTACGCCAACCGCATCAAGAATAGCACTTTTGAGATTGACGGCACCACGTACCACGTCCTGCCCAACGAGAACCCGGAGCCGGGCTACCCCGAAGGCGTTGACACGCTGCACGGTGGCCCCGACGGCTGGGATTGGCGCAACTTTACTGTTGTGTCCCACACCACCGACAGCATTGTCTTCAAGATTGTCGACCCAGATGGCGACCAGGGCTTCCCCGGCGAGGTCGTCTCGTACATTACGTACACGCTCGGTGACCACACATGGAACCTCAACATGCTGGCCTTTGCCACCACCAAGAAGACGCCCATCATGCTGAGCAGCCATACCTACTGGAACCTAGACGGCTTTGCCAACAACGAGACCAACCTCGTGCTCAACCACTCGCTGCACCTGCCCTACAGTGGCCAGCGTGTCGGCGCCGACAACATCCTGATCCCCACGGGCGACATCCTGGCCAACCAGCCCGGTTCTGTTAATGACTTCTGGACGGCCCCCAAGCAGATTGGCGCCAACTTCTCCAACCCGGATTTGCTCGGCAACTGCGGCTACAACTGCACTGGCTACGACACGTGCTACCTAGTCAACCGTGACTTGGACGGTGCCAACGGCTGGCGCGACGAGGACAACTACGTCGCCCGCCTGCACTCGCCCTGGTCGGGCATCCAGCTCGATGTCTACACCGACCAGGAGGCCTTCCAGGTCTACTCGTGCGGTGGCCAGAACGGCTCCATGGCCCTGAAGAAGACCCAGGGTCTCTTTGGTGACAACAGCACCCCTCCCAAGTTCCCGCGCACCATCCCGCAGTACGGCTGCCTGGTCATGGAGGTCGAGGACTGGATTGACGGCATCAACCAGCCCGAGTGGGGTCGCGCCGACAAGCAGATCTTCGCCCCGGCGATGCGCCGTTCGAGCTGCAGGCCACCTACAAGTTCAGCATCAACACCGCGACGACGCCCGTCTAAGTGGTGAGAAGACCAGAAGATGGAAGAAGGAAAAGGAAAAAGAAAAAACACAAGAAAAATGAAGCTGCGGGGGGAGATACCTTTAATTTTGGATTTTTTTGTTGAATATTATTTTTGGAATATATATTTCCTTGGATTAGTTTACGAGCTGGTGATTGGGTTGTTAATACATCCTTTGTATAGGATATAATGTTACGATGCCGGTTTTGCCTTTCTAGTGCATTTTGTATTCGACCACCTTCGCAAACAAGCAATCGAATTCAAATTGGTTCTCTTTCATCCGTTTGTTGACTTCGTCCGACTTACACAGGGGCCTGCCAGTCTTGGCTCTTGGCGCAATGGCCCAGTGGATCGGTGCTGGACACCAAAGCGCAACACCGCTAAACTTCACCGAGTTACCCCACTGTAACCCACGGCGCGTCACAAACCAAAACGACGCGTTAATTGGTTTTCGATTTTGACGACTGCTACATCTCATCACCATTCTACGACGTGCAACGTGCAGTCTGCAACAGGCAAATTCTCTTACTCTACCACAGAAAATGAACGACCAATCGTCTACCGTCACTATCCACCCGCGGACTGCGGCCGCTGATACCGCCGCCGCTGCCACAGCACCCAACGCCCTGCCCACACTTTTGCAGACACCAGCTGGCCTCGCACTTCTCGAGCTCCAGGGCACAATAAACCTACCAGAGGCGCCAAGAAACGACAACGACGACGACGACGACGATGACCAAGAGCCTGCAGAGTCACCACGTCAGACGGTCCCAATTGGCCGTCTCGAATTCCCCGACTACGACCCGGCAGCAGGCGCCGACAGCACAGGCTGGATGCGCCGCGTCCATCTCTACGTGGGTCCGCACCAGCGTTTGACCGGCGAAGTCAAGAAGCTGCCGCGACCGCTCGCTGTTGTACGGAGGAAGCAGTCTAGCGACAATTCTGCAGCAAACGAAGCTGATCTTGAGGTTGTCGAGGTCATTCACTACAAACTGCTCTTCTCGCAACGACCTGAGCCCATGACAGAGTCGGCATTCTAGAAAGATGGCGACGAGCAGATGGGGAAGGGAGAGCGGAATATGCCTACAAAGGCCAGGCGAGGGTATTGCATCAGCAAGAAGATGTACGATAGCAAGGTAGCGTAACGAAATTTCATGATCATGCATTAGGGTCTTCTATTTTGATTATCTCCCGTCCACCTACACAGGCTGCGCTGCCCGTGTCCGGCCGAGACCGTCTTTGCCGTAAAAGTCCATCGGATACACGCCGCCCACATCGCCGTCGGGCGCCCGCGCCCATGCGTCGTCCCGCTCACCCAACGCCAGCAGCGCCTCGTACGGTGTCAACAGTGGCCGCGGGAAGGCATAGCCCCAGTCGATACTGAGACGTGGGCACGCCACCTGCACCCAGCACTCGACGTCCTGGCTCATGCGCGCCAGCTTGTGCGGCAAAATCTCGGACAGCAGCAGCGTCACGAACGGAATACCGCGCTCCTTGAGTCGCTTCTCGATGGCTGCCAGAGTATGCGGGTTGCCCTGCCGGCCGAGCGAGCCCAGAATCAGACCCCACGACTGCGCGGTCTTGGCCGTACGGATGGCTGACCGTCGCAGGTCCTGCATCTCTGTGTGGCCGTACGTCTCGCGTGTCAGCTTGCGCGCATAGGGGTCGTAGCGGTAGGCCGGCATCGTGGGGTTGTGGATCATGATGCTCTCGAGATGGAAGCGGCCGTCGCCGAGGTACAGGATAACCAGATTGTCGTCCTCTTCGGTGGTCTTGTCCGACAAGTTCGGCGATGTGCAGCCTAGGATCTCACCGCGCGACAATGGCGCAATTTGTGGTACCATCACACGGAACCCCGCCCGCTCCAGGGTTGGCTTTACACCGTGGATGGTGGCGTTGAACTGGATCGTGCCGACTAGGGCCAGCGTCGTTGGCTTGGACGGGTCCTGCAGCAGATTGCGCTCGAGCGTTGCCAGCAGGTGCGCCGTGTCGATGCGAATGTCCACAAACACGTACAGTGTTTTTATTTGGGTCACGTCCACAGGAATCAGACAACTGTGAGCGTAGTGTACCAACAGATCACAGCCAAGGGCACGTGCTGTGTAGTCATCGATACAGCATGCACCATACGTCACATCGCCCATGATCAAAGTGTCGATGCCGGGGCAGAACTGCTGCAGAATATCCGAGATGGTCGTCGCAAACAGCAGTAGACCTTCGGGCATCTGGAGTGCCACACGCTTAGCACCCAGCGTCCGGATGCGGTGGATCGTCTTGGGCACCTCGAACGAGTAGTTTGGTGGCAGCAGGGCCACAGCCTCGAGCAAGGCCGGGTCGTTGGCCAGCTCCGGTGGCACCTGGTTCAAAAAGCCGTGGTGGTCTCCGTGCCGGGCGGTTGACTGGTTATGTTAGTACAAATAGATAGTGTACAAGCGATAATAGGTCTCTTCCACCGCCGGTGTTCACTCACCAACTGCTCCGCTGTCTTCCACACTCAGGCCCGCGTTCTTGGCCACTTCAGCCGCCGCTCGGCGCCCAATGAATCGTTTCTTGGGCTGCTTCAGTGCCGGCTTGTCCGGGTTGTCGCCAGCTGCCGAGTCTGTTACTTGTGCCGCCGCATTCTTTGTAAAATCTGTTTCTCCACTTGGTACCTCGGCCTCTTGTTGTGGTGGTGATGCTGGTGCTGGTGTGTCGTCTGATTCTTTTGATTCTTTCGACCCGGTTGTCGTCTCTGCTGCTGCTTGCTCGGCGAGAGCCTTCTCCAAGTCCTCCTCTCTGTGCTGCTCCTCAATCTCGGCCGCTAGGCCAATATCTGTCGCTGCTCTGTCTTCCTCCATTATAAAATGCTGTGAATGTGAATGTGAACTGAAAAAAAGATCGTGAGATTGCTTACAGCCTGACGTTCATCGCCTCTTTCCATATGCGATGAGGTTTTGCTAGCCTTGCGATGATAGGCTGGCAGCTGCCGGCAGCTGCCAAGGTGGCGACCCGAAGCAGAGTCTCAAAAAGTTTGGCTTCTGAGAGGTACTCCACTTATATTTGACGCGGGGCATTCTGTCTGGACCCCGTTTTTATTCGATGCCCTACTCAATTCTGGTCACATGACATCTCTGACCAGCTGGGTGCACGGACCAAGTCAACCTGTCGACAAGCCCTATCATTATGTAAGCCCACCACGAGCGACCACAACATTATCCAAGCCAGTGTGGTTTGTGGTGGGCTAGCCCCGGCGTGCAGAGATTCTCCGGTACGAAACTTTTTTCTGCCTCCACGCAAAATTAGTAGCGAAAAAAAATAACACTTTCCACACCAATTCTCCCCCCTTCGCGAGGTTTTGCACCATTCCATTCCGCCCCAACTCCATCCCGACAAACAAAAAAAAACAGAATCACCGACTTTCTGTTCCTCGCGATCTTTTCTCTTTTTTCTTTTCAACTCAACCGAAAGGGAATCCCCAGAAACGACCGCCCAGCATGAAGGTTCGTTAATATCTTCAGTTGCTCTCCATCTACATCGACGACAAAACATCCCAGACGACGAACGAAGCAACAAGAAGCCGGAAAGCAGCAGCACGTCGAACACAAGAGCAAAGCAGACCGACGGCTGGAGGAAATATTTGTGTGCCATGTGCCCTTGTCACGATCATGGGATCAATGGACTGTCCAACCGACGAGACGTTTCTGCAAGAGACGAGAGACCCACGACGAAAATTCGACGACAAACTGACGGCACCTAATCTCGAATGTGACGGACACCGACCAGGACTCGACAACCTTTCGGACAGACACGAGGATGAGGGAACACATGGCAAAAAATATTCTCTCGGCTGCACGGCTGTCTCGCTGTTGTGCTACTGCTTTTCTGCTCTTCTGCTTTTCTGACGCTGGGGTGGTGCCGTTGACATTTTTATGTCGAATTGCATTATACTAACCTACGTTCTCTTTGCAGTTGAACATTTCCAACCCGGCGACCGGTGCGCAGAAGCTGATCGACATTGAGGATGAGCGCAAGCTCGCTGTCTTCATGGAGCGTCGGGTGCGTAACTTTTCCCTCCCCCAACTGAATCGACGACTTCGGGCGGCGTGAATTCGATTTCGAAACACAACGCACACACACACGCAAACAGGAATGGAAAGACTAACCTTTTCCTACAGATGGGTGCCGAGGTCCCCGCCGACACTCTTGGCGACGAGTGGAAGGGCTACATTGTCCGCATCACCGGTGGCAACGACAAGCAGGGTTTCCCCATGAAGCAGGGTGTCCTGCAGCCCACCCGTGTCCGTCTCCTGCTTTCTGACGGCCACTCCTGCTACCGCCCCCGCCGGTCCGGCGAGCGCAAGCGCAAGTCGGTCCGCGGCTGCATCGTCAGCGCTGATCTGTCCGTCCTGGCTCTGTCCATTGCCAAGCAGGGCGAGTCCGACATCCCCGGCCTGACCGACGTTGTCCACCCCAAGCGCCTGGGTCCCAAGCGTGCCCGCAAGATCCAGAAGTTCTTCGGCCTGTCCAAGGAGGACGATGTCCGGAAATACGTCATTCGCCGTGAGGTCCAGCCCAAGGGCGAGGGCAAGAAGCCTTACACCAAGGCCCCCAAGATTCAGCGCCTGATCACCCCCAGCGCCTGCAGCACAAGCGTCACCTGATTGCCCTGAAGCGTCGCCAGAACGAGAAGGTCAAGGACGAGGCCGTACGTACCACCACCACTACCCGCTGTCTTTTTCTATACATGAAATTGCTCATCGCTAACCTTTAAACAGAACGAGTACGCCCAGATCCTGGCCAAGCGTGTCCAGGAGGCCAAGGCACAGAAGGCCGACCTGCGCAAGCGGCGCGCGAGCTCCCACAAGTAAATCGACTTAGACGACAGCATGCGACGCTCCTGACGAACCTCTTCTTTCTCTCATCGAGATGAGGAGGGGAGTATGGGAGTGAAGTAAGAAAGGGAAAAAGAAGGGACCAAAAATAAAGCAAGGAGAGAGACGAAATTTCCGAAACGAAAAAGTTGTCCTTTTCCACTACTTCTAGGGCGTTTTTTATTCCTCTTTTTTTTAATGTTGTTTATGGATTGATTTACTTTGTGTCATACTCACGTTTCCGGGTGCGAGAGGGTTTTTTTAAGGAAGGGAGGAAAAGAGGGCCACGGCAATGGATTCTTTTTTTTTTTGTGTTTTTCAAGAGAAACTTGCAAAGAGCCTTTTCGTGATGGGGAAACAAAAAGAAGGGGAGGAAGGGCAAGGGGCCGCTCGTGGTTGAAGGTCCGAACCGGTGGGACAAAACTCAAAAACTCCTTCGCGGCTCGCAGTGGTATTTTTGTTTTTGTTTGCGGCCGCGGGGAGGAAAAAGACTGCATATATGTGCTGCACGAAGGCTCATCTCATGTCTTCGTGTAGTATTTTCTTGTCTTGGTGTAGGCTGTGATCTGTGTTCTCTCCCATGTGGGCACAGTCAAAAATATTATGGGCAACAAAAAAAAAAATCAAAAGGTTATTTCAAATTTATTTCGGCTCTTTCTGTGACATTGATATGACATACTCTTGGGGCCCCTTCTTAACCACGAACTCTCAGAGTATCGATACGAAGCTGATGCCAGTCGATGTAGTGACAATACTTCTCGCCCAAAGTACGGATTCTTTGACAACGCCCGACAACAGTATCGAATACGACGCACAGCACGCAGCACATAACTCACAACTCACAAGACGGAGTATGAACATGATCATGATATAACTGCAAGTATTTAACTGCTCTTTATTAATCCGGGTAAGCCAATTCTATTTTTGGTTGTGGTGTTCGCATTCAATAGCGATCTGTTATGATGATGTACTCCTATGATATGTAGCAAAAAAGAGAAAAAAAGAAGGAAACGAACGGAGGAAAATAAATCAAAATGCAATAAACAAAAGCAAACGGCCACCTCCAAATCTCATCTTGTACCAACTTAACTTAGACGGGCACATTTCTGAAGAGATAGCTGACACTCTCGCCGTTGTGTGTGCGGCGAATGGACTCGGCAATGGTGCTGCTGACGTCGATGACCTTGATCTTGGGGCAGCGCTCTTGCTTGTCGCCGAGAGGGACGTGTTGGTGACGACGACCTGGGACAGGCAGCTCTTGTTGATGGTGTCAACAGCGCCACCGCTCAGAATACCGTGGGTCTGAAGAAGTCAGCTTTGTTTCAATACGGCACGGCGGAAATGAATGATGCGTGTTAAGACTTACCACAATGGCAATGACCTCGCGAGCGCCGTGCTCCTTAAGTGTGGCGGCAGCCTGTATCTGTGTTAGCATAGTGTCCCATGTAGTTACCAGGATGCCTCCGGGTATCTTACCTTTGCGAGGGTACCGCAAGTGTCGGCCATGTCGTCCACCAGAATGGCAACCTTGCCCTGGACATCACCGACCAAATACCATGCGGCCGACCACGTTGGGCCGCGGCCGCTCCTTGTGGATCAGAGCAAAGGCCATCTCCAGGCCATCGGCAATGGACGTGGCACGCTTGGCACCGCCAGCGTCGGGGCTGACAATGACGGTCTCGTCGCGCTGCAGGTTGGGTTCTCACGAATAAAACGCAGAACGCTGGGCTCGGCGTAGAGGTTGTCGACGGGCACAGAGAAGAAGCCCTGGATCTGTGAGGCGTGCAGGTCCATGGTGATGACGTGGAGCAACCGGCGGTCTCGAGCATGTTGGCGATGAGCTTGGCGGAGATGGGGGCGCGGCTCTTGTCCTTCTTGTCCTGGCGAGCGTAGGGGAAGTTGGGACGACGGCGGTGATGCGGCGAGCCGAAGCGGTACGGCACTATATTGTTAGAAAGGGAGCTGGGAACTAGGGTTGTCTTTGGACAAAACATACAGCATGGATCATGATGAGAAGCTCCATCAGGCCGTCGTTGATGTCACCGGGAGCGGTGGACTGGAGAATAAAGACTGGCCAGGGAGTTAGCAAGATACACAGGACTATGTCATAAGATAAGAAATAAAGAATATAGACGTACCATCCTCATCTCTAACAGACTCGCCGATGGTGACGCTCTTTAGGAATGTTAAACTTTGTTCATATCACATCTCATCGCATATAATTGACAAGACAGGAGGGAGCTTACGGTCTCCTGGTTCGAGTAGTTCAAACCTGTAATATGTTAGCAATTTATTCAAAGAGATATTGCATATGAGATATTTGAAAATAAAAAGGATTCAACATACTCAGAGTTTTTGCGGGCTCAATGCCGAGGCTGTGGGATGCATATTATATTAGCAGATGCACAGGAGAGGCCATACATGACCACAGGAAGCGGATGCGACGTTGGCATCGTTGTCGAGATATCCGTCACTCAGGAAAGCATGAAGCAAAAAGCTCCTTACCGGTCAGCCACCAGACGGGTCAGCATGGGGTGGCTGTTGCCCGACAGCAGCTTGATCTCGTTGGCGGTGTCACCCATCGTGAATGCTGTGAGAAGGATGTGAAGGGGTTTGAATAGAAGAAGAGAAAGAAGAAGAGAAAAGAAGAAGAGAAAAGGCGGCAGAAGACCGAATCGGATTTGTTCTCAACTATCGTCTTTCTCAGAGAGGCGTATGCGATCCCGTATCGGGGGGGGGGGAGTTGTAAAGTGAAAACTGTGTGGGCGCCGAAGCAAAAGAAAGTGAGGTCCCTGCTTGTGACGGCAAATCGTCCTAAACGCAAAATTTCAATGATAGAAAAAGAGGCTGCATGAGGTAAGACAGAGCCTTTTGCCTTTTGCCGTTTGCACCTCAACGCGGCTGCAGACGGGTCGAATTGCATGTGGCCCATGTGGGGTGAAAAAGATTTCTGGCGACTAGCGTTTCCCGTGATATGACACGTGATCTCCACCGTTCTGACTGACTGCCAAGAGCTCACAAATGAGCACCCAAAATACCACTACTGTGCCGCATTGCATACTTTGGCTCACAGGACCTCTCCATCTATCTTTAGTTTCATCCGTGTACGACGTACGTCTCCCGAACGGAGTTCCTTTGGGAAGCTGGGAAGGTGGTGAGAGCATGCGAACCTGGAGTGACAGATCGGGGAAAATCGCTACGTCTGATTGGCTGACCGGCTTTGAGTTTTTGAAGAAGAATAAGTGGGTCTCGCCTTTCCAGTATTGCGGAGGGGCCGGTCTCTCACTTTCTTTGCAGTGTCTCTGTCATCTGCGCCTCAGGACTTCTGGAATAAAGTGGAAAGCTATTAGAATGCGTCTGCCTCGCCTTTCGTCATCGGCGCCAACGGTTCCCCCATACTCCGTACACTACCGTACTTCTTTAGAAGAACCATCACCTGCCACCACCACCCATCAAGCAATCGTCGAGCAAACATCAAACAATTCCATCTACCGCTTTTCGATCTATTGCTTCTCAAACGCATCCATCTTTGCGACGCATCTCTCCACGTCTCCATAATCGACTTCTTTCGAACCTTCTCCTCCACATCTACCTCTCCACCATCAACATGAAGCCCGCTTCGGTTTTCGCCATCTTCTCGCTCGCCCTTGGCGCAGCGGCCGTCGACCTCAAGAAGCAGGTCGTCATCACCTACGAGAGCAACACGCCCGACTGGGTGCTCACCGAGGCCAAGGACGCGATTGTCAACGCCGGCGGCGTCATTACACACGAGTACAACCTGATTAAGGGTTTCGCTGCGACAGCGGGCGCCAAGGTGCTCGAGTCTGTCCAGACAATGGGCAGCAAGTACCAGGCCCTGATTGAAGAGGACAAGGTCGTGTCGGTCGAGTAGGCGGTGGCTCGGTCAATCGACAGACCGACGCGACATCAACGAGCTCGATAAAAAGTCGATGGTACGATACGGTGCCAGAATGGCCATCTACATTTGACTGCTACGGCACATGATCACAGGATGGGCCCTTGGACATTTGCTTTCTTTTCCCTTCTTTGTCTTTTGGTTGCGACAACATTGATATCATCTCTGCGTTTGCTTTTTTACTTGGGTGTATTGGCGTACTTTGTCTATATAGGCCGGAAACTACAACAACAAAATAATCAGGAATACAAGACATTCGTTTTACTCTTTGGTATCTACACAGTACGTGATCCTCGTAATGAAAGTAAGCTGGTCTTGCACAAAGATTATATCCGTATATGAATGCACCGGAATCGGCCCAGACAAGTTGGTGAACACCCTCTCGATCCAAACACGCTATGCAGCGTCTCCTTCCGCAAGGACCATATTGTCCGCTTTGTTTCTCCGCGATGCAGCCGCACAGGCATTCTCTGAGCGTTTTCAGTCACTTTGTCCGTCATTTTGTCAGGCATTTTTCAGGCATATTCACGCATTTTACCAGGCCAGTTCATCCCTTCATCTCGCATCAACCCTGGGCTGTGGAGACGAAATGCAACCCAGGGAGGAGATGTGCACTGTTTGCCACTGGAGGATGCCACGATGTAGCGTTGGAAACAAATGTGAAAGCTTTCTTAAGAGTGCCCAAGAAATGGCTGGTTGTTCGTCGACTTTATATCTCTCATCTGGCTCAGTTCGACTGCTCACGCTCAACTCAATTTATTAAGCAGGCACTCACGCACTCGCATCGCATGGAATGCGCCTTCCCGCTGTGTGTTGGCGGCTCGTGCCTGATACACGGCTGGCGGGGCGGCAGTTTATGCACAGCGTTCTCGGGGCCTGGATTGGGTGAATTATCAAGTAGGCGTCGACTGCCAGACTGCCTCACTGCCTTCTGTAATGCTCCGTAAATTCCCACCCACACCTCATTGGGCAGGCGCACGTCCCGCAGGTAAAGTTGCGTCTTTGCGACGATCCCAGGGGTCTGGCTTCTTTCCTCTTTGCGAGTGGGCTGGTCTCGGTTGTCACTTCCCTGCGCATTTTGGAGTAAAAAGGTACGCGCCTTCCTCTTCAGACAGCTGCCGCTAGCGTGTGTCATTTCGCATAGCGGAGCAGGTCTGAAGCTTCGTTTCTCCTTCGTTTCGCTCCCTTTTCTATGTTGCTCCCTTTCTCGATCTCCCTTTTCTCTGTACGACGTACGGAGTGTGTTTTCCCATCCTCCCTGCAACTGGCAAGGGACACACTCGCTCCAAACAGCGCACAGAGACTCGCTGACGTGCAGCAAGCCGCCCGCGAACGAAACGACTCGAGATCCGCGCTCTCTGCCTATTTTGGCTGTCTCGACTTTTGGATTTCATCCCAACTCACACCTCGCAACTCACAACTCTCCTTATTCTTCACGCTCTTCACGTTTCACGTTTGCTTTTTTCGACTTTGCAGCCTTTCGATCTTGCATTGCAGATGGACAACTACGACTCTTAGCGGTCGCTACCATGTTTTGTTTGCCCACTCTCATTTAGCATATCTTTTCGACCACATCAATACATCAACATCACGACTTCTCGACTTCTCGACAGCCCCCGCCTGATTTCCGAATTCTCTACAGCCTCCTTGGCTGACCGAACACACCTCCCTGACGATACACATACTCCCCTTTCTCCCCCTCAACTCACAATGCCGCAACAGCAGCAGCAGCCCATCAGCCGGGCCGGCCAAGCTGCCCTCCTGACATGGGTCAACACCTTCTCTCTCGACCGCCGTGTCGACCGCCTGGAAGATTTGGCCGATGCCCACGTCTTTGCCCAAATGCTGCACGACCTCGACCCGGAGTACGACCCAGACGAGCTCGAACAGAACGCCGGCTCGTCAGCCTGGCTCACCAACAAGCGCAACATCCAGTCCGTCTTCAAGGCACTCACAAAATACATTATCCACAAGGACGGCAGCGGCGCCATTGATTTCCTGCCACGCACGATCGATGTTCGCGCCGTTTCCGACAACCTGAACGCAGAGGGCATTGCCCAGCTGGTGGCCATTTTCACGACGGCCGCCATGCTCGGCGAGCACAACACCAAATACATCCCCGTCATGCGCAAGAACTTGACGACGAGCGAGCAGGCCGAGATTATGACGATCCTGCAGCGGAAAGACGAAGAGCGCCAGCGGCTGGTCGACAGCGGTGCCGATGCCTCGGTGGACGAAGCCACAGCCGCACTCGACCCGGGGCTGGTGGCCGAGGCCCAGCTGGCCACGCTGGCCTCAGACTACGATCGACTCTCGAAGAAACTCGCCGACACCAACACACGCCTCGAACACCTTCAGATCTCGTACGAAGTCATTAAAGAAGACTTGGAGCGGAAAGAGAAGGAGCTGGACCTCGAGCGCCAGAAACACGGCGCCAGCGAGTCGCAACTCATCAAGGATCTGCAAGAGAAGCTGCGCGAGCAGGACGACCTCATCAGCAACCAGGAGGGTCAGGCCGAGGACGACCGCCAAACAAAGCAGCGGCTGGCCCAAGAGAACAGCCAGCTGTCCCGGAAAGCCGTCCTAGTGGAACAGCTGCAGGACCAGGTGCAGGAACTCAAGCATGCCAACGACGACCTCAGCAAAAAGGCCAACACAATCGACCGGTACAAGCAGAAGCTCGAGGCACAGCGCGGGCTCGAGATGCGCCTTGAAGAGGCTCTCTATGAGGTCGGCCAGAACAAGGAGGCGCTCAAGGAGTTTGAAGCTCTGCAAAGACGCAACAACCAGCAACAAGCCACCATCGAACGTTTCCGTGAAATGGTGTCTGGGCTCGAGCAGCAGATCGAGGACAACCGCATCCAAAAGACAGCACTCGAAGCAGATATCTACGCCGTCCACGCACAGCTCGAGAGCCTCAAGGACCAGAACCAGATGAGCGAGGTGCGCATCGCCGAGCTCGAACAGCAACTCCTGCAAGGCACCGGCAGCACGCTCCCGACAAGCCCGGGCGGCTCCAAGGCGACCTTCAACTTGGAGGAAGAGCTCCAGCACACCGACGATCCTGCCTCTGCCTATACTTTGGAAATTGCACGCCTACGCGCCGAGAACAACCTGCTGCGCAGCAACGTCAATGTCGGCTCCGAGAATGACCGTCTACGTGCTGACCTCGAGATTTCAAAAACAAAAGAAGAGCTGGCCCGCAAAAAGTACAACGACATCTTTGAGAAGCACACACTTCTGGAAGCACAGATGCAGGCCCTGGCGAGCGGTGCCACGGGTGAAGGCAGCCCGCTCTGGATCGAAGCCCAGAAGAAGCTCCAGGACACTGCTTCGGAACTCGACCGCCACAAGAATGTCTCGCGTGAGCTGGAAAATCAGGTCGCCGACAAGCACCGTGAAATGTTGCGCCTGCGTGCCGATCTGGGCGCTGTCGGTAAAGGCTCGGTCGATGCTCTCGAAGAACTCAAGTCAACGGATGCTCTGATTTCCGAGTCCCTCAAGAAGGAGCTCGAGTCGCTACGCACCGACTTCCGGTCGCTGCAAATGGACAATGAGCAGCAGCAGAAGCATCTCATCGAGGCGCTCGTCTCTAAGGAGGAACTGCGCAAGACGATGGGTACAGGAGCAGCCACCACCACTGACGACAAAGATAAATCACTACCCTCGCCAACGGCAGCCACAGCAGCCACAACAGCAGCAACGGGCGAGGCAGAGGAGCAGCACCGCAAGACGGCCGAGATGAACGAGAAGCTGCGCACCGCCATGAAGCAGCTCAAGAAGCAATACGACATTGCCGACCAAGAACGGACCGAGCTCCAGAAGAAGGTCAAGGCCGCCGAAGCCGCTGGCTCATCTTCTGGAAGTGGTGCTTCGGGTGCCATGGCCGCCGCCTATGCCGCCCAGCGTGCTGCCCAGGACAAGGTCATCAAGAACCTGCAGCGCGAGAACGCCATGATCACGACGGCGTGGTACGACCTGACCAGCCGGCTGCAGAGCAACCACGTCGTTCTACAGCGCCGGCAGGATGCGCCCAAGAGCTGGCTCAACAAGCAGCGGCAGCTGGTGAATGCAACACCACGAAAGTAGCAAGTTCAAGATCAAGACTGCCACAAGACGCTGCATACGCCACCGGCGTCGCGAACGTCGCAAACGACAGCTTCGGTGCAGTAGGATTTGTCTCCGTTGATGTCGCCAGTTTTGACCTCCAGCGAGTTTCTAACATCAGTGTCCCTGTCGTCCACACAGTCATTGTTGTCCCCATATATATCCCCATCGACATGGAACCAGACCGCTGACAAGATGCCTCCCTTCCGCCTTTGGGAAAACCATCTGCTGATGAGAACGTATGCATTCTGGCACGGTGTTATAAAACGTTTTTGTGCTGGAGGCCACACGATAACTGTTCTGGGGCTTTTACGAAGTCGACAGCAGAAACAATGATGGCAACATTGTGCTTGCACAGCTTTGTTTACAATCACTTTGACGACACGCTGGCATCGCCAACAGCTACCTCTTTTTTAGAGAGCGTACGTATTATAGAGTACTACAGGAGCATATTTGCTGGGGTTTCTTTTTTGTTTTTGTTATTCTTATTCTTCTCGCATTTCTATGGGCGGATCACTTCTTCTTTTGCTCTCTACTTTATACTTTTCATTTGTCTCTTAGCCTTTGCCTTTCTTGCACTTTTCCTTTACTGCTTTTCTTTGCTTGCGTCCCATTTCACGAACCGTTTCAAAGAAGATATACCCCCTTCCCTTTTTATTTTACATTTCCGTGTTTCTTCTTTAAGCCAGTTTATATCATTCAACCCGAGACTTCTTTTTTTCTAAGTACTTTACTGTTACTTAGTGAGTAGACTGGAATGCACCTTGGTTAAATTAACAGTAGTATATTGTGCCTTCTGAAGAGACAAAAACCTGTCCCAGGCTGCACCCCGGAACAAGAAGTGTCTTCTTGGAAAGGACTGGACTATGTGTGTTATGTATGCATCAAAAAGAATCTATCTAAACTGTCGCGAAACTCCCCTCCCTTTCCTTTGCTTTGTGTCCCATGCCGCTGTAGTAGCAAAAAGAACTGGCAAAGACATCAAAGAGATAAAAAGATAATAAACAAAGTATAAGACATGAAGCCGAAGAGAAAAAAAGGTTCATCGGGGGAAAACGGGGAGCGAGACAGGGGGAAGATATAAAAGGGAAAATAGGAAACAAAACAAGCAGAGCAATAAAGCAGCAAACTCGAAAAAAATCAGCAGTAAACGATAACAAGAAAAAACAATCAACGCATTCAGCGTACAACTCTCAACTCCCAACTCTCTTCTCCTTTTCTCCTTTCTCTCTTGCCGCATCACGCGAAACCAAAGTACTCGTTGCCGGCTGTAATCGCCTTGAGCAGCTGAGAACGCATCGCGTCATAGCTCTCGTATTCGGGCAAGTCGAGCTCTGAGAAAAAGGGGTTAGCAGATGTACAAAACAAAATAAAACAAAATTAAGCCTATATAAGAGGGGAAAACTCACGGTTAAAGCACGTGTGCGAGCTGGGCAGGCGGTCCTTATGGCCGTAGTCACGGTGAATGTTGAAGCGGTTGATACCGTTCATGCCCTCCAGCTCCTTGAAGCCGTTGAGCGGCACCTTGGACGTGCCCGTCACGAACTGGAGCAGCTTCGCGCGCTCCTCCTTGTCAAACGACCGTACCGCCCGCCAGAACCACTGGATCTGCGGCGCACCGCCGCTGTAGTTGTGGTACTCCGTGTTGCCACGCCAGTCGTCGATATCGATATCGGGCAGACCGGAAATGAGCAGCTCGAGTTCTTGTTCGGTAAAGATGGAAATCAGCTCCGCAGGGATAATGTCGTGGAAGCCCTTGAGGAACTCGCCCATTTGGTCCTTGACGGACGCCAGCAGCTTGTGCTCGACCACCAGGCGCACATAGTCGTGCTTGTTCTCCTCGGTGACGGTCACGTCGCGACCATTAGGGATCAGGTCCACGACCTTGGTGGCGCCAAACTCGTCGTCCACAACCGAGAACGTCTCCGTAATCACATCCGTAATGTCGTTCTCCAGCATCCACACCAGCGACTTGTAGTACTCGGGTCAAACGACTCCATGTCCTTGACCGACACCGGCTTGCCCAGGATGCGCTTGTACACGGCACGGCTGAAGTAGCACTCCAGAAGGCGTCCCTCGTACAGGGCCTTGCCGATGATGCGGCCGATAAACTTGAAGAACATCAAGTGCTCGTCGTTGATGCCACTGAGCTTGTTGGGATGGAAGGTTGTGCGATCCGACGACACGGGGATGAACAGGGCGTAGTTCGGATCGAACATCTGGCGCGAGAGCACCTGGAACCACTCGCGGGTCACACCGCCAGCGTCGACACCCTCCTCGCCGTGGAACCGGATGTTGAGCTTGCCATACTTCATCTCGTCGCCGGACTTGAAGTAGAGCGAGCGGAACGAGTCGTGGAACACCTGGTCACGGCGCACAGAGAGCTGCAGCGGCGGGAACACGGGCCGCTGCTGCTGGGTGCCCGTCTTGGCGTGCACGCTGCGGTTAAAGTAGTTGCGCTTGTTGTCAAACTCAAGCACCTTGGGGTTCTTGACCAGCAGCGAGAACGTGCCCGACATGAGCTTGGGGTTGTTGCGCACAAGCTCGTTGAGGATGCGGCGGTGGTCCTCCGTGAAACGGAAGAACAGGTCATACTGAGGGCGGGACTCGGGCGGAGGGCTAGACAAGAGCAGCATGTTGTCTGTCTCCTCCTTCTCCTTGTCCTTGCTGTCCTTGCTGTCCTTGTCCTTGCCGCTTAGTGTAATGCTCTGCGACAACTGCTGGGTGGAAGCAGCCTCCGTGGATTCGGGCAGGTTGGCATTCTTGCAAACGACCATCAGCGACTCAATGAGTGGCAACAATATGGTCGCCACGTTGAGCATACTGTCCCGCTGGCGGATAGCACTCAGGCACGAGCTCAGGCGGCCCCACATCTTGACAAATGTGGCGTTGTGATAGAGGCTACCCATGTAGTCCTCCTCGTCCACGGTCGAGTTGCTGTTTGTGCTGTGGTCCTTGTCGGCCTCCGCCTTTTTGGCCTGCACGCCAAAGAGGTGGTCTAGTGCCGTTAGCACGCGCAGCAACTTGTTCTGCTCGGCGGCGCCAGGTGAGAACTTGGCCAGCGCAATGCCCTGAATCTCTGTGCCCGTCTCGGCTGCCTCAATATACGGCAGCAGCTCGTCAAGGTCGCGGAGGATGTTGTCACTGAGGGTCTTAGCTTGGCGAGCAAGCTCTTTGCCGAAGCGCTGCTTGGTGCCCTCGATGCAGGACAGGTTCTTGATCGTCGAGATGGTGTTCTGGAATGTCTTGGAGCTACACTCACGCGCAACAAAGATATTGACAACGAGAGACAGGTTGTGGTACGGAATAAAGGGTGTCACGAGCTCGGGCTCCTTGGTCACGGGCTTCTCGGTCGTGCTGGCAACTGCGGTTGTTGGCTTGGATGCAGATGCCGAGCCTTCTCCAGCGTTCGTACCATCAGTCGCTGCGACTGTGGTAGTCGCTGCTTCAGATGTGTTGGTGTCTGCAGGAGCTGCGCTAGTGGAAGAGGATGCGGCGGCAGCATCAGGATCGGCGGCAGAAGCAGAAGTGGCTGCTTCTCCGCTCTCGGCATCCTTGCTCTCCTTGTCTTTGGGGGCATCCTTGGCTTCCGCCTCTTTCTTGCGCTTCTCCTCCTCTGCCAGTTCACGGCGACGGCGCTCACGCTCAAGAGCCTGAAGAGGCTGCGTCACACGGTTGAGGAGCTCGGCAAGAAGCTGCATGACAGATGAGCTCTCCATGACGAGGTCCTTCTCGAGCAGCAGCAGCAACGAGTTGATGCCGAAGCGCGAGGCCTTGGACTGGATACCCTTGGCCTTGCGGCTACCAAACGGTTTCCGAAGAGAGGCACCAATAAAGTCGTGCTCGGACAGGAACAAGGGTGGGATATGCTGGTTGCGGCTGCAAAGGTCCACAAGGAGGTCTAGGCCTTGCTGCACGATCAGCAGCGGCGAGCTGTCGAGGTGTGTAGCCGTGTGGGGGACCGGGCCAGCAAGAGATGCGCTGGTGGCCGTCCGCTTAAGACTGCCGCCAGTGCCGGGTGTGGCTGTAACGGCACCCGAGCCAGCGCCGCCTGTCTTTGCATCCTTCTCCTTATCCTTTGGCGGCTGTCTCGCCTTAGCAGAAAGCTGGTTGAAGCACCGCTCGACGGCGTCCATGTCCGAGCTTCCATCTTGCAGGATCTGAAGGAGCGTGCTGATTATCTCGAGGCGGCTCTGTCTGTTCTGGCACAGATCGATGAACAGGTTGAAGAGGCAAGTCCGGGTGGTACCCAGCTGCGTCACAAACATGAGACGAAGCAGAGTGGCCACTCCAGACCGATCCATCATTTGCACCACAGGGCGACGCTCAAACTTGGCCACCAAGTTGCTACCACCAGCAGACTCACCTGCGCGGCCTGGTGCGCCGGCAGCAGGATCGTTGGCGCGCTCGCCGTGGCCGCGGCCCTGCTCCTCACGCAAGCGGGGGGCCCGATGTGCTACCACCGGCTGGTCCTGCTCGAGCAGGCTGCGTGCATGGGCTGCCATCTCTGGCGGCAGGCGATCAAAGAGTTCTTCGCCCTGCTCGCGCAAAATCTCGTTACGAAGATGCGGCGGGAAGGACATGAGAATGCTTGCTGTGTCCATCTCCTCCTGCGCTGCGTTGTCAGCCGCGGCGGCGTTGCCGACCTGGCGACGTTCCTCTTCGCGTTGGCGGCGGCGGAGCTCCTGCTGTTCTTGCTGGACGATATCCAGACGAAGATCATCGGGTAGGGCATCCAGGAACGCGTTGAAGTTCTCGTCTTGAAGCTCGCCAGTTGTCTCGGCCTGCTGCCGCGCCTCGGACCGGCGGGCAGTCAGCGCCTGCGCGATGACTTCTTCGCGGAATTCTTCGGGAAGCGCTTCGAGGTATTCGGGGTCGATGCCGAGGTCGGTGATATCCATTTCGGCTCCACGGATAATGGCCATGACACGCTCTTGGGGCTGCTCTGGCTCTGCAGCGGCAGCCGGGGTCTCGTTGACGCCCTCGGCATCAGCATCAGCAGCCGTTTCGACACCTTCCATGGGCTCAGAAGTGTCTCGGTCGCCTCGTGCATCATCGTTGCCATCTGAATCGTTGTCATTGACAGCGGCTTCAGCGGCAGCAGCGGCAGCTTCGGCAGCAGCGGCAGCAGCAGCCTCGGCGGCAGCCTTCTCTTCCTCTGCTTGCTTCCGGGCGCGCTCTTCAGCCTCTTTAGCTTCGCGCTCTTTCTGCTCCTTCTCTGCACGTTCCTTGCGCTCGGTTTCCTGGCGCTCGAGCTCCAGCTTGCGATCACGCTCCTTGCGCGCTTCTTCCACGCCAGCGGGGACCAGGGCGTGGAGGATGCGAGTGTAGATCGTGGGCGGAGCGCATCCGTGATGCTGGGACCGTACACCATGCGGGCTTCCGATGTCCAGCGGTCGGCTGTTGTCGCAGATCGGAAGGCAATGGCGGCAGCAGGCTCTGTGCTTGCAGACGGGTCACGGCGCGAGTCGGGACCATGGCTGTGATGCATGCGAGCGTCGTGTGGCATAGGCATGCTGACCTCTCTAAGCTCCCCATGAGGTCCTTGTGTAATCTGGAAATGCAATGGATGGCCACGTCCACCACCGAGAGCAGGCAAGTTGTTCATCAGGTCGTTGAGAAGGGCCATAGGATTCTCGGTGTTTGTGAAGATATTCGACGGAATGCCAAGGCGGAACATGGCCGAGGGCCGCTGTCCATCACGAGGGTTGCCGCGAGAACGCCGGAGCATGGGGTTAACACCCTCGTTAACGTTCTGATTCTGGCGGCCACCAGGGCGCTCATTCCGGAAAATATTGAAGTCGGCTGGAAAGGAAACAAAATTAGTAAGAAAGTCGCAAACGCAAACACAAACACTGCTCCCAGAAGACAAAGCCATTATACTTACCACCAAAACGATGGTGACGGTGAATGGGATACGGGTGACCGTGGCCGTGATGGTGGTGATGACGGTGAGGGTCGGCGACCATTGTCTCCCAGGCCATACCTGCGGGGTCTTCGTGGAGCATGGAGTCCTCGTGAGGATAGTCTTGGTCGTAGATGTAGTCTTCCTCGTCCATAGCGTCATCATCCTCATCCTCCTCCTCCTCCTCGACGCCATCTTCGATATAGGGGTCGTCATAGTGGTCGATCTCCACGTCGTCGCCGCCAAATTCAGCAGCGCCCAAGTTACGGACAATCTCGTCGAAGCGGCTCATTCTCTCATCGCTAGGGATGATTTGAACTTGGTGAAGGTGGCCGGCGGGCTCGACCTCGTAGCCGTCGTCGTAGCCGTCGTCGTCGTCGCCCTCGTCATCGTCTTCATCGCTCTCCCACTCAGAGGCACCGTCGTCATCCATGATTTCGTCCTCGTTGAGATCCTCAATGGCCTCTTCGATCTGGTCCTCCATGTCTTCCATGTCTTCGGAGCCGACGTCGTCGCTATCATCCTCGTCATCCTCATCGTCTTCATCGTCGTCACCGTCATCCATGACCAGCTCGACGACGCCAGGCTCACCACTGAGGCCTTCGACGGGACCCATTTCGTCGTCATCCTCGTCGCTGAGGTTTTCTTCGCCATCGTCGGTCATCTCATCGTCGTACTCCATTTCGTCGTCGTACATGTCGTCCTCATGTTCAGAGTCGGAATATTCCTCGTCATCGGGATCGCCACCTTCCAGCATGCCCAGTGAAGAGTTGCGGTACAAGTCGGGGGTCTCCTCGCGGTCATCTTCATTGTCCGAGAGCGAGGACGAAGACATAATGTCGTACTCGATCGTGTCTGCCGAGGCAGTCGATGAGATGATGTTGGCGCGGCTCAGCATAATGGCCGTTGCGGTAAGAACATTGAGAACACGCAGCACGTGCTTCAGGGTTCGCTTAGCACCCGGGAAAGCCAGATCAATGTCGGCAATGGAGTGTGTCAGGGCTGCGAGATAGCCCTTCTCATACATCAGACGCCGCAACTGCATGTAGGAGTGCGATTCTGCATATGGCAGTGCTGAGCGCTCCTTGTCAGCGCCGATCATGGAGGACATGAGCTCGCCCAGAGCAGACATCTTGCCGTAGCGAATATCAATAGGCTCCGACGAGCTGGCCGCCTCTTTATATGCCTTCAGGATGGTGTCGAGAACAAAGCGCCGCACAAACTGGAGGTCCGAGTCCTCATCAAACTCGTAAATGTTCTGTGCTCTGGCGGCGTACTTCTCAGGCGTCTTCTCTACCAAGGCGGTCAAAAGCCGTCTCGCTTGGTCGGCCAGAGCTGCCTTCTTTTTGGCCGCAACAGTCTCCGGCGGAACTGTTTGACCACCAGAGCTGCCCGCGCACAAAATGTCGTTCAGAAGGTAGTTCAACACGCTCGTCCGAGGCTTGACGGGCGTCAAAGTCTGGAGAGCAACACCACGCTTGAAGTTGATGAACTCCATCTTGGACCGCGAGTAGCTGCGAAGAAGCTCGCTCAGGCAGGAGATCAAAAAGGCCCGGAACACGAAGATGGGGTGGTCGCTAGAACGGAAGACCTGACCAGACTTCTCCTTGTCCTTGGCACTGGAAGCAACCGAAGCTGAAGCAGCAGCGTCACGTTCAAGGTTGTTTGCAACAGGCGCAAAAGGAACAGGTGTGGACGGCGACGAACCTGCCTCACCGGCAGGATCCGGCGTCGGGGCCGCAGTGATGGGAATGTCTGATCCCAATGGGGGCTTGACTGCGTCCTTCGTAGCCGGTGTCTCGGCATCATCGACCTTCTGGTACGTCATGAGCTGCTCGAGCAAGAACGTAATCACGCCATCTGGGTTCTCGACAACGGGCCGTTTGTGCTCCACGACGGCCGCCTCGGTAGGCTTTGCGGGTGCGTCGGGCATGTCCTTATCAGCGGTTCCAGCAGCCGGCTTTGCAGCTCCATCAGCGCTGCTCTCGGCCTGAGCGTTGGTGTCGGTTTCCGTTGAGGGGCGAACGTCGTTGATATTCAGCTCCTGTGTGGCCTGGACGGCTGGGCCAAACGAGTCGTCATGCGAGGCAGACGCTCCCGACTTTGTTGCACCGTCAGTAACGCCCGCCACGCTCTCCTTCAACGAGATCGCAAAGTTGTGCCGCTGCAGGTTCTCGTTGGTCACACGCGCCATCTTAACCAAGTCGCTCAGGACAGAGATGAACAGTGTAGGATTGCGCAGTGCAACGTGTGCGAACATGTCAAGGAAGGTCTGCAGATCGTGGTGGCGCGAGCTCCGTTGAATGAGCGAGTTCTCGAAGAAATGGCGGATCTCGTAGGTCATGATCTGGCGCAGAACGTCCTCGTCTTCTACTATGTGGCGTAGGGTGGTGATCACATAAACATTCAACCTAGTGTCAGAGAAGCCGCCAGCACCGATACCAGACAATTGCTTCGCCATAAGAAACAGTCTCTGCAGGTTCTTCTTCTCGCCCACAATCTTGGCCACCGTGTGTTTCCGTGTCATTATCTGAAGAACGCGGCTGGCAGATACGGCCAGGCCATCGTCCTTGCCAATGCGTGGAAGGAGGTCGAGGGTCGAGTCGAGCAGGACGCTGCGCTGGCTGTCGTCAAGGATAGTCGTACGGGGCACGTAGGTCAAATCCTTGATCTCGGCAGAGTCTAGGGTCGGGATGGTCCATTCCACACCAGTCTCCTGCTCGTCCTTGATCAAAAGTATCTCAAACAACAGGAAAATGTGCGACAGCCATGGAGGAAGGTCCTCTGGAGAGCCTCCGAGGGGAACATGGAGGAAGCCGAGCAGCTCGTCGATGTTTTCGCGGAGAATATCGACAGTCAAGTCGTAAAATGAGTCAGTATCGTTGATCAGCAGACACAACAGGTAAGCGTATGCTGCGATGCTCTGGGCGTGCTCCTTCTTGTTCTCGTCATCAATGGCAAACGAGATCAGTGCCTCAACCAGTGTCTCGCCGACTTCCTGCTGTGCAGAGTTGTGGCTCTCGTCTTCCAGATCTGGGGCTTGGAGCACGCTCGCTGAAATGAGCTCGGCAATGTCCTGCACCGAGTCATGGTGCATCTGGATGACGGCGAGACAGCGGTCAATAAGGTCCTTGCGCAGCGCGGCACGCTTCTCTTCAACATCCTCTCTGCAAAGGACGTCAGAAACAACTGGGGAGTCGGGGGCGTCCTTCTTGCTGCTGCTACTGCGGCTCGCAGAGCCACCAGGCCGGACGGGGCTCAGCGGGGGTGGAGGCATGGGGATTCTTGGCAGAGCAAACTCGTCGTCGTCCAGCAGGTTCTCAATCAAGAGATCTTCCGAGCTACGGGGGTTGTCGAGAGCCATCACATCCATGGAGAAAGGCAGTCTTGGCGCAGGGTTTGCGCGCTCACCAGAGCCGCCCTCTACAGGAGCGACGGTCACATCCACGCCGTCGGCTGATGCAGATGCTTGTGCTGCCTCCGAACTGCCTTCCCCTCCATTATCGCCGGATGCAGTGGCCGGGTCGGCCGCGGCCGGGGGCGGAGGACGAGCATCAACGGCAGGGACGGGGAGACGAGATCTAGCGAGGCCATGGACAATTGCGTGACCGTACTCTTGAGCCATGTCCGAGTTACCGTTGGCGCGGTAAATGCTTTCGACAGCGAGGTCCACGGCAAAGTGGTCTCGCTCAGAGGCGCGGGTAATGCGGTTTTCATTGTCGGTCCATGGGAACGGCACAGGGGGGCCACCGAATACGTCAGTGGGCGACGTCTTCGGTCTTGAGGCACGCGTGTAGTAGCCATGCTCGAGGCTGATCGAACCGATCGTCTTCATGATTTCGATGAGCCGGGAAAGAACATTGGAAGAGATTTTCTCGAGGACAGGCGACTGCCATAGCTCAGAAACAACAGGCAAGACAGCCATCCATGTCTCAATCATCGGCTGGTTGTTGTATTGCCGTTCGGTGGGCCGGGCAAAATGCTGACCTGGGCCGCCGAATCCTGAATGTTCTTGGGGTGAACAATGACTGCGTAAAGATCTAGAATGCCCTTCATGCCAATAGCAGCGAAGTACAGTTCTGTCACATTACCGCCATCCCGCGAGCCGTTGTTGACCGTGTCGGCAAAGGACCGCAGAAGGGCATTGAGTGCCTCGAATCCACCGTGCTTCTTGAATGCCAGCAGAACAGGCACGACAACATAGGATGTCGAGGTGCCATCCGGGCGCTCGCTGTGCCGTGTAGGGTCCACGAGCAGGTCTTGCAAAGCCTCCAGAATGAACTTACGATGCCGCTGGGTGGCAGGTGTCTTATCGTGGAGAATTTGGAGCTGGTCCAGAATTGCCAATGCGAGCGTCTCGGCGAGCTGCAGATGCTGGCCCCGGATGTACGGGTCGCGCTCTCTACGAGGCAGTAAAGACTTGCCAAGGGCCTGCAGAGCGGGGACGATCACTGATGGGAAAGACCGGAAAAGAGTCCGCATGGTCTGGTAGTTTTGGTAGGCGTCGGTCGACATCTCTTGCTTAGTGGGCTTGTCCACAGCCGGTGGCGCAGGAACTGACGGTTGTGCCGAGGATGTGTTGCTGGCTTCACCAGCACCAGCACCCGTACTGTTTGCAGCCTCTTCAGAGGTACCAGGCTGCGTGAAAGCTGTGTTCGCCAACACTTCCGCATAAGCAGGCTCGTCAGCATCACTCGCTGCATCGGCGCCGCTCGATCCTCCGGCAGCACCCGCAGAAGAACTGGCAGAGTTGCGAGATGCTTCGAGAGCCGGACCATGCGATCTGGACCAGCTATTCGGTACCGCAGCATTGAGGGCGGCTTCCTGGTCCATGGAGAATGCAAGGAGTGGACCAAGACGCTCAATAAACTGTTTGTAATAATCAAAGAGGACAACAGGGTACATTGTCGTCGTGCCCTGCCGGTTCAGGGGGAAGCAGCTCTGGATGAGGTACAGCAGATAACGAACCTTGAAAAGCGCCTTTAACTTAGCTGTACCGTTAGCCGTCGTCTCCGGAGTGGCGTTGGGGGAGCTAGGCTCAACAAAAGTTGTAAAAATAGAGCTGATGCTAGCCTTGTCCTCCACAGCCTTTCCTTTGTCGTTGGAGGCGGTCACGTCCTCTTCGTCGCTCTTAACTTCAACGGCCTTGGCCTTAGTGTAGGGTTCGACCAGAGGGGCGATCGCATCCAGGGCCTTGATCATGCGCGAGAACATTGCCGGGGCGGCCAGGATGGGGAGGACTCGAGAAGCAAGGCAAATATCTGAAGGAGCGTTGGCGACATCATTGCGGCAGGCTGGACGAACGGTAAGCCGGGCGACTCGACAAGGTCAAGCAGGATCTCGATACCTCCTCTCTTGATGAAAAGGGATTGCAATGTTGGATTGCTCAAGTAGACATTCAAGAAGAGCGACGTGGAGGTGACGAAGCTCAAAGCGTCCTGGTACGCAGGGCGTTGGGAGTTCGTGTCGACCGCCGCAGCTGTGGGAGCAGTCGCGCTCGCATCGGCCATTTCAACGTCCTCAGTGCCAGCGCTCGTCGACTCGGTGGCGGATGCAGCCGCAGCCGTCGACGTAGACTTTGGAACGGGGAGAAGTCGAAGGCCCCAGGCATCGGTCTCGGCCTTCTTCTCGGCCAAGTAACCCACACGGCTAACCATGTCCATGACAGCCGTGGTTATCTGAGGACGCAAAGACGGGTGGTGGCGTGCGAGCTCGTCAAAGTTGGTGCCGATTGTCGAGGGCAGGCCAGTCTCGGTCTCCATGCAACGAACATGGGCAGGGCTTTCGAAGATCTCAAAGTAGCTCGTCAGAGCACCGGAAGTCGTGACCATCTTCCGGCCGACGTTATTGAGAGAGATCGAGTTCAAGATCGACGGAATTGATCCTATGACCTCTGTCGAAGGCAGGATGCCGCCAGCGAGGGTCCAGTCTCGTGGGCGGGCCAGCTCCTTGCGAGACAAAGGAGGCTTGGTACTCTCACCATCGTCTGGGAGCGACTCGTCTGACAGTGTCGTGTCTCTGTCATCGTCGTCGTCGTCGTCGTTCTCCCCATTATTCTCGTCGTTGCCCTGATCATTGCCAGGGGCGGCAGCACTCCCATTGCCGTCCGCACCACTAGCTTCGCCTTCACCGCCATCCTCACCGGCACCTTTCTCGGTGGACTCGCCTGGTGCCTTGGGAGTGGCTGCAGGAGGCAGAGGCCGACCGGTGATGGACTCGAGGAAGCTCTGAATGAGATGTGACTCAGACAAGGCTGCGAAGCTAGTCGGGTCGTGATTAATGAAGTGGCTCAATGTAGTCGCAGCATTGGTCCAGACAACGGAGCCGAACATCGTGCTCTTCTGGATGATGGTGCGCATGCTTTGCAGGAGCTGGGAGTTGTCGACGAGATTGCGAAGAAGACGGTCGTTGCCGGGGCCAAACTGGTACGAGCTGGCCATCAGATGATAGATGAACTTGAGCAGCCACTTCAACGTCTGCTGAAGGTAAAAGGGGATGTCGTAGTCAATAACACTGCACCTCATCTCACGACCGGTGATCTCGCCTTTCTGGACAGCTTCCTGAGCGGAAGCCACAGTATCGACAAGCAACTGCGAAACAACGTCCAGGCCGTGAGCAGAAGCAAATGGCTGGAATGACGTCGGAAAGTTAAGCACGATTGTGTCCAAAAATGTCACAACGACGAGATAATTGCGCTCTGCGACGGGTGACCGCACTTTGAGAGCGTCGACCAGGATCTCCATCAGGCCGGCTCCAACAATGTCCTGCATTCTATTTCCAGCAGTCAGATGAAGCGTCAGAGAAAAACAGTTGCTTGCGCCAGTCGTCGTTGAGGATCATCTCCTCGTTGCTCTCCGGCTTGGGGTCCTTCATGTCCGCAACGGCCTTGCGCAAAACATAAAGAAGGACACCGTGGTTGACGGTAGCGTTGACGGCCGTCACGACATCGTTGGTCTTGGAGGCAAAACCTGCCAGGCTCTCAAGCAATTGCAGTGCAATCGATTGCAGCCAGATTGGGACGGGGGTCTTACCCGCACCAGGGCGGATCAGCTCGGCAAGCTGGTAGGCGAGCTGGAATCGTCTGGGCTCCTCCGCATCCTGCTTCAACACCTGCTCGAGGAACACAGCCTCGGGGTGGATAAACGCGAGGTTGGTGATGGCCAGTAGTCGAACGGCCAACGCCAGTTGCCGGCTCTCTTCGTCACCGAGCAAAGCCTTGGCAATGCGGATGCGGCTCAGCAGCTCATAACGTGCTGTCTCGGGCATATCGGCGGGGCACCGAGCGATGAGTTCGTAAACGGTCGAGGATTGGACAACGCGAGACGGGAGCTCAAAGGAGCGCTGGCCCGACCCAGGCGCGGCAGACTCATCGCCAGCAGGGTTGCCAGGCGTCCGAGTTTGCGCAGGGGTGATAGGTGACGAGGCGTCCTCCAAGGCTTGGCCGGACACTCTTGGAGTCCGATCCTGTGTCTGGGAGCCCATGGTGGAGGTGCGACGCAGTGGCGTCGGTGTAGAGGGTATGGAGGAGTAGCCTGTCCGGTCGTGCACACTCTGTGGCTGACTAGGCGACGAGTCTTGCTGGTCGGATCCTGAGCCGTCCTGCTGTCGAGACTGGTGCTGTGGGTAGTATGTGATTTTGATGTCACCCCAAGAGCCCCAGTCAGAGCCCTGAGTTGCCGTATCGGTGGTTGCAGCACCGGCGTGGCCACTCGTGGCGATCGCAATGAAGTCGTTGGAGTACATGGTCGTCGCAGCCTTTGGCGAGTCGCCGTGGGCCTTCTCCTTGCCCTTCCCTGTCGATGGCGGGCCGGCGTGGCGGCAGCAGCGGCACTCGAGCTGGAAGCAGCAGCGGGAGCGGGCGTCGAAGGTGTGCGATGAAGAGTAGGCGTGGAGCTTCCAAAGGGGCCCGAGGAAGCAGAAGTGCTCGAGATTGGCGTCTTGACAAAGGGTAAAGCCAGCTGCTGTACTCTGTCGAGGCTGATGTCGTAGTGGTTTTGCAAAAAGAGCGGAATGGAACGCGCGTGACGTAGAACTAGTACGCTTGTAGGATGCGTGATAGCGCAGAGCCAGCTCGTGGCCGACGTGCAGGGAAGCTTTCAGGATATGCAGCGATGACGAGTTGAGCAGGCTGCTGAGATGCGAGCTGCTGGCATAGATACTCCGGTTGCCGCAGTGTTGCAGCAGATTCCGGGTGAACTTGAGCACAGCCAGCACCAACTGGGCATCGGCATCCTCCTTGAAACCCAGCTTTCCCAGCTCAGCAGAGTCCCATTTGTTACTGTCGCGGAAATCGATGGGGTGTGGCGTTGTCTGAAGGAGAATCTCGCTAGCGAAGTCGCGTGTTTGGGGGGAACCCCGGAGCGCGTATGTATCAACAAAGCATTCGAGGATGTTGTCAAATCGGTTCAAAAGCGGAATCCAGTGGTACATGTCGCCGCGGGGGAGGGGCCATCGTGCCGGGAACTGCTCAAGCACTCGAGGCAGTAGTGGCAGCGGCGAGTTCGTAGCAGATTGGACATAATCGGCCAGCCAGGTGACTAGAGGGTGAAGGAAAAGGTTAGCAGGGGTGACCCGACAGCGAAGAGCAGACTGTACAGCACCCGGAAATCCCAGATGCAAGTCGGTAACAAGCAAACGCAGCATCGACATGTAAATAGAAAGAACGTACCATGGATTCCCGGTGCTTGGGCTGGAGCACCTTGGTGATCTTGCCCATCGTGACGGTGCCCGGACGGGTCTGTCAAGACAACTAGAAGCTCGGATCGAAAAGGATGGGTCGGGGTCGAGAAATGGGGAGAGGAGGTGTCGAAAAGGTCGGAAACAAAAGGAGAAAAGGGAAGCCTGAGATGGCTCTCAGCTCGGATCTCCCCTCCGCAGCCAACAACGCGTGGGTAGCGTTCACTCCGCCCGCACGGATCGAGCATCCAAGAAGCACACAAGTCGGGACGTAGGAAGTCGTCGGAAGGTCTGGAGATTCGGATGAAATCAGCAGTACCAAGCCCGGAGCTGTGGGTGGCCGGCGAAAGAAGGACGGGCGTGCAGGCTCGTCTCTCAGAAATCGGCAGCCTCGCAGACTGTTCAAGCTAAAGCACCGGGGCGAGGATGTCTGGTCGTCGTAAGAAGTAGGTCGTTTGATTGAAATGTCGCTCCGTCCGATGCAAATGTCGCTATAGGGTCGAATACAAAAGACAGAACGATAACGGTGAAGGATAGGGATGGCGGAGGTTGTGCAAGGAAGAGGTCGAAAGAAGGTGAGGTCCAAAAGTCGAGGAAGGTGGAGATGCAGAAGTCGAAATTTCAGGCTGTGCCAGCAGACGGCGACTTTGCTGAGGCGGCAGGTGCTACTTGCTATTCCGGCAGGGAAGGTGCGAATCAGGCTAGTGGTTTTGCTGCAGGAGCAGTGCCAGCTGTGTCTGGGCAGCACTTGATTTGGCTGGCTACTGGTTGGTAAAAGCGATGAGGTCAGGCCAGCCGGTCTATACCTGTTGGCAAGGGCCAGTAGCGCCGGGCGGTGAGGCGTAATCAGCAGTGGATGGTGAATGGGCAGGCGCGACCAGTGGGCAGAAACAGGCGCCGCAAGGCGGAAGGAGCAGCCGGCAGAACTCCAAGTGCACTTGTAAGAGGCAACAGGCAGCTTGACGTGTCAGAGTGTCTGGCGCCTGCAGAGGGAAAAGTTGGCGGTGGGCCTCAGCGGATTGGCTGTGGCGGATTGTGCGATTTGAAAGCCTGAGCGCTGGACACTTTTAGCGTGCGGACGCCAGGAAACAATTGTGAGTGGGGCTCAATTAACAGCTGAAACAGAAGGTTGTTAGCACAGTACACAGTAATCTACTCCATATGTGAGTGATTGATTTGCTGGTTATACCTTACTCCGCACACTTTGTCGACTGTTGGTGCTCTTGACATAAGATATCTTACATCATGCGGCTCTCATCAAATTTCGACTCCTGCAAAAACAGGCAGCCCACAATTTGGCCGGTGAACAAGGCGACAAATAATGTAAGGGTAAGCAAGATGGGAAGGTGTGAGCGGGATCATTGCCCCGGTCCTGTATGACAAACAAGGGTGAGGTTAAGAAAAGAGGTAAGGGAGAACATAAAAAGGAATAAAACGAAACAAAACGAAGTGACAATATCATGGCCCAGTCTGTCTTTTTATAGATTTCCTACAGTGTTGGCATATTGGCAGGAAACAGTAAACGGGAAACAGAAAGCTGTAAAATGCAGGGAGTGATAAAACATTGTCTGAATTATCTGACTCTTGATCTATAGGCAAAAAATGGCCAGCGACAGGGTTCCGAAAACTGTAAACCGAAAACTGTAAGCTGTAACATGTAAAGAAACAATCAAGACAACCAATCCAGAAATAAGACCGCATATTGAAAAAACATCAACAATAAAAGGAAGCAAAGTAACTAGACCAAGAAAAAAAGAGGTAGGCTGAATATTACTGATGCCTCAATACTTCCCATCGAGAGATCCTTCGAGGAGTACAATTTTGTAAGCAACGGCAGAAAAGACGTCCTACGGTTCCGAGAATGCCGACCACAAACTCCCTCGGACTTCATACAGAGAAATACATTTCACGCACAGATCATCACGAGTGCCTGTGAGCTTCGGAAATGGCCATGTTCACAAAAATAAAAATAAGTGGCTGGGTGTATTAGATCTCACATGGGTAGGCTTCATATTGATGAAAAGAAAAGAAAGAAAAAACTTAACGCCGTTTCCGATTCCCGGTGCTGTAGAAGATGCAAACCCAACAGAACATGATACGCTTAAAGAAAAAAAAGCACATACGTAGAAACAAATCTAAAGACAGCCCTTTCCTCATGTTGCAATGCTTGCCTGCTGCTCGCTGTCGTTGTCGCCGCCCCAGATGTCCATGCTCTCCTGCTCGACGGCCCGCATTGCATCGGCCACGTCCTCGAGCTTCGCAACGACGTCCAACACGCCCCTGTTCACACGCTGGAAGTAGCGGTCGTTGGCTTCGCGGCGCTTGCGAGCCAGCAAGATATCAACTTGTGTCTCCTCTTCCATCGGACGATTACCAAAACGGTCGACATTGTCTCTTGAGTGCGTAGCGGCGCTGCCGTCCATACCGCCGCCTCCTCCCTTGATACCACCGCTGGCCGATGCCTCATCGTCCTTTCCTCCGGCACCACCGCCAGACATGCTTGTTGCCGTATTTGTCGCAGCCTTGAGCAGGTTGTTGGCCGAGAGCTCGCCCTCGCCAAGCATGCCCTCGCCGCTGATGTGGCCGGCATCATCTGCCTCGCTGTGTGCCCATGCCTGGGCCAATGCGATTTGTGCTTGGCGTAGCGCGGCCAGCTTTTGGTCATGATCGGGACCAAAAGACACGGGTTCCTTCGGACGCCGACAGCTCCACCTCCTCAAGCGTTGCCTGCATCTCGGCCCAGAGCGCGTCCGTCCTATCGGTGGCTCGTGTCGATGAGGCATGGCGTAGAGGAAGTGGAAGAGAAAATGATGTTCCAGGTGCCCGGGCCTTGGTCGCAGCAGTTGTCGTCGTAGCAGATGTGCTGCCCGTTTGGAGTTGCCACCGAGCCGCCTGGGGCTAGCAAGGAGCTCTGGCCGGCAGCCTGGCTATGTGCCGCGGATGATCCCGCGGACAAGGCCGGAGGAGGGCCGCCAGAAGAGCTTGCGCCGCCAGCTCCGTTGCTGACCTCTTGCCGAAGTCGTGATGTCGTGCGTTGAAGAGTTGGTAGTGATGGCATGCGGGATGTGGCTGCTGCGTTCGCACCGGCTGCCGCGCCACCGGCACTCAGCCCAATCCCAGTACTGCCCGTGGCATTGCTCGGTTGGCCATGTCCGGATGTCCCTCCTCCAGCCGTGCCGCTTCCTGATTCTCCACCTGCAAGCGAGACGCTGGATGCTGCTGGTGAGGAGTGCGAAAAGAGGGTGGGCGGTGGCCCCCGCTGCTTAAATTTTCCCTTTGTCCACTGAGACATGGCTACATCTTGTGATTCAATGTATGCCAGTAAGGGTTGACGTCGTTTATTATCGCTCGGTCGGTATGTCGTCAGGTCGTGGAGGGAGCTGTCAACAGGGAGCTTGAGATGGGACCCACTTGATCAGATTACATAATGTATATGCTTCTAACGAGGCATACCGATAGACGCATATGCTGATACGCGACTGATGCTTTTAGCGATTCCTGATCATGTGACTGCGGGGCTCCTGTAAGTGCTGGCGATAGGCCAGAGAATTTTCTTCCACCTTGTGTCCCACTTATTCCATAGAAAGGTAGGGCGAGAAAACCCTACCGGAGCGAAAGGGGAGTGGTGCGCCCCTACTTCCTTGGTCTCCCAATTTTTCGCCAGCCCCGACCCAAAAAAGTTTCTATCGTAGTTCTGAAGTTTTTCTGCTATTCTCGATTTCCAACTCCCCTCCTCCATCAACAAACCATCAACACAGCGATCACCACACACGAATCGGTACGTTTGCACTGGCACATCTTGACACTCCTTGACGGGCCATTGCATCGAGAGAGCGACAGCATTCGACATTTGACAGCGACTGGGTACTTTTTCCGGACGATTTTCCTCGAACTTTGAAATCACGACATTTTCTTGCATGACGAAGACGACGACACCGACGACGACCCGACAACGATAGTATCGATCTACGCATCCTTTACAACTCACTGCTTGAATACCTTTTTTCAACGACACTCGAATCTCGACCCTGCACCACCCACCCCCTTCTCGACAAACTGTCTTGCTCTCTCACGCTTTTGGCCCGCGAAATCAGCCGTCAATATCTTCTCCAACCTCGCAAAGGAATCATCCTGTCTAACATTCTTCGCTTGTAGCAAATATGGGTAAAGGAAAGCCTCGTGGTCTTAACGCAGCGCGCAAGCTCCGGAACAACCGCCGTGAGCAGCGTTGGTCCGATCTTGCCTACAAGAAGCGTGCCCTGGGTACTGCTTTCAAGTCGTCTCCCTTCGGTGGCTCTTCCCACGCCAAGGGCATTGTTCTGGAGAAGGTCGGTGTTGAGGCCAAGCAGCCCAACTCGGCTATTCGCAAGTGTGTCCGTGTCCAGCTCATCAAGAACGGCAAGAAGGTCACTGCTTTCGGTGAGTAATATCCACGCATCTCTCTCGACTTTTGGTCAATCAGGCATTCTCCTTCCCAATGACCACAGTACTAACAATGTGTTTCTCAGTCCCCAATGACGGTTGCTTGAACTTCGTCGACGAGAACGACGAGGTCCTCCTGGCCGGTTTCGGTCGCAAGGGCAAGGCCAAGGGTGATATCCCCGGTGTTCGTTTCAAGGTCGTCAAGGTGTCCGGTGTCGGTCTGCTGGCCCTGTGGAAGGAGAAGAAGGAGAAGCCAAGATCGTAAACAGCTCGATCTTTCTGTTTCTTATTTCGCGGAGGATGTGCACCTAACGGCGTCGATGGGCTGGGTTCGGAATTGTGTGGAACGACACTGAACTTCAAAAAAACTTGGGTTATCGGTTTTCAACTTGTTACACAAAATTCAAAACGACGCAAAAGACACAAAAAAAGCATTCAAAGAAAACCAACCGAGGAGAATATGTGCCTGGCAGAGACGGTGCAGTCCACGACAATAAAGGGACTGTACGGCCAACAGGGAACGACAAAAGCTGAGAGGCTGACGGCGCCCGGAGCTCGATCTTGGGCCAATGTGGGCAGGGACCTATGTAACTGTATATAATGTTCCTCCTCGCATCACCGAGCGAGCTGGTTCTCTCAAGTTCCCGGTATGGGTTTCTAGTAGTCGCAAAAGTCTAGCAAAAACAATGTAAAAGCATTCAAAAAAAGATCACGTCCTTCCAAATTGTAAACTTTTGTCTATCGTCCAAGACATCTCTATATTCTGTCGCTCCTATATTTTGTGTTACATACAAGTACATGCTAAGAGAAGTGGTCGCCGGTGTTTTGTCCTCAAATCTCCCATCTATGCTTCGATCTTCTTCTTCTCTTCCGTCTTCAGCTGGTTGTACCGGACGAGGTAGTCCGCACCAAGACCGAGACTGATCACACCGCCAGTCAACAAACAGCCGTTGACAAACCACCACCAGCAGTTCTTGACGCTCTCCAACTTGACTCGCTTGATCATGATGCCCAGCGTGGCCAAGGCACCACCGCAACTACCCACAAAGAAAACGGGGCCCGCACCGGAGGCGACACCCGCCGCGGCCAGCAGGCCGATCTGCACCGCACCCAGACCCATCAGTACCGCCTTGGTCTGGGCCGCATGCTTGAGCGCAATACTCTTGATGCCAGCCTTGGCGTCGTCCTTGATGTCCATGTGGGCGTAGATCATGTCGTAGAGCACCGTCCATGCAATGTTGGACGTGTAGAGGAGAGCAGACGCCGTCAGCGCCGCCGAGTTGGACAGCAGGTCAATACCGAGCGCGGGGAAGCCCATGATGGCGCCCCATGAGAAGGTCAGGCCCAGCACAAACTGCGGGTAGTAGGTCACACGCTTGGCCAACGGGTAGGTCGCAACCAATGCCAAACTCGGGATGCCGTAGAACAAGCAGGAAGTCGGGAACTGCAGCAGGAGAGCAAGGCCTGCCAGCAGCTGTGCACCGGTGAACACCAGGGCGTTGAATGGCGTCACAGCGCCACGGGCAATCGGCCGCAGACGTGTGCGAGTGACATGTGGATCGAGGTTGCGATCCCACAGATCGTTGATTGTGCAGCCAGCGCCACGCATAATGAGTGCACCGGTGAAGAAAAGCAGGGTAGTGCCGGCGACCGAGGTGGGAGATGCCATTGCCGGCTCGGCCATCGGTGCGGCCATGAGAGTCGAGAAAAGACATGGGAAAAAGAGGTAGTACGAGCCAGTGGGCTTGTCCAGGCGAATGAGTTCCGCATAGGGTATCCAGGATTTTGGCAGCACTGAAAGGATGCCAGTCGTCGGCGGTGCATAAGGTGCCGGTGGCGGAGCCTCTGTGGCTGCTGTGGCTGTCGCCGGAGCGGAACTAGAGACGACCGCAGTCGTGTGGATCCTGGCAAGGGCCGGTGGTCCTGCTATCCGGACAGTAGATGCTCTGACAGGCACACCTGATTTCTTCCAACTAGAGTTGCTGGTCGAAAGACTGGCATAGATCGTCTTCCCTGCCCTTGACGGTGCCGGGCCCGGGGCAATCCGCCGCGGAGACAGGCATCCCGGCTGCAGAGTCCGGATACCACGGAAGCACACTGGCCTCATGGTGGTAGGCTATGGCACAAAATTAGAGCTGAGAAAAATCAGCAAGGGTTTAAAGCACCACTGGCCCTTGAATTGTAGCGAAGACAGCCAAAGGAAACAAATCTCGACGAGGTCGGATCAAAAGATGATTTTCGCAAAGGTATAGCAGGGGTCTTGAGCGGGGAATAGGGCCTCATTTTTTGTAAGACATACCTGTTAAACCGTTCTTGCCCCAAGATGGCGTGGATTCTGCAGTCTACTCAATTCGTGACTCCAGGAGCTCCGTGTCGTTGCTTGGCCTCGATCAGAGTCGAAAAACCGCTTCTTACCGCGAAAGTCAATTTTGAGGTTTATCGTATTACATAATCAAAGCACACTGAAAGCCTTGGGAAGGCACTGTGAATTGCCATCATGCCGCGCTCTCATTGGTCCACTGTTTCTTGGAGAAGGCGCCGCCCTCACTGTCTGTTCGCGCCTTCTGCTTTGCGACAATAGGCGCTAGCATGGTGAGAGGCGACGGCAGTTCAAAGGAAAATAGAGTACTCCATAACGGGCAAAACATTGCCTCGTCTGGCCCAAAACGCGACCGACACTTTCACCTCCGTGAATGCACACGACGCAGCGGCATCCCCGCTCTTTTTTCTCTCACGAACGACGCGTGCCGTGCAGTCTCGATCTCGACATGCATTACGATCCCAACTGTTGATCGTGCAAACGACCACACGCGTTAGCATCAACAACTTTCAGCGTCTTCTGCTTCCATTTTCTCTCACGCAACTGTCGAAACGCGACGACCTTTGCGCCATTGCGCCTTGATGACCATCGCTGCCCCCGCATCACGACACCCCGTCGCCCCGGCGACGGTGGCCATCTTCCTCCCCTAGACACACATACCACCGCAGGCACACTGGTGTTGTGCCCGGTGCCCGCGCCGCCACGATGCCGCCCGTCGCGATGCATCCGCAGGCGAAGTTCGACCCTATTCCGCCGGGCCTCGACCTACACAGCCTCGTTCAGGACACGCCCAACTTCGAATGGGCCACACAAATCTCTGCGTCCGAGATCTTCGCTCTCGGCCAGCAGCGGTTCGAGAAGCTCGTAATGATCCACGTCATCAACGGCGGCAAGCCCCTCGTTATCAAGGACTGGAACGACCGGCTTCCCAAGGGCCTCTTCAGTGCAAAATGGCTCGAGGAGGTGTACAACCGCAAGGAGGAGCGCGTTTGGGACATCAACGGCAAGAACAACATCCCCATGACCATGGGCCACTACCTGCGCTCGATGAAGCAGCTTACCGACCAATGGACGCCCCGCAACTTCCGTGACGAACGCCGCCAGCGCCTCTACCTCAAAGACATTGACTGCCCGCCCGAATGGCAGGAGAAGCTCGCCAAAGTTCTGCCTCGGCTGATATTTTATCTCAACGAGGATATTGAGGGTGGCCACAGCACGAACCACTACGGCATGACCGACGACGACCAGGACATGTTTGTCGACGACCGCCCAACAGCCCGCGCCGGCGATTTGATGAGTAGTTTGCCGCCCGAGATGCGCGCCGAGAACCTCATGTGCTACATTGGCCACGAAGGCACCTACACACCCGCTCATCGCGAGATGTGCGCCAGTCTGGGCCAGAACATCATGGTTGAGGCGTCAGGGTCCGAAAACGGCGAGAAACCCGGCAGCTCCATCTGGTTTATGACCGAAACGAAAGACCGTGAGGTCGTCGGCGAATACTTCTTGTCCATGCTGGGCCACGACGTGGAAATCGAAAAGCACTTTGCGCAGATCAACGCTTGGAAGAAGGCCGCTTTCCCCGTGTACATTGTCGAGCAGAAGGTGGGCGACCTGATCCTCGTTCCGCCATTGGCACCGCACCAGGTCTGGAACCGCGGCACGCGGACCATGAAGGTGGCCTGGAACCGCACCGTTGTCGAAACTCTGGAGATGGCACTGCACGAGGCCCTGCCCAAGGCACGACTTGTCTGCCGTGATGAGCAGTACAAGAACAAGGCCATCATCTATTACACCATGAAGAAGTACTACAAGGAGCTCGAGTACGCACAGACCGACCGCCAGCTCGTGTCCTTTGGTATCAGCCAGGATCCCGTGCGCAACCCGGTCCGGACGACTCAGGTGGCCGACGACTTCAAGAAACTGATGAGGCTGTACACGGAAATTCTCGTGGACGAAATGTTCAGCACCAAGGAGAACAACGTCGAGTACATTCCCTTTGATTCTAACATTACGTGCTCGTACTGCCGGTCCAACATTTTCAATCGCTTCCTGACATGCAAGCACTGCGTGCGGCAGCTTGCCGACGGTGACGAGGATACCTACGATGTCTGCATGGAGTGCTACGCCATGGGCCGTTCGTGCATGTGCGTCTCGGGTCTTGGCTGGTGCGAGCAGTGGCCGTGGGAGGAGCTTGTCAGCAACTACGACCGCTGGCAGGCTATGGTGGTGAGCAACGATGACTTTATTGACGCCTTCTCTTCCCCGCCGCCACTCGAAGTGGCCAGACTACGTACAGGGAAGAAGCCAGTGGCACAGATCTGCCAAGAACAGCTCCGGCGACGGCCGTTCAGAGACATCACCAAACCCGTTGAAAAGCCCAAGAGCCTGAGGAACCTGAGGTCGACGACGACGGCAAGATCAAGAAGAAATCCAAGAGCCGGTGGGCAAAGAAGGGGGATGTTTACCGTTGCCACGTTTGCTGCCACAAAGACCACAGATACCGCCTTGCCTTCTGCACCACGCCTGGTTGTGTCGAGGCGTACTGCTACGGTGTGCTGTACCGTGGGTTCGACATGATGCCTCAGTCCGTCATGCAAAAGGAGTACTGGAAGTGCCCTCGGTGCATGAAGATCTGCAACTGCGGCGCGTGTCGGCGGGCAGGCATCACCAACCCGTACATTCCCAAGGGCACCCTTCTTGGCCACGATACACGCCCGATTGCCGACGACCGAAGTGTTGAGTCGCTCATCAACTTCCGGCTGCACAACTTGCTGTGGCTAAAAAACAGTGGCGAGGAGGGCCGGAGCATTGCCAGCAAACGCATGCAGAAACTGCGACAGGAAGCCGACGCAGCCAAAGCCCAGGATGCCGATGGAGACCTGGAAGGTGGCTTTGGCAGCATCCAGAACGGCGGCAGTCAAGAACACAGCATGGTGGATGCTGCTGGCCATGGCAACACTGCTACTGGTGTACATGGTGCCGATGGCTTTGGAGGAACAGGATCTGTCGGGCCTGACGGCCAGCCTCTTCACGAAATGCATGGCGGCACGGCCGGCGTTAATCCGTCACTTATCCAAAACGGCTCGGCCACGTCCTATCCCGAGCTGGCAGAGGACTACCCCGACCCGTCAGATTCTATGCTCAACAGCGAGCTGGCGGCAACAACCTTTGGCCGGGCCTACTACATGGATGACGACGACAGCCCGAACAAGATTCTCTTCGACCCGTACCACGAGCCTGCGCCTAACCCTATGGTGGGCAACCTGGGTTCGCTGGATACGCTGCCCGAGTTTCTGGAAAACTACACGCAAAAGCCGATCCGCAAGCCGCGGCAGGAGAAGGATCTGGATCCCGACTATACCGACCCGAGAAAGCGAAACCGCAAGAAGCCGTCAACTGCTGAGGTTGATCCTAACATGAACCTCGACCCAGCACTTCTGAACGCACAGCACCCACCTACAAATGGTGCTACCAATAACGGTGCCGCAGCCGCCGCAGAGGCTGCTACCGGTCTCGATTCTGAGGCAAGAGCCGCTGCTCCTGCAGCCCCTACCTCGTCCATCGAGGCGGCAATTGCAACAGCCATGGCTGGTGCTACTACGCAGTTAGAGGGTGTGACCGCTGCACAGGCGGCAAAGGTGGCGGCAGCAGATGCCAACAACACCGACTCTGCCGACAAGGCGGGTGATAAAGACAAGGCTAACGACGAGTCGACGTACGGTTATCCCGCCAACGTTCCCGAGCTTCGGCACGCGCGTCCCAAGGCCTCGTACCTCGTCGATGTTGCTAGCGACAATGAGGCCGACGAGGAAACCACAACAACCAAGAAGAAGGAGAAACCGGCTGTTGACAATGACACCAACGTGATCCCATCAGTCGAGAAGGAGCCGACGGTCGACGAGGCTATGATGTCATCGTCGCCAGTGCCGCCAGAAGAGCCCGTGGAGACGGTATCAAAGACACCAGCCGCGACAAACACTCCCTCTGCCACAACCACCAAAGAGGCTGGAAGCACACAGACACAGACGACCGAGCCTCGCAAGCGTGGTCGCCCACCGCGGTCAAGCTTACCAGGGGGCTCAACAGCCACACCCTCGAGCGAGCCTGCAGCCAAGAAGTCGCGCATTGCTGCCAACCTTGCATTTTCTGTCAAGAAGTCTGTCGAGGGCTTTGGCAGTGCCTGGAAGCCGGTCAACGCAGTCCGCCCTGGTCCGGGACGGCCTGCTAAACGTCAATCGCTTGCCAGTGACAGTGACGACGACGATGACAACGACAGCGATTCTTTCGCTGCCGGGTCTAGCAGCGTCCCAGGCAAGCGGAAGCCTGGCCGTCCACCGAAGAGTGTTGGCCGCCACAGCCTTTCTAGTTCTTCGGCAGCGGCAGCAGCAGACCGACCCAGTCCCAGCACCCCGAGCTTGCTTCCACCGCCAGCGACCAAGTTCATGTCCATGGCCGAGCGCATGGCGCTCAAGGGCAAGAAGTTCAAGATGGGCAAGAAGAAGCGCAGCAGCGATGATAAGAAGGAAAAGGAAAAGGAAAACAGTGCTCCACCCTCGTCTGTCAACTCACCGTCGACTGCCACTGCCTCGGCCTTCAAGCCTTCGTCAATGATTGTGATTGAGGCCGTCGACAAGCCCAGGAGTAAGGACTCGCCCGCGTTGTCTTCGGCGAAGAAGCCGTCTGCTACGCCAAAGCCCGCCCCGACAATCACACGCCGCCGTGCAAGCTCGTCCAACGGCAGCAGTGACGATGTCAAAGAGTTTTCTCGCCCAACACCCTCGTCTCTTCCTTCTCGCGGCACGCCGGGCAGCGGCCGGGGCCGTGGTCGGGGCCGTCCTACGCGGGGCCGCCCAATCGGCTCGATGCGGGATAAGGGCCCGACCGTCGTGCGGCTTGTCAGCTCCGATAGTGAAGGCGGTGGGAGTGGCAGCAGAAGCGGCAGTGGAAGCGATAATGGTGACGGAGACTACGGGAGCAACAAGAAGAAGACGCCTGCGCCTGCACGTCGCCGTGTCTCGGAGAAGCAAACTCGGACGACGATAGTGATGGATCTGACTCTGGCGGGTCGACGGCACGCAAGCCGTACTTCGCCCGCCGCGGTGGTGGAATGCGTGGCCGTGGCCGGGGTCGTGGACGGCCTCGTGGCCGGCCGGCTGGCGTGACCAGATAGGATATGGTAGTCCAGCTGGCGTAGCGGGGGCGAATGTACTTTCTATCATAATTTTGTGTTTCTATGTTTTATACCATTACTAGTTCAACATGTTCACGGAGGGTGCTCAGTTCCACCCCGTTTTCGGGTTTTTTTATCAGTTCATTGCAAAGTCTGCATGTTTGTTAAATGTTTTCTTCTGTTTGATATACCTTTGAGAGCACTCCCAATGCTCCGGTGTATTTTTACATTTTGTCCTTCCTTCAATGCTCCAATATGGCTATGCAATGCAAAATACCTTCCAATGCAATCGTGCAGTTTCCATCATCTCCCTCGGTCGACCTCAATGAGTCTATCAATGAGACTATGCCTTGTTCTTGTTGCCCGACTGCTTGGCCTCGTGGCCGCCTTGGCTCGGTGCACGGCGTCTTTTGCGTCGAAGCCGGACTTGTCGGCCTTGACGGCCTCCTCGCTGTCCGAAGCCAAATTGGCCATCCACTCGCCCTCGCCCTTCTTCTGGCGCTGCAGAGATGCCTGCTTGAGCTTGTCGACCTCGAATTCAGGGTCGGCTGAAACTGTTAGCGATGGTTAAATCAATCATGTCTAGATGACGAGAGACTGACTGGACTGGGACTCGCCGTGCCTCCGGATGGCGGTTGTGGACAGCGGACGGACTGTGACTGGGATAGCAACGGAAGCCGGGCGAAGGCTGAGGATACGGGCGCGAAGCAATGATGCCATGGTGGATGATGTGGTGAAAGATGCGAGTGTTGTTTTGTAGGTGGTGATGTAGTTGTTGTCGGTTGAGCAGATAAAACGATCAACGATGAAACAATTGATAGTTAGAATTGGTTGATGGAAAAAGCAGAAAGTTTTAAATTCAATTGAAGCAAATACAACAGTCTTTGTATTGGACCCCTCGTCGGCTGTTGGACGTTAGTTAGTGGTGATGCCCGTTAAGTTCCTGATCAGCACAGCTATGTATGACGTAATTGTTCTGGGCAAAGAAAGAGAACGAACCGATCGAGCTCTCTCCCTTGGTAGAATCCAACAAAGAATAGCACAAAACTCAAAAATTCCACAAAAACGGCCTCGGTTCTTATTTTCCTCCTTCTAGCTTATCTAGCAGGTGTCTAAGGCTTTCTTTTTGTTTGCTTGATGTAGCTATTTTGCTTGATTTTCCACGATGATGGACAGCTGTGACGTTTGCCGTCGATCTGAATGGTCAATTGCACCATCGCCAAAATGTGCGTAAACCCATGTTTTCTAGCCAACCTTTTGTCCAGAAAAACTAGAAGCTGTATAGATTCTGTCAAATTAAATCTGCAATTTATCAAGTATTGAATTGTTCGGTTTGGTCATGTCTAGTCCTTGTGTTTCCATATTGCATGGTTTTCTCGTAGACACAAGAAATAATATTACACTTTGAATTAAGAATATGAAATAAAAATAATCAAAACAAAACAAAAACAATAATCACGACAAAAAATGTTTAAAAATTACAACAAGCACCAAAATATGAACAAAATATAAAAAAGAAGAATGAAAGCATTTTTTTGAAATGGTCAAGTGATATTTTGAGTGTTCTGACGTCGTTATTCTCACGACATCGAATCTGTGCACTTCTTTGACAACAGGTGACAACTGACACAACACTGCAGAACAGTGGCCCCATCCAGAGAGCGTTCCATACAAGGAACGCCCGAGCTTCCACCCAAAAGCCTGCAAAGCCCAGTCCACTTTCTATCTCTCCGCTCCGGGGGTGGCTATGGCGTGTTTTGCGGTTCGTGCACCGCCGGGACGCCCACCCCCAATTTGCGTGGACAGTTGCGGATGAGCGTCACGTGGTGGGTAATATCGCCAGCAGTACAGTTCAGTGTAGTGGCCCCCTTTTCTCCCTTTCATCCCAACCCAAACTCTTGAATTTCATGCAGGCAGCCAACCCGCCTGCATAGCCACCCGAGTCCCAAGCAGAACAGATGCAGCAGTCTGCCGGAGAGGGGCCACGGAGAAAAGAGGCCACCCAACTTTGGGATGGAGGATGGAGTATCGCGACGTGCCTTGCAGGAAGCCTACAGCCTTTCCTCACTCTGCGATGACGACGTGTGTTTGAAGAGGGCGAAGAGTCACTGCAACCTACACAGTACACCAGAGCAGAACATCCAAACGCATCCCCCAAAAATAAGAGAACGGACGACGTCCGTGGACAAGAAACATAAGAGGTTAAGAGGTTAAAACTCTAATGCAGTTAAAGTGTGTATGAAGAACGAGGGCCAATGCTTTCTTGCATCTTTAAGTCTCAGGAGCAGGAGATATGGCAAAACGGGCAAAATGGGCAAAAAGGCACAGGCCGTTCTTTTTGCCTTCAACACCCAAAATAGCAATGGGATTGAGGTTTCTCGTCTGTCCCACGGTTTGTGAGAAGATCAGGCTCTTTTGTTTCTGGTCGCCTCGTCCTTCGCATCAATCAACAGTCTCCTGCGTTGTGTCGCCCGTTGTGCCTTTTCCCGTCTTGCAGCAAAGAATAGCATTTTGAAAAGGGCACATCAAATGAAATGGCAATCTATCAAAAACGATCCGCCCGGCCCGGTTGGCTGTTTTTGATGCTGAGCCAGCCGTCCTGCATGCTCTCTTTTTCTCTTATCTGAGTGTGAAGGCAGACGTTTGATTGATCAACCCAGGTTTTTGGTGGTCTCCCTTCTCTCCTTGTCTGCTTGCCCGTGTTTCTTCTTTCTGCGGGTTCGTTTTGGAAGTTAAGTGAGTTGAGTGAGCTGCGTGCACGGGGCGTGCTTGATCTTCCCTAGGATCCAATGGCCTTTGAAGTGGCCGCAGAAGGAAAGTCAGGATGCGACCCTGCTTCTGACACCCTTTTCTTTTTTATCTGCAGAGTCTTTTTTATTTTTCTCTGTTCATTTTTATCTCACGCGCCCTGCACGACTCTGCACGTCTGCACAACCTCCACGGACTTTCATGGTGTCCTTCCCAGCCAATCGATCGCGCGGGCCGGTTTAATTGAATGCATACGACTACGCGCAATCCGCGGTTAGACTTCCTGGAATTACCGTGAGAGGAAACGTGTGAGAGCAGGGAAGACAAAAAGCAAGAGAGTGTGTGGTGTGGGAGGGTCTCTCTCTCACATCCATTTTTGACCAGGGCGGCTGTGGCCTGGCCCTTGTGGGTGGTCTGCGTGTCTGTGACAGGCCTGTTGTCTTGACATGGGAAACGAAGATTCTTTCTGCTCTTCACCGCTTCTTTGTGGAGGGTGGTGGAGGGTGGTGGAGGGGAGAAGAATCGACAATGGGAAGGATCATGGAGTAGGGCTACGGCACCACATTGGCCAACACGGGACAGAGGGACAAGGCAATAGCACAGAACAGCTATCAAGTGGCAAAAGGCAAGCTCTGGAACACTGGGACACTGTCACGCTGGAACAACTGTTCGAGCTGTTGGGAGTTTTCTCTTTGCCGAGTTTGTGTGGTGAGAAAACGGCAGAGAATAGCAAATAGCATCTTTCTCAGGACCATTTGTGGTGCGTTCCTGGGGAAAAGGTGACGAGGCCGATGCAAGGGATGCAAGTCACGAGGAAAAAAGAAAAGAAAGTGATGAAAAGTGACATGGAAAGACACTTCTCCACAGCACCTTGCTGGTTGAAACCGCTTTTTGCTGTCAGTCTATCTATTCTTGGGAGCTCTTCTGCACAATACGTTTCTGCACAAGATCGGCTCGATTTGCATGGTTCTCTTTGCCTTTCTCGCCTCTCTCTGTCGTTCACTGTGCAGTTCTGTGCAGCGACCTTGCTTTTTCCGTTTCGTTTTAATTCTTGTGCAGAGTCGACAGGCCCGAAAAGAGCCAAAAGAGTGAGACACCTGGAGCTCACCTGTCTCACTCGTCTTGAACTGTCTTGCCTGCCTGCGGAGAGTTGAGAAGAGCTTGTCCGTCGACTGGAATGGCGCTGTTGCTGGGCTGGAAGCACAAGTTTTTGTTTGTTAAACGTCTTAAAGCGGCATTCCGGGGTATCGTTGAATGGGGAGAGAAGACCAGAGACGCATGTTTTTGGGGCTATTGGCAGACATGAACTTGCTCGTAAGACATGCGAGACGAACCCAGGTAGAGGTCCTTTTTGACGGTCTCGCCACTTGGGGAGATTCCTCAACTCTTCTGGGGCTCGTGTGTCCTTGGAAGACTTCCATTTCTGTTCTTTTTGGGATTCTCTTGTCATTGGCGCCCTTTCCGCTTTTTGCTCCGTCTTTGATTATCATCACTCTCGTTCATCAGGGGACGGGGCAGCAAATGCCATGCCTTCGCTCATCAGTGGCCCTTTCACCGGAAAGAACATCGATCTGCCTCGAGATTAATGTGAAGTCCTTATGTGAATATGTGAATAATTTACACATACTCAGTACTCAGTACGCATGCTCTATGAAATGAGCTGACGATGCAATTAAGCCTCCGTCTCACGCAGACATATTCAAGATATATTGGCATGTTTTGTCGAGCAATGCCGTGAATCGGTTGAAGATGCACAATGGCTAATTGTAAAGGGCAACCAGAACCGCAACCGCTCCCTGGAAAGGCTCGAGGGGGTTAAATCGTCCAATGGCGCAACCGTCCGGGCCTCCCTCGTTCTCTCATCTCACTCTCTCTTCCACGATCGCTCCCCGCCTCCTGAAACATTCACTCTCATCCACGGCTCAAGTTGGACTAACGTGGGGGGTTTCCTGTCTGGCATTGTCGTTTCCTTCTCACATTCCGTCTTGGCCTTCAATCTGTGCCGTGATAAGGTGAAGACGAGCTGTTGTCAGCTTAAAATTTGAAGCCTTTCCCCCGGCTGAAGTCAAGCCCACATTATCAGCAACATGATCAACGACAGCATATCGCATCGTGCAAGATATCATGGGAATATCTCCCCTCCTAGTCAATCCCTTACTATCAAGATGCTTCGCCGACGAAGTATTAAATCGTGATTTACAGGTCTCCACACAAACGGAACCTTGCTCTGCTCTGAAAACCCAAAATAGGAGCATTGACCAAGGGCACAGGGTCCAGGGCAAGGCCACGCACGGAGAGTAATAAGATACTACGGCAAGGCAAGATTAGGTCGGCATTGAATCTGCGTCTACTTGCCTTTGCAGCTAGGAACAGGAACGGGAACATTGGCATATCTTTACGGAGTATCCTACTGTGTACGACTACTTGTCCCCGGAAACGGGACTGCAAAGGTCGAACTCAAGAATTCACGGAATCCAAGAAACCAAGCTCCAAGGAAAGGCAAGTGCAAAGATATACAAAAGAGGGGACAAACAAAAAGGGTCCCGCTTCATGTCTCTTTCTATTCCAGGCCAGACAGGCCAGACAATCCACGCGATCGTCACAGCGTTTCTGGCTGGCCTCATCTGACATTCAGTCGGCCGACAAAGGTCGAAGCCAACCAGTCCTGTCCCTGTCTCGTGAGACGCCAACTTGCAGCTTCAGAGACGCCAACCACCCCTTCTGTAAGATACCTTCCTGGCCCTTCTGGACCACCCTTTCTGTTGACCAGCCCTCCTGCCAAACCCCAGTCACTGACACAAAGTCCCCTTTCACCCTTGCCTGTATCAAGAAAGGCGGCAAGCGACGATAGGTCAATAGTGCAAGGCTTTTGCGCCAACGCCGTGCAGACGGTTCAGAGGCCAGTCCTCAGGCCAGGCCAGCGCTACTGTGGAAAGAAGAAAGCAAGGCTTAGAGGTATGTACAAAGTACCTTGCGTGCGCTTGCACTGTGCAAAGATACCTCTGTATTTTGACGTGCTTCAATTGCTTCCACAAAAAACGACCCGTAAATTGCAACCACGAGACAGTTCGCTGCACGCCGGCCAGGCAGAAAGAGGGCCCGCAGGAGAAGGAGGAACCTGCCAAGGCCCAGACGAAAGCACGAAAGCACCCTTCTGGCCCCTTCCCCCTTTTCTGTTTCTGATTCGGTCGCCGTTCCAAAGGGAGAGGGGGTTTCACCGTTCGGGACCGTCCAAGCACACGCCCCAACAAAAGCCACAGCGAGAGCGAGAAGAGGAGAGACACTACTCAGTATGGCAAGCCCGCAAATTGCCTGTAAATTACGAGGCCAGGCCATGTCTCTGCCTCTCTCTCTCCTGGTTCTCCATATCGATGAGTGCCAGGCTTGGTGCTGTCGTGCTCCGCAGTGCGAGAGATTGCCGCCCAGCGGCCATGCACTGTTACCCACTGCTGGGTCATGCAGGGCGATTCTTTGTTATTTTATTGCACTGAAAAAGTGCAGCAATGGGGGGCTCTCTAAATTGCATTGTTCGAGCCCTTTTCTGTGAGGAGCAGGTGATGTAGAGCCCCAGAAAGGACAGCAAAGAGAAGCGAGGAGGTTCGACGGGGGCTCAAAGGGCAGTTTGTTTGTCGCGTGCTCCGTTCTCGTCTCGTCTTCTTCTCGTCTTCTTGTCTTTTTGTCATCTCATCAACCGACTTCGTGACGTCGACTGCAAGGTATTTTGCATTCCGAGGACGGCCTCGCCGTGGACGAAAGTGCTATTTTGGCGGTACGCTTGAGTAAGTTATGCTCTGGAAGCCCCGAGAGAAAGCGAGCAGTCGGGAGACGTCGGGCAGTCGGACAGCCTGGCAATTGGCGGTTGTGTGTTCTCTGTGTGTGTGAGCAGTGGCACGCAGTTGCTAGCAGATGCATCCGGCTGCACGCCAGCGAGAAGTGATGGGCACGCGGGACAGAAACACACAAAGGAGGGAAAGAAGGGCCAGAAGCGCAATGGAAGGAACGAGACAGACAACTGACAGAGGGGGAAACAAGGACAGAGGCAGGCGGCGGTCGTCGCCCCTGCCGCCCAATTTGACCTCAAAACCCTGTCTAGACCTGTCGCAGCCTAGCACTTGGTCATGGCTGGGCCAATGACCGTGTGGCAAAAATTTCGGTGGTGGCAAAACGGAATTGCGCAGAGCGAAATGCAGAAAAGCGGGACCACGTTGCGCCGGCCACATTGATTACGGAGTGGAGAGTTGCACGCTACGCCTGATATGGGCAAAAATGGGGCAGGAAAGTGTGTGTGGAGCCATTTATATGGGCCCCAGTCGCTCTTTCCCTCTTTTCTCTGTGTGTTCTGCCCTTGGGCCCTTGTTCTTTCCTGTCCGGTGGACACAGTGCGCGGGGCGCGTGCATACCCTGTTTCTATTTCCGCAGCGCCTTGCCGCCCTTTGTTTTTTGTTTTGATTCTCCACTGTATTTCAGCCTTTTGGGTTTGTTTTTGTTTTCTTTCTTCCTCATCCGTTCTCGGCCGCCTGTTGCTTGCAGAAGTCCATAACATACCAGTTCGCACTGTGACCTCTGCACCACCCTTTATCTGGCCTAGCCATCCCACCATTGGCCCAGCCCAGACGCTGCGCCCCTCCTTCGCCTCTCTGCTCCAGCGCTCCCAGCGCAAAGAAAAGCAAGAGGCCTGTTGAGGCACTGTGCTCATCATCATGCAGCCTGCTTCCTTCCCTCCACGATCAACTTTCCCAGCAGCTCTTGCCTCTTTTGCTTCTTTTTTGCAGTTGTTCACCTCGCACATTCCTCACTTCTCTGCCAGTACTTAGCATCCGTCGCTTCGAGTAGTTGCGTCGCAGGCCTCGCACCTTCCCTGTTCTTGCATGCACACCAGCCTCTTATTCGCATTGTGCCTGCTGTTTTCGCTCGCACCAGGCTTCACCAGTCCTCCTCACTGGTCAGCCCTGACCCACTGGTCCTTCTGCACGCTGTACGTCGTAGTCTTACCACGAATTGCTCCTTCCTACTGGCCTAGCGAGAGCGCTATCCAGAGCGCTATTTCCTATCCTTTGAGCAGCCATCACAACATCACTATCCAGGACAGTGCACTGTGAGACTGTGTCCGTCGCCTCCTTCAGAGGGCCTGCTGCCCGGTTCCAGCCCAGGCCAACTGAAGACCTGCTTTCGTCCTCGCCGCCGGATCTGCTTGGCTCAGTCGCTCTTGCCCTCTCCCCACACCCCTCTGGCCTCAAGCGCTTTTTCGCCCACCCGCTCTTTCCCTTCTCCCTCGTCCTTCCGCCTTCTCGCTCCTTCTCTTCTTTCTTCGCTCTTTTCCTCCCACACCGCACTAAAAACTCACACTCACACCCACCACCCACAAAACCCACCCCAACCACCACCCAACCGATCAAAAGTGCCTTCTTTCCCAATCCCACCCGTTTCTCCTCTTCTCCTCCTTCTTTCGCAATCTGCATCTTCATCTTCCTAAACCTCTCAACTTCGCATCCCGCACCACAAGCAAACGATCTCCCTCCTCTCTCTCTTCTCTTCTATACAATCGCATCTTGCTACTCTCCCTTTTGTCGCTATTTTCTGTATACTTTCAACCTCCTTTCTTGATACCATCACATTTATTTTTTGAGTCTTTTTTGTCTCTTTTATCGCTCCTCCTTTCCGCCGACATCTTCTTGATTCGACATCATTTGGTCCCTTTGATAGCCCAACGAACCTTGAGTTATCTTTTGGAAAGTAACTTGATTGATCAATCCCTCGACACTGTTGTGCACACCTTTACAACAGTCAAGCAAACGGTCACAACAACGGAACAAGCACGCCACTTGGGAGTCACCTGCACAGCCCAAGATCGAGTCATAATTTCTACCTAAAAAAAACCAGCAAATCCGCAACCACGGCGCGCCTAACGTTACCACTTCGTCAATAATTCACCACAACAACTTGCCACGATATTTGATGTTGATCTGAAAAGTCAACACCTCAAAACACACTCTCGATAATGTCTTACTACTACAATGCTCACCAGCAACACCCCACGTCGGCAACGGCGCCCGCTGTCAGCCACTCCCACCACGGTGGCCGGAGTCGGCGGGCGCCTCGCGCTTCCGTGTCCCAAAACACACACAAGCTGCAGCAACATCACCAGTACCGCCAGATTCGTTCTATCAAGGAGATGACCGACAGCCTGAACCTTACCGCTTTCCGCGTCAAGTTTGAGGCTGGCCGCTCGTTCGACTTGGAAGACGATATGGAGTTCTGCCCGTCTTTGCTGTCTGAGAGCGACGTGAGTCTACCACGGACTACTGATATTTAACGATATATCACCAACTCCACTTGCACCAATACTAACATTTCATTTTCCAGCTGGTTTCCATCCACAGTGCCTCGTCTGAGCGGTCGTCGCTGGCAAGTAACTCTCCGGAGCACTCGCCTTCGCAGCCTACCCAGGCAGCACCGGCATTCTCCCTCAACGCCTCATCCCCTTCTTTTACTCTCCCCGCTCTGCAGCAAACTCAGCAGCACACCATGAAGCTTCACCAACCCGCCGCCACCCGGGCCCGCAACCCCATCCCCATCGTGAACCCTGGTTCCCGTCCCGGCTCCCACATGAGCATGGCCACGCCCGTTCAGCCGTCGGTGTCACCAAGCATGCGCCTCCCGCAGCAGACGATCGGCACTGTTTGGTAAGGTAACCAATGCTGTTTTATCTGATGATCTTGTCCCCTTTGTTCTTCTGTTTTCGTGCAGCAGACAGAAGGGAATGGAAAGTCGGATGCAGTTTTTGGTTATCTCTCCTTTCAGTACTTTGACCCTGTGTGCATGGGGGTTATTTGAAATAGAACAGAAGCAAACCGTCGACACCTTTTTGTTTCGATTCTATTGACAGCTAGCTATCTTGACGCGGACACCGACAAAACATACCAACCACGAAAAAAATTACAAAAAACAACAGAACATTTGAACGCGGCGCGGCCATCGATTCATATCGCGACTCCCTTTCTCTGGGTGGGGCGGGGGATGTGGACAAAACAAAAACAAACGAATAGAGTGGATACCGGTATCCTACCTTCTCTCGAATACGTTTTCCTTGCGGGGACCGGAACCCCGATTCGACCAGTTTATAACTTCCTTCGTTTATATCTTTTTCCTCTGTACAAACAACATCCTTTCTCCCCTGCTCACGCGGCATTTCGACTGCCGCGGGGACAGGCTTTCCGACCCTTTTTGCCATACCTCACCGACCGGCACGGATGATAATCGACGACCTCGCTCAATACCTCTTTTGTTCTATTCCCCCTTCATTTTTTGCTCTATTAATTTCTTCTTCCGTCTTTTGTTTCTTCTATTGGCCGACAAAGTATCGAAAAGCAAAAAATACCCACGGTTGGAAACATCGGTGTTTCCCAGTCTCGAAAGATAATGGCTGTCTCGATTCGACGAATTGGCGTTTTTGCTTCATCTTTTTCATCATCGGCGACCTGATTTTCCAGCGTTGCCCGGCAAATCTTAATCCTTTGCATATTCGGTTTTTTTACGACCAACGGAGTTTTACGGACCTGCATCAGCTCTTCATTTCCTCTCTTGTTTTTCTGCGTCATACAAGGAGCGGGCGACATTTTCTCTACTACTACGATAAAAAACGGTTCATTATGGGTCCACGAGTTGAAAGACAAAAAATATCTCGTTTTTGTTTTAGATCAAGTCTCTTTTGTTCAGCGGCTTCCTCTTGCTTTCGCCTCATGGTTTTCATCATTTCTTCCTTTTATGTTTTCAGTTTCCCGCTCGTTTGTCTTAAGGACTTCGGCGGTTGGTTGGGAGTTGCGTTTCTGCTTTTTATTTTTATTTTATCTTACTCGGTGTTTTTTGTCATCTTTGGGGCCACATAAGGGGAAGGCTAGCAGGCAACGAAAGCGGCCTTGTGTTACGTTTTGGGTTTTTCATTGTGCTTTTATCTTTTTTCCCTTTTCCTTTTCCCTTTGGTTCTGTCTCATCTCTTTTCTTCATTTTTCCTACTTTCTCTTCTTGTCTTTTTTTCACACACCTTTTTGGGAATGGTTTTGCGGGAACCGGAATCTCCCTCGGAACTGTTTTCACTGTTTCCTGGCCGGCTCTTCGCAGTCGTTCCTAGAGATTTTGAAACATACGGGTAGGGTTTCCCTTGCGGAGTTGGCATTTTCTTTTTTTTTTCTCTTGTCTACATTTTTTGTCTTGAAAGATTCCCGTGTTGCGATTGAGATATGAGATTACTACCACTGGAAAGGAAGGGAAACATGAAGGAGCAAACAGGAGCATATTTTTTGCGTCGTTTTTTCTGCATATTCTACTTTCGTTGTACCATCTTTTGGCAGCGACTCGGATATCGGCTAGCCAGTTTTTTAGTTATTTACATGTTGAGCTTTCTTCTTACTTCTTTGACGTCTTTTAAGTGTTTTGAGTGTCTTGAGTGTCTTGTTTCTTTATCCTTGGCTTATGCCGTCTCAGTGTTACGATCTTGCGATCTTGAAGAGATCCTTTGGGATAAGAGACCAAAAAAATACAACTTAACTTCGTTTACCACTGATACAAATGACGCTCCTCATATCTTTTGAATATTTATGCCTCGTGACGAATGTGACGTTTTGTGATGGAATAAATGCCGCTCTACGCCATACGTTGACTGTTTTCGCCACAGGTCAACGTCATGATGGCCTTTCACTGTGGGTGTAATATGGCCAGAAAACTATCAGTGAGCTGTTCAGAGTCTGTTGGTAGAAAGGGATAATCGCCATTGACAATATGAAAGCATTCTATTTGACGAAGTATCAATTATGAAAGAGGCGTTTTCATACAATGTCGATTTGGATTCTCATATATCGAACCAAAGGAAGCCAAGGATGGGAGGACAAGAGCTTGGGCTTGTACATGGACACACCGACACATATTGCAAACAAGTGAACATGCTCTCTAAATGAAAAGCGATGAGGACGTTAGATCATATGAAAACCTTTACGATAAGCGAGAAGCTGTCGCACAAGTAAATATATCGTGAGGCGTGAGGTGGCGCATTTGGTGTGCTGCCTCAGATAGTCTGTCCGATGCTATCTGTGTATCTTCAGCTGAGCCCTTCAGCTGGCCATGTCTCGACTGCCGTTGAGAACTACTGATGAATTTGAGAACTTGTAGTATTTTACGAGTCTTAGAAAATATTGTTTAAAATCTACGTAAGAAAGAGGAAGAGCACTTCCGTGATCACGCCCAAACAAGCTTTTTCGCTTCACTTTTGATTCCTGAATGAAACGCTTTACTGGGTTGGGGCAGATGATTCCGACGGCACTCTACGTGAGAGAGAGAGAAAAAAAAGTTATATCTTAGTTCTGTCTACCAAAGACCTTAATGCTTTGCTGTTGGGGCAGTCTACGGTTGGTAATCCTTGCCTTTCTTATGGCCTCCTCGTCGCCGGTTCCCCGCATCTTGGAGCGCTTTGCTGGGTCTTCGGCACTTGTGATTTTATACCATCTCTCTCCTCTTGCAGTGTCCGTCTTAGGACGGTCAGTTACCCGGTTCGGCCTTATAAAAGCGGCCGTGCGGAGAATACGGGAAGAGGCACGAGGCGTTGCCCGAGTTTGTATATGATGTTTACTATGCTTTTACTTTGCTTTACCTGGTTCAAGGACAAATCGATGCTTTGATAAGATTGAGCTTTTGTGTCGTTTCTCTATACATCGAATGCTATTTTGATATCAAACAAGCCTCCCTTTTACCTTCACCGTCAAACGCCCTTTGAAAATGCTCACGTTTACACCCATCCACTCGACATTTGGCGCGGAAGTGCAAGGCGCAGACCTCGCGACGCTGTCCGATGCGGGTTTAGAAGAGGTCAAGACCGGCATTGCCAAGGTATGTATCTTCCGCGTGAAAGAGAACCTGGACTGTTTCTCTCTAACAACATGTAGTATGGCTTCCTCGTTTTCCGGGACACGGGTCTTGACGACGATGGACATGTTGCCTTTTCGAAAAGACTCGGCGACCTTGACAATATTGCACGCTTTCATCACGCCCGGCCGCAAGTTGCGGTACAGACACATCGAGCTTTTTGATGCGGGTAACATGGACGCCGACGGCAACGTGCTCGACCCGGATTCGGCCCGGGCACACCAGGCTAAGGGCAACAGCATCTTCCATGTCGACTCGTCTTTCAACCCACGCCGTGCCTCGTACTGCCTGCTGCGGGCCGTCGAGCTGCCGCCACCCGGTGCTGGGGGTAACACGACTGATTTTGCCGACTCACGTACTGCGTACGATACGCTTCCGGCCGACCTCCAGCAGCAGCTGTTGGCCCAAAACTATGTAGGCCGGCACTGCATCGCACAGTCGCGCAAGCTAGCCGACCCCGAGTTCTACCACGACCTGGACCCGGCGTCGCAGCCGCACATGCGACACTACATCCTGCAGCGGCATGAACCGAGCGGACGGCTCAACCTGTACGTGGGTGCGCATCTGCACAGTTTAGAGACGGAGGCCAACGGGCTTGTGGATGCCGACGAGTCCACGCGCCTGATTCAGAAGCTCAACGCACACGTTAGCAGCGCACCTTTTGTGACATCAGTGACGTGGCAGCAGCCTGGCGACATTGTCATGTGGGATAACCGTGCAGTGCAGCACCGGGCGGGCGAGGGATCGTACGGGGTGCACAAGCGGGACATGCGGCGCACAACGGTGCATGATGACAGCCCGACAGCGTGGGGGCTGAATGCAAAGTCGACGGCGATGCCTGGGTTTGTGTATGATCCGACGTCGGGCAACACAACTGGCGCAATCTCAGCCGACCTCCCGGCTCCCGTTCCCGTCGCTGTGTCGTAGATGATGTCTTTGATGTATCATTGGGAAGAAGCCCCAAGTGTGCCGTTGTATTCTATTTCATAGTCATTCCCCCAGATTGTTGACTCTGTAGGTAAATTTTGTAGTGCCGTTCATAACAATGCTGACAATAATGTTCTCGCTCCGATCACTGCGGTCACCGGTCCAGTCCACGCGCTTTGACAAAACGATTGATCTGCTCGCGTGTCAATTTCTCGTTGTATTCTTCGCTGGCCATGTAGAAGGATATCATCTCCTGGGTGCAGTCGATGGTGGCCTCCATGTCGAGACCGCTTTCGGCTAGCCACCGAATCAGCCACTGCATCGTTGCTGTGCGGCCGCCATCGGGCGGGGGTGCTTCTTCTGTCGGTGTATTGTTGCTGCCGTTGCCGGCGTTTCCGTTGTTATTGTTATTCTGGACAGGGTAGCCGCCCTGTCCGCCAGTATTCACACCCGATGGCATATGCTGCATTGGGCCTCCACCACCAAGAAGTGCTGCTGCTGCGGCAACCTGTGCCTGTGCATGGGCAAAGGCCACCGACCGAGACGAGGACATGTTCGGAAAGCCACCTGCTGTTGTTGGGGTTCCCATACCGCCCATCCCGGGAGTACCTGGCGTGCCGCCGCCGGGTGTGCTTGTCCCTGGACCCAGAGAAGAGAGCGAGAGTAGCAAAGGTGGCGGTTGAATCGACGCCGACCCGCCTCCACCCATGCCACCCAGCGCTGAGTTGTTTTGACTGCCGCCACCCATGTTGTTACCGCCGGCGCCGCTATTGCTCACTGTGCCCATAGTCTGGCCCATCAGCCCGATGCCACCGCCGTTATTCGATCCACCTGGCATTGGTGGCTGAAGGACGAGCACCCACACAATGGCTGTCACGGCAATGACGTGTGGCGGGTAGAGAAGAGGGAGGTCGGTCATGTAGTGGTCGTTGACAATGGACCAGGCTTGGGTCAACTCGTCAGACGAGAGGCCCAGCTCGGCCTGCAGGGTCTGGAGGGTGCGGTACGGCGCGTGGACGATGAGTTGGGAGGATAGCTCGGAGATCATGAAAAATTCGCATTCGCCAAGGCGAGCAATTTCGAGACAGTGTGTGTCGGGCCACAGGACTTTGGCTTCCTGGACAACCTGCCGGATGTGCTGCGGGCACTCTTCGGTCTTGCAGGCGAGGTAGAGGGCGGTGGCCATGACGAGGTAGGGGTTGGTGCGGCGGATCTCGACCTTGATGTAGAAGCGCTTGAGGTAGACCTGGGCAGTTGCCAAAGCCTGTTGCCGCGCCTGCATTCGCTTAGCCAGACGGTTGAGTTCTGAGATGTTAGGGTGGTGATCAGGGATCCATGACAGACAGAGAGAGAGAGAGAAAGAGAGGCTTACGCTGGGAGAAGAAGAGGCTGAGGTGACGCCATTCGGGAAGAGGATACATCTGGACGAGGCTGCGCTCTTCGTCTTGTTTTCGTTGGCGAATGGCTGCCAGCTGCTCCTTGGAAAATTCCCAGAACCGCCGCTGCGTCGAGTCCCAGTAGCTGGCCGCCATGATGAAGGTGCTTTGCCGAGGGAGAGGCCGGCGTGGTGACGAGAGCCGGACCTAATTCGACGTTGGGAGAGATTGGCGATCTGGATGTGATGAAGGGCGAGGCTGGCGGAATCGGAGCTACAGTGGCAGAGTGGTAGGTAGCTCTTTCCAGTATTGCTTGGGAGCCAGAATTACATAAGCTGCGCTAACCACGTGCGCCAGCTTTTGGTGCATTTGGCGCGAGAAGTCACCGCAATTGGCGACCGCTGATTGCACGAAAGCGGCCTGGAAGCCGAACCCGATACCGAAAGACCAGATGGCCTGGGACGGTCCAGCTCAGCATTCAGAGCTCGTGAATTTTTGTAGATTTTACATCAAGCTTTCTGACCTGAATATTTTAAAGTTGAACTCTTTATATACTTTTGGATACAAAATTGGTGCAGCTTCGTGTGCTTCTTCCTCACAGCAGTGGCAGGGATTTTTGTAATTAAACTTGCATTTAAAATAAGTCAGCCCGCTGCCAGCCGTCGCTGCTTCCTTGTCAGCGCTCCTGCCCGTTTTGCACACATCGTCATTTGCTGCTGGACCGGCTAGCGCCATTTCTCCCGCCCTCTAGCTGTTTTTCATCCAACTTTTTCTCTCTTTCCGTCTTCCCCTCCATGGACCTAACTTAAGCCGACGACATCGACACTTGACACCGACGAACTTGAATATATATACAGGAACCGAATACTGACGCCGACCACCCACGCCAGGCGCGAGACACTCTTTCTTCCTCTGACAGCGTTTCTCGAGTTGTATCTTTATCGTTCTTGCGCACCCATCTTCTACTTTTCTATACCGACACACACACCAATCCGGATTTCTCCAATTCCTCAATCGACGACTGACCTCATCGTTTTCTTTTCCCCTCCTACCCTCCCTCTCGTCCTTCACTCCAACATTCTCTGCTCCCCACTATGCTGCAGCTATAACACGACACACACACAACCTGCCTCGAAACCGAACACACCTCGCATATAGCTTCCCGGGCCTGTCATGGTCTGCTTGACATGACGGCCGGCGACAACACGGCTCCCGGAGCTTCTTCAACACCAAAAGAAGCTCCGATGCCACCCAGGCAGCCTTCCAAGTCTTCGACGCCCTACCTGTTTGATGCCCCGCCAGCTGCTCCCGACCCGGCCACTGCTGCGTTGCGCGCCATGGAGGGCGAGTCTCAGCACCAGCGGGACAAGCGTGTCGAAGAGCTCTGGCGGCGGCTCGACCCCCAGGGCGACCGCGAGCTGGACCTTAAGGGCCTCAAGAAGGGCCTACGGCGGATCGACCATCGTGCGTTTTTTCGGTGCCCTGGATCTGGATTGCTTCGTGTAACTATGATTACGATATATGCTAATGGTGATTGGCGACGACAGCTATGAAAAATGCAGACGACATGCTGCGGGAGATTATCGACATTGTCGACGTCAACGGAGACGGAAAGATTCAGTTTGAAGGTGGGGGCAGCAAGAGATTGTGTCTGAAAGAGGACTGTGAACACAACTTTATGGTTGAGAGGTGTGTGCTGCTTTTACTAACTTTTCTGTCTTTTTCTCTCTCTTAGAATTCCGTGTCTTTGTCGAGGCTGCTGAGCGTCAGCTCCTTCTCCTCTTCCGTTCCATCGACCGCAACCATGACGGCCGGCTAAACAAGGCGGAATTGCGTGCGGCATTCCAAAAGACCGGCCTGACCGTGCCGATGCGCCGACTCGACGGCTTCTTTGACGAGATCGACATGAACCACGACGGCTACATAACGTTTGACGAGTGGCGCGACTTTCTCCTCTTCATCCCGACCAAGGGCAGCGACTCCCCGCTGGAGACTGCCTTGTCGTACTATGCGTCCATTGTGATCCTCAACGCCGAAGGCGACTCCATGGTCAGCGACGAGACGTTAGAGGGCTTAGGTACGACTGGCTATCTCCTCCAAGCCCTGTTTGGTTCCATCTTGAAGCTTGCAAAGCCCAGTGTGGCAGTCTCCTCTCGGTCTGGTGAGGAAGAGGAGGAGCTGCCAGAAGCGACGACATCAACACCCGACGTACAGATTGCCCCGGAACAGGTCGACCCGGAACAGCAACCGCTACAAGTACGAAAACGAAGGCGCACACGACCACCAGAAAACGTTGACGCTGCTTCCACCTCCTCCGACTCAATACCGCCCGTCCCCTCCTCACCCACAGCACCATCGCCCCCGCCACCGCCACTGCCGCCAGATTCAAAAGAGAAAAAAGAAAAGAAAGAGATAAAATCAAAAGAGGGGGCGGTATCTTCCGCGGAGTCGCACGAGTCGGAGGCAGGAGCAAAAAGCGCTTCCATGTCATCCGCAGCTGCTGAGGAGTTGAAAACAAAAGTAAAAACAGCAGATGCAGATGGCAACGACATGGCAGTGGTCGGCGGCGGCCGCGGCCACGAGTACGAGGACTTTGAGGACCTGGGCGACGTCGACGAACTGGACGAAGTGCTCGACAGCGGCAAGGCAACGGGATCCGGCACCAAGCTTCAGAGGGCCCAACGGGTCGCGGGCACTGCTGCCACGCGGACCAAGAAAAAGTCCAAGTACAGGCAACTGACTCAATACGTGCCCCATCCAGGCTACTTCTTGGCGGGCGCGCTCGCCGGCGGTATTTCGCGCACGGCGACGGCGCCCTTTGACCGCCTCAAAGTGTATCTGCTCGTGAACACACGCGGCGGCAGCAGCGGCACGAAAGCAGCACTTGCGGCGGCGACTGCACCCGGTGCAACGACGGGCGAACCGGCCGCGGCCAACCTACGCAAAACGGGCAGACCGATCCGTGACGCCATTGTGAACCTCTACCGAGCCGGTGGTCTGCGGACCTTTTTTGCTGGTAGGCATCATCCGAGAAATGTTTACTTCGTTTGCAATGCTCTTTGACTAAATAAAATTGCAGGCAACGGTCTTAACGTCGTCAAGATCATGCCAGAGACGGCCATCAAGGTAAGCATCCCGATCTACATATATTCACCCCACCCTCACCCTCTACCCCGCCACTAACAGTTCAGTTCGGCTCGTACGAAGCTGCGAAGCGCACGCTGGCTGCTTTCGAAGGCCATGGCGACCCTCTGCGCATCAACTCGTCGTCCAAGTTTGTGGCCGGTGGTGTGGCCGGTATGATTGCCCAGTTTTGTGTATATCCGCTCGACACGCTCAAGTTCCGGCTGCAGTGCGAGACCGTGCAGGGCGGCCCCACGGGTAACGCGCTACTCGTTCAGACGGCCCGCCGCATGTACGAGACGGGCGGTTTCCGTGCCGCCTACCGCGGCGTCACCATGGGCCTGATTGGCATGTTTCCCTATAGTGCCATTGATATGGGCACCTTTGAGCTGCTCAAGAGCACGTACATGAAATACAAGGCGCGCTACTACAGCATCCACGAAGAAGACGCGGCACCCGGAAATATTGTCACCGGCATCATTGGTGCAACATCGGGCGCGTTTGGTGCGACGGTGGTGTATCCGCTCAACGTGCTACGGACACGGCTGCAGACACAGGGCACTGTGATGCACCCGCCGACCTATACGGGCATCTGGGACGTGGCGACGCGGACAGTGGCCAACGAGGGCGTGCGGGGCTTGTACAAGGGCCTGACGCCGAACTTGCTGAAGGTGGCGCCGGCGCTGAGCATTACATGGGTTGTGTACGAGAACTCAAAGAAGGCCCTGGGACTGCCGTAGTCCAAGCCAGACAGAGTGCCAGAAGCTGTTGAGATGGTCGACATGGACGAGGGAGTGAAAGTGGAGGAGGATGTCAACACGAGGGTTCTTGGGATAGAAAGAGTGGGCATGGCATGGCGTTTATTGATGCGTGTTCTCCTTTATTGCCTTTTTTCGTTTTATGTTTACTTTTCATTTCTTTTGATTTCATCTTCTTCCTTCCCCTTTTCTTTTCCCTTTTCTCTCACCTTCGCCCCCCATTATCCCTCTCCTACTTTTAGTGTTACGCCGTCAAACGTCTCGCCTCCATGTATTTTCTACGAAACCTCTCACATATATACGGCCGGGAGTAGATGAGAATAGAGTTTAAGCCTCTGGCTTTGAATGACTTAAGCAACAACAAAATAGTGTGCTAGAGTAAATACTTGAGCCCTCTCTATATGACTGTTTTCTTGAATATATTCACACGTCACTTCGCGTCATGTTGTTGTACACCAACAGTTGCCTACATAATTGATCTAGTTGTCGTCGTCCGCTCTTTACGAGTACATTCTTGCACCCTCCCACCTAATCTTCAACTTAAGACTGACACACAGATTCTTATGCAGAGCTCGAGTATCCTCTTCCTCCTGCAGAGCACATGTTCTTCTTTGCCCCATTAAGCAGGTGGAGACAGTGCTGTAAGTGAGGCCCGGCTGCCCCTAAAGGCGCTAAGAAACTGTCGTACGCACGCTTTTGTAGGCAACCTTATTTTGACAGACACTTCTCCTCGTCAAGCTATCAGACAATCTAGCTATGATGCATTCAAAATTTGCCAGAAGTCAGAAGTACGTCGTACACCAGTGCTGCTTTAATGAACAACCGGCACAGCTGAATGGCGTCAATTGTCGCAGCTTCTTCTCCTGATGGGCTCTTTATCACCACATTTGGACCCTGACTGTCGACATTGGCCGTGTTCCCAGCAGGAGAACTTACAAAGTACGCAATATAACACGGATATAGGCACAATTACTGCAACCTCTGGCTCATTGCTGTGGTACGACATACGGCTTTTGAGGATTTAATCGTTTCAATTGCAGGCCGTCCAACTGGCCCTCTGGCCGCTCTTGCCATTTTCAGTGTGGCCCGCCGTAAGCTCGGGTCAACCAGTGCCTTGCTTGGCGATTGAGGGGGGCCATTCAGTACCTTCTGTTTTTGGCAATCGCCAAAGCATATTATCTCCCGCGAGGCAGGTACAAACAGGCGGGAAGTGCGTAACGAGAAGGAACGATTGAACACAGAAATAAGAAACAGCCACCCGCTGCGAGGCGGGGTATCTGTCGAAAGTAAGATGCACAGTAAAACTGCATATTGTACGTGTTTGTCAGATCTCGCCATCTTCCAACTTGCTGTGCTGACGCCGCGCAAACAAAGGGAGGAAAAAGTGTGGGTGGTCCAGGCAGACGCATTTCGGCCGCCGTCGTTGGCTGGCCCTGTTTTTCACTGTCAGACCACTGCAAGAGTACTTTGATTATACTTATTGACGGCATTTCTTCTTCAATGTGATCTCACTCATCGATTGGCTTTTCTTTGGACTTCTTTTTGGACTTCATTGATTTTGGTGTTTTCTTTTACTTCATCGCCATCACTACCATTGTCACCACCATTTTGTCGGCCCCCACTAACCAATCGACTGACACGATACCAAACACTAGCGACGACTTCACCTCACAACTGTCGACAGCATGGCTGCTGAAAACGAGCCCCTCTTGGTTGTGTACCAGAAGGGCGTCGCACAGCCTCACATGGGCGACTTTGACACCTCCGGCCTTCACGAGTCGGCCCAGGATGTCTACCGTGCCGCCGCCGAAGCCCGCCGTCTCCGTCATCGCCGCAAGGTCCGCCGGTGCCACCATTTCTTGGCCTTGACCCTGATCGTGGTCATTGGCCTGTACACCCGCTGGTTTGGCCTCTTCCACTTCTTCCGCCGCCATAGCTCCGGCAGCGAGGACAACTTTATCGGCATTGGATCGACTCCCCTTGACGGACCCTCGTGCTGCCCGACAGCCCGCTGTGCCTTGCCACGGTGCGCCGCACGCGTACCCGATCTCGTCGTACCCGTCGTCTTTAACGGCGATCACAGCCTGACGATTCACCAGAACACCACCCGTCGTTTGGCACCCCCCTACAACCCGCCCCAGGACGACGACAACGACTACCGCTGGCGGCGTGTGCACGTGTCGGGTGAGGTCGTTGTCCGCCAGATCGAGGACGGCAAGAAGCCCTCAGTCGATGTCGAGGCGCTGTCCAACGACAAGCGCATCCGCACGACCTATGCCTTTGACAAGGACGGCCAGCGCCTGCAGGTGATTGTGGACGACCGCATCTGGGTCGAAAAGGGCGAATGGCGCAGCGGCCACAATGCATGCTTGGTTGTTCGTGTGACCGTTTGGGTGCCCGAGGCGGCCAAAGAGAAGAGTAAAGAGCTGCACCTCAACAAGTTGCACATTGGCGCCGTTCACCTGGGCGTGCAGCTGATTGACAACCTGGACCTGGTCGTCGACGAGACAGCCCGGCTTTCGTCAATTGTTGGCAGTATTGTAGCCTCGCGTGCCTTGCCCGATCCCGAGGCAAGACCGTTGAGACAGAAAAGGAGGTCGACTGTATGAAGTCGATTGCGTTTGCGCCCGGCTACCGCTTCGAGGCCCCCGAGACAAGCGTCACCACTACGTCGAGCCCCATCCGCGGACCGTGGTCGCTGCTTGACAGTCTGCACATCTTTTCTGTCTCAGGCACTGTCAATGTGGCTGTTCGTGCCGAGGGCACGGCCGACGAGCATAAGGATGTGGCTGACCTGCGCATCGAGACTGTCTCGGGCAGCATCGGCTTCGAAGAGCTCAAGAAAGACTCTGTAGACGGCAAGAAGAAGGAGAAGAAGGAGGCTGTCGCCCGTCCCACCGCCTGTCACTCATTACCCGCTCGGGCACTGCCCACGGTTCTGGCACGTTTGCGCAGACTGCCCGTCTGCACACACCTCGGGCAACATTGCCGTCGCCCTGGCGCCCCACGTCTGGCCGAAAACGCCGAGGACGGCGACGACTACGTCCCCGCCCAGCTCGACACCGACACCGTCAGCGGCAAGACGGTCGTTTATCTCCTGAACGAGACAACCGACAACGAAGCCATCAACTTTTTGGAGTCTACCCATCATGCCGTCTCGGGCTCTGTCGAGCTGCACTACCCGGCCTCGTGGGTCGGCGACATCCACCTCAAGACTGTCGCAGGTGGTTCGCTGGTCGTCGATGGCAAGGGTGTGCACGTCATTCCCGACGACTCGCCGCGCTGGCCGCCGCGGATTGCCCAAGGTCGACGCCATCAGGAGGGCACGCGCGAGGAGGACCGGGACAAGTCGGAGGAGCACCAGTCGACGCTGAATGCGGACACTGTCAGCGGCCGCGTTAAGTTGTCATTCCCGAAGTAGACGGAACGTGGAGAAGGAGAGGGAGAAGGAGATGTGGAGGGAACGTGTAGCTGTAATGATGATATCATGGTTTCATTTGTACCTGCATAAATTTAAATTGCACATGACAGGATGATATGTCAATTTGATTCAATAAAAGCGTTTCTTTGTTTCAAACAATTCGGATCTTATTCAGCTTTAATTTATTCGTTCGTTATTGGTATACACTACTTGTGGATTGAGTAAAAAAAGTATGGACAAAAAAGGTGATAAAAAAAAGAAAAAAAAGGGGAGAGTAGTCTATATGATATGTAATATGCCTTGATAAAAACAACCCAGAGAGAGGTGACTAAACAAACAAGAAGAGAAAAGAGGAATGAATGTGCAAATGAAAACAGAATAAGAAAATCACAAAGGGAAAAAAGGGGGCGAGACAAATATAGTCTGAATTTGAGAGAGCCACCACATTGGCTCACTCCAAAAACTCACTTCGACACCGTCAACTCACAACATCCGCCAGCTTATCGTATCTCACAACCCTTTACACCCGGCCAAAGAGACCCTCCTTGGTACCCCTCTTGCCCGAATAGGCCACAAAAACCGCCCACAAGGCACATGACACCACTGAAGATCGTAACGGGCGTGTATGTTGAGTAGTGGTGCAGCAACTGGCCGTTGATGGGCGGGCCAATCAGCACGGCAATCGATGCAGCGCCCAAACCCATGCCCAGGTACGTGCCCATGTTCCGCGGGTCGTCGGTGCAGATGGAAATGGCGGCCGATGCGCCCGAGACAATCGTGCCTGACGAGAAACCGAAAGCAATGGCCCACACGACCAGACCGGCCGTGCTGTGGGCACGCTCTAGCGTCAGAATAACGATGCCAGTGCTGAAACCGCCGGCAGCCAGCACGTTGATGCGGCCGAGCTTGTCGGCCAGGATACCGGGGATGATACGACCAAAGGTCGAGGCAGCGTTGACAATGGCGAGCAGGTACGAGGCCAGCGTCACGTCCATGCCCTGAGTGACAGCGTAGCTGGGCAGGAAGAAAAGAGGCGTGAACAGGCCCATAAACAAAAAGAACATGGCCAGGATAATGGAAAACGTAGTTGACCTGTTTGAAGGCGGACCACACGAAGAACTGGGTCGTGCGCGGCGGCAGGCGGGGGCGGACGGTGACGCACGAGATGCCGAGCGAGAAGAGCATCACGAAGCCAATGATGCGCACAGACCAGCCAAAGCTGAGGTGCGACGACACCACGGGGTCGTTGAGCATGCGGCTCAGCGCGATGGGGAAAACCACACCGCCAATGGACGAGCGGCGACGGCCACCACACCGAGGGCAGCGGCACGCTTCTTATCGAAGAAGACTGCATCACAGCCGCCATGGCCGGGAACTGCATAGTACCTGTAGCGATGCCCAGCAAGAAGCCCTGGCGAGCAAAAATTGGTAGTACTCGGTGCACAGACTAATCATCATGGTGGCGAAGACACAGATGAGCGTGGCCGGCCGGATGAGCCAGGCACCGTAGCGGTCAAAGAGCGGACCCGAAATCGAACCGGCGACAAACTGGAAAAAGGCGGTGCAGCTGCCGATCCAGGCAATGGTGTCGGCGCTCTTGTTGGAGAGCTGGTGGGTTATGTAGTACTCCTGGAAGACGCCAAAGGAGTTGGCAAAACCCAGGGCTGCAAAAGTAATGAAGCCGGCACCAATGGCCACAGACCAGGCACGCCAGCCGCCGTCGGGCGCGGGCCAAACCCGGCAAAAATCGACTCGGCAGCGGCACCCTTTTCGGGGTCAGCCGAGTTGGCAGCGTCAGCGGCGTCGGGTGCCTTTTCATGGTCTTTGTTGAGATCGGCATCGTTTGTGTGCTTGTTCCTTGAAGCCTCCAAGTTGGTGTCGATCGTGGTGTCGTCGGCCGACTGGTGGCTGTCGTCGAACGGCAGGCTATTCTTTTCGTCGGACATGGTGAGGTAGGTTGAGATGTTGTTGGGGGAGAAAGTAGAGAAAGTAGATGAAGCTGTATCAACAAACAACAAAGAACGAGTACAAACACAGAGACAAGGCTGCTTCCGAAAGGGGGTGCGGGACCTAGATATAGATCAAGCCAAGTCCGGTTGGAAGACCCGAAGTAATAAAATAAAAAGAAATAGGAGGACGGATTGCCGTCGAGCAGAAAGACGGAGGTGTGCAGGGAATGTCCAATTTTGTCAGCCGTTTTCTATGTTTAATCTTTTTCTTCTTTTCATTTCCATCTGCCTGCTAGCATAAAACCGACTACGACACTGCCGGAAAGCTCTATTCCCCCAAAAATCTTGCATGATCTGGTCGCGTTTGCCGCGTTACCGTCCATGCGCAACGGCGACGGCGACTGTGATCGAGACAACAAGGAGTGAAAGGAGTGAAGCGAAAGGAGTCAAAAGTCGGCCTCGGGGCGAGAGACCCACTTTAACCATACTGAACCTGGTGTAAGTGGAGATGGCCAATCAGAGTACCCAAAAAGACGGACTCGGGAAATTCGGACCGTTGCTTACCCTTCTTATCACCGATTTTGAGGGCCCTTGTCACCACTAAACCAGGCAAAAACCTGATAAAGTCGGCAAATTCCCTCGATCGCTCGCCCGACTTTTAGTTTTGTCGGCCTTTATCTCCTTGTTTTGGAACCTCTTAAAAGTGAAATGCCCGCCTCTGCGATGCGAAAAACACGGGCGAGACTCTCGAGTCCGATGTCTCTCTTCTTTTCTGCCTCCTTTCAGTTTTCAGGAAATCAATTCTCGGATGCAACCCATGTCCTGTGATTGAGACCTCACTTCAGGTTGTTGAACAGGTATTACAGGGTACTCACACGCCTGTATTTCAAAGTCGCCGCACCACCATCAAACAACAAACCCACACCAAAACACCACTCCACCAGCCCTACAGCCCTGCCTATGGGCACCCAAAACACCATGCCCGTGCCCGAAGTCCGTCGCCGAAGAAGGCCAGCAGTGTAAGTTTGTGAGAGTAGATGAAGAGGGGGCTCTCTTGGCTGCCCACACATGTCCTGCCGTACTGTACTGACAGCTACAGCTCCTGCACGCTGTGCCGCCGGCGCAAGATCCGCTGCAATCGCGAACAGCCTTGCAGCAACTGCCTGCGCGCTCGCAAGAACGTCACGTGTGTCTATGAAGAGCTGCCGCCTTTGCCTGCATCTTCTGGAGCTTCTGGAGCATCTGGAGCTTCCGGAGCTGTCCAACCGGCAGCAGGAGCATTGGCAACACCATCGACAGCTTCGTCGATCACGACGACAGGCTCCATCGTCAACGATGTCACTGACATCACAGACTCTGGCCGTCCCCGTGGACGCCAGCCTCTCCACACCGAAGGCATTGTCTTTCGTAATGCCTTGCACCAACAGACACCAACATCGGCGTCAGCATCGGCCGGCATTATCGATGGTCTGCAGCAGCCGGGTCCACCGCCGACCAGAACAACAATCAACTCAGCTATCTTTGGACTCACCGGACTGACTGTTGCTGACATCTCCCCCAGCGGCGGCGGTGGTGGCGATGCTGGTAGTGCCAATGCCTCGGGCAAGAAGTCGGCCCCGACGACGGTGCCCACGTCCGCTGTTCCATCCCCGTTTGACCGCGAAAACGTCATGGGCCTGCCCGAGTTTGACGCGTACGACGGCGCCGCCCAGGAGGCTGGTCAGGCTCGCCAGTCACGTCAATCACACTATCCACACCAAGCATACCAAGCACACCAAGCACACTCTTCTCGCCGTTCGTACCACTCACACTCATCACCAGAGGAGGCGCAATCCATGCAGCAACGTATCCGCCACTTGGAGGCCCAGCTCAACGACGAGCGGCGGCAGCAGGATAGTCACCCACAACGCCAGTCCACTCGGGACAGCCGCGTAGACAGCCACAGAGAGAGCCGCCACTCGCATGGCCACCATCGCCGTGACCCTCAAGGCCATGACAACATCCCAGCTCCCAATCTGCCGCACATGGTTGTCAACGAGGCGGCTAACAACGGTCCCATGGCCTACTTGACCATTGAAGATCCGCCGCCGACGTCATCCTGGTCATACAACTCCCGCCATTCCCTCCATTCCCACCGCTCGCGCAAACACTACCGTTCACATCGATCCCAAGGAAGGCATCGGTCGTCGCGTTGGTCGCGTTCCCGATCTCGGTATCGATCGCAGTCACGATCAAGGTCCCGTTCTCCGTCACCGCCTCATCAGCGGTTTGGTGGTGGCCGGTCGTATCGGTACGCATCTCGGCGGTCTCTGTCACCCCGTTCGCGTTCGCAGACGCCAAGGTCACGGTCGCCTCGTGGAGGCCGGCCATACCGTCGTTCACGCTCTCGTTCACGGTCTGAGTCACTTGACTCTTCCCGCCGTGGTTCTCGGTCGCCCTCGCCACACTATCGCAGACACCGTGGGCGTCGTCACCATTCCCGTTCCCACTCCTATTCTCACCTTGACCGCCACGGCTCACACGGCGGGTCGACCACGCTTACACCGGGCAACCCAATGAGCGACCGCGGCAAACACCATCTTTGTTTCTCCAACAAGGAGTTTGAGAACGCTAACAACGAACTTGTCGACGAAAACGACAACCTCCTGACCACCACCAACGTGGTCGCTGATGCCACTGCCGGCGACCGCCCAGTCACGCCTTCGGTCGTCAACTGGCCCACCAAGCCGAGCTCGATTGCTGGCGACTTTTTCGTCTCCACGCGCGGCCGCAGTTTTGGTCCTCGCGAGCGCGAGCGCCGCATGCACATGACGAGCCGCAGCGTGATGCACAAGACGCGTTTGTTTGGGCAGAGCCACTGGGTCAACAGCATCGTCGGATTTCGCGACATTTTTGAGATGATCGACCCACTCGTCACAGACAGCACCGCCTCCAAAATTTTTGTCGACATGCAGCGCCTCAAGCACATGGGGCGCATAATCAAAGCTTTGCGTGTGGGCCCTGCATGGCCGCCACCGACCGTCGGGTTGCAAGAGTCGTACGACCTGCCCCCGCGCGAACTTGCCGACGAGCTTGTCGAGTGCTACCTGCGCAGCACCGAGAGTGTCTACCGTATTCTGCACGTGCCCATGTTCCGCCGCGAGTACGAGTCTCTGTGGCAGGCCCTGGGTGCCGGCAACCCTCTGACAAAATCCGATATGGCATTCTTGGTCCAGCTCAAGCTTGTTCTCGCCATCGGCTTTGCCACCCACCGCGACCACATTGCCCTCCGCACCCGCGCCGTCCGCTGGTTCTATGCCGCCCAGGCCTGGTTCGCTGAGCCCGAGTACAAGGCCCACCTGACTATGCAGGTGCTGCAGATCCATATGCTGTTGCTGTTTGCGCGTGAGGCCACGGGCATTGGCGGTGCTCTCATCTGGATTTCCGTCGGCGATCTTCTCCGCTCGGCTGTCTACATGGGCCTGCACCGCGACCCGGACCGTCTGCCCAAACGCATGAGCAGACTGGCTGCCGAGATGCGTCGCCGTTTGTGGAACACCATTCTGGAGCTCGTTGTTGGTTCTAGTCTTGATGCTGGTGGGCCGGTTATGCTCTCCGTAACCGACTTCGATGCGCGCCCGCCCAGTAACATTGATGACGAGGCCCTCGAGGAGAGTGTGCTGGCCGAGACAGCCGCGACCAAGGCAGCTGCCAACGGCGGTGGCGGTGGCGCCAAAGACGCACAGCCGACAACAGGACAACAGCAACAACAACCGCCGCAACGTTTCAGTGGCCTCGAATCGGCATCCATTAAATATACAGAGTCAGCAGACGCCCGCGTTGCTCCTAACAACTGTGCCAAGGAGATTTATATTGACGACGGCGGAAATATGCGAGGCGTGCCCGAGCCAGCGTCGGCGGCCGAGCTGCTCGAACAGGAGAAGCGTGCCGATGGCGAGTGGCTCAGCAGTGGCGTGGGTATCAACAAAGTAGATCGTCTCGGCGATGATAGTGGCAGACGCGACGGTTGGCAGAAGAGGGTCTATGTCGAAGAGCGAGAGATTGGCATACCGAGTGGCCCGCCGGCACAAATTTGTGTGGCTTTGCGCCAGGCTCGTGGCGATACACCGCAGGGCCAGCCAGGCAACAGAGACGATAACCGGCAATCCGACAGAAATGGTGGGGCATCACGAGCTGTTGTGACCAACTCCGACTCGTCAGGTGCGCCTCGTCCCTTGCACAAGTTTACCAGCATGTCAGTTGCTATCGCTCTCCGCAAAACGTTGCCCCTACGTCTTGCCATCTGCAAGTTCTTGAACGACATGGGCCCTCCAGGCACCTATGCCGACACTTTACGGTTCGACCGCCAGTTCCGCATGGCCTACCGCGAGCTGTTTGATACCCTGCAGGAGTACACTGCCGCGTCGAAAGCAGAACAGCCACCGTCTCCGGCACGCTGTACAGAATCTGACCCAGACTCTGTCTCTTCGCCTCCACGGCCCGTGCTCGACCACTATGCAGTGGCTTTGGTGCACCTCATCATGCGGCACTACTTGCTGTGCCTGCACATCCCATTCTTTGGTGCGTCGATGCAAGAAGAGACGGCCTATGCCTACTCGCGTCGTGTCGTTGGAGATACGGCAGTGCGTGTCTGGCACACCTGTTGTCCAGGCGTCGTGGACACGAACATCCCAACCATTGACGCTGCCGACTTTGCTGCCGACGAGGCCCGCGAAGCTCAAGCAAACTCGACGTCGGCAGCCCCAAAGCCTGGCCGGACGTTTGTAGACCCGGCACTCCTTCGTCAGACCATGCTTGGTGCCGGCGCCCTGCGTCGTTTGGCTATGCAGGCCAGCTTGTTGGTCGCCGCCGAGGCCAAGTTCCAGCTGGTCGAAGACGACACCGATACTGCTGCGACGCCAGGCGATCCCACAACTGGTGGTCGTGCTCCCATCCGTCCAGATCTTTTGGCTATTATTGGAGCTGCCTCGCACTGGTGTCTCCGTAGCATTGAGGCTGTGAGACCAACTTTAAGGGCTATCTGTTATGGCGGCTCATTGAAAAGCAGCTCGATGGCATGCGCCGTGGCATGATGGCTGCACCCACAGCTACGGCTGCATCACGCATGGAGTTGGCTCGCGAGCTTGTACAGGGCGCCGAAGAGGCTGAGAAGCTGTGCATGCCGATCCTGGAGGGTATGATGTCCCGAGGCATCCAGGAGGCCGCTGCATCGGCGGCGGCGACCGGTAGCGGAGTTTGTGGTCCGGGCACAAGAGGTTCATAACTTAATTCGCATGTGCCGTATTGAGGATTGTCCGTGCCAGGGAATGTATCGACAGCATCTGCAGCAGCAACAAGAGCAGCGGCAGCAGCAGGCACTTGAAGCGGCACAGCTGGCCGAGCAGCAACAGCAGCTGAAAAACATGTCAACCCAGGCACCTTTCATGCCTGGAATTCAGCCGTCGCTTGACCCCATGTCCATGGACTTCACCGTTGACAATTGGGAGTTTATCATGCCCAGATGCGCAGTCGCTCAACATCGGTAGTGGCGAGCCGGTTGAGCTGGCTGTTCAACGGCGAGCCAAGTCAGGGGATCTTGTGGTAGTATGGTGGTGGTGGGAGTGTTTGAAAATAGATATAACCCTTACTTGTGTTGCTTTCTGTAAACTATCACTCCTTCGAACTTTGAACCCTTTTGCGCCTTATGATTCCCATTCGTGACGGTGTGAACGTTCGCTCCTTCCTCGACCTCGACAGTGAACCCGAACAGTTGATTCCAGTAAGTGCCTTGGCCATCGCACTTTCTACTTTTAGCACACACCAACCACCGTTGGGCGGATCTCAAAGCCTTAATTCCGCCCGCCAGAAGCGCTCAATAGTGGTGGTGCACACACCAAAAAGGACAAAAAAGTGACAAAAAGGGCACACCACACAGGGGTCAGCACGGAAATAGTGGGTCCTTTCGCTTGCCTCTCGTCGCTTCATTCTGCACTGTGGCCTGGGGCACTAAACCGTTTCCCACGTTTTTAGTGGATCCCTTTTGGGCCCTTTCCCAGCCTGGCCGTGTCGCTCCTTCCCCCGCACCCACGGGCGAACCACACCCTTGCGCAAGCTTCCCAACAAGCAAGAAACGGGCAAGAACGCAGGCGCACCGGTGCACACCCAGTGCACACCAGCCCACCTGCGCCTTCCCACACTACGACAGAACTACTGCGTACGACGCACAGTGTCTCCTGCCTCTTCTGGGCCGTTCTGCAGCGGACTTGCTACGTTCGACCTCCTCCTTCGACCGTCTCTTTCCTTCCTTCTCTCTTTCCTCTTCTTATTTCATTCTCTCCTCGTTCTTCTTTCTCATTCTCACCATCTCACGCCTTTTCTGACAAAGACTCGAGCGTATTACTGACAGCCTGCTCCGATAAGCGACCATCCTCCGAAACCGCGCGATTATCGATACTCGGTCTTTTTCCTCCCATTCCCCGGCGTTGCGGACCCCTCCTCCATCTGGGCGGCCAGTCGGCCACCACGATCGATTCTCGCTTTTGTCATTTTTCTCATCCCCTCTTTTCGATTTCTCCTTGACGACATTCCTCCTTCTGTTGAGCACGCACATCCGCCATGGCGACGAAGAAAGTCCGCCAGAGGATCAGCTACGGTACGCCTGCCTCTGTGCCCGCCACCGCCAGATGGCTTAAATGACGCTGCCACACCGAGTCCAGCCTCGCTAACAATACGCAGTCCTCGAAGATGCTCGCTCTCTAGGCCACCGCCTCGGTGTCAATGGCCTCGCTGTCGATAGCGAGAATAGCATTTTGTAAGTTGAAGAGCTGACTGACCTCATCCGGCGCAAATGCGACAGCTGCTATGATCAGCGGCCGCAAGAATTCTTATCGACCCTCTGTCGACATCGGACTGACTCGCTATCTTCTTTTCCTTCCTTGACAGGTACTCCGGTGTCGCGACGGCGTAGTCTGCGCCTGGGATCTGCACCTCGACAAACCGACACAGGCGCCCGCCAAACCCGAAGACTCGGCCTCCTCCCCGAACGAAGATGGCTCCAAGAAGTCCGAACCCGCCGCACGCCCACACATCCAGACTGCCGTCTCTCGCGCCCAGACACAGGCCCATACCCACTGGATCAACGATATTGCCCTCGCCCAGGAACAACTCCGCCCCGTCACCGCCTCCAGCGACCTGCTCGTCAAGATCTGGCGCCCTCGCGAAGGCGACAACGACGACGAGCCCGCCATCCTGGCAAGCATGCCGATTACGTCAAGTGTGTGGCCTCTCCTGGCCAGCAGTCGACTTGGGTCGCCTCAGGCGGCCTGGACCGTCGCATCTGCCTGTGGGATCTGCAGGGCAACGGCAAGATCCTCGAGATCGACGTCAGCGGCCAAGAGCACGCCGAGAAGGGCTCTGTCTATGCCCTGCGCGCCAACCACAACGTCCTGGCCAGCGGCGGCCCCGAGTCGACTGTCCGTCCTGTGGGATCCTCGCGCCGGCGGGAAGAACATTACCAAGTTTCGTCGGCCACACTGACAATGTGCGCGCCATCCTCGTCAACGACTCGGGCGATACTATCATGACCGCCAGTTCCGACCAGACTGTCAAAGTGTGGAGCGTCACGGCTGGTCGTTGTATGGCACACTCTAACGATGCACAACGACAGCGTGTGGTCACTGTACTCGGACGCACCCGACCTGAGCGTTTTTTTACAGCAGCGACCGTTCCGGCCTTATTGTCAAGACGGACGTCCGCGGTAGCCTTAACGACTGGGACAATGGCATTTCTGTTGCTGTGGCCCAAGAGCACAATAGTATCAGCAAGGTTGTGGCCAGCAACGGCTATATCTGGACCGCCACTTCGAGCTCATCCATCAACCGCTGGGCCGATGTCAACACTGACGAGGACACCACTGCCCAGCCGCCCCGGCCTTTCTCTCCTTCAAGCGAGACGCTCCGCCCGCACAGCTCGTCCGTTTCGACCGTCAAACCTGCTCCACGCACGGTCCCTGCCGACATTCCCGCCAAGTCGATTCTGCGCATTTCCAACACGGCCACCTTCCCAGTGTCAGCCGGTGCAACTCCTAGCAGCCCTGTCGCTGGTGCCGCAGACGCCGCAACAGGCAGTCCCCCTGGTCCTGGCAATCAGCCGCAAGGGCTCTGAGGTCGTTCGCCAACGGTGACCTCACGCCTGAATCAGTGGAGCCTGTGCGTCAGATACCCGTTGGAAACGATCGAAGGTAACTTTGGTCTCGTCCAAGCACCGTCTCCTCAACGACCGCCGTCGTGTTCTGACGCTCCGACACGGCGGGCGGAGGTGATTCTGTGGGACATTATTGCCTGCAAGCAGATCCGCCAGTTCGGCAAGCGCCACTTGGAAGATGTTGAGCCCGAAGTCAACACAACCGAGGCCGTGGCTCCATGGTGTTTCTGTCGATGTCAGTTACAGGCCAGCTTACTGTCGCTCCTCGAGCAGTACAAACTGCTTTGATGCGGAGATGTACGCGGATGAGCTCGAGGACACTGGTGCCGTACAAAAGGACGGCGTTGAGTTCCGCGAGGACCAGCGCATCAACCTCGGCAAATGGGTGCTCCGGTACCTGTTTGCTAAGCTCATTGACGAGGAGGTGCGTCGCGACGAGACTCACCGTGCCAAGCTCAACGAGACGGTCGAGAAAGCGCATCCAGGCCGCGGCGGCTGGCCAGCAAGGTCAGCATGCTCGACGTCGGTCTGTCTGCTGCGGCTGCCAACGGTGACCCGGCTCAAGCAGGAAACATCCCACCGACGCCCGGTATCGGTCTTGCCACACCCCTGCCACCAACATCAAACCTGGCGTCAGGACGCACCGGGCGGGACTGAAAAGGAGGACTACTTCTCCAACGCCATCACAACCGTCGAGCCCACAACACCCGGACCTGGTGCTTTGCGGCCAGGGGCAACACCCGCAGCCGACACACCATCAGCGACAACCGCAGCCGATGCTGCTGCCAAAGAAAAGGAGGCTGCTGCCGCGGCAGCGGCTACGGCTGGTAAGGGTTTCGGCAAGAAGATTCGGTTGGGCATGTCGTTCAAGAAGGGAAACCGCTCGGCATCGACAAGTGTGCCCGAGAAGCCGGCCGCTGCGACCAACGTGGCAGACGCGAACAAGGCTGGCGCCAACGGCACTGGTGCCGCAGGCGAGGACAAGTCCGAGTCAGCATCGAGCCACGAGAAGGAGGTCGACGACTGCTTTGTGGGTGCCGTTCAGCGCATGCACAACGACTACGACAAGCCTCGTCGACAACCCGGACCGCATTGTTGTATCACGCATGCACAACGACTACGACAAGGAGGCCCCCTTGCTACGAATCCCGGACAAGACCAAGGTCATCATCCAGGAAGAGCTCAAGGGCGGCAGTATCGAACTGTACCGTGGCACCGTTGGCGGTCTAAGGCCAGCCGAGCCATGTCGACAAGATTGAGCGGGTTGCGCCCATGTGGCTGGGGCGAGGCGATTCTTTGCAAATGCAGCAGTCATCAAGGAGTCAACTAAGATTTCATTCCTTCTGCTGCCGTACCACGATGAACTGCCACCCCTGTCGGCGCCAGACGGCAGCAACCGGTTGAATGCCAACCGCATGCTGCGTGTCAAGAAGATTCTGGCGTAACGTCGCTGAGAAGCTGGAGCCGCCTGCGCCGGTACCTGCACCGGTCGCTGGCACCATTCCACCGACTGTGACTGAAGAGGCTGAAGAGGGTGAGGGTAGCGAGGCCAAGGCCACAGCAGAGGCTGATGTGCCCACACCCACTCCTGCCACACCCGAGTCCGAAGAGGTGCTGAAGCCCGAGGAATATCTCGAGCTCTACTGCAACGAACAGGTATGTATATTTTCCACCTACCGCGTAGTAATAGACTTGGTGTGTTTCATTCACTAACGTATCTAGCGTCTCCCTCATGCGATGAGCCTGGCTACAGTCCGGGCACACATCTGGAAGAACAGCAACGACATTCTAAACTGTACTACAAGTCCAACGGCCGCAAGAAGCTGACGAACAGCTGTTGAGGCGCCGCAGCAGCAGCAGCGGCAGCAGCAGCAGCCGCCGCGACCGCTACAGCCAATGGCGAGAATGCAGCTGCTACCGAGGAGTCTGCAGCTATCGACGGTGCCACGCCTGGTGCGGTCCCTGCTACACCGGCAGCAACTGCTGCAGCCTAAAGTGGTTGATGATTCAATGTCGCGTACATAAAGGGGCTTCGTCGTGTGTTTGATCTCGCAATAATTTGGATTACCGAGTTGGAAGTTTGATTTCGTCTTTTTTGGTGTTGTTTGTATATGTTTTGACCATCTCACGCTCGTAAACGTCTTGTCTTTCGTCTCTTTATGCGAGTTATCTTTTGTCGTTCCATGTCACCCTCTTGATCGTTTTGGACAATTTTTTCTTCTTTCTTCTTACTTTCCTTATTCATTCGCACTTTAATGTTTTGTATATACAGGCACTGGGACTCTGAGCCCTCAATGCAAAATCGCTATTGTACAATTTTGGACCTCCCCATTATGTTTGATGTTTGTCGTCGCCTCACTGTCTATAAGTCTATCCTTGACTTGTCGCCCGATGCACTCTCACGCCGTGTGGCGACAAAGTTCACCACCCACTGGTAGCTGCCCAAGAAGATGGCGCCGCCGATGCTGATCCAAGTGACTCGCGGTCCCAGTCCCGCAAAGAAAGCGCTCGCGCCCTTCTCGGCCATGATACTACGCACCATTGTAGCCAGCGACTGCCGCTCCGTGCTCAGCATGATGCGTGTCTTAAGCACGTCGAGCGGCGTTGTCGCAGCTGCCGCGATTCCGCCTGCCAGGCTGCCAAATGCGGCACTCTCAAACGCCGACACCTCCTGGCCACCCTTGTTTCCCCGTCGCCACGCCTTCATGGCGCTCCCATAGCGGGAATTGCACGACGGTAAAGGGCACTTCGCGCAGGACCGTGGCGCCCCATCCCCGGTACAAGTTGCTGAAGACACTGGGTCCGCGCAGGATGGCGCCGAGTGCTTGCGCCGACGAGGCAAACTGGCCGGCCTGGGCGCGCTGTTTGACGACCTCGGTAGGCACGCGGACGGCGCATGCAGCAATCTCGCCGAGCGAGGCGGCGAGCATGTGTGTGTATGGTGAGCCGCCCGCCAAAGGAGGGCCACCTGTTGTGTTCTTGTCAAGAGCGTGCTTGACACCCTCGTAGGTGACGAAGAAGAGGGCCGCACCGGGGCTGAGCCGACGACTGCACTGCCGACACCCGCGGTAGATCCCCGAGAAGCCGCCGCTGGCCCAAAAGCCGGCCCAGCCTGTAGGCGGGTCTTTAAAGTGTCGAGAGGGAAGAGGCTGAGGTCGACCGAAGTGCCTGCGACGGCGCCGGCCAGCAGCGCAGTAGAGTAGTCCATGGCAAAGGTCGTGGGGAAACAGGAGGTTGAAAGAGAGCAAGAAGCGATATGGAGCGCTTCCGCTCCTCTTGTTGTTTATCGGGAATTGCTGTTCCTTTTGATTTGTGCTGTCGCGTGCAAAAGGTAAGCTCGGTGGAAAGCTCCGTCATCGCAACTCCGAAAATATGCTGAAAGGTCCCCACTTTTATTTTTTATCGAACCTCCAATTCGACCTCCAACGGCGACCCCCCAAAACCGAAAAACGGCTTTTGTCAATAAACTAGCTGAAAAATCCCCGTCCAGCTTCGAATGTACGAGGAGGTAGCGGCCAACCTCATTCTCGACTTTCTCCGATTCTCTATTTCCCCCATTGATACTCGACCAGTCCGAAAATTGTTCCCCGATCGCGACCTGAATCTCGACAAACCCCCTCCCACCTCTTCCCTACTTCTCTACTCAGCTCCCTGATGAACCTGCACCCCGTGCTCCATCGCATAGCTCAGCCGATCGCCGCCCACGAGTTTCTAGATGCCCTACGCGCTGCCACACCCCGCGGTTCCCGCATGGCCGCAGCCCCAACCCCCGCCGGGTGGCCATGGCCATTAGCGGCGGCGTAGACTCCATGGCGCTCGCGTTCCTGTGCGCCAGATCCAGCGGCTTGGTGGCAAACTCAAGGATACATATATCTGATGCACCCGTGATCGGATACGATGCACTGATTGTTGACCATGGCCTACGCGAGGGCAGCAACAAGGAGGCGGAGGCGGTGGTTAAGGCCATGGCGAACATGGGTCACAGGCACTTTATATTGCCCATCCGCTGGAACGACCGTGGCGAGCAACACCCACCCTCTCTCCGACTTTCGGCTCTTGCCAGGGCCGGAACCAGAATCAATCATTACGACAGAGCCAAGCCAAGAAGCGATTGGACCAGGGCATGGCCAGGCGCTGCCCTCAGCGCTCGAGACCAGTGCGCGGCGACTACGCTATCGCGCACTGGGCCTACATATGATGCGATACCAAGCGTACTCGCTGCTGCTGGCGCACCATGAGGACGACCAGTACGAGACGGTGTTGATGCGTCTGCTGTCGGGCCATGGAACAGGCCCAAACGGGGGCATCCGTGGCCTGCGAGGCATGCGCGCGGCCTGCGACATTCCCGAGTGCCACGACATGCACGGTGTGTACCAGAGCGGCTTCATCGACAGTCACAAAAGTCGCAATCCGTACGTGCTCTTGCGGCCGTCAAATCACCAGCGCCATCTGCTAAGAAAGCAGTTCCGTACCGACGTGGACCTGGCGACGGCAATATGGCGCAGGGACGGCAGTAAGCGGACGACTGGCGACCTTGTGCAGCAGTGGATGCAGTGGTCACAGCTGCACCATGCGCTGAACAGCTCGGCACCGATGCCGCCCGGGCTTGACACGGAGGATCTGGGCATCATGGCGTACCGCCCGCTGCTTACATTCTCCAAAGACCGGCTGGTTGCGACGTGTACGGCGAACAACGTGCCGTGGTTCGAGGACAAGACGAATGCGGATCCGACTTTGACGATGCGGAATGCCGTGCGGTATGTGGTCAAGAACCACACGCTGCCCAAGGCCCTGCAGAAGCCGGCTATCCTTCAGCTGGCGGCACGCTGCGACGCCAAGTCGCGGCAACACGAGGCCGAGTCGCGACGGCTGATTATGCGGCACCAGATCCTTGTGCGGTTCGACTCAAACGTGGGCACAATGGTCATCTGTGTGCCACGGATCGAGGCCAAGGCACGGCGTCGACCATGGAAGAAGAATAGGAAAGACTCGTATGCCATTATGTCGGCCGAGAAGCGTCGGCTGCATCTGCGCACGGTTGCGGCCCTTGCTGTGCAGAGGCTGCTTGCGTTCGTGACGCCCGAAACGAATGTGACGCCCATCTCGAATCTGCAAACCACAATCGACACTCTCTTCCCCGACCTTGTGAATCCTTCTTCATCTTCCAAAAGCGAAGCTGCCACCGCTACTCTCTCTGATCCCAAGGCTTTTACGATTTGTGGCGTCCATTTTATGCCGTTTATCGACAATGCGACCTCCTCAGTATCTCCATATTCTTCTCCTTCTTCTTCTTCTTCGTCTCCATCTTCTCCGTCTTCTTCATCTTCTTCATCTCCATCAGCGTCGTCCGAGACGCCCTCCACACCGCGCTCTTGGTACATGGCCCGCGCGCCCTACCTCTCGCCTGAACAACGACCCCGCCATGTGCCCACCATTCCATTGTCCGTTTCCACGGCCTTACTTTCAGCCAACGCTTGCGCAGGGACCCGTCCAAGTGGCAATGGCCCAACTGGAGTTCGTGGGAACTGTACGATGGCCGCTTCTGGCTCCGCATTCGCTCGCGTCTGCCGGACAACGTGTTCGTCCAACCGTTCGACAAAGACCACAGCAAGGCAATTCCGCGAAGCGCTCGCTCAAGGGCCGAAAGGGCCTAGTCGCTTGCAGTCGTTCCTGGCCACCCTCAAGACGTATGCTCCTGGCAACGTGCGCTACACCCTGCCGGCCATCTACGCTACGAGAGACGTTACCTGGGCCCTCGAGCGCGAGAACGGCGATGGCGATCCAGACCCATACTGGCCAGAAGAATCGGATGCCAAATACTACCAGCATAAGTCCGAACCTAGCGCCGAAGCCCCCGGTGAAGGTTTGTCCGACATATACGTCGACCACACCGTTCGTGAACCGGGTGTGTATCTCAACAGCGGCTTTCGCGTCCCTGACGTTTATACCTGGGAGCGCAGCCTCCAGTACGAAGCCGAGCGGAATCGGCTTAAGCGACCGGATCCGTTCCGCCCGCCAGGCCAGCTGCTCGCATTGCCGACGATCGGTTATCATGTTCCCGGGATCGAGAAATGGCTGCAGTGGGAAGTCCGGTACCGGAAAGTCGACACGGGCATGCTGGAGAAGCTTGCAGCGGCGCAGCTGGAGAAGATGTGTCTGGAAAGAATGTATAAGTGAGGTGAGAAGAGGGCAGCCACTGGCTGGAGTTGGACTTGGAAAGCATTAATTGAAGAGCGATATCTCTTATTTTACAATAACCACGACATGACTGTACAAATAAAACTTACGTTTACGAGAAGGACCACATCCAATTTTTTTTTTTTTTTTTTTGAAAAATTTGAGAAAACTTGTGAAATATCTCCTTGAAGAATTAAAAAAAAGAAGACAATAATTTAGTCGACAATTAGGTGACAACATGTAGGATGTGGAAGACATCTGGCTGTTGTCGTTGTTGGCCGTCGAATTAATGTTGGTTTTGCCGCACGTGGTTGGTCAATTGGTTGCATGACCGGATTTGGCGAAATAAGGGACGCGGGTAGCACTTTAGCGCGCTTCCCCAGGGCACTTGGCGCTGCAACTGCAGCCTTCCCGCTAACGGTGCATTGACATCCGTTTTCAACAACATCGCGGCCTCCTCAACCTTGACCCCAGTTCATCCCACCTCTTTCTCTACGCGTCGCTCTGAACTCTCCATTATGACGAGGCTAACCCTTTCTTTACTCAATTGATGTCACATCTCTCACGATAATCGTTACCAACACCTACCACATCGACATGAGTGACGCCTGTCGCTGGTGATTTTCTTTTTCTCCCATTTCTTCTTTCTCTCAACTCGCTTTCTCACCGCATCCTCTCTCACTATCCCCGTACCCTCTCATGGCCGACTCGGCGACTGGCCGCTGGGCGGTTCGCATTATTGTCGGCATGGCGCTCTTTCTCGCCATCCACTCGCTTGTCATTGCGCTCGTCACATCCGAAGCCGTTGCCAGCATGCGACCCTGGCCATTGTCTCTCGACTTTGCCTTTCTCGACAGCAGCGACGGCGACAGAATTGCTGCCGACGGGTCCACAACTTTGGCGCACTACAAGAGCCGAGATGCCGCCGGAAGGCAGCCCTTGGTACGCGCCTCGTGCCTCACACCTCAACAACCTGACCGTCGCGCTGTCGTCGTCGACAAAGGGCGTCTACGGCTTTCTGTTCAATGACTCGACCACGCCTGACGGTGTAGCATATGGCACCTACAACTGGTGCAATATGCCGCACGTGCGTACGGACGAGTATGTCATCCCACCAGCAGACCAGAATCAGAAACGCACGCTCGTCTACGTCGAGCTTGTCCATCGGCACCACAAGCGGACGCCCTATGCCTCCAATGGTTTCCCGCACGAGCCGTACAACTGGGAGTGCGATGATGCGCGCATCCATTTATATGGAGACCCTGTCGGAAACACGGAAAAACGACCAGGCATCGCGTACTATGTGCCCACGTTCGACGCACCGAGCAACCCGTTCCTTGCTGCTGCTCCGGCCTGGCATGGATCCTGCCAGTTTCCACAGCTGACCTCGGGCGGCCTTGAGGATGCCTGGCAGCACGGTGTCGACTTGTACAAGGTATACCACGACCTTCTCGGCTTTTTGCCGGCCATGACCGATGCTGCCGCCTGGAGCGAGCAGGTGGCCGTCCGCGTCACCAACAACCCCATCACGAGCCAGACGGTCACCATGGTCCTGGGTGGGATGGCCGCTGCGGCAGGCGGTGCACCTGTTCCTGACACACCCTTGTTGGCCGAAGCCGCCGGCTTTGACTCCCTTGAGCCGCAGTACACATGCCCTGCCGCTGTCAAACTGTTTAAGGCTATTACGGCCTCGGGCACAGATTACAACGACAACGAGGGCGGCTCCCCGGTTTGGGCCGAGCACTTGGAGCGGTTGGAGCCCCTGTTTGCCAAGCTGGATGCCGCCTCGGGTGTCGACCCCAAGGATCCCCGCGGCTTCCATGCCAGTGTCGACCACTACTACGACAACCTATCCGCACGCCAGTGCCATGGCAAACCGGCCGTCGAGGGCATTTCACAAGAAGAGGCCGATGCCGTTTTCCGCGTGGGCCAATGGGAGTATAGCCGCATGTACCGGGACGATGTGCGGTCGCTGGCAGCCAGTGTCGGTGCCTGGGGCGTGTGGGTTGCTCAGCTGGCCGGACACCTCAGGATTGCGGCCTCCGAAAACAGCACGGACAAAGTCAAGTACCGCCACAACGTCGCACACGACGGCAGTCTGAGCCGTTTGCTTTCGATCCTGCAGGCAGACGAGATGGTGTGGCCGGGCATGGGCAGCGAGGTGGTCGTAGAACTGTGGAAGAAGGAAGGCGAAGGAAGTGAAGACAATAACGAAAATGCGACATCATCGTACGATGTTCGCGTCCTTTTCAGCGGCAAAGTACTGCGCTCGTCGCACCCTGAGCTCGGATTGCTTGATATGGTGCCTCTGGATGCGTTGTTGACCTACATTGACGGGCTGGTGGGTGTCAACGCTTCCTTGCTGCCGGCCAAGTGCAATGGGACGAGTCCTTTGTAATTAAAGCTGTATATAAATCATTATTCACAAGTTATTGCATTTTTATTCAATATATCCCATTTTCATTGACGTTGATCGTGCCTTCCTTATGCGGGAGCGAAGAGTGTATCATGCATGTCGGTAGCTTGATCGTAACTGCCTCCATTGGGGTTTACCGAAACGGCAACTACGATTGTGTTGTTACCCCTATTCTAGCCCCTATTGTTCCAAAGCATCTTCCGCCGACCGATCCTCAACACTCGCCACTCTCCCATTGTCCATCTCGACGACAATGTCACAAATGTCCAGCATCGACGCCCTGTGCGCCACCATGAGCACAGTCTTACCTGCAAAGTTGTGCTCCGGCGATTTTAGAAGCTGTTTCACGCGCGCCTCCGTTGATGCATCCATCGCGCTTGTGCACTCGTCGAGAATGACGATGCGATTGTGTTGAAGGAGAGCATATGCCATGCCGAGCTGCTGTTGTTGGCCGGCTGACAATGGTAGGTCGGACATTGGTTTGTCCAGGATCTTCTTGACTTCGCTCTCATCGTTACCTTTCTCACTCTTGTCGCCTTTCCTCCCCAACTGACTCGTGATATGATCTAGGAGACCAACAGCGTCAAGCGCCGACATTATTTCGGTATCTGCCAGGCCCTCTACACCCCTCGTTCCGGCCAGGACCTTTCGAACAGAGTGTGTTGGCGGGAAGAACGGCTCTTGCGGGACTGTCGTGATACGGTTGCGGACCGCCTGCTTTCGAATCCTAGCCAGATCGACACCATCAATGTATACCGAGCTAGGCCCTCGCAAGTCAATGAGACCTAGCAGAGCCAGTGTCAAAGACGACTTCCCGCTGCCCGTGCGGCCACGAAGACCGACAAGCTTGCCTGCGGGGATGTGCAAAGAGACGTTTTTGAGAGCATAGCCGGGACTGTCATAACTACCATCACTCGCTCCATACGACGCCATCACATGGCGAAAGTCAATACCGCCATGTTCTGGCCAGCTTTCGGCCACTGGCACCAGACTTTTAGCATCATCGCCCGGTCCATCTTCTGGCACAATGTCTGTTGCATACTCCCGGATGCGGGCAATCGCTCCCAGGCTCGTCTCCAGCTCGGTGTAGTAAAAGATGAACTGCGACAGACTTTGCCCGAAACCGAGCATGTTGATCATTGCCAGACCCAGGGTGGCAGCGGCTGCAGTGGAAGCTCCGCCGCCAATTGATGTTGACCTAAGTTGCGTCGCAAATGCCAGCAAAAGCACCGCCAGTGCGGCCACGATAAGGTCCAGCACCAGATTGAGCCACCGCTGGATGCAGTACAGCATGTACACCGGCCTTTGGGAGCCGTCAAGCCTTGAAAGAAACTCGACGGTAAAAGCTCGTGCCCAACCGAAAGCACGGATTGTGGGCAGTCCTTCGACCGTCTCCGATACGGACGTGTACAGGGGCGATTTGTTCTCGAGGTCAAGGAATCGGAGCTGGCGGGATGTTGCCAAATAAAACTTTTGCAACAAGTACACAACGCCAACCAAAACTGGCAGGGCGATTGCGAGGTAGCCGGAGCCGGAGGCTATGAATGCAAACTGCACAACGCAGACAAGGACGGCTGGGAACGGTCAACACTGAGACAATTTAAATGCTGGAATTGAGTTTACTCACTTGTCACAGTGTTCATCGTCGAAATTGGGAGGTATGCCGTGGCATAGTTCATGTCTTGGCTGAACCTGCAAGCCGTTAGGATACAGCAACAACGAAAACGACTAAACATCACACAAAGCGTACCGATTCAGTATCACACCCACATCTGTGGAAGTGATAAATGACAGTGGCGCGTGAAAGACGGCCGTCAACAACATCTTATGTAAGTTGCTTCCTGAGACAGGAATGATGATGATCATCATCCACCAAAAAGAAACGAGGCTCAGAACAACGGCCATGACGGAGAGCGAAAAGTATACACCGATGAATTGGCCACGATCAATGTTGGTGTTGTCCGTGAAACGCGTTACCCAGTATTCTGTCCTCGTTAGTCGTCAATATACAAGAACAGGCGATGCACGAAGCTAACGTACGAGATATTTTGGACGCAACAGCAAATAATATGGCAATGACGAGAAAGACCCATGCTCGAGACCATCCCATCGACTGGCCATATGTCTGGTAGCAACGGAGATCGCCTGATCGACGCGCCTTTTCTTTCTCCTTCTCTTTCTCTTTGTCGGCCGCGGTCTGTGATTGTTGCTTTTTAGCATCTGACGGAGCCTTCTTCTCAGGAGCCGATATGGGGACATATTTTTCTTCGCTGTCTGAAGGCACAACACGCGGACGCTCAACCTCAGCCACGACATCAGCACCCATGTCCGCATAAGAGCGGTATTGTGTTGTTGATCCATCGGCATGTATGGACAAAATGAGGTCCGCCTCGGCCATTGCGAGAGGGTGTACTAAAGGTCAGTCAGAAACATGAATCAAAATAAAGTTGCATTGCCAAACACTGACAAGAACTAGTGGCCATGATGACCGTGGTATCTCCATGCCGTAAAAGCCCACCAGGGGCTAACAGAGCCGAGAAGACAGCATGCTCCGTCTTGGAATCGAGTGCACTAAGAACATCATCAAGAATGACAACAGGTTTTCGTGCATATACGGCTCTTGCTAGAGCCACTCTCTGCTTTTGCCCACCGCTCAGCGCGGCCCCAGAGCTTCCTATGGCTTCGTCGCCCTCTGGAAGTTTCTCCTGAGAATCCTTGTCATTCAAGGCACAGGCGTCACGGACTGTGTTGTACCAAGCATCATCAACTTCAACACCGGCTGATGGCCCAACGATATTGGACCTTAAAGTGGTGTTCACCAGCCATGGGGCCTGTTGACAGTATGCCATCTCGGAGTACCGTCGTGTTAGATGGCCCTTTGTGGGTGTAAGACCACCGACGATTGCCTTTAGTAGGGTCGTTTTGCCGCAACCTGCTGGACCAACAACCACGACGAGTTGTCCAGAGCTAACTGTCAAGGAGAGTTCTTTGACAATAATCGAGGCTGCGTTGTCGAGCTTGGTAGGAGAGTAGGCTAGAGACACATTGTCAAGCTGTACGACGTGAATGTCAGCTTTCACTGGTACTTCATGAACAGCGGTTGTTTTGTTCTCCTCTATGTCCACACTGGTTGGTGTTGCAGATCCGGATGCACTGGCAGACGACAATTGAATTTTTGAATTCAACGACGAGCATACATCCTCCCTCAACAGGTAGTCCTGGATTCGTTCAAAACATGCCTTGGCTGCCGTCACCTGCGGTATCGACTGTAAGACCGTGCCGAGAGGAGTCGTCAACAGCTCGAGCAACGACAAGGTGGTGAAGGCTCGTGCTGCCGTCAAGCCACCTTCTTGGACAAAAGACGACGAAGAAGGCAAAACAAAAAGTGCAAATGCCAATGGAGCAGACAACAGCCGTGGCAATGCACCGCACAAGTTCATCAGCGCCACGAGCAGACGAAAATGAGCCGACCGCTCCAGCTCGTGTTCTCTCGCATTTTGTAAAGTGTCAAACACTTGCGGCGCCGTCTGGCCCATGGCCTTGATGGAGCGCATGTGCCGCAGAACCGTCGCCGTCAACGATACCCTGGCCTGCGAAGCGCCCATCCACTGCTTGAGTCGACCAGGCGTGCTGGCAGCGACGACACTGTTTCCCGCAAACGAGATCACGGCCAGAATAATGGGCGCGATGCATGCCCAGCCAATCTGCCGCTCGAGCAACCAAATGGCAATGGCAGCTTCAATCATACAGGCGCCAATCTCATAAACCTTCTCGACTGTGAGAGCGATGCGGTCGACGTCGGCACTCATAAGAGCCAAGGCTGCTTTGGCGTCGCTATCGGCACCCGCTTTTCCGGAGACGGGTGAACGAGGAGACGAAGCCGCTGTCAAAGTCTTTTGGTAGATGAGACCAACAAGACAGCCGCGCACTTTTGTGACGCTACGGTACAAGTGGTAGTTGTACTGACCACGGGAGATCTAGAGGTGGTAAGTATATTTTGGTTTATTTGATATTTCAGACTGACAAGACATTCAACCTACTGCAATGCCGAGGTAAATGAGCGCAGCAGCACCAATGAGACCATATCCATCTTTTCTTCTGCTGTCGTTTTTGTCACCAACCGGCTGCTGGACATAATTGGTGGCCTGCATGATGAGGAACGGTTGGGCATAGTTGAAAGCCATGAAGACGAGCCGGGCCGGAATTGGGATGAACAGTGGAACAGACAGAGCCGACCCAAGAGCTTTGAAGAGTGGCCATATGGTCTTCTTCTGTGATTTTAACAATGATGGTACTGCAGGTGCCGATGAAGACGTCTTATTTGTCTGCTCTTCCCATGCGGTTTGCATCTTCTTTGCCAGCGTGTCTGATGCAAACTCATCTTCGAGTGTTGATAGATCATTGAGCGTGAGTGTTGAACGGAAGCCTCGCAGGAACAATGAGTTGAGCCACCAAAAGAAGGCGATGCTGTATGGCCCGCTGATGGACTCTTTGCTGGTCGGCTGTTTGTCTACTTTTTGTTTCGGGCCTGTTTGGGAAGAGCTTCCAGTACAAGTAGCACTACCTTGAGGGCAAGTTTAACCGCCGCGATGGCAGCCAGCGCTGTCTTTGTTGGCTGCAGGAGCCATAGTGTCCGGACTACAGCGATATCAAACATTGCCGTCACCGACAAGAAGATGCCGAGCACAATAGATGGCCTCCGGTTCCGTGTGTGCTCGGCATACGACAACACCAAGACGGCCAGCGTGGCGACCAGCGCCAGCACGGCAGCAGGGATAGCTGTTGATGGCCGGCCATCATGGTCTTTTGCCCATAGGACCAGGCTAGCGAGCTGTATTGCGGCGAGGGCATAGGCGGTAGACTAAAACGCTGTTAGATGCAAACCACTACAGGAAGAGCTGGAAGAAAGCCACGTGCTCACCAACTTTGCTATGCAGAGCCAGTCTGCAGGCCTTCTTGTGGCCATATGCCGCAGCCGTGTAAGGCGCAGAGGAAGAAGAACAACCAAAAATAGGGTACACGGTGCCACGGCGAGGATGGACTGTTCAAAAGTGAGTGTAAAATCGAATCCACCGCGGCAGCCAGCGGCCACGACCGGACCGAAAACACCATCACTGGCTGCACAGGAAGATGGGTCGGACATGGCTAGAATGCAGTCGCGTGGTTAAGTACGCCTATGTGAGAGGCAATGTCCGATGAAAGGATGGAAGGATGGTAGGCATCGTCTGGTGTGAGGCGTGGACGGCGAGATAAATTCAAAGAGAGAGAAAAGAAAATACAAAGAAAATCTGCAAAGAAAACAAAAAGTCAAAAGTCAAAAGTCAAGAGTCAAGAGTCAAAGTCAAAAGCCAGACGCTTTACGAGCCCGACAAACGGCGGACTGTGCTCTTCTTGTTGGCATAAAAAGGATATATTGATTTAAATTTTGCACAAAGTCCAAGTCAGCATTTCGATGCACGTCGTCGGACAATGATACCACCCAAAACAACCGTTGATTGGTCGCCCATATGTCTGTTCTAGATGTGCTTCGCGTAAACGCCCTCCCTTGTTAGGTCCTGCGTCCAGAGATCACAGAGCGTACGGAGCGTGTCGTATGTGGTGGGACAGGGGTAGAGTGGCAGAAGAAAGTGCACGACTTGCACATTCAAACTTTTTTCAAGCTGACCACCCCGACGGCTCACCCGCGCTGACCAATTTGACCAATCTTTTGTGCAGGCACAATGCATTCGTTTTTTCTCTTTGCTGCGGCACAGCAGCACTGCATGCAACAGGCGTGTCGAGAACGTGTTTTGAGTGGCGGGGAGGGTGAGATGGAGAAGGGGTCGTGCGTAACGTCTGCTGTTGCAGTTTTACGATGTATTCTACGTATTTCACGTATTTCTCTGGTCTGATCAACCACCGTCCACAATCCCATTGTACATCTCCTGCCAAGTCCTAGGCCCATCTGTTATCCGCTTTTACCTTCTTACACCATTGCCCTAAAAGAGGATACAGTGCAACGTACAACATGTTGGAGAGATGTACGTCGTACTCCATATAATATGGAGCATTATCAAATTGATAGAAGCACCTTGACAGTTTCGAAACACTCTTGGCCATCTACCCCAAAATTGCCGTGGCGTTTAGGTACGGTCTCTGGCGGGTAATATAAACCACACAATCAAGTGCGAAATCTCTTACACAAAAGATTATACGAGTTACCGTTATTTTCAAGCTTCTTTTGTGGGCACATGTATCGAGAATACCATGTTTACATGATACACCTTCATCCGTCTCCAGCACATCACATGGCCACAGGTTGTCGAGTTTCGGGGAATGAGCTGACTGTCACACGGCAAAACATCACAATTGGAAGCAAACTTCTTTTACGAAAAGTGTGTGCAATGAGACGAAACGTAAAATATGGAGATTGGGGGTGAAATCCAGACGACCAAGACGATTAATAAACAAAACGACAGAATACATACGAGCGTCTCAAAACGGCAATTGGCGATGCTGTTACATTCTACGTTATACTACACGTACACGATAATGATGAATTATATTTAAGTAATAAAATTATTTCATACGTAGTCAGATATTCTCAATGATTTTGTTGCTGACGAGAAAAACTATGAAATCAAATACCCAACGCTATCTACATGGCGAAGCAGTGTACAATTTACGCTCATAGCCCGCTTCACCTGTATTTCTGCACCTAATGAATCAACATTTCTTGAATGCGTGCACCACTGCGGTAAAACCGATCCAATGTAAAGTTCTTTAGTTGCCGAAAATTGCGGCAGGTGTGCACGACGTCCGACTCGACATAGCTCCGTTGAGCGCCCTCGTGCCACTTGACGGGTACGGGCGTGGCATCACCGGCACACATGACCTGCTGGCGCAACTGGTCGATGCAGTGGCTGTCATGCATACGGGCCCGGGGGTCGTCGACGGGCGGGCCGTAGTATTCCGGGTGGATAAGCTTGCGGAGGTTGTTCTGGCAATGTTAGTGCGTAGCAATAAGATAGAATCGACGAAAGAGACTCACTAAACAGTGAAGAGTGTGGAACATGTCGAGTCTTGTGGGTTAGTGGAAGAAATTGACAACAGCATTGAGCGTGCGATAAACTTACCCAATGACATATCCTTCAAACTGGGGATTGTAAAAGGACACATAGTCCGGCCCAAATGTGTCTCGAGCCTCGTCCTCGGAGATGATAAAGTACCGGCCAAAGGTCAAGACATCCCATTCCTTGTCTTGCAGAGGACCGGCACCGACATATGTGTCCTTGCCCGGGTGCGGCTTGTACATTTTGCCTTCATCGTCGAAACTGACGCCGCCGGTAAAGGAAATATCGAGCGGCGTGATGTGTTCGTGGACGGGGCCTACGTACGTTAGAAAGTGTAATAAAAAAGTAGCAGCGGTGCAGAAGACTTACCAAATTCGTTCTTGGACCAGTGCATCCTGCCAAAGGCTGGATTCTGTTGATGCCGTACGAGAAGGACAAGGTAGAGAGAAAAGCCTGCCAGTAGCAAGGAAGTAATCCACGGGAACAGCAGTATGGTCCGTCTGACCATGTTGACACGATGCGGCGGTGGCCGGCCCCGTTGAAGAGCGGGTGGAAGCTCGCCGGGACCATGGCTGCGGAGCATTGATTCATCTTCGTGCTCGCCATCGTCACCATCGCAGTCTTCGACAGAGTTGCTACCGACAGGTGAATAGGCTTCCTTTTCTTTCTTGGCCAACCAAGGGCTCCAGCGTTTAGGTGCGTTGCGAAGTAGTTTGTTGGGCATGATGTGGAGTGAGGTTGGGGATGAGAATGCTAGACTCGTGACTATCAGTATTGGTCAAGAAGATAGTTGAAACAGATTGTTAGGATGAAAGTAAATAAAACCAAAGTAAAGAAGGTGCTTGAAGTGTTTGTTCTGAAAAATGAATTAGACAATGCTCCTCATGGATATCCATATCGACTCAAAAATGATAGGTTATTTTCGTAAAACCATGAAGGCCAGTTCCCAAGATGGCGAGAGAAAATCGAACGTGACTTCTCGGAGAAGTGAGCAGGAGAAGGATGATGGATGCACAAAAAATGAGTAAATAGAAATATTACTTACACAAAGATGCATACGATTGGCGAGCATGGTCAACAAAATGTTCCTAATTCCTGGCTGTCCCACCGGCCACTCCGTCAACCATTAAAGCCATCTTTCATCATTGCAAAAAGCTGTTCCGCTTCTTGATCACGTCAACAATTGGAGTGAGTACCGCGCCGATGATTTGGCCGAAGCTCACTTTGTTACCACAAGTAACTTTGTTATGATGAATGCATCGTACAGAGAGTGAGAAACAGAACACCCGACAGTACATATACGAGAGTCAACTTTTCGTTTTATTTACTTCTTTCCACCTTCAACGTTGTGTTTTTCTGTGTACCCACTTTGACCATTGTACTATTTGGGAAGGATGATGACGATGTCCTTAACGGCACAGCAACACCATCATGTATCCCTGTATCACCACCCAGGATTCTCTCGTTCTCCGATAGTGCCTATCTTCACCCTCCATGACAAACATTCCCATGGCCACGAAGTATACCGTGTGGAAAAAAGTGTAACAAAAAAAGAGAAAAGCAAAATCTAAGTGGCGGTCGGCATGCAAGCACCAAAACGCACGGCGACGGAGAAGTGAGAGCAGGAAGGAAGCTGGGGGTGCACACTAGAAGTATTCATCCCCCATCTCGTGGACTTGCACCCTCTCAAATATTCAAGATTTTTTTTTTTTTTAAAAAAAAAACATTTTGAAGAGAGGAGTAATCTTACTGTCTTTTATGCTCTCATATCATCTATAAGAAGGACAGTTCGCAATCACAAAATTTCCAGTCTTCTCTTGGCACAGCTTCACACTCAAAGCTCCACTCACACAATATCAAACTCTCTACAACTTCTCTAAAATTCAATATTTCATTTCACCTCAACCTATCTCTTCAACATTCATCATGAAGGCCGCTGTTATCATTGCCTGCCTGGCCGGCCTCGCTGCAGCGTCGCCCGTCAACAACGAAGACAAGCGCTGGTCGGACGACTGGGGTAAGCGCGACGTTGCCGATGCCAAACGGTGGTCGGATGACTGGGGAAAGCGCGACGTCGGCGAGGCAAAGCGTTGGTCGGATGACTGGGGCAAGCGCGATGTCAAGGAGGACAAGCGTTGGTCTGACGATTGGGGCAAGCGTGACGTTGCCGACGCGAAGCGCTGGTCGGATGACTGGGGCAAGCGTGAGGCCGCTCCGGAGCCCGCCGGCGAGGACAAGCGTTGGTCTGATGATTGGGGCAAGCGCGACGTCAAGGAGGACAAGCGCTGGTCGGACGACTGGGGCAAGCGCGAGGCTGCTCCGGAGCCGGCTGGTGAGGACAAGCGCTGGTCCGATGACTGGGGTAAGCGTGCGGCCGCTCCCGAGCCGGTCGTCGCTTGATGGATCAACAACTGCAACTCAGATCACAGATCACGGATGGCACAGCTTTGAATGTCTCAGACTACGAGCTTCAAATACGATATGCTTAGGTCACGGGCCTTATGGATGTGATATGAGTTAGGTATGTTTGGAAATTTATTATGCCATTGTTTACGCTTCATGTCACTCGTTTTATTTCTATTTATCTCAGTATGCTTTATTTATTCCATTCCCTGTCATATATATACATAAATAAATGCAGTAGTCCGCTTTATCTGGGATACAAAATTCCACTGTTCTTTAATTGATAAGATTAACACAAAAAGTATGAACCAAAAAAAGAAGAAACGGGGGAGAAAGCTACAAACGCAACGCGTGTGAGTTTTACTTGGTATTTGTGTTTTTATTTTTTGTGTTTGTGTTTTTGACTGCGGCCTGTGTGTTATTTATGAGCCTGCATGTGTGTTGCTAAAAGAGGGGCTTTATGGATTTGAATTTGGGGGCCACCATGATTCAAACTTTGGTATTGAGCAATGCTTAACCTAATAAAAACTACCCCTTCAAGCTACCTCTTCAAGCTGAGAAGCATGGAAATCGCTGGCCTTAATTGGAAAGAAACGATCTATGACCCTGATGCATCCTTGGGCAAGGCCATGCAGCGGACCGACTGGCCGGCGCTTTGTCGTCTTGCCTCGGACCTGCGAGGTGGTGTACTCTGAAAACCGCTAGATACCGTCACGAATGGCCTCAACAACATGGCCCGTCTCTTGCAATTTGAGGACAGAGTGCTCTGGGTGGCACGGGTTGCCATGAGGTCACCGGAAATAGTCTCGTCGAAGCTGCGCAGCGAGATCGACACGATGCGCTGGATCCATGAGTCGTCTCGCCTTCCCGTGCCCAAGATTTTTGCGAGTGAGGCTGAGATTGGGCCGCACAATGCTGCCGGCGTGCCGTTTGTTCTCATGGAATTCTTGCCTGGAAACACAGCTATGGACTCGAACGGAGGCTATGATGTACATCGAGGTATCATTCCAGCGACGTTACGCCCAAACTTCTACCGCAAAATGGCTGCGTGCCATGTTGAAATGACATCTCTACGCCTGCCCCAGATTGGTAACGTGCGCAGAACGGAAGACGGCCGCTTTGAAGCCGGTCCCCTGCCAGGCATTGGCGGTCCTTTTGACACGGCAACGGAATTTTACAAAGCATGGGCCGACTGGGCCAAATTTCCACGACGTCCTGATGAGATTGTCGAGATTATGCGTGGCGCTCCAGAAACAGAACAAGTTGTATCCTCGGTCGAACAGTTTCTGACAAGACTGCGTGATGTGGCGCCGCGACTGGCCAGAGCCACAACAACGACAAAGGACCTTTCCCGCTTTGTCACACCGATTTTCTACATATCAATATAATTGTGGCCGCAGACAACTTTGAGGTCCTTGGGATCATTGATTGGGAAGGCGCCTGCACACTCCCTCTTGAACTCGTCCAGTTTCCACGCTTTCTCAGCTTTATGCCACTTCGCTTTGGCCACTCAAATTGCGTCAGTGAGAATGGCAGCCCGCGGGACGAGGAGGAAAAAGAACGGTGGCAAGAGAGACAGCAGCACATCCAGATGGTGAAGGAGTACGAGAAAAACGAAGGCGGTGGTGACCATACACTTTCAAGGTGTCTTGCAGATGAGCACGCCCAGGCTCTGTCTTATGCTATGGACGGCTTTGATGGCGGCAAGATGGGCTTTTACAACCATGTGTTGGACGACATCGAAGAGGCATTGGGAAAATAACGTTTGGAGGAGGACACTAGGGGTGTTATCATAGTACTACAGAATCCTGCCTACATCTCACTGATCAACGGACTGCTTCTTTTGATTTGTTTTGTGGGTGCATGATGCGAGTGCGTGAGGAACAGTTCCGTAGTCCTGCTGTAGCTGACGCCTCCTTTGTGCTGCAGTGTGTTGCACTGTCCTGCCAAGCGCTGCAGGACGGCGTGTGGTTAAAGATGACGGAAACTCAGGCTGACATGCGGACCTGAATCTTATGTTGCGGTAACTACGTCGTAGACGACAACCAATAAACGCACAAAGGTCGCCACATCCACGGGACGTAAGCTGTTACCACTGCTTACCAAACGTTTTACACGGAGGATGCCTCGCGTGCTGCATCAGTGCATCAGATAATACCGGCGACCGATATACGAGCATACCCATTGTAGATGTTGGTGTGAGACAGGTGTATTTAAATTCTTTTCGAAGATTTGAGAATCTAGTATCTTTTATGTTTTACTTTTTATTTTATTTTATGTTCTTTACGATCATCACTACCAGCAACTTCTGCACGGCCTCGGACATGCACTATTACATTTGCGTCACATTTGTTCACAAAACAACACAAAAATAGCACACATACAATCCCATTTCACCTTCCTTACAGACGGGATCCGCAACAATGGTTTTCTTTGAGGTTTTTTGTTATTGCTGCTCCGTTCTCTTTGATCTTTCCTTGACTCTATTTTACTTTGCTCGCATTGTTGTTTACACCATCGCATAATTTTCACTATCCCTTCTATCCCCTTTCCATTTGCCATTCATCTCCCTGTACAATGTCAACAAAAGATACACTCACCAAAGACGACAACGGCGAGTATGACCGCCTCCCACTCGGTGACGACGACCCGAGTGTCACGGAGGTCGACAACTTTGAGCGCAAACCGACTGTTGTTCGGCGGTCTTGGATCTTGCACCGCTTTGTCCAGGTCGTGATTGTCTTTTGGGCGGCGGTCTTGCTGGCTGGTGCCGTGGCTGTCCTGTCAAAGCATCTTGTGAGCCGTGAAATGGCTGCTGCGTCCTCGACCTGCATCTGTGCGCCACACGATCAATACCGCGTCGCCGAAGACTTTACCTCGAATGTTCCTCAATGTACGCTCCCGCCACTATATGATAATCAAAGAATACTTGCTAACAGTCGTCAGTTGGCACGACTCTCGTTCAGTTTGACGAGACAATGGGCTTTACGTTTGACCCACGCACGGCCACAACAGCCGACGTCGAAGACGTTTTGCACCACTGGGCTTCACTCTCGCCCATTGGCGACGGTTTCGTGCTCGCCAACCACAGCCGCGAGCTGCTGCCCGAACCCAAGTGGATTGCCGGCGCCGGCGAGGGGCTGCACAACATGGCCGTCTACCACCAGATGCACTGTTTGTACAGATTGATGATGGCTTACAATGACGCTGTCCTCGGCACGCCGACGGATGTCGACCACGCCCGCCACTGTTTTAATTATATCCGCCAGACCCTGATGTGTGTTGCTGACACGACACTCGAGGGCGTAAATCCAGACAGCGAGAAGCCGGAGACAGCCAAGATTGGCGCGCACCGGGTGTGCAAAGACTACAGTCAGGTGCAGGCGTGGGCGCAGGCGCACCGACGGCAGCCGGTGCCGGGGTACAACCCGCACCCACACAATGATGGGGGTCATGGAGGCCATGCTGGGCATCAATGAGACGGTGGGAAACGACGAAGAGAAGGTTTATGAAGTTAATTTCGATAGTAAGCAAAACAAGTTATAACATGAAACCTTTTTTGATGACCGTTGCCCAAATGCTATAATATAACTATAATAAAGGCACAGGAATGGAAAGTAGGAGTAGGAAAAAATGAAACGGAAGCAACAATTGCAAAAGAACACCTCTAAAAAGAAAAAGAAAATATAGATAAGACGCACCAAGTTCGTATGAAACCCACAGCCCCCTCTTACCCTCTTAGACTTCCATTACCTCCGGCCTCTGTGGCCCTGGCCACCGCCCTGTTGCCGGGGCTGGCTGCCATATGCCCGCCGACCGCCCCGGTTGCCCGCACCGTTGGACCGGTTGCCCATGCTGGCCGCCAGTGTCAGGTCGACACGCGGCGGTTTGGAGAAGCCGAAGCTCTTGGCGACAGCCGCGAGGTCCAGCTTCATCACGTCATAAACGGACCGCAGGCTGTGGCTGGCGTAGGCGTGCAGGTATGAACGGAAGCCGTCCTTGGCAGACTGGTTCAGATGGTGGTGCTTTTCAATCAGATTTTCGAGCTGGGGCTGCACATTCTGCACTTTGTTGATGGGGAAGTCGTACTCGAAGACGGGGACCTTGGCTTCGCGCAGGTACGACAGGAAACCGACCTCGCTCGGCAAAAGGAAAAGGAGCGACTTGCCCTTGCCGTTCGCGCCACGCGCCGTCCGGCCGACACGGTGCACGTAGTTGCGAGTATCGTCTGGGGGATCGTACTGGATGATCCAGTCGACCGCAGGGATATCGAGACCACGTGCGGCCACGTCTGTGCAGAGCAGAATACCGTGCTCGGCGTTCTTGAACTCAAAGAACGTCTGTGTGCGTTTGGTCTGCTTCTGCTTGCCGTGCAGGTCCAGAACACCACCCAGGTCAATGTACCGCAGCAGATCGGCGTGGTACTTGACGGAGTTACACGACGAGAAGAAGACAATGACCTTCTTCTTACCGACCATCTTCTTGAGGAACGACCACAGCAACAGGAACCGGGTATCCGACGGGCAGGTCACGTACCCTTGCTCCAGACCGGCGACCGTGCTGTGCTGCTGGCCCTCTTCGACGTTGAGGTACAGCGGGTTTTGGCGCAGGGAGACTCTGGCGAGATCTTCAATCTTTTGCGTCTGGGTGGCCGAGAACAGCATCGTCTGACGGTTCTTGGGGAGAATCTTGATGATCTTGCGCAGCTCGTCCTCGAAACCGTCCTCGAGAATGCGGTCGGCCTCGTCCATCACAAGCGCGCGCAGGTTCTTGTACACAAAGGGCGTCGTCGACAGGTGATCAAGGAGACGACCAGGCGTGGCCACCAGCAGGTTGACACCCTTTGTCAGCTTGTCGGCCTCGGCGCGCTTGTTGGCACCGCCCATCACAATGCCTGTGGTTTGCGTGTGGTGGGCCATGAGCTCCTGGGCCTGGCCCCAGATCTGCAGGGCCAGCTCGCGCGTCGGCGAGACGATAATGACACCGACACCGTTGCGCGGCTTGAACTTGAGCGAATACAGCAACTCGACGGCCGGGATCAGAAACGCCAGCGTCTTGCCCGAGCCCGTCTTGGCCGCACCCAGCAGATCCTTGCCAGCCAGCAGTGGCGCCATCGAGCGCCGCTGGATCTCCGTCATGGTCGTGTGGCCCATGTCGGCGATGCCGCGCTTCGTCTTTTCGGAAATGTTGAGGTCGACAAACTTTGCAGGTGCCGACGCATCATCGACAGGCGGTAGTGTAAGGTGCTGCGTGCCATCGGCGTCTTCGCTAACCGCCGCAAGCTCTGACGGTTCGGATGTGCCGTCGTCCTCCTCTTCGCTGTCGTGGGCGTCGGCAGCCTTCGCCTCCTCCTCGAACACTTCGCCCCCGTCAACTTCTGCCTCTGCCTCCTCCTCCTCCTCCTCATCGTCCTTCTTCGCCTTCTTTGCCTTCTTGTCCTTCTTGTCCTTCTTCATCTTCTTCGCTGTTGGCTGCGTCTCGACATTGTCGTCGGCGTTCTCATTGTTGTCATTGCTGGCGGCAACAGCAGTGGCGGCGGAGGATTCGGCTTCGGCTGCGCGCCTCTCAGCCCGCTCACTGTGCTTTCTCTTTTTTGCTAGATTTGTCCGTCATTTTGTGTGTGGTGGGTGTTTCGGTGGGTGTGGTTAGGAATAGAAGAAGAGGTGGATGTTCAAGATGAAGAGAAAAAACAGAGCAGAGTTCCCTAGTGTTGTAGTGGCGGCAGAAAAAAAAATTATGTGGAGTTGTTCTTATCGATAAGAGCGGTCAACATTTTTATGGGTCATACGACAGTTGCGGCCTAAGGCTAAAACCCTTTCTTGTACGGAGTACGGAGTACGTGACAAGGCTGTCAGTAGGTGGGTCATGGCACGTGACTCGCCTTTTGTCAACAGAAAAACTTCAAAACAACATCGACGAGGCTCTCCATACAAAGTAACAAGTGCATCTGCAAGATATTTATGTGATAAATTGAAATAAATATGACGGAATTACTGACAAGTTTCAAAGTTTTCTCACTGTTCGTCAAAAGAAAGTCGAGCCCATTAATTGAGACCACGCCGTCTTTTGCCGCCTTGTCATGATTTTGATATGATAACTGGCAGTATGATAACTAGCAGAGGTGCCCCGTCTCGTGGCATTATTGTATGCAAAAAGTAGAAGAGAAATGTGCAATGACGCCACCGCATTGTCCTGTTCCTGCCCCCTCCCTCGCTTCTCTTCAGTTCCCATTCACTCTCACTTTTTTGCTGTTCCATTTCCCATCCATTTTCCACCCCATGTTCATGTTCTCGTCCAGTGAACGAAGGCATCTTCCCAAGATAGAATAAAAAAATTGTATCCCGTTCCATTGTCTAGCCATCTGCCCAAAATATGTGTATGTGCGCGTGCAAAAAAAGGGTAAAGTAAAAAACACCTTTGCAAAAAGAACAAATAAACAAATAAACGTGAAACCGAAGGGGAAAAACAGCTAGCAACAATTTAAAAATCAAACGGCACCGCGAAATGTTTGGTCATAATCGTACAAAAAAATCATAAGCAAAAAAACAGTTGCAGTTGCAGTTGCAGTCCCAGACCATTTTTAGTGGAGTACCTCTGGAATGGGCTGCTCGTGTTTTGCCGTAGAGCCCTTGCCGCGCCACGTGCTGACGGCGTCGATGCCCGCGGAATAGCGGACCTCTTCGGTGCCGTAGGCCCGCGGTGTCAGTTTGATGAGCGTGTGCAGCGGCACGTTCATCCAGGGACTGCGCTCTTGGTCCTTCTTCATGAAATAGGCATAGATGCAGCGGATAACTGCCTGGTGCGTAATAATCAAAATGTCCTCGGAGCGCTCGAGCTCCATGATGATGGGCTCAAGACGGATAACAACGTCGCGGTACGACTCGCCGCCGCGGTAGCGGTAGTTGTACTTGTCCGCGTCGCGGGCCTGGAAATCTTCGGGGAACTCGTCCTTGATTTGTTGGTAAGTGTAGCCGTCGCAGACGCCCGAGTCGAGCTCGTCAAGCGCCTTCCACTGCAGCTGGTTGTAGTCCTTTGGTAAATGACGGGCGGTGGCGATAGTGCGCTTAAGAGTCGAGGTCCAGACGGTCAGGGGGCGGTCGTCACCGACAGACTGGCGCACCAGCTCAGGCAGCTTGAGTGCGTATTGCTCGCCGCGGGGTGAGATCTCGGCGTCACCACCGATACGGCCGCTCAGGTTGTACATCGATTCGCCGTGCCGTGACAGCCAGACGGACCGTGGGCGGATGTGGACGTTCATAAGGTAGTAGACAATGCGACTCTGGAGGTAGTCGCGGATCCGGCTAATGATGACGCGGCTGCCCGTATCCATGATCTTGAGGTACGTCAGCTCGCCCTCGTCGCCGTCGCCGTCAATTGTCTTGTAGACTTTTTCGTATTTGCGGATGCGTCGCGGAAGTCCTGGGCGGCCTGCTCTGGGTCCTGGCCAACGTAGTCTGGGCTGGTGGTCTTGACGTCGCGGATGTTGGCCATGATGAGGTCCTCGTCGTCGCATTTGCTCTCAACAAAGAGCACTTCGATGCCGTTGGCTGTGCACAGGTCGAGAATCCACTTGCGGCGTTCTTTTGTCGAGTTGGTGGCATCAAGAATGCCGACAACGCCGCCGCCTGTCTTCAGCCACTTGAGCATATCGGCCACAGCAGCCTCGGCTGCGGCACGGCGCATCCGTTCGCCCTCGGCATTGCCGGTATCGAAGAAGTCGGCAGGCGGCTGAGCGGCGTCTTTCCGGCGGTAGTTGCCGACATTGAATGTTTGTGCGGGGATGGAGAGCCACTGGAGGTATCGTTGTGCTACCCAAACACGTTAGGATTTAATTGGGATTTTTAAAAATAAATCGAAGACAGTTGGGGTGCATTGTGCGCGTTGACATACCTTTCTGGGCGATGAAGCTCTTGCCCCGTGCGGGAAGCCCCACCATCACCACACACACCTTCAGGTCCTCCACCTGGACACCGTACGAACCACGTGCCATGTCGACTGCAAATTGTGTGCAGGCCGATAGGCGGTGGTAGAAAAGAGGAGGGGATTTGGGAAGGGGATGGGTTAAAAAGAGAACAAATGTGGTATCAAAAATAAGAAATATTGAAATTCAGGTCGGCCGAGAAAGAAGGTGCGTCGCGTAAAGGGAAACTCTTGACAAAGCTCTTCCAAAAGCCCCAAAGATGGCAGTCGCAACCGCTAGTCGACTACCGGCCGATGAGAACTGATCTCGACGAGTCGCAGTGCGTAGAATGGTTAGAATGGGGTCTCAAAGGTCGAAAAGGGTCCAATGGAGCCCTCTCAGCCGATCGGTTTCGCGGGTGATGTCGGGTTGGTGGTAAGGATGGGTAACTGGAGTTTCGACCAGTTAGGCGTGCAGGGCTAAGAAAATGGAGAAGATGGGGCTCCAATTCCTAGGCTTTCTGGGCCTGTTCAGTTCCTCAGGGCAGGGTATTAAAGAAACGACGAGGCGAAAAAGCTCGCTAGCAGTTGTGCCGATACTAAGCTGGGGGGTAGTCGGGTTTGTTGGAGAGTGGGCAGTTGGCAAATGCAGATGGCAGACCACTTGCGATATGGTGAGAGGAATAGGAGAGTTGTAGAAAGGAGAGGATTTCGATGAGAGGAGAAAATCGAGAGATGTTGTCAAAAAGCTCACGCGAGCTCGCTCCTTCTTGGGCGATTAGGCCAAGTTGACTCGAGGAAAGAGCGTTGGACAGACAGGGTTTTGATTGCCGATATTGGCGGGTGCGATTGTGGTTGGCAGGCGGCGATAACGAATTGGCTATTGCTTTTGGCGGGGAAGGAGCGTTTCTTGAGCGAAAATGCGTAAATAGACAGAGGGGACAAAGCCAGGGAGGGCGAGATAGAAAGAGAAAGGGAGATATGCGATGTGGAAGGGAAAATTAAAGGAGAATGTCAAGAAGATATGTTGACGAGAAAAGAGGCAAAAGAAGAAGCAAGTTTGGGGTCGGAAAGCTGTGACGAGAAAGCCGAGGAGACGAACGTAAAAACGTGGGAAGGTAATACCGTGGGAGCGGCGAGTCGAAGCGTGGAGTAAGGCAAGGGCGGTGTACCACAACAGGTCACTGAATGCTGAAGATGAAAAGGGTCTTGGAGAGAAGGAGCGAGCGAGATGCTGAGCCGGGCGTTAAACAGGAAGGAACAACAGATGAAGTTAAACCCAGAAAATGGAAGATGAAAGAAGATGAAGTTGGTGAAGTCGAGATGTAAAGGGACGAAAGCAGAGTGTAAAAGGCAGACCACGAGATACGTCAAGAGTGAAAGCCCAACAGCCGTCAACCGAACGACACGGCAAACTACGAGTACCAAGCTCTAGCTGTACCCATGATCATGCACCACAGGTCCCAAGGCCAGTAAAGCTGATACCAGCTCCAGGTACTTTGTAGTTCATGAGCCGAAAAGAGCACGAAAAAGCACGAAAAGAACTAGACGCGCTGTGCATTGATAGGCTGGCTTTCTTGTTCCTTGATGGGATTGCTGCAGTTCTCCGAACTGCTCTTGCCCTACAGCGAAACAGTAGCCGGGCTAGCGGCAGAACGAAAAGGCGGGGCGGAACAGCACAACGAGGAAGGAGCAGGAACTGAACTTTGGAGGATGACTGATAGGGTATGTCGAAGCGGGGTAGGCGGCCGGGGCACCTAAATTGCAACGTAAATACAGGCCTGTGCCGCCCATAGAGCCACCGAGAGCCCCCCAATGTTTACTATGTTCATCCCAGCCCAGCGGGCCACGCACCGGCAACTCCCACTGGCACACAGCAGGAGCAACCAATGAACCAGCGGCGTTCGGGCGACCCAATGACCAGCAGAAAAAAAAAATCCTCGAAAAAAATCCTCGAAAAAAGTCAACATCCCCACAAGCTGGAAAATGGGGACCGAAGGTGGAGTGGGCTGGGCTGGCAAGAGGGGGGAACGGCCTGGACTTGGCTGTGGATTTTGGAGGTCTCGTGGGCGGTGGGCAGAGAAAAATACGGAGGAAAAAAAAGTAGGGGACGAAATGAAAGTGAAAATCAATTAAAAGTCTCCCATACAAAAAGTACCAGTCAAAGGGGGTAACCGTGACGGGGTTACAGTCCCGTCCCGTACCCGCAACAATCAGAGAAAACTTAGGGAAGTGTCAACCGCTGTTGGTTGATGCAGAGCACGACTTATTTACGTCACCAGGTTCACTTGTCGCCCAGACTTTTATTATCGTGACGTTGACGCGTGTATTCACTCTGGAAAACAGCTCACCTTCCCCGTCGTTCTCACACCTTTTGCCCTATGTTCTTTCCCATATCATGGACTTGCACTCTTCCTAAACTTTTTTATATCCGCTGTCTTTAATACTACCCCGCGTCCATCAGACACACTGTCCGTGAGCAACAAGCCGACTGTGCAGCAGGACAGCAAGGCACGATGCAGGAGAAGCATGCAGGGGGACATCAGGTGACGAGAAAAATACATTAAAAGAAGCACTGAAATATGCACGAATGCCCAAGAAAGTTGGGTTGAGTGATCAAGTAGGTAAAAGAGTAAGTGAGCGAATAAAGAGCACAGGGAAGCAAATTCAAGATGTACTTTAATTCACCGCTATGAGCCGTAAAAGGGCTCCCGATTTTGTCATTTATCATAAGCCTGCCGAGTTCACGATAAGGAAAGACTATGAGAGATCACGCGAGCAAGTTGTACAAGCTGTGTTTGCTTGGACAAAAACTTCTCCACGGTCGGTAGAGCCCACGTTCTGTGTCGGACAATCTTTGGAGGCTAAATCCCAAGCCTCTTCGGTGAAGCGTTCTGGAATGGCCGGATTTCTGATGCTTGCATGCTGTGTAGATACTTGGTTGCATGGCGTGGGGGCAGACAAGCGGTGACGAGAGTAGAGACGATCTGGTGTTACAAAAAGTCAAAATATGCGAGGTGAAGAAAAGGAAACTAGGTAAAGATATCTATGGGAAAAAAGATTTGTGCGAAAGAAAATCACAGAATGAAAACCAAGTCATGTAAAAACACCGAGAATGAATCAGCGCACATCAGAGAATATGGTCTGGATAGTTTCTTGTGCACCCCGGCTGTTTCGTCGACACCGTCTTGGAAGCTCAAATAATTCAGCTATGAAGCACTTTCTGTATAAGAAGAATGGCAGTCACGATGTATGAGCTTTTAAAATACCTTCCAAAAACGTCCCTCGCTACCCCGTGATCTACGGCCAGCCCGGCGCCGCTCTCCCGTTGGATGGTCCGTGGGAATGACGGAAGGTTAGACTTGACACCGGGCTTGGCGTGGTGCAAGAGGACTGGATCTGTTGGGGAAAGACAGCGGTGCTGCCCGATCTGGAATGGTCGGTCCTTCCGAAAGCCCGACGACCGTCTTCGGGAGGGACAGAAGTTGTGCTTCTCTTTTTGGTTTCGTTTTTTTTTCTGCGGAGCACTGTTTATAACGGTATGTGAAGTGTATTTTGAGCTACCCGTTGGTCGAATCTATTGTCCCGTCGCCGGTTCTCAACTCTTTTTTGTGATGTGATGGGATAGTGGACAATAAGGCACATATTGCCGTGACGTTTTAATTTCCCCAACAACAGCTCTGACAGTGGTAGGATTCCTGCGCAAAGATAAGGTTTTGTGCGTTAAGATAGCAGCAGGATAGCCTCATGACGCTGTATGTAAGCAGAAAACAATAAAAAATGCACAGCAAATGCACAGCTCAACGGTGAGCAAAAGTCAACAAAATGCAGTTCAGAACCAAACTATCGCGACAAAAGAGCACAAAAAAGCATGTGAAAGCGGATGCCCCCACTGTTTTCTTCACCTTTTTTCAATCCACTATTAATCAACGGGCGCCGAGGTCAACGGATTTGTCGGGAGCAGTTACTCAGAAATGTTCTAGCGGCCGGCCGTTCAGGTCCCAGGGCACAGAAGGTCCCCTAAAAAGTAAAACTTAAGACTTGATTGACTCCAACAAGACGCCAAAACCGCGTGGCAGACTCGTTTCGCCGCAAGGCTGCAGGCCAAGATTAAAAAAGACCCAGAAAAAATGGAAAGAAAAAAGAAAGAAAACGAACATAATTCTCGGCGATTTACTAGGAACGGAAGCCCGACCGAGAACAGGAACAGTAATCAAGAATACTGAGTAGAAGGCAGACAGTCCCGAGGCCCCAACAAGTGCCGACTGAAAAGCGGGATTCAAACAAAGTCTTGCGTAGTTGTTGGGCTTTGTTTGTTGCCTTGCGTTTCAAAACATCTCAGAGCTGGGTTGCATTACAGTTGCAAAAGCGAAAGAGGCGCGAACATATGACAACAGTGAACTGTCAGCTGTAACAAACCAGCCTCTCACAGCAAAGAGGAAGGCACGACTGGATGCGCCACTACCTAATTTGGGTTGCTACAGAAAACCGTGTCAGAAGTGGCTGTGGAGAGCGTCGAGGTAAAGAGCCCCTTTGGGATAGGGCTGACGTGCGCTGACGACCAGTAACAACGCGCCTTCCACCACTTTGCGTACGGAGTACTTACTGTTCGACGCCGAGATTCGCCTGCCAGAATTGCAGGAAACAAGATACGGCCTCAACGACATCAGGACCGTGGAAGGCAGGATCAACGACATGGTTGTCGAAGCCAGGAAGGTGCGGCCTAGGAGAGAAAACGAGGATCCGGCTGACGGCATTAGGCCTCCTTGGCCATCAACATTTTGCGCACTAATAATATTAGCCCCCTTTCCCCTGGTACCAGAAAAGTAAGATCAGATTCAGACGACTCCATCGCGCCTTCCTCGCTTCTTCACAAGCGGCCCTGCCGCCTTCGACTCCGTTGCCGTCAGACATTTACTTAAGGAAAGCTCCATCGCATCCTCCCGCTCGCCTTGTGAAGGCGGCTTCTTTCCTCTTTATTTTTTCCCTCTCAAGAGCGACCAATTGCTGCCAAACGATGTCAGTATAACCACAACAACCACAACTTTTTCACGGTACAGCTCCGACGTCTATCCACACCCACCACACACAATTCACACACCACCAACATGTCTGTTACACCTGACTCCGGTGCCGAGACCACGGCGCTGGTCGACCCTCTCGGTTTCATGGAGAAGGTCACCCGCAGTGTCTACATCTACCGCCCGCCGACTGCCTCCTATGCTGCTTCGTCAACCGGTCCCCGCAAGGCGCCCAAGCTCGTTATCATTACCGCCTGGATGGGTGCCCGCCCGCCGCACATTGTCAAGTACATTGCACCCTACCGTGACGGCCTCGTCTTCGGCGAAGACCCCAGTGAGCGCCCGCATATTCTCCTCATCTTCTGCCACCAAGACACCACCTCGTCCTTTTCCAAGGCCGAAGCCGTCGCGCAGACCGCCCTGCCCTTTATCCAGGATGTTTTGGGTGACTCGTTGAATGCCACGCCCAAGGAGGACTCCCCGCAAGCCTCAGCCAACGCCCACCCCGAATTCTCGTGCACACGCTGTCCAACGGCGGTTGCTTGATTTTGGGGCAGATCTACAACGTCATCGACCCGGAACACACCCGCTGCCTGCCGGCCCATGTTACTGTTTACGACTCCTGCCCCGGTCACTTCCGTTTTGCCGGTGCCGCCACGGCATTCTCCACCGGCCTCGAGCGCGCACCCCTCGCCAAGAAGCTCGTCTTTTACCCGGCCATCTACTTTTTGGTGTTTACCATGCTCGTCCGCATCCGCACTGAGCGTCTCTTTGCCTGGTTCGGCGGTGTCTCCCGCTGGTTGATGTCCGCCCTCTTTGGCGTCAAGCCTTCGCCCAAGCCCCCCGGTCCTGCGCGCGCCCTCAACCCATGGACCCCGCACAATGTCAACACTGTCTTTGGCGGCAACCGTCGCGAGGTCCGCCGGTCGTATATTTACTCCAACCAGGACAAGATCATTCTGTCAATGGATGTTGAGGAGCACGCCAACGAAGCCAAGGGTCTGGGCTTCACGATTGCCGAGATGGCCGAGTTCCCCGGCAGTGCCCACGTCGCACATGCCCGTCACGATCCTGCACGGTACTGGCGGACAATCAAGGACTTGTGGCTGGGCAAGTCAGACTAGGAGAGACAAGACGGTGTGGAGGTGTGATGGTTGCTGCGGCTCTGATGTTGTATGATTGGGTTTCGGACACTTTTTGAATACTCGCGGCATTGCGTCATTGGATTTTTGTCATCAATTTTGAACGGCCTTTTTTTGTTTAGTTTTTGTTTATGTTCTACACTGTTAGATTTAGATATACAGATTATTTTTTTAATGATTCATACTCATCCACCATATGCAATCTTGAACACCCACGCATACTGTTCTTTTGCAAGCAGGGCCACCGACGCCTTGATGGCGATCCCAGTTGCTCTTTTCTCCCATTGAAGGTCCTTACCACCCTCTGTGGCCAGCAGAGACACATTGTCACCCTCCTGAATCGGCACCGATACATCCACGATCACAAACCCGTCAGTGCCTGGCTGCGGTGCCGCCTTCAAGAACGAAACATAAAACGCATCATCCGACTGCGTGAACCGCACATCCACGCCCGTCGATGTCTTCCACTCCGTCTGCACAAACCAATACGACGTGTTAAACAGTGCTTCGCCGTGGGCCCGTATCCACTTGCCTGCTTCTCGTAAGTTGGCTGCTTCCGCCTCGACGATGGTGCCATCTGCCTTGGGGCCAATATCTAGCAGCAAGTTGCCGTTCTTGGCCACGATATCAACCAGTGCGTAAATAATTGACTCGGCATCCATGTATGATGAAGCCGGCGTTGCCCGGTTATATCCATAACTAAACGGATCCATTCCGCGGTTTGACTCCCACTTGCGCCGCTGAGCACTGCTGTATGTTGCATACTCGGGCGTCTCAAAGTCGGCCAGCTGGGGCAGCCCACAACGGCTGTTGACGACCGGTGTTGTCGACAGTGAGGAGTTTGCCGTTGCTCGGTTGTCTCGCGCCCTATTCCACCACTCTGCCACAAACTCTGATGTCCTATTTGTTGCCGGACCACAATCGCACCACATAATGTCCGTTCCGTACGTGTACGCCAACGTCTCCATCTGTGGTATCTGGAGATCACGGACGTAGTCATATTTTAGGCCGGACACTGTCGACACTGCTTTGCGCCCCGTGTATGGCTCCACCGCGCTTGTGAATGGATTGTGCGCCAGCATGCCCAGCCATTGCCCGAAACCGTACGGCCCAAAATCTGGATTGAACCACTCGGGCATGGAAAGTAGGTGCCCCGCTTCATCCACGGATGACGTTCGCGGGCGGTGTCAAACAACTCTTTCAGCACATCTCTCATTGGCCCGTACCTCAAAGAATTTCGGTCCGACGTTGCGCCCGTATCAAATAAGGCAAACCCGTCGTGGTGTTTCGTTGTAAAAACAAAGTACGTCGCCCCAGCGTCTGCAAACAGGTCCACCCACGCCTTTGGGTCCCAGTTGCTGGCCGTAAAGTTGGCAAAGCCGTCGTCGTATGCCCACTTCTTGCCAAATGTGCGTTGCCGGTAACCGTACGTATCGGCCGGGTCAGTACCATCGGCATGGTGTGTGGAGTACCACCAGAACCACTCGGCATACGTCTCGTGGTCAGGTGGACCACCATACCCGGGCACGGCATAGGGTCCCCAGTGGATAAAGATGCCGTACTTGGCATCATCAAACCACTGTGGGCTTTCATGGCGATTGAGGCTGGCCTGGTCGGTCGCGTTGTACGGCAAGAAACCAAGGCGGATGGGATGGTTGCAAGGCAACGTCAAAGTGCTGCCTCCTGCACCCTGTAAGACGACCGTCACATTGGCATCCCGGGCTGCATCGCCATCAATGCCAACATTGATCCGTCTCTGGTCACCAGGGCAGAGACGGCGGATGCGGCCTGGCTCGGTTGTGTTAACCCCATCCCCAGTGAGAACGACTGCTGTGGCGTCTTTCTCACTGGAAAAGCACTCAGTGCCTGCATTGTTAAGCGTCACTTCCACAACTTGGTGGCCCTTGTCCGTCCACTTTTGTGTCGGCCGCACGTTCTGGACATTGATGTGATTGCTATTACTACTGGAGTGGGCCACCCACAGCGTCGCAGCAAACACATGAATGCGAGTATTGGCCTGTCTCGTGTCTGGCAGCGTGATCGATGCCAGAGGGGAAGCAGACTCGAGACCAACAGTGTACTCAAAGATGTGGCTCATGTTGCCGTTAATGCCGGTAGCTGTCCACGTGTACGGCGTGACAATATCGCCGTGGCTTTGCGTCAACGAAGACCATGCCGGACTGGCCCGCATTTCCACTGTCTTATCGTGGCCATCTTTGGATGTCAGCACAAGATTGCCAGACACAATCTGTTGGGTCTGGTCGCTGGCGATAAGCATCGACAATGAAAATGGGCTGGAGCTCGTGTCCGGGACAGCAATTTTCTGTCCACCGCAAACTGCATTGTCTGCTTTGCGCGGTCCCGTGTACCCTGGAAGGGTATAAGTGACACCGGTGGACGGCGATGTCCATGATCCGTTAGGCGCTGCCGTGGCAAATGCACTGGCTGGATAGGCTCGGTGACCGCTGTCAAACGACGCTTCGCCCGGTCGGCTGCCGATCCCTTTGTTGTTGAAGAGCGTACGAATATCGAGGTGAATAGACTGCGGCCAATTGTTAGAGTCCAGTACCAATTGTGTTTGATCGAGCTTCTAACTTACCTCGGCGTTCACGGCCAGCACGATGCTCAACCAAAACAGCACGACAACACCAGTATGGAAGACCATATTGACATTGTTTTGCAGTTTTCAGTGTCGGTGGAAACAAAGCTAGATTATTTTTTGGTAATGACGGAATCACAATAAAATCGCATACAATATGTATGTGCAAATGATGATTAGGAATAGCTGTAGACACTGTGAGGAGCATGCTTGTCGGATAAATATCGATTTCATTAATCAAAGACAAAAGCAGACAAGATAGCTAGAAATTGATATGCCGGTATTTCTACAAATAAATGAGGTCATATAGACCTAAAACTATATGATAATTTTGCTGACCTGATGCTGAATGATTGTTTAGTTGATAAAATACGAAAAAGGGGATAATGTTTTGTACGGTGCGAATAGCGAATCTTGGGTGGGAACTTCGACAGAGGATTGTTGGCGTGCTGGAAGTTTTGCTTTTGTCCACGAGCTGTGCCAACAGTGCATTTCGAGGGTTAATAAACGTATCGGATTGTCCAAGAAAACAACAGCATCCCCAGCTGAGGCTTGAAATAAAGCATGTAACGAAAATTCTAATCACGGAATTCAAAGAAATATATTCTTGACAGCACAAATATCTCATAAAATCAAAATATGGTTGTTTTGAATGAAACGAGTGGCCAAAATAAAATTGAAAAAAAAGTAGGGAAAAAAACAAGTCAAAAACAAAACAAAAAATATTATAAAATAACATTTATCGCATCTAAAATTGTATAGAAAAATAAGAGCCTCATATGTACGCGAATTAAATATCTAGGATGAAGTAGATAATACACAGCCATTTTCTTACTTTTTGGTTTACGACGTACACCACGAAGCAATGTCAAGACGAGTGTCGTCAGAAGTCACGTGATATGCCACATGGTGTCTCACGCCAAGGCAGTGACCAAAATGGAATCCGAACTGGCGGTTTTGGGTGGTTTTGGTGATCAGCCCCTGTGTCTCGGGCGAGTAAGGGCGCCGCGCATGCTACCGCATGAAGAAAAGAGGGGACAAGGCACTCTGTAATCCGCACCTTCTCTCCACTGCACCACTGGGGTCTAGACGCCGCCGTTCTTGGTCTCTTTCTCTCCTTCCTTCCATCATTAAACAGCCAACGAAATTGCGAATCGACAATCGAACAATCGACGACAACGCTTTTGCGTCCGCCTTTTCTCCGATTTCGACATCCATTTCCTTGCGTCGCGGTCCCTTTTCCTTCGATTTTGCGTTTCGATCGCCCATCCTTTCGCTTCCGCGCGCGCGACACACCACTCTCCACTCTTCTTACTCGACGAACCTCCTTATCTCTCGCATCCTCCAATCATCCCCATCAACAATGTCGAACCCAAACGCCCTCTACCTCCTTGCCGACCACATCAAGCTGTCGCTGCTTGAGCGTCAGCGGTCCAAGGCATTGAATCTGTTGCAGGATGACGATACCGATGCCGCCGCGGCCGCTAATGCGGAAGCCGGCAGTGCCGCCGCATCCGAGCGCGACGCCCAGGACGGCCACATTGCGCGTTCCCTCGACCAGCTTGAGGAAGGGATTACAAGCCTGAAGCGCGAGCAGGAGCGGCTGGAGAGTGAAGGCGAAGAGAACAAGGCCCTCAACATTGGCGATGCGCTGCCGGGACTGCAAAAGAAGCTGACCGAGCTGACGGCGCAGTTCAACGGCAAGGCGCCCATTTCGTCGGCCGGCACTTCCTCGACGATCAAGCCGAAGCGTAATGTTTCGTCCACGAAAAAGGGCGTCCGCTTCCAGGACAAGCCTCTCCCACCACCTGGCACGGACGGCGACGAGGTCGACCTCGAGGCGCAGCGTAACAACCTGTTCAACCGGCCGTACACGGACGACCCGGATGTGGACGGCCAGGGCGGCTCGTCGTCTTCGGAAGGAAGATACGACGACCAGGACAATGTGCAGCTGCACCAGATGCACTCGCGCATCATTGCCGACCAGGATGCGCAGCTGGACGCGCTGGGCGTAAGCATTGGCCGGCAGCGGGAGCTCAGCATGCAGATTGGCGACGAGCTGGACAGCCATGTGGCCATGCTGGAGGAGGGTGAGCGGCTGACGGACCAGCACCAGACGCGGATTGACCGGGCGCGGCGGCAGGTGGGCAAGATTGCGCGGTCGGCCGGCGACTGTAAGCAGATGGTCGCGATTGTGGTGCTGATCATTATCCTGATCCTGCTGATTGCCATTCTGAAGTGAGAGGCAGACGGCCTGTTGTCTAATATCTTGCCGTACTTTCCTCCTCCTCCTTTCTGTCCAGCTATTTCTTTTCTTCCTGATTCTCCTTCCTTTTGATTATCGACGTTGAGCGGTCAGCATGGTTTTGGCGTTCGGGGTTTCTTTTCGTTCTTTATTATTACTTTGGTATTATTTCTCTTGTCGGGCTGTATACTGTTTAGTTGTTTTCTACTTTGACTGTGCACAGCAGTGCCAATTAAACATTTGATTTTATCACTTTGAATGATACTTGTTTTCTACCAGGAGACACTCATATTCACATGTTCATCGACTGCCTTTGTGCTTCTCGTGTCATTGAATAGTAAAATGCTTGCGCTATTGTCCTCTTTGGTATACATACTGCACATATGTTCTCTTTCTGGTCTTTGTGTGCTTCTGATTCTATTTAAAAACAAATGATGTGCGTCGGTAGTAATTGTGGTTTCTAGGACAAAGGTGAGATTTTTATGTGTGCCATGCCGGCCTTCTTCAGTTGTCCTCTTTCATGGCATCTTGTGCCATTTCTTGTTGTCCCATAAAAATACCACTCCATAATGCCATCTTGGCTATAACCCAGGGAATACAAAAAAAAAAAAAAACACGAAAACGAATAAGGAAAGCAATGCTCGAGAGAAGGTAAAGAGAAAGTGTAAGTTGGGAAATGAGAATGGAAACTGACGCAACGAGGCGGTAAAAAGATTGAGGTGCCACCACGTCGAAAGGAAAAAGGAAAAGGAGCTGCAAGCCGCAAACCTTAAAAAATCATATTATGATATCCCACGATGGTGCACTGCCAGCACGACAGAACCGGCTAGGTTCTAAACCGGAATAAAGCCTGGCATAAAAACCCATAAACGAAACGAGAGAACTGAAAACTGGAAGATGAGCGAGTTCGACGCAGGAACGAAGGAGTCGGTCGAGGCCGGAAACGAGTTGAAAAAAATAGAAAGGACGTGAGTCGAGTGAGTCTGAGAGACGCGCGTGTAGGTGAAAGGAAAGCAAAGAAAACCCAGAAAATAAAACTCAGCGGATGGTATCGCCCTCTTTCTGGATGCCTTCCAGATCCTCGAGGATGCTGCTGCCACCAAGCATGCCTACGCCGCTAATGACTGGCTTGTTGTCATTGGGCCATAGTTTGTAGAATTTGATGCTCTCGTCGCTCGACGCGACTGCAATGCAGCCTTCTTTCATGGTGTTGCCTGTTGTTTCTTCCGGCTTCAACGAGTACTGGCGGCGGCCTTGCGAGCAGGAAATGCCGTACAGGGCGCGATTCTTACCCTCCCATGGAACGGCAGCCACCTGTTTGCAATCGGGCCACGAGTAGACGGCGATACGGATGTTATGGCCAGGATGGCTGAAGCCGAATGTGACTGCGATTTCCCGCCGTGTGGTGCTCCAAATGAGACTGGTCACCTGTGATGCGACATATATGGTGGCGAGCGGTGTACCGGATGTTGTGTGGAAAAAATGGATGCAGCGGTCGTTGGAGCCGCCACCAGTGGCCACAAGCCCTTCCTGCCAGGGACAAAATGCAATGGCCTTGACAGCCGCGCCGTGCTCCCAGCGCCAGCTCTCTGAGCCCTTTTTGAGATGGCGTACGTATTTCTCGCCCTTGATACGCTCTCGAACCTCGCTTCCGTTGGAGAGCTGGACCATGAGAAGACTTTCGGCAAGATCCGAGTAGAGCGATGCACGGGGAATGTCTTCGGACACCTTCCCATTGCCACCAGAGCGATGACAGTGCGGAAGAACTTCGTCGACGTAGAAATAGCAGCACTGGTTGTCGTTTCCTCCAGTCGCAAAAGACTGTCCATCTGGAGCCCACGCGAGACCGCACACTTGTTGTTCGTGGATCGTCAAGTGAGCAACAAGCTTGATGTCGCCATACCAGTGATCCTTCTTGATTTCAGACTTGTCTGGCCATTCAACGACATAGTAGAGGATCTGTCCAGTCTCGGTGCCAACAAGAAGGTCCTCCGTGCTGGCAAGCTTGCCTTTCTTGTTGGGGTTTCTGGACGGACGCATGGTGCAGATGGGACGCCAACACAAGGATGTGATAGCCGCCGACTCTTCGACAATCAAGCGCGAGTTGTTGGCTTCTGAGATAGCCATGAGGCCAAACGTCTGATTGGACCGGCCATATGCGAGAATGGCCTTGCCGCCTTCCACGGACGAGAAAGCCAAAGATGTCAGCCATACGTTGGGGTCGTCACTGCCATTGATGTGTGTGGCGCCCTTGGCCTCAGTCCAAGTGTAGAGTAGGTCGGCAAGTCCGACCGCCATCGTGTTGGCGGTTGGCGAGTAGGCAAGCAGAGTGCAGTAAAAGTCGTCGCGGAACTTGGGAGCAGACAAAATTCGGATCGGACGCGCTTCTGTGGTCATCTCTCTCTTGACCTTGATGGGTTCTATTTGGACACGTTAGTAAAGTGTATACTGAAATGTGTACACTGAAATCAGGATGCAATTGCGATACTCTCGGATAGTACTGACTTTTCGAGAGGCTTTCGTTGACCCAGCCTGCGCCACTCCATTTCGTTTTTTCTGTCTTGGGCAGCAGCTTCTGCTTCTTTGCGGGTGAGCTGGGAACGTTGTCGGACTGCAGATTGAAGATGCCCTTATCGACATTGCACTGCAGCAGTCTTGACGTCCGATCAAACTCCATGGCGGCGGCGAGGCGACTGGGATGCTTGTCCAGCATGTGGGCGTTGTATCGAGGTACATGTGCAAACGGTGACGTAAAGAAAGGTGTAGAGCTTGTGCCGCTTTGCGTCAAGATGCCGTGACCATTGTTAACGGCGCCCATGACTGGAGGAATGGTGCTCATAGACCACACCGAACCATGGTTTACCCGTTGCTGGAACTCCGTTTCAGGATCGTCGTCGAATGTGCCCGTTCCCAGAGTTGTCCTAGCTCGGGTTTGGGTGGGATGGCCGGACATTGCAAAGGCAAACTGCCGCTCATTTGCAAACGTCGGTGCAGGATTGGGGTGTGTCTCTTGAAAGGAAAAGGCATCCGCCGAGATCTTACCGCGGCGAAGGATCTTTTCGGAAAAGCTGAGCTCGTTTGTCGCCTTGGTCAGGCGGAATTTCTCGCCAATAGAAAGTGCAGCACACTCAGAGTCGCGAGGATGTACAAAACGGTCGGGAGCGCGGATGGAGTTTGTGAGAGTGCCGGGGGCCAGGAGTTGCGACAAAGACTCGGACCGCTGACGAGGCGTCGATCTCGGGAGAGTCTTTGAGTAGAACGTAGAAGGAAGACTTCCGCGAGCTTTGTGCGGCTGACGAAGGCTGCTTGCTCTGGCACTACTGGCTCGAATGCTGTGTGGCCTTGTGTTGTTGGCACTGGCCTTGAGGCTGCTGCTGGCCAAGTTAAGGAGTTTTCGATGCGGCGTGAGAAAAGCCGAGCGAGGGCACTCGGCTAGGTCATCCTTGTACAATTTCTCAAATGGGTCTCCAGCGGCGCTATCGAGAGCGTAGGAACTGTCAAAGTCGAAAGGGTCACTTGCTGTGGAGGGCTTTTCAGGCGTTGTCAACAGCGAGGCATAGCCAGAATCAAGACCAGAAGGCGTCGGCGGCTCTGAAGGCCCGAGAATATCTGGCGTTCTGGTGCGGATGGGAAGTGACGCCGGGGAGGTCGTGAAAGCGCTTGGAATATCCATGGTTGCGACAGGAAAGTGATACTTCCATGTGTTCTTGTTGATCGGGGGCAGACGGTGGTACCTTGGAAGGAATTGTCGACAGCGAAGCGAACAAATAGTGACGGATGATTGAGCGACCAAGAACTGACGACCCGGGAAAACGATGCTGGTGAGGCTCCCTCCAGGGGAATGCGAAAAAGGAGACAAACACTAGCGAGAGAAAACGACTGAGACGGACTTGAGGATATGGATGTAAAGCAAAAAATAATTCGAGGAGGGCGGCAGAAGAACGTGCCAGCAAGAAAGGAAAAATGTAAAAGAAAGAATAAATCAAACAATGTGAAGTGATGAATGAATGCCTGCGTGGACTTGAGACCAAGAAAATAGAACGCGGTGGAGGGTTGTGTTGATGATGGCCAAGTAGTAGGATACTGAATAATATGAGTGATGCGAGTCGACGCAGCCTTGCAGGATTTGATTAATGCAAGATGTCGAGATTTGTCGAGGTTGCCGACGACTGGCCGCGTAATAATATATTGCGCGCGAGGCCAATTAATGCCTGCAAAGGCGTCCAAGAGCAATGACGGATGAGGACTAAAGGATCTAAGAAAGAGGATAAGAATAATGAATAGGGATGCAAAAAGGGAGGAAGTGAGAGGGGACAGCAGCGGCAAAGCAGCCGATTGTTGAATGGTCAACAATGGGTGGACATCGTAGCTTAGTGGGGAAGGTGCACCTCGTAAGGCTGTGATGCGCCTTCCGTGTGTTATATAAGTACGTTGGCAACGCGGCATTGTTGGGAAACAACACGGTCAAGAATGGCGGAAGGTGCCGACGACCTGACAAGGCTACTCAGGCAAGTGCAGCATCACTGTGAGTGTTTGAGTGATACATAAAAGTTGATAATGAGGAGACTATGCAAAAAATAGAATAGAACGGTGTAGCAAAGCAAGATTTCTTGAAATCTTTTCCTTTTGCAGAAACCGGCAAACGGTATCTTGTCATGCAGTTGTCAAGAGTGAATGAGGAAGACAGTCTTTGATGTATCACAAAACGACTTGTCAATGGTAGAATACAATGAAACACAGCCCATCAATATAAGTCGAGTGGGCCCAGATAAATTAGCTTGAAAAATAAAGTTTTGGAGAAAAAAAGTTTACATGGTCATGAAAAGTGAGAAGAGGTTGAGAACGAGGTGAGGTTCATGATGGACGTTGACTTACACGATAGACTCACGTGCTGCTTACGTAGCTTTGCATGGACCCACTTTATCGTCCGAAGACCAGTGACGCAACGCTAGGAGTCTGGAAGTGTCTCCGCGCTCCGGTCGCAGCTGCCTCTTTTGGTGGGGTCGATCACAGGGCACTACACTGCAGGCAAGCTTCAACGCACTTTCTAGCAGGGGCAATCGGAACTCTGGGCACTTTCCCTTTTCATATCCTCGACGACAAGGACAATTATGGCGAGTGTATGTTTACCCCTTTTCGCAAGAACCATCTGCGCAAAACCGTTACACTACTAGATACTGACAAATGCAGCACGGCGTTCCCCGCGGGCCCCGTACACGAACGGACGAGCAAAAGCGACTCGACTCGGAAAAGATCCAAAAGTACCACGAGCTCGAAGAGCAGATTCGGGCAAGCGTAAGTGCACCGAACAACGAGCGCAGATAACAAAGTCAGGGGGAAGAAAGTCTGCTAACAGGTGCAGCCCAACTACGACGAGACCGTCTTCCAAAACACGACAAAGCTCCTCCGCCTCAACCCCGAATACTACACCGTATGGAACGTCCGCAGGCGCTGCCTAACTTCCTGCTTGTTGTCCAGACGGTCGCCTGGATTGCCGTCCTCGGCTGCGCCTTCGAGTACATCTCAGACCGCAACCTCGACGTTGTCCTCCGGCGCATCCTCCGGTTCTTCGCCGGCCGCGATCCCGTCGAGCAGCTCATTAATGACGACGGACTCGCAAACGCACTCGCATGAGGACAGCGGAGACAACAAGAAAGGGGATGATGATCTGGAGGCGGACAGGAAGAAAGACGCCGAGGTGTTAGTGTCCGAGCTGCACTTTACCATCCCGCTGCTACTCGAGTTCCCCAAGTGCTACTGGATCTGGAGCTACCGGTTGTGGGTGCTCGAGCAGGCCGTGATAAGGCTGGATGTGGCTCGTGCACGGCGCATCTGGGAGGAAGAACTGGCCCTGGACTCCAAGATGCTCACGAAAGACCGGCGCAATTTCCACGCGTGGGGCTACCGGCGGCAGGTGATTGAGCGGCTAGAGAGCAAGCAGCTGAGCCTGGACGGCGGCAAGACGACAACGAGCTTGGTCGAGCCGGAGTTTGCATACACAACAAAGATGATCCACCAGGATCTGTCCAACTTCTCCGCTTGGCACAACCGCAGCAAACTGATCCCGCGGCTGTTGGCAGAGCGCAATGCCGACGATTTGGCGCGGAAAGCGTTTTTGGAGGAGGGTAAGTTGTGTTATTGTATCACTGGCATGTGTGAACAGATTTCATCTACTAACACGACCTGCAGAACTCGGCATCATCCGCGAGGCACTCAATGTTGGCCCTGAAGACCAGTCTTTGTGGTTCTACCACCAGTTCCTTATGCTCGAACTGACTGAATACATTGGCCGGCCAAGCATCGTGCCGCACCTCTCCGTCGAGGAGCGCATGACGTACATTGCGCGCGAACTCGATGACATCCGCGACTTGCTTTCGGACTACGACGACGTAAAGTGGATCTACGAGGCACTGTTTGAGTACACACTGGCCGTGGCCAAGATGGAAGAGCGGCCGTTGGCCGAGAATGAGCGGACAGACGTTGAAGAGTGGTTGGCACAGCTGCGGAAACTGGATCCCAAGCGCAATGGGCGGTGGGATGATCTCGAGATGGAGCACATTCGCGGGCGGCAGCCAAGCTATGTGCAGGAGTCGTTTTGAGCGCGATGTGTGTCAGGTTGACCTATGGGTAATGTTACAAGTACCGTATGTGATTCACGATGGAGCATTATATGAAGTAAACAGTAATTTTAGGTTACTACAGACAAACAGAAATCAAAGCTCGAGCACATTCTCAGCGAGCACATTCTCACAGACAAGCCACTGCTCTTGAAGACACAGGCAAAGACAAACATTGAACAGCAAAACATATCAATTCAACGACCTTTTCTTGACCGTATTGCCTTTTCCCAATCATTACATATTAAGTAAAGATGCAAAGAAGAGCCGATGCAAACATGCCCATAAACAAAACAAAACAAAGACAGTACAAAAACAACAATACGACAAAACCCCTAGTGGTGGTATAATATTGACAGCGTGCCCGATTTTTTTCAGTTCGTACCCTGGTAAGATACCGTATAACACCAAAGAAAGATGATCGTTCATTAAGCCAATGCAATGTGAAAAAAAGTGAAGGCCATGTCACTACTACTGGCCAGGTGCCGGAGGAGGTGCACCAGAACCGCCGGCGCCCTGTTGTTGGGCCAGGGCCTGGTACCAAAGGGCAACGTAGGCAGCGTAGCCACCGTACGCGGCGTACGGGTCAGCGTTCGGGTCGTCGCTGGCAGGCTGGCCGGGAGCTGCAGGAGCACCACCGGCACCACCGGGGCCACCACCGTAACCGCCACCGCCGCCACGACCAGCACCGCCGTCATTGCCACCACGGCCACCGTAGCCACCGCCGTTGTCGTAGTCACGCTGTTGACGGTAACCACCGCCATCGCCGCCGTCACGACCGCGACCGCGTCCACCACCAGGACCGCCATAGCCACCGCCGCTGTTCTTTTGGCGAACGGCCTCGACCTTCTCCTCGATCGAAATCTTGGCGCGCTCAATAGCCTCACGGGAGCCGATAAGCCCAATCTCGCGCTCGTTCTCGTTGGCGCCAGGGGTTTGCGAGACGTTGATCTTGCAGCCGGTGCTGCTCTGCATCTCGCGGATGGTCTCGCCCACCCTTGCCGATGATCATGCCGACAGCTTCAGCAGGGACAAACATGGAGTCGTTGACGCGGTCACCGCCGCCGCCGCTGCCATATCCACCACCACCGCCACCGGGGCCACCACCGCCACCGCCGCCGTGGCGGAAGGGAGGACCGCCAGGGCCACCGGGACCACCGCCACCAGGGCCACCAGGACCGCCGTTACGCGTGTCGCTGTCGACAATCTCCATGATGAGCTCCTTGGCGTGGGTCGTCTCGGCACGGCCGCCAATCAGGTTTACGGGCCGCAGACCGCTAACACTGTTGGATTCGTCGACAATGTTGATGTGGCAACCGCTGCGCTCCTGCAGATCACGGATGGTTTCGCCGCCACGGCCAATGATCAGGCCGACAGTCCGGTCAGGAATCATGATCTGGATCACCTCCTCACCTTCGCCGGGGGTGATCTGCGGGCCACCGGGTCCACCACCACGAGGACCGCCGCGAGGACCACCAGGACCGCCAAAGCGGCCACCGCCAGGTCCACCACGGCCACCGGGACCATCTGACGAGCCGCTCTCCTCGATAATCTTCATGATTTGAGCTCTGGCGTCAGCGCGGTTAGGAGGCTGGCCAGTGATCTTGCACTGCCGCATGGCGTCGCTCGGGTTGTCAGGTGCCAGGAACTGCACGCGGCACTGTGTCTCGCCCTCTATGCGGCGCAGGTTTTCACCCTGGCGGCCGATGATAAGACCGACCAGGCCAGCCTGGACCTCGATGATTTCCACGTTGCCGCCGCCGCCGTCATCGCGTCTCGGCGAACGGTCACGCCGGCCACCGCCGTGGGCACCGCGAGGAGAAAAGGAGTCGTTGTGGCGGTCGCCGTGTTGTGTTGCCGGCGAGTAAGGGCGGCCACGTCCACCACCACCATAGTCACGGTCGCGGTCGCGACGCTCGTCACGGCGCTCATCGCGGTAGGGGTTGTGATTTTCGCGGTAGTCGTTGCCGCCTCTCCGGGCAGGCGGTGGCGAGCGGGAACGAGAACTGCGGTACCGACGGCCGTCGGATGGGCCAGAGGGAGGCGGTGGTGCCGCAGCAGGAGGGGGAGCGTATGTGATGGGTCTGTCGTAGGAGGCGACGCCATTTTGTGCGGCATGGGCCTTTGCACGCGCGATAGCTTCCTGGATACTGACGGTGCCGGCAGGGGGAGAATTCAGGTTCAGACTGCCACTAGTAGTCGGCTGAGGATAGGCCGAGGCAGGCGGCGCATAGGGAGCCGTGCCCGGGGCAGCTCCACCGGGTGGCGGAGGATATGACGGCTGGCCTTGCGGCGGAGTATTCGAGTCGGCAGGTTTCTGGGCCGCTGGAAGAAGGAAAAATTATGCATGGTCAGACAAACGAACGGCTTCATGGTTGCGGCAAAGACAAAAAGCAAGAAAGCAAAAAGCGAGACATCAGAGATGAAAGGAAACAACAGTTGAATAGGCACGGCAGTGAATCCGATCCAAGAAAACATGGCAACATGACAATGGCAGCAAACAGTTCAACGACATGCAGGAAGAATGCAAACATGCGAGAGCCCGTCATACAGAAATCATCAAAGGACATGGGCGTGGTCAAAGACATGTAGAAATGCAAGCAAGGTCCTTAGGTCATTTCACGCCAGGAGCTGGCAGTCGTATGTGACTGGAATAGAAGCAACAAAAAGCAGCAACGAGCAGAAGGGGCAACAGGATACAAGATACAACAACAGCAAGTTTGTTGACATGCAATACAGTAACGATTTCATCTGATCCTTTGGGACCGCCGTGTCTTGCGGATGGATGGTTTGTAGATTCACTTACCTAGAGTCGCCAGAATGGACTCGAGATTGGTCATTTCAGCCATGATGTGTTTTGTTTTCGGTTGGGGGTTGTTTGCCCGTCGTTTCTTTTGCAGGTTTGCAGCAATTCAGCACTTCTATTGGTTCGCGTAAGCTGCAGAAGTGCAGAACCAGGTTCACTCGCGATCCCAAAGAAGCAGCAAGCACACTCTTAAGATACGGCACGTATTTGTGTTCGAAGTTGTAGCCGTCGCTAGGTAGCCAACAGTCCTTTTCAGCTTGTGTAAAAGAGAATCAAGGCCGATATCAAGACAATAGCAAATGATTTCGAGATGCTATTTTGTATGAGTACTTTCGTATAATCACTTGGTGTGGTTGGATGCAGTCGAGTGGCGTGGTGGGTCTGGGGATATGCACGTCGCAAAGTGTTCTTTAGGTCTGTCGGTTGTGTTTGTTGTCGTTGATATCTCGCTGTTACAGAGCTTTATCTCGACAAATGCACGTTCAAGCAGGCAAAATAGCAGCAGAGAAACAGAGTCAGATATTGGTCTTTCAGCGAGAGCGCGGTCGATAGAGGCCACACGTCAATAGAGACTACTTGAAGTGGGGAGGGGCAACAGTGTAAGGGAGAGTATGCAACTGTGAAGAAAGGCGAGGAATGGAGGACAATAATAAAGAGTAAAATAAGATGTTGTCGCGATGGGGCGGAAGAGAAGACCTCAAAATCAGCAACCAAACCAAGAGTCAGGCACAAAATGAGTGTATGGCATAGAATAAAAAGATGTAGGAGGAAAGGAAGAGGGGAAAAGATGTCGTTGGCAGAAAAGAGGAAAAGAAAAATCGTCAGAATGGTGGTTGGCGCGTCGCAAAGGCTGGGGCCAAAAAGGGGAGATTGGCGGCGAAGAAATTAAAATCTCTGCTAATCTCATTTGCCGCCTCTGTCGCAGGACGTCGCAGAGGGAGGAGAAGGCTAACCGCATTAGGTTTTCCGTCTCCGGGATGACTTGGCGATCAGAGTCACGTGCATAGATGTGAAGAGTCACGTGTGTATATTGACCTCAAGAATGAAGCTTTGGTTCAAGAGCTTCAAGACAGGCAGGAGCGAGTGAGAGGACAAGAAAAGGCTGGATGTGACTTGAAACCGATTCAAAAGCAATTCAAGAGCAGCAATAAGCAATCAGTTACGACCGACCGACTATTCGACCACACGACATCACAATGGAAATTCCCGAGGACGTGATGCGCAGTGCTTACGAGCAGCCATCAAGGTTGCCAGACACGCAACTCGCATCAGACACAAATCACCTTTTGAAATGGTTCCAATCAGATCACCAGGGCCAAATCAACAACAGTGTCGAAATCCACGATACGTCCGACTCGGGCCTCTCATTTCGAGTGCGTGAGACGGCCGTCAACGGTGTTTTGGTCGATGAGCCCGTCGTCGTCTGCCCCATATCGGCATCACTCTCCTACCTAAATGCTCTCGGGGGCGGGCAACCTCTGGGAAAGTCCTCAGCAGACTGCGAAGTCAGTCCTGCATTCTCGTCAGATTTTATGCAGCAAGTACCGCCACACGTCATCGGTCGCTTTTTCCTCGTGCAACAATATTTGAAGGGCAAAGACTCTGCTTGGGCACCCTACATTGCAACACTACCACAGCCACAGAACTTTGGCTCTTGGGCCTTGCCAGCAGTATGGCCCACGGATGATGCCGACATTGCCTTGGCACTCCTCAAGGGCACCAATGCTGATGTCGCAGCCGACGAGATGCGGCAGCGCACCAATAACGAGTTCAAGGCTGCATGGGCCATCCTTCAGGACAGCAGCTACACGTTTGCACTTTACCAATGGGCATACTGCATGTTCACAAGCCGCAGCTTCCGGCCTTCACTTGTTTTGACCAACGAGATCAAGGCGGCGTTGACACGAGACGCCAACGGTGCAGCACAAGATGGCACCAACGTCGATGTACGGCATCTTGCTGCAGTGAACGGTGCTCGTCTTCCCGACGGCTGCCAGGTCGACGACTTTTCCATCCTCTTCCCCGTCCTCGACATTGGCAACCACGATCCGCGGGCCGTAATTCGGTGGCAGCCCGTGGTGGACGCATCTCGGCAGTCATTAAACAGTGCTTCGATCTTGACCCCGGCTCCCAGCGAAACAAGCGAACAGGCCATTGTATTTTACACCGGAACACATTACGGCAAGGGGGAACAAGTTTTCAACAACTACGGCTCCAAGACGAACAGCGAGCTGTTTGTGGGCTACGGATTTGCACTGCCGCCAACAGACGACATGCACAACGACTATGTCCACCTCCGCAAACGCGAAGCTTTGGCCCGTGGCGTATCAGATGGCGTGGCTGGAAATGTCGATGTTCACCCAGACTTTTTGTTGTCTCTACGGCCCATTGCCGAACCGTCATCGGATGTTGGCCGTTCTCGGTTACCACCTGGCCAGCAAGTTGAGTCGATGCCGCAAAGTCGTCGCACACCAGGCTTCTCTCTCGTTGAAGATGGCCTGCTGTGGGACGTACTGTCGCACATGATCCGGCCAGAGCACCGCGAAGAATTGCAGCGCTCTGCAGTGGCTGCTACTCACGGTCAACGTTACATGGAGCTGCCCGCGGCCGAGCTGCGGGAAGCTATCATGGACCTCGTCTTCCAGTCAAAAGACGATCAAAACAGCGACCCGTTAGTCACCCAGTACACCTACAACATTCGCATGGTTCTCTTACAGAAGTTCGACACCGACTTGGAGAAATTGCAAGACGCTGACCCGCCGTCGTACATTGAGGCTCTTCTCGAAACCGGCGAGTACTCACCCAAGACAGCACAGGAACGCCTGGCCATGCAGTATCGCGAGCAATACCGGGCTGTACTAAGTAACGCTGTGGACGTTCTTGGTGAAGAATTGAGTAATAGCATGCCAGAGGGTAGACCACCGAATCAAGGATTGAAGGCCGCCGGGATACATACACTGCTTTGATTTCGCGGAGAAGAATCTTGTACATCTTATGAAAATAGACAGCGTTGAGATCTAGACCTTTCATACACAGACTTTTGGGTTACATCTAGAATACAAAAAAAGTATTTCACATTCTTCAAACAAAGCTACGAGATTACGATTTTGTTCTCTGCAGCCAATACTCCGCATCCATATAAGGAGAATAGGCGAGAAAACAAGCATATCGGAGGATAAATAGTGTGTGTGTATCTTCGGTAGATAACACGGCCAAGGACGGGAAATATTATGAAAAGAGATCTGTTTCGATTGTTCTAGATGTGGAGGTGTAGACTCTCGCCGCGGTCGGCTAAAAGTGCAACCAATATCACATCCCATGTGCCATACAATCCCATGTGCCATACAATGTCTTGAGCTGTTTGTGGTTTACTTTCACAACTCATTCCATAATCGAGACATATTGAGAGGGCAGAAAGAAAATACTTTTCATTTTCGACTGTTTTACGTTGCATCTTTAAAATAAAACAGAAAAAAGCCGAGACCTGCCCAAGATGCATCCATTATTCTTCTTAAATGGTTCAAAAGCACAATCTGTTGGTACACCTTCGTCTTTGAACTTGATTCAACTTTCTGCACATTTTTGATGGTTCTCAGAAAGTATCAACCATGATTTTTCCATCGTCATTCGCTACCTTTTTGCTGGCCTTTGTGCAGGTTACTTTAGCCAGTGTCCTACCATACCCTCGAGACGCCGAAAGTCAAAATATCGAAAACGCCAATCTCTTTGCGCACCCAAGCCTCGCCATTCCAGATGCACCAGTTGAGAACATTCTCACCCTCGGCAGCCACCCAAACCCAGACATATTTCACAGCCCTGTTCGGGCGCGTTTCCAAGCAAAGAAAAGCAACATACATGCCGCACATAACCAACAGAGATGGTGGCAGGTTCGCAAGCGAGATGCTCCCTCTGCCAGTATTATCCAGTCTGGAAGTGCTGTTAGCAGTGCCATCACTGGAACCATATTTAGTGGTGTCTACCCCGTCGTCAATGTGACATGGGGTAACAAAGCCGACGAGTCTCCAACAGGACAGACGATTGTCAGCTTTATCGACACGGGCAGCTCAGACACGTTCGCTGTCTCGAACAAGTTTGTGTGCCAAGGGCTGCCGGACGTCAAGGCCAACACCCTTTCAGACGACAACTTACCATCGGGACATGGCAGCTTATCCCAGGCCGCCTGCAATTTCGGTCCGTTGTACGATGTCAACAAGGGCAACTTTACCAATATCACATCGCAAGAGCTGCGGGTGGCCTACATGCCTGAGAACGAGGCGCTGAGCGGGTCCATGGTGTATGCACCTATCACCGTCGGTGGATTGACGGTGCCGCACCAGCAAGTGGCCATTGTGGAAGAGGCCGTCTGGCTCGGTGACGGCGTGGCGTCTGGGTTGCTCGGTCTGTCGTTTCCGTCTGTAACGTCGGCCATGATGCGAGGTACCCGAGGACTCGTGGAGCCATTGTTTGCCGAGTATGACCCGTTCTTCACGAGTTTGTCGAAGCAGAAGGGAGAAAAAATAAACAGCACAATGCCGCCGGTGTTCACGCTTGCAATCGACCGTGTACAACCGGGCACGCCGCACTGGAAGTCAGCCGGAGCACTTGCACTCGGTGGTCTCGTGCCGTCGACATACTACACCGGTAACTTTACCAGTGTACCCATTGAGCGGCAGCTTGGAATACCAAATGACCCGAGCAACAGCCTCTCCTTTTATTCGACAACCGTACAGGTTGTGTACGGCCCACCGGGGACCAACATCTCGTCAGCCGTCCCGGCAGATGTGTCCGTGAAATCGACAAATTTGACGACCTCGCCTGTCTTCCAGACCATTGTAGACAGCGGCACATCGCCCAACTTTGTTCCCGATGTAGCAGCCATTCCCATCAACAACTTGTTCGATCCGCCGGCCCGGTTCAACCAAACTCTCAACTATTTTGTCGTCGACTGTGACGCAAAGGCACCGTTCGTGGCGTACCGAATCGGAGGAAAGACGGTGAATGGCGTGGCAACAGGTGGCGTGCTGATGCCGATGGATCCCCGGGACATGATTGTTCGGTCTCTCAACGGGCTGCCGGGGTATGAGAACGTCTGCTTTTCGGCGATTGCCAACGGCGGCGAAGCGGCCGGAAACCAACAAATTATCGGCGCAACTTGGCAGCGAAACTATATTGTGGCGTACGACCAGGGCCGAAACATGATTCATTTTGCAAACAGGCGTCCGTACTGAATGACAACGACGTTGTATGCATATCGAGATGGCGTACGGAGTATTCGGAGGTTTTTCTGTAGCGTTGTATTTACATTGGTGTTTCCTTGTAAGTGAGTACTGCTTCTTTGACAACTTGTATTTGGAATTGATTCCATTAATTCGATTACGGCGTTAATCGTAAAAGGGTATCGAAAATGGCAAGTCGACGGCACGTTGGGGAGATCCGGGTTTTGTCAATGCAGGTCTTGTTCTTGGAGGCGGGAAGGGTCGGTTTGACAGGGAAGCTTTGCCGCACGATGAGGTCACCTGGCTGGTCTGACGGTGTCGAGGGCTGGGGGGATTTGGGTGCCTCGAGGGTGCATCTCGATTGCATGCCCTTGCGAGCCGTTGCAGAGCCGTTACCGAGAAACAATTAAGGACGAAAAGAAGGGAACAAGAATTTAGACCCCGGGCTGTTGCAGGAACAAGAATCAATGTTTGCCGTCAAGATTGTCGTTCGTGTCTCGTACCTGGGCCAAGGCGTGCAAGGTTTATTAGTTGGCCCTGATTATCGTTAAAAGACCCCGTATCTTATTTCTGGACAGGGTTTGGTGGGCTCGGCAGGCTTCGATGACGACACCGGGACCACATCTACAGGCTGGAAAGGCTGGGCAGATGCAAGCTTCGCAAGATAATGCTTGGAAGCGCGGGCTCCGTAAGCTGACAGCTGGGGCAGGCGAGGATAAGACGAGGGCAGTCTGTAGTTTCGTATCCTTTTGTACTCTTTTTTACTGAATGTAAAAGAGGCTCGGTTGACCAGTTGCTCGATTTGTCGAATGTATTTCGTATCGATCGTGCTTTTGTTGTTTATCTCGTATCGAATGTACGTCGTACATTGTACACTTTTCGTGCCAGGTGCTTGGGGAGAGAGCCACCCTCGACCACCACACCACTTCGTACCTTCTGACAGCGCCGCAACGTTGTATTCCCAATCGTATTGGAGCGAGCGAACAACCGCGGAATCAAATGGCGCCCGTTGTCCAAATGCACGAATGAGGTGCATGTTGTCTGTCAATCTTACGCACGCCACCATTCCGCAGCCCTATGGAGGCGGCGGCGTGGGTGGTGGGTAGAGTGAGCAGTGGTGGACATGGTGGACACGGTGGTGGTCTGCGGGGAAGAAAAAGGACTGATGGCTGGCAGCTTTAACGGGCGATGTTCTGAGGCTCTTCGAGAGGAGACGTGAGAATAACAATCAGAATATCGAATACTAAATAGGTCCTAACGGCCAGCAACGACCACCACTATTTGTGGCAAGTCGTACGTTCTTTCTTTGTTGGGTTTAAATTTGGTGTTGGCTGTTGTTCTGGAGAGAATAGCCTCGTTGGGGAAAGGCCGATGCGGTTGGCGACTTCCATTCCGATCGCAATCGCAACATCCCTTTGCGATAGCTTTGCTGTTGGCTCTTTCTATCTTCCATTTGGCAAGCTACGAGGCTACAAAAAAGGAGGCGTTGCCTACCCTGACTACGGGATACATCCTGCCCGTCTACATAAATGGAAGGAGCGCACGGCACAAGATGGAAGGCATGAGTGCCGCATGGAGTGTGTGTGAAGGAAGTCGCGCGCGGGATGCTGGGTTACCCAATTAGGCAACTGGAAGGACCTGGCCTTGTCGCCCACCACAAGTCCACGTCAGACGCGTGTGCCGTGATGACAGAAGGAAGGTGCGACAAAAGGACAAAAGTGAGAAAATGTCGCGGAAGGAGGGACAGAGGGACGGAGGGCTGGGGGGATGCAGGACTCATGCCTCACAGATAAATTGCACAAGCAAAGAAAAGGCCCGCCTCTTCACCCCGCATGTTTGGAGCATTGCTGGCCTTGTTGCCTCGTGAAAAGGCGGAGGCGGAGGCGGAGGCAGGAGCGACAATTGCTGAGAGTTATGGATTGGTCTGGGTCTGGGCCCTGTTGGCAGCCAGAAAAGGCAACAGCGAGGATAGGACTGGAAGCGACAGAACAACAGAAAGCAACAAGCGAGCAATCACGACCGAGCCGTTCTGACTCCTCCTTTTTTCCCTTCCTCTCCTCGAGCTCTCCTGGGAGGTTGTCGATTTTGCCTTACTCCTTTCCTTTTGCTTTCGCTAAAACCAAGTCTTCCCACGTAGTTCCGTTTTCGACTTCTTTTTTATTGCTCATGTTGCCCAGTCTCAATATCATCAATAGCTGTCAATATTCTCAGCTGCCAATAGTTCTGCCGGACACTCAACTATTGGCATCTGGACAGGGCGATTTAGGGTCCATTGTCTCCAGGCCGCCAGGTTCCCCACGCCCACGCTATCAAACCAAAGTTCAGCGCTATCGTCTGCCAGCCGCAAAAGCCACGCGACGAGCCCGTTGAAAAGGACTTTGTAGAAAGGACAGTGCAGGAAAAGGACAGCCAGCACTGGTCCCTATTTTGTCTATTTGGTCGATTTGCTTTGTCTTGTGCAGAATTAATAGGACTTTGTCTCACTTGTTTGCCTTTTTGCCTTTTCACCACGACCTTTTTTCCCTTTTGCCTTCGCTCGCTCTTGCCCTTTGTTATCTTTGATGTCGACCGACACCTGCAAGCCCTCACGTCCAGCGGGGCTAGCGCCTGTTGTAGCGCCCGTACTGCACCGAATCGCAGGGCCGCATTTGCCTTTTTAAAGAAAAGAAGAGAGACAAACGTTCTTTCAACCCATGAGGCCTCAACGGCGCCAACGAGATTTATTGGGCCAGGCCCTGTTAGCCTATTGTCCTCTGCGAGCTGGGCCTTCTTGGATTGGCTCGGATTGGTCTCACACTTTGCCACCACGGAAAAGCGACTGCGAAAGGGTAAGGCGCGCCCGAGAGCCAAGAGCCCTGAAAGCGATACTGAAAGGAAGGGGCAAAGGACAGGCAAAAAAGACAGAAAAAGGACGAGTGAGACACGCGAGAAGAGAGAGAACACGAGTTTCCCCGCGAGACGACCCCCGAGGCGGCAACCTCTGGCGCCTTCGTAGTTTCTATTTGTAGGCCTCTTGGGTCTTTGTTTTGTCGTGTCCAGGCCTCCTGAAGGCGAAAATACAGGGACTGGGTCTACGCCTTTGTCTCCAGCAGGAATGATCCCCAAAAAAGGACCCAGTGAGGAAGTCGAGAAAAAGGTACTTACCGCAACCTGCAGTCGCCCCCAAACTCTCGGGTCATTGGCGTCATCACTTTGTTCCATCGGCGCCCTAGAATCTTGCTTTTGGAGGCGGGCCCTGCCTGCCCTGTCCTGCATGCAGGCTCGGTTAACGTTTTGGCATATTTTGTCCCGTTTGGGAAGATATGTCGCCTTTATTATCTTTATTCGTCTCGACACAGCCCGGGTCGACCGAGCCACCGGCCCTATTTCGCCTTTTTTGACATACCGGAACGAGGCAATTCGTATTTCTTATTTATTTTTTGCCAACATCTGACGGTGCTGTTGTTTATATATTGTTGCTCTGCCTCCATTTTGGCCTCTATTGTAGTCGCTTTTGCTCCTTCCCTCCTTTTGCTCACTTTGCTCCTTCTTCTATTGAGCTTTTGATATCTTTCTCCTCTTTCTCAAATTTGGAAGTCACGGTCACGACACACGAGACCTCAGTCATCGGAGATATCTCACAGAAACCTGGAATACACAAGACATTTGATCACAGATCAGAAACCTAAACACACACAACCCCTCATCTACCCTCCTCAACCTCAACGTATCGGGCTCGGTCAGGTTCACCAGTCTCCCACCACACAGTCAAACACGCTCAAAACACTCACCGCCGCTCGCCGACGAACCAGCATCTTTAGACACACACCACAAAGGCACAAAAAGCACAAAAGCACATAGCATTTTGCACACCAGACCCGGTCACGCTCACAGCGACCGCCCTATCGCGTCCACACGGCAGGCCCGTTTTTCGTTGTCTATCGATCTAATCAAATCCACCCTTCACCCACTCTTCCTCGTTATCTGCATCCGACTTGAGAGACAGTTTTTCCCTGTTTCTTTTTCTCAACTTTGCCTCTTTCCCCTTTTTTTATCCCACTCACCATCTTGTGTCAACTCGCACCTTCCGCATCAACTCGTCAACAGTGATACATTCGAAGCAGCTTTGTGAACGAATCTCGAACTCGACCCGCATGTGATTCAACCGGGGCAAGAACGACCTGCATCCCACCTTGCACTTTCTTCACTCTCTACTGCCTGCGCAGCTGCCTATTGCAGCCGACCAACACACTAACACGGCGACACCTCGCTCCAAAGCCTCGTACCCCGCGTCGCTCGACCTGGCCGAACACTGGGTCAACACTCCACTTAATACCCATAATAACCCATAATAACCCACATCGCCCACCAGCTCACCCTCCCACACCAAAAGACACCAACCCCACTCGTCCACCAATCGACGCGCACCAAACCAACACAAGAAAACAGCACAAACAACAAGAGACATCTGTCGCCTCCCTCCGTCAGCCTAGGGCCAAGCTTCAGCCAGCCACGCCCGGATTCCAACAACCTGTTCTCTTTTTGTTGTTCATTCCTTTTAATACCTTTCTTTCCCTTCTTCGTTTTCATCTCCCGACCGTCAAAACTTTGTTTATCGCCATTTGTTTTCGGTTCTCTTTTGCGTCCCTTTTGTTTTCCTGCTTCTCGCCTCAGGAAACGATCTTCTATCAACAACAACACAACGTTACTCCGCACTCATCCACCTACTCCGCACCACAACTCACGACTTACGACTCACGACACAATAACACATCATGGTCCAGTCATCAACAGCAACATGCACAATGCATCATCATAACGATACCACTTCTTCTTCCTCTTCCTCCTCTCACAACAGCTACAACAACCGCGGCTCTCACACATCAAAACAAGACGCCCACTCTCACCGGAGAGAAACAACGAGCAACAGCCACAGCAGCAGCGTCGAGATGGACAGATACGGCAACGCCAGCACAACCAGCAACAGCAGCGCCGGCAGCTTCGACAGCATGGATTCCTACGACAGCAGCTTTGACGACCAGCAACAGCAGTCCTGGATGTCCTTCACCATCATCGAGGACGACGACCTCATGTTTGGCGGCAAGCCGCTGTGCACCTGGTACGAAGAAGACCGCCGCTGCAGTATGGGCGAGGAGAGCGCGCCATCCCCGTGCAGTTCCATCAATGACGATGAGGAGATGCACCGTGGCCGCCAGCGGGACCGTCCGCAGTACCGCACCAGCAAGCACAAGAGCGAGAAGAAGCACCACTGAGCGAGCGAGATGCGAGCAAGTGACGCGCGACCAGCGCGGACACGCATTTCTGCATCTCTGCATTTCTGCACCTTTCCTGTGCTCTTGTCGCTTTGTGAACAGGCAACGACGCGGCTCAAAAAAAAGCTTCACGTCTTTTTGTCTTGTCCTTTTTTGTTTGCCGTGCACCACGTGCAGCTGCAGCCAACTCTTACCTAAAGACGGTCTCGGACCAACCATTTTGGACGCTCGCCCTCCACCACCCGGGGAATCGACGGGCGTCAAACACCTGCACGGCAACACACGACACACAATCCCCGACTTTTTTGCAAGACAGCACACAACACACAGCACACACCTCAAGGCAAAGCTGGCCTTGCGTGGCATGGCCGGATGCAGCAGGGCTGCCAGCGCTGCACAAATAGGGATGCCCAAACAGCTTTTGATGTGACGGCACCCCATTGGTCCAGCACAAGGCCACATGCATGGGCGCATGTGCCGATTTGGGCAGGAACTGGATCATTGGCGATCAATATCGACCACCATCAACCTCTCCTCATCTTTTGTTCTTTTTTGCTTTTTGATATTTTGCTACTCGGCATCGCATGGCATGGATTCATGGATTGGAAAGACACGTCTCCCCCTCCATCTCCTCCTCTACCTTTTTACTTCCCGCGATGATACCACCACATTTTGGATTTACCTACGGCATACTATTAACACATAGATTACATGGGGCCTCTTGGACATCCCAAGGGGCAGAGATGCATTTTTGCGTATTTTTTTTTATCTTTTTAACGAATACAACATCTCCGGTCTTTCCTGCTCACAGGGAACCAAGCTACAAACGTTTCTGTCTTCGTCCAGTGTGCTTTTTACATGCTTTGTGATTTATCGTCTCAACATAGCTTACAACATGGCAACAATGATTTCATCCGATCTCGCTGTACGCTGTACGCCTCGCCATAGATACTGCTCCCTCCTAATGACTGTTGGGCTGGTTGGGCTACCATCTGATGTTGAATTTCTCTGCTCACCATCGTTAGCTTTCCATCGGTTGACCGACTTGCCGTTGCGCCAGGGAGATGTCGGACGAGCCTGGGCGCAGTTTTCATCCCTCCCCGCACACTATGAAGATGGTAGGGCACTATCATTTTCGTCTAAAGTCATGTTCGTCTAAAGGGAGAAAGTCCAGACCCGTGAATACCACGGCCAGCGATACCAACAGTCGGGCACAGCCCAGCAAAAAAAGGCTAGTAGATATCGGCCGACTATGAACGACATCCAACCGCCACTGGACGCCAGCCAATCGCACCCCGTACTGCCAAAGGTAGCAAGTCAAGTGCTCTGGAGCATCGACACTACTGAAATTTGATCATGAGCCCTTCTCGTTCACAGCCTCCCTCATCTCTCACATATTCGCGTGCCGGGAATTGCCGCTGCAGTTGAGCACACACAGTGCTGCCAACTGCTCTTCCTGTCACAAAGTCTACAAGAAGACCAAAAAAAAACGGGCAAGTCCGGAGAGGGTGAGAATACTCGTTAATGTGGGGGCTTCTCGCCTCCTGAGTATCGTTGAACAGATTCAGCAGTGCCACAACAGTTGGCGGGGGACAGGAAGTGACATGAAGTGACAAGCTGCATCTGTCTTCAAGACAGCTTTGACATTCCAGTGTTTTTTTTTATGTGTCAAGCACAAATCTGGTATGGCTAGAGCTTGGGAGTTGAAAAATCTCAATAAATTATCAAATGACGACATTACATGTGTGCTGTAGTATTTCATCCCAAATTGTAAGTTCGCTGTTTTTTTTTTTTTTTTTTTTTTTTTAGTTTTCAGATGGAAAGGTTACATAAAAACAAAACCTTGATATAAAATGCAAGCTTTGACTTGCAGACCATACATAAATCGAGATAAACTCAAGCTATACTACATCTCGATTTAAAGCTTACCAGAAACCGGGAAATTAAAAGAGTGAATACAACGCAACTATGACAAGCGAGCAAAAGATTACGAAGAACAGCTCTATTAAAGTCTTCAACAAGGTAGAGAGATGTCTGGGTGTCTGTTATGGGGTAGTAGGACTAGGGTATGTCGGGTGTTGATTGTGTTTTGACAGGCGACAGCCCAAGCAACGAAACACACATCGTGACGTCATCACTTTTTGGACTGCAGTTGACAGCCACAACCCAACAACGGGGAGCAGTCCTGAACAGGCACAACAGGTCGAGCAATTATCACAAGCAAAACATTGTGAGCAAGAGAACAAAGAAAACTCAGCAGATCATTGCAGGCCTCCTTTACTCCGTGACATCCAGAGATGATTTGTACATTTTCGACTCGCCACAATGTAAGTTGAGTTGAAAGTCGATGCTGTGGCGTTCGAGTTGCGGCTCCGTTATCGCAGCAGAATCGAAAAAAGATTGGAGACTGGGCACGATATCAAGATGCGTCTTGTAATTTTCACCCCATGCCGTCAATATTTATTTCATCTAATATTTATTTCGTCTGATTACATTTACTACGTCGTGGTGTTATGCTTATCCCAACGCCATCGCTGTAAGTGTATTGCCCTGATCCGATGAAATAAATAAACAAAACATTTTCGTCCGAAAGGGAAGCTGCGGCACTTGAACGCTCAACATTCCCGCCACCTAGATGTTCTTCCGACGGCTGAAGGCTGAAGTGGGCTGGATTTGAGTGCCCCACGGCCATGACAAAAGTTATAACGGCTTGGCCGAGACATTTGTGCCAACGTCGGAAAGTTCCTATTCAGTGTATGATTTAAACTATTTTTACGACTTCATTTCTCCATTCAACTCTCTTACTCAGGGTCTTGTCCTTTTGAGCTGTACTGCATTTTCTTTGTTGTATCGTGAGTGTCCTGACAGATGCCAAAGCGTTGGCGGCTTTCCTGGTCCCGGGGAAGTTGACAGTGTCTGGGCCGGTCGATAGCTAGGAGGGTTTTTTTTTTTTTTGGGGCTGCAATGAAACGGTGATCAAGGGATATCCAAGGGTCGCTATCGTCTTTTCTTCTTAGGAAAAGTAAACGGCCATAATTATCCTATTTTCTAATTTTAGGAGGGAGGGTATGTTCAAATGCGAGGTACTTTGCGAGAGGGACAAAAAGAAAGCAGAGGGTGTGCTGGATCGAAAATATGTCAAATTGGACTGTTCGTGGGTTAGGGATAATTTGGAGTATTTGAAATCATACACACAACTGTTACTTGTATGGCGTTATTGACAGCTGGATTTGAAAGAGTCAAGTTGTGCACAGTATTTGCTTTGCTCCGTCTTACTTTTGCTTCATCTATCTTGTGCGAATCAACTTTGTGTCCCGTCTTGATATTAGCTTTTGACCGCCCCAAATACAGTGTCAGTGACCAGGGTTTGAACAACAAGCCAAGCATGCAAATGCCCAAATGCCGACACGGCCCGCCGGCATATGGAGACACTGAGCGAGGACTGGAGCGATGATCGCCTGCAACCCCCCTCACTTTGGCCCCCTCCCCGATCCTTTGATCGTCGTGCAGTCCAGTCAAGTCACTTTAATGGCTTTTAAGCTTCCTTTTGTCTGCTTCTCTTATTTCTGTCGATATCGCAATCGCTTGTGAATATTCTCCCACTTGGTGGTCTAACACAAGGATGGATGAGAGATGGATCGAGTAGGTCAAACCGAGGCACGGGACCCTCAACAGCTGCGTGCGTGACCACACAAAGATAAGGAAACACTACATATTTAAAGACGTGTTTCGTAGGCAGCGACTGTTTACCGTCTTTTCCGTCTCCCGCTTTTCCCGTGGCCTTTTCAAAGGTGCCAGTCGGTGGTGTGACGACTACATTCAACTACAGATTGTGCGATGATTTTGAAGACATCGAGTAATCATTTTTTAACGAGGCGGCACTTTGTCTTGGGAAGAAGTTGTGGTACGATGCTCGTCGGGGCGTTTTGTCATGTCCGCTTGATTCCCGCGATTCCCGCGATCCCCGTGAATTTCATGATATTCATACGATGCATGTACAGCACTTTTACTTCCCCTCACTTATACGCCGGTACGAATGCACGTCCGGCCGACACAACCGGGGCGTAAATAACTGCATCATGATGATCGAAGAGGAGGTCATGCATCTTATCACTCTTGCATCTTTGTTCTTCACGGTCCTGAGACCACTTTCTGCTGCGTATGCCCTCCCCCTCTCTGCCTTATCCCCTCTCTCGTCCCGCAACGCACGGCTGCAGTAGCGGCATGCATGTTGTTTCACTGCCGATACAACTGTGCTGTACTTTGACCGTTTCTTTTTCGACAATGAGTTTCTTTTGCGTGCCTTTTGCCGTCTTTATCTTTTCCTCTATCATGACTGTATGTGAGTCTTCCCTTGACGGGTTACACTAGGCCGTAGATGCGTTGTCTAGTCTGAAGAAACCTGTCACCATTGTCTTTTCTTTTCTTTTTTATGGTTAAAAAAATCCGTGAAAAATATTTTCCTCCCTCCACAGTTTTAGACTCTGAGTGCGCATCGTGGGACCTCTTGGATTTTCATTCGTGCGCATTTCGGCCCTCTTTGCGCAGGTCCTCGCTGGCCCAAACCCCTGCGAGGTCCTCCTGTTTTCGGCGCCTGAAGCTTCCTAAATGGCCTTTGTGTGGCCGATCGTGTACCGATTTGGGTGCCGATCCTGCAGCAATCCCTCTCTGGTAAACCCGCAAATAAGAAGAAGAAAAAACCGGCGCACGCTATTTCATCCTCCGGCCTCACCGCCGAGGTGGGAAATAAGATGAACGTGAGAAAAAGAAGAGCAAAAAAAAAAGTGAGAATGAGGTGGTTAAAGTGAGGCGAGGACGAAAGGTACCGAGAAGGAACCAATACAAAAGTATCCTAGGCATTAAGACCAGCTGAAAGTCTGATGACGAAAGACGACCGCCTCATGTGCTTTCTTTTTTTCTTGTCGCCGATGTTCCCAGTCAGCAATTCTGTCCTTTCTTGACTCCAACCTGAAGTTACAGAGCTTTGACGAATGAGAAACACGCACAGCAGTGCCCAGAGCGTTGAAAAAGCTGGGCGTTTGCCTACTATCTCAGCCCTTTTGACCGTTGGGACGGAGAGCGGGAGGAGACACAGTAGTCACGCTTCTAAAATTCATGAGGCGCCGATATTCGATGCTAGCTCCTGAAAGCGGATGGTCCAACGGTGCATCATGGACCGAGCTACGAGTGTTGGCTCGATATTGTCCAGACCCAATACACGATTTTAGCTTTCAGGTACCTCGCTGGCAACGGCGGTCCCTTTCTTCTGTGTGTATCGAGTGTATTAACCAAGGAGATGCACCTGACGCTCCTTTATCCCTGGGATGGCCTGACCGATACATGGTCGATGGGAAACTTGAAAAAGAAACTACAGAAAAGGATACACAGCATCGAAACCACAGTAGTCAACCAAACATATTGACACGCCTCATTAAAAAAGATAGTTTCAGCCCAATCAGCCCCCGTTCCCCCTCTTCTACTCAAAAGCCGGCGCCGTTTTGCGGAACCGGCATGGCCTAAAATCGTAACAATCACAGCTGATCTCCCTTTGGCCCGTCCAGGGTCACTTACATACAAGCAGGCTTACAGTACGATTGCTTTCCCCCTCCCTTAATAGTCTACTCTACTCATTTGATGATTTAATAAACCCGTCGTCCCTCCCATCATTGCGTCCCTCCAAGTCAATTTTATCTACTCTCTCTTTCTTCGTACAAATCTTCTCTATTATTCTCGCTTCATATCATCTTATTTTCAAACACCTCTTACCGCTTCTCGTATTGGGTGGTGTGTTTTCATTCTCTTCATCACCCAGATCGCGATCGCTCAGTCAGGACACCACGCATAGTCACCCACTTACACTCATACGCTGGATTTTGCCCACACCGCATCCACCATACGAACCACACCGACAACCAAAAAAAGAAGAAAAAAAAGAAAAAAAAACCACCAAAAAAGGCAATCAAACAAACCGCCACGCCGAACGAGCCGTTTGAAGAGTTTTTGAAGAGTTTCTCAGAAGACGATCTCACGATACAAACACGAACATAAGCCTTTTACAGACCGAGACCGTCTTCATAAATACCGGCCATCAACCATACATCACCTCCATAGCTTTCTACAAGTCATCACCACACACACAACCGCCAATATGCGTATTGATACTTTCTTCCGTCGACGCTCTTTTTCGCGGAGCTCTGCTTCTTCGCGAGACTCCATCTCCGACCATGAGGACGACGACGCCATAACTCTATCGAGACAGAGGAGAGGTGAAGTCGTACACCCAAGAGAAGCCCCAACAGCAACACATCGAGATGCGTACTCAGCAGACTGCTTCAAAACCCGCTGACCTCGACAATGCCGTGCTGTGTGGCACCGCATGCTCAACCTACAACGCCGGTACCACTGCTACAAGTCGGCACGGATGACTGCCGCCCTCGAGGATGAATATCTCGAGGCGGTTGTTCGTAAGTTACCAATGACCCCCTGGAAACAGACTATTTTGTTCGTTGCTGACCGTTTAGCCCCCCGTGCATGCCTTGACTTGTTGAACGATAGCATGGCCACAGGCTACCTCTGTGAAGAGGCGCGTGCTGAAGTAGCCGCCCTGTTGGTCTTTCGTTTCCGGAACGGAGCCGCAGTCGTGGTGGTAGCTACGGCGATATCAAGGCCACCAACACGACAACAAACTGATTCAAAGACGGAAAACGAGGAGGAACAGACTGATTTCAGGCGCAATGGACAAAGAATGACACATTGATACCCAGGAAGAGGATAAGGATACAAGGACATTTCATTTCGTCATCGATTACTTCTATTCTACTTTAACCATTTATACTCTATTTACACTCTTAATAATCTGTTTTTTTTCTAATCATACAATATGTACATCCGTCACCATTTTTCTTTTTGAAGGCTAGACTCGCCATCACTGCCTCCATGGAGGCGTCCGTGGCAGGTAGGCTTTGCTCTTGATGGCCTGCCGCAAACCGTAAAACGCAGCAAACGGCCACTGCGTCTTCCACACTGAGGCCGCCTCGCCAGCTAAAGCCTTGCGGTCCGTGTTCACCTTGATCTTGTCGTAGACCGAGGGCAGAGTGGTGGCGTGGTATTTTGTTCGCAAGGCATCGTAGGCCGGTTTATCGTAAATCTTCCAGAACAGGTCCTCGTCGTAGTAAGCGTGCGCATAGAACCACTTCATGCCGCCAAACTGGTGGGCGAGGCGGTGTTCAAGGTCACGGTTGAGGGCAACGCAGCGCTCGGCATCGGCGCCAGCCACACGGCCCAGAGGCCGATATTGAGCATTGGCTCAGAAGACCGCGCGGAAGCCGCCTTCTCTGTCACCAACTTCTCATGTGGATGGAACGTCGGCTGCTCTGGTGCCTGTAGTGGACAAAGCACAGCGGCCAGATGCCAAAGTCCTTGGCCGTGTAGTCGACAAATGCCTCGGCCGTCTTGTATGGCAGCGCTAGGTCCTGGACGATGTAGGTGGCCGACTGGCCCGATGCGTGCAGTGCCTTGTAGAGCATGCGCGTGTGTAAGAAATCGTCCAAGAACCAGCGTGTCCATTTGTTGAAGGGGAAAGGGAAGTAGGAGAAAGCAGAGCGGCCGACCCAGAAGCCGCCGCGGTCGTATCTAAACAAATATTCGGCGAGCGGGATGTACTCGACGGGTGCGGATGTTGAAGCAGATTTGGTCTTGTCCTGGACATGGAGGTAGAACCACGGGTCGCGGGGGTGGCTGAATGTCTGGACAGGTTCTCCGGCAGGCGGTTCGTCATCGGTCATTTCGCCCGTCACGACAACACCGTGAATCTTTCGAAAACAAAATACCGTCGACGTAGTCCGCCGAGTTTTTCTCCTTTTTCAAATCCGTCTTCTCCCTGATCAAACGGATCGTCTCGCTCACACTGCTGCACCGGTGGTACGTCGTCTTGACATATTTGCGTGCCGGCACCAGCTGCAGCTCCATCAATGTCGTGATGCCCAGAGTGCCCAGAGCACCCGCTGCACCCTTGAACAGATCTTGCCGCGGGTCTTGCGGGGATGGTGTCGTCTCCACGACCTCGCCGTTCGCCAACACCATCTCCAGTCGGTTAATTGTCTTGTCAAAGAAGCCGTGCCGGAACGAACTGCTCTCGCCGGCTGTGCCTGCGTAACCGCCGCCGGCCGTGATGCCCGGAAACTCCATCACCACGGGCGGTACCAGCCCGTGCGGCAGCGTCGCCGCGACGAGGCGGTCCATCGGCACATTGGGCTCAACAAGCGCCGTCCGCGTCTTCTTGTCGACACTCAACACATTGCCCAGAGCACTGATGTCGACAGACCGGGCATGGCCAGTGGCTGCTGTCCGTGGCCTTGTCGAGTTGGTCGAGCCGTGGAAGATGCGGTAGGGCTCGCGGTGCGCAAAGAACTGGCGCACTGTCGCGGCAATGGTCGCCACGGCCTTTTTGTGGGCGTCCATAGCGGGCGTGGGCTGTTGTCGTCGTGCCTCGTGTGCCGTGTTTGAGTGATGTCGTCCCTCTTCCGATGTCGTCCCCCTTCGTCGCGCTAAATTTTTTTGGAGGTCGGCAGAAATTCTGGAGATGGCGGGAGGACCCACTTTGCGGCTACGGGCCTACGGGCGATGGCAGCTAACTATTAGTGCTTTGTTCACTGAGACACACCACCACCACCAGCTTTTGTGTAAGGCTAAACAACGGCGATGATCGCAGAATGTAAATAAAGCTTGATATAGGATATTGAATTTTGTTGTGCAAGCTTTGAACCTAGCATGAATTTTGTGTCTGAAGGGATTGATACGAGAATATCGACACTGCCATGTTCTACCTCCAGCCGTCCTTATTACACGTAATTATGAGATGCAATTAGCTGGACTTTGAGCTACGTAATCATGAAAACGCCGTCCAATCCACACAATAATACAAGCGGCGATAGATTGAATTGCCCAATGAGGATAATAGCATTCAGGACTGTCTGGAGTCATCTCACTCATGTAAATAAAAAGTAGCCACAACCACAGCACCTTCGTGTAGCCTCAAGTGCCTCGAATCCTTCTATTAAACATTGTCTCTGTACTTTGTACAACAAAGTACCCTGTAACGTACGGAGGACACCGCTGTTGTGGAACCACGGGTTGAGCTGCCAGTTGACGGCTGGGAGAGACATACATTCGTGTGAGTGTTTTCTTTGTTGAAGGTGAAAAAGTGAAGTTTGAAAACGGTGCCGTTTTGGGAAGCGCAGAATGGACTCGCCTCAAATGCATCAGGCATCAAGTAACCGTTAAGCTAGTCGTTGACAGGCTTCTTTCCTCCATCTATGTTTGGCATCCAACAGAGAGATACTTTGCTCAGAAGTATTTTATCTTTCTACCTTTAACAAGGATGTTTAGTCTCTTTTTTTTGGTTGGGGGAGGGGGGAGGTGTAGAAATAGCCAGCCTCAATTCTGTCTTCACCTCTCACCAACGGGCTGCATGGAACGCAAATAGCTGCTACTCATAAGGGTTTCGCCAACAACAAGATGGGGAAAAAGAGCAAAAAAAGTGGCGTGTTATTTCTTGTCGGATGGATGGCTAGGTCGTCTGACATATGTGTAGGCCGGTGATAATGTCCGCTACCACCTCAGATGTGTGGAAATGTAAATCAGAAACGTCTCGATATCGTTAGTCTTGGAAAAGATAACTTCATCAAGGCATTGCCGATTCGTCGTGTCAGGGACATGAGTCTTTCAGTTGTTTATACAGACATAATGTGACTCTTCGATACATGTATATGATCATCATGGAAACGCACAAGGCCAGGCAGGCACGGATCCAAACATCCTATGAAGCTCATAGCATACTACCAACAAGACAAGCAGACTCGATTGCAACAAGTAACCTAGCGCCGAGAAAGATACACAGATGCAGACAAAAAGGGGCAGTGTCAGTGTGATGGGGGATGGGGGGTGGCCTGCTGGCGTTGGCCGTGAATCGTATCCTGCCGAATCATATCGAGTCACCTAAAGTCATGGCAAGGCTTTTTTAAACCAGACCAACGACTCAGGAATGGCTTTGGTCTGGATTCGGTTGGCCTCCGGCGATAGCTTTCTTTTTTACACTTTGGTGTCATATTCTGCAAAGCCACTGTGACCTTTCTTGGCCGGTCTCGATTTCGAATGGTCTCTGTCTCGGTCCGGGCGGGGGCAATGAAGACGACGACTGAAGAAGGATGAAAAAGAGAAGGACGGAAAAGGAAAAGAAGACGAATGATGAAGAGAATGAGGAGAATGAAAAGTAGAAAAACACAAAGAAAACACAAGGAGACTGAGAATACAGAAACAGCCAAGCCGCGATCGGGAAATGACAACACGATCAGTGGAATTATGAGAACTGATACTCTTAAATCCTGAAGGAGGGTAGGGGGCAAGGTGAAGCGCGTGGCAGAAAGCAAATGGAGGCCACCTCATCTCCCCAATGAGGAAGTATCTTTTATCTTTTACTCAATATTGACGTGTGGCTCCCTGTTTCCCTGTCTATTAAGAGAAGGACATATCTTTCTCACGTCCTCTCGCCGGGGCTCTCCACCTTTTTGCACTTCGTAATGATGCCGTATGCATGTAGTATGCGGGTGGGTTTCTCCGTTGCATTTTCCTTGCAGGACAAGGGCTCGCTCAAGAAAGAAAAACAGTCAAAGGACGACGAAGGAAGAGGCGATGTCAGTGTTTCTCCCCTTGCTCCTTGCTCTTCTTGCCCTGCTGCTTCGATGTTTTGCTGCTAGCGTAGCGTAGACCATCCGTGCGTGCCTTTTGCATTTCGACATTTCCACCTGACGAGCCAGTAGCGCTTGAGAACTGCTGAATTGGTCAACTGGTGAGCTCGAGTCCCCCCTGTCTTTTCGACATCCCTCCACCCACTCAGTCACGCTTCAGCATCCTTCTTTCCCTTTTCAGCGACCTGCAGCTTTTTCTCGGGACTGTGCACTCATGCTCGCCATCATCCCTCACCGTTAAGACCAGACGTAAAGCCCTGACGGCCCCATCGGCCAGAGTCTTCTCGAGCGTCTCAAACACCGAAATGGGGCAAAAGCGAAAATACTGTGTAAATAAACGCTAAAGGGGGAGACCTTACGACGTACTAGTGCCATATCACCAAAATCAAACCCGAAAGCCGTTGAAGAATCAGAACAACGTGGCAAGGCCCTATCGAGAACCTGTCTGACCTGTCTCGCCTGTGTCCTGGATGTCCCCGACAAGCAAGGGGGTGGCATTCGCTGTGGGCTTCATCGAACCGATGCACCCCGTCTGGGTCCCGTTTTGTGGAGGACTGGCCAAGACAAAACGCCCCCTCTATCTCTCTTTTTCTCTGCCTCGTCGGCCACTCCTTCATCACCACCATCTCCATCCTGACCAAACTTTTTCTTGATGATTGTCCATCCACCGCCCATCCACTCCCCGTTTCAGCCTGATGAACTGCTGCCCGGATTTGGCAACTTGGACCGTCGAACAAAAACAGTCTGCACTGCACATCGGTCCTGCACGAACATGCACTGCACGAGCCAGTCAAAACATTGCGGTTGAACGTCATCCATTATCTCCCTGCCTCTTTCTCTCCACATTTTGGGGGCCAGAAGAAATGGTCACCGGCTGCCGTCTCGCCATCACGATTTCCTTTTCTTTTCGTCTTCGTATTCGCGCCGTATTTCCTCCCCCATGGACGGAGTAATCATGACGCATGATGAGCAGTTGATGAGCAGTCCGAGTGTGAGAAATTGTAGATAGGGCGACGTCGCTGTAATGTCAAAGAGATATGTGTTTTGATCCTAGCCGTAGCGGAACCGATTCTTATTTGTTATTCCTTGAATGATACGGCCTTTTTCTTTCTTTTCTTGTTCTTGCCCTTCTCCTTTTCCTCTTTTCTTTTCCGACCATGCCTCTTTTGTCGACTTGCAGTAGTGCCCCTGCCATCCCCTTGCAGAAAAAAAAACCGTTGACAACCAAGTCGGAGGTTTTTCTTCTTCTTTGCTTCTTCTCGGTCTTTTCTTTCTTCTACGACGTATTGCTGCAGCGGATAAAAAAAAAAGAAGAAAAAGAAAGAAAGAAAAGAAAAAAAACGGTTGCCACTGGGCAGGACTGCACCCACTTTGTTGCATTTCGCTTTGATATCGATATCAACACTCAGACCAAAAAAGGGTCCTGCGTCCGGTGTAGCAAATTGCGCGGCAGGTTTCTGAGCCACCAAAAAATAAAAACAGAAAACAAAAGTAAGCGTACAGTAAAAACCGTTGGACTATTGCGCAATACCCGCAGGGAACGTACAGGGGACGGTGAACAGGGGGGGTCGGTCTGCCTGCCGCTGTTTCCCTGGCCTTGCAACATGTTGCAGCCCGTCGCCGCGAGCGACTTGCCCTGTGCGTTGGTGACAATGGCAATCACTGCCTTTGGCGGAAGAGGCCCTTTCAGGACAAGAAGCCTTCGGAAGACGGTAGCCGCTATTGCTATCCGTTAGGCTTTTGAGGCACTTCACAGCGCACAACGATGCCCTATTCAGACTGTGATAGGCATTGAACGTGACCACTCCTGTATGTATGGAGCGAGCAGCGGCGATGTGGCCCTGTTAGAGTGACATGAGCCATGTTGGAGATGTTCGTATCCACCGCGGTGTCTCGGTACTTTTCCGTTTTCTGTATCGCCGTCTTCTTCTTCGGCCTAAACTTGGGAAAGAGGTCCAACATTGCCTCTTATTAAAGATCAACAGGGAGCAGAAACTATGTGCGCCGCGTCACATGTGTATGAAAGGTACGTTGGGGGGCCTTTCGGAGCAGGAAGGTTTTGTTTTCATGTTGATCAATGAAATCCTGCTTCTTCTCCCTCTTTCATGTTCATCGGAAAAGTTCCTGTCATATCGACAAGAAAAGCAGTTTGCCGGGCGTCGGCTGTCGGCTAACTGTTCACCGACGTTTTGGCTCAGCGTCATTCTTTCGTCTTTCTTTTGCCGCCCCTTGTCATATGGGCCCTCTCTTCGAAGCTCGCTTGGAAGGTTTTCCACAGGGTGTCCACAAAAAAGAAGGGAGAGAAGAGAGAAAAGATGGATCACTATGGAGTTGAGAGCAGAGAGGGCGGACGGGCCCCTGTCAGGGTTGCAGTGTGTGCTCCCACTCAATTCCTGCAACGGTAAGTGTGGACCTGGGGTGAGTATTGAGTGTGCTGGCACCTGCCCTTTTCCACTCCTTTTCACTGTTTTTCTGCCGTTTCTCGTTCTCCCCTTGCATCACCTGCATTGTCTGGTGTGTCTGGATGTCTGGGCCCTGGCTGCAGGAGGGTGCGGAGGGTGCGGACCACGGAGCATTTTGCAGGTCAAGCACAGGAGCGTTCAATCACCTGACGAGACGCCATCTGCGAGCGTCGTGGGCTCAACCCCTTGACAGCCAGGAAAAAAGAAAATAGAACGCCAGGGTGAGCCCTTGTGAACGCTTGAACGCCAGGCCCGCCCGCAAGACCTCACCGAGGTTGCCTTGACCTTGACGGGGACCTCCTAGGAAAGAGCCAGGCCAACGATTCAGCCACTCCACATACTACGACACCCCAAACACGCTCGACAGTGTTTTGATCATGCCCTGGAGTGCCCTGCAAGCCCTTGACCAGAATGCCCTAGGCAGGTCACTATCCCGCTGATAAAATCTTCTGCCCATCGTCGCAAGCCATCTGGAAGCAGCAAGCCATATGGAGGGTTTGTAGCGTCGAGCGGACCGCACACGCTTCACGGTTGGTGATCTTACAAAGATTTGGAGAGGGAAAAAAAAGGCCATTTGTGCGGAAAGATGTTTTTGCAAAGATACACCGTAGCCGATGTTGGAGCTCTCTTTTCGCATCCGAATCAATATCGGGGAAAGAAAAAAAAAACAAGACGATAGTCAATACGAACGAAAGGTAACCAGTTGGATACTGCAATGTGGAGAACTGGAGAGCTGCAGGTTGTCCATAAAGCGTATTTCATCTGCCGAGTGGCAGCTTCTGTGCGAAAAGGGGAGAGGCTTGGATGGGGAACGCCGGCCGCGGGCGCCTATTTTCTGCAGGTCCAACCTTTTTTGGTCTGGCTTCACGAGCTTGCATCTCTCTTTTCCCCCTGTCTATCGTGTCCCATCACACTGCAAGTTGGAGCTGTTGGTTGTTGTCGTGTGTTGCAGCGAGTATCGTAACGGGGAAATAGAAAGCGAGAATACTAACCTGAACCGTTCATTGAGCGCTTGCTGATTCGGAGGAACTGTGCATCGACTGCAATGCAATCCCCAACATGGCGAGCACTTCGGGCTTTATCATGCTCGCCGTTTATGTGATGAAAAGTTGATGCTGCTCATGTGGAGAAGAGATGTGTGTTTGGAGGCCGTAAAGCGCAAAGCGGACGACAAGCCGAAGAAGAAAGATCTGGTTGTGTCGAGCACCCTCTCCCGTCTCTCGTCGGCCGCCTCTTCCTTGACACTTCTTGCACTCATGTCCGTGCATGGTCGTTTTTGCCGTCCGCCCTACTTTCTGTCCATATTTTCTCTTCTTGCAGAGTACAGGAGTTTTTCCACTTCATGCCATGCTCCCGCCCCCACCCGTACCCGTCTTCTGTATATGTTTGGTTCTAGACGTCTCTTTGACTTTGAGCGGCAGGGGCGGGCGAGTATATCGAAGGACAGCGTTCAATGAAGATGCAGATGCAGAAGTAAAGAGCACATATTGCCAGTCCGACGTTGTTGACTGCCAAGCGCGTCTTTTTCCTGCAGGCCGCCGCTGTTGTTCGACGTTCGGTGGAAGAAATAAAGAAAGAATAATAAACGGTCACAGCACAGGGCACAAGATAGATTCGTCGCATGGAGAATATGGAGAAATGGCCGGCTGAACTTCTGCGTTAAAGTGATCCGTTTGTGTTTTGTTTCTTTTTGCGCATATTCCATGCTAGGTGTAAGGTGCCACCACATCCGAAATGTGTGCAGACCTTCTCGAGCTGTTATGCTGAGAAAGGGAGGCGAAAGGTCGTAGAAGAGTTGATGGCGGCGCCATTTGGTCGATCTTGCGCACTAAGTTGGGCTCGGGCAAGAGTTTGTTGACAAAGAAAGGCAGAGGAGGTAGCAAACAAGCAGAAAATAGATACAACAACATGGGCCATAGTAACGAGGCCAAGCGAGGGAAGAATATGTTGTGGAACATGGGGTTGTTGACCAAAGATGCTCGGCGGTACTCCATCTCTCTTTCCTTTTCACTCTCTTCCCCCCCTCCTTCTATGCCTTCGTGACACCCGTCTTCCTTGAAATAGATAGCATAGAGAGAAAGGTGCGATGGGTATGATGGGCGGAAAGAGGGCCTGGCCAAGCGAAGTGAAGCTGTTGGTAAGCTAGAGGAACGGGCGATTAATGCGTGCAAAGAGCGAAGGTGCAATGGATGAGGGTCCAACAGAATTTCGGAGGATTCGAGACGAGACAAAAGAGGATGAGAAACTGACAGGAGCAAAAGAGAAAGAGGGAAGGAGCGAGCGCGGATCAAAGCCGCACCGGGCAAGAAGCACCGAGTGGTGTTGCCAATATTTGCTCGTCGCTTTCGTCTTTTACCATTCGTTTGTCGTTTGCACCATCTTTCCTATCATACGGACCGCCTCTGGTCGTCCGTTTGTTGTTCGCCCCTGCCGTGCACGACATGGTCAGCTGTGATACACACAGAGTTGTGGGCTGTGGAGGAATTGTGGGAGTATTCTGTGTCGTCTTTTCCTCATCCGTCTCCGTTTAAGGGAAGGTGCGAGGCGCATTATAGCGTTGAAGAAGAAAGCACGCTCGTCTGCATTGAAGCAAAAAAGAAAGCAATCTGATATCATGACTATTTGGCCGTTGAAGATATGGAAAAAAGAAAGCACTGTCACATTTTGTGGCCTCCGCGTGACGTTGAGCGTCAGCCCGTTGCAAAGCTTCAAAAAATGACGGGTCAAGAAACAAACGTGTAAACAGTAAACGAGGCCAACAGACAAGTTTCACGAAGGCAAGGCATCGTCGATGAGAAAAAGTGAGCAACAGAGAACCCAGAGGGATTGGCAGTATGTTGTGGAGTGAAGCGCAAGGTACAACTCCGTCGGTGTATGAATTTCCTGAGAAAAAGTAACCTATATAGCCATGTAATGTAAAAGCGATAAAGACAGTGGTGGTTGGTACAGAAAAAGTACCCAAAAAACAAAACGCCTGAATAAATGAGGGCGATGTGCCCAAGAAGCCAAGTAAGGCAAAAAAGCCGCCCCAATACCACCCTAAAAACAGATCCTCCCAAGATTGGATACCGTACAAAAACTGAGAATGACAAAACAAAATAGCAAAATAATAGCAAAATCCGTCCCAAATGAGTCCCTGCCGATATAGAATAAGAAATCCTCCAAAAATCGAAAAGTGCTAGCTAGATACAAAAGTTCAATATCGCTCCAATTTCCATGGTTTTTCTTTCTTTGATGTGAAGCGCCAGAAAAAATAATTCGCCCACAAAGAATGGTCCAATGTCCATATGATGCTCCGTGTATGTTTCTCTTTTTGTTGTGTTGGTAGGAGAAAAGGGGAAACGCAGGAAAAAGACAAACGCAAATATAGTAAATCAAAATCGAAGATCGCCTTATGATTTGGCCCCCATGGTGTGGTGGCCGCTCTAATGTATGGTGTTTTTTTGGGTGTTGTTGCGTGTTTTATTTGGTGTGTGTTTGTGTGGTCGTGCCGCGTGGATCGTAGATTGATTGCCCACCTTTTTTCTTGTTTGGCGTTCAAAATGTTTCGACCTCCTTATATTTTCGACGTGTTGCTTTTCTCTCCTTTTTTTGGCGTGCCATCTCGAGGGAAGAGAGTGTGGTACTGAGGAGAGGGGGGGAAAATGCGTGAGGAAGCAAGACGGTCCCGATGTCTGGTCGATTGTCCTCCACCGATGTCGTATTGCGAGCCGCGTCTCGGATTGTGCATCTTCCCTCTGTTTATCTTGGCTCTTTCTGTTTGGTGAGAGAGAAATGGTATTGAGAAAAAGGCGCAGATAACACGACGAAGGGTAGAGGATAGACGAGTCCAGATGCGTTTGTGTGAAGTTGTGTGCACGTTCGGGTAAAGAAGGGAGGGAACGAGTGAAGAAGAGGGGAAGTAGTTTGTGGCACCGTTGCAATCACACACACACCCGCCGAGGCTCATCTGCAGGTGACGAGGTGAAAAGAGACGAAAAAGGGACAGACGACGGGTAGGATAAGGAGAAAGGGAGAGGGAAAAGAAGAACAAGCGGAAGCGAGGACATAAAGTTATTGCCGCAGAGTCACCGATGCTCGATTCGAATGACGGCGAATTTTGCCCGAAAGGACGGTATTTGAACCGACTGTTGTTGCTGTACCGGATGTTGACTTTGAAGAGTGGTGAGATGACGAGGACGATGAGTGCGACGATGAAGAGGAAGAATGGGAGGAGGTAGCGCCCATGCCGGAACCGGAGCGTGATGATAGTGACGATAGTGAGAGCGGTGCCATGCTTCCCGGTCCTGGTGTTAGTGACCGGCGTGTGCAGGATCCGGGACGGTCGGCACCCAGCCAGGGCACAAGGTGCAGGTTGCGGCAGCAGTCGTCGAGGCTGTTGATACCGGTGATGCCGGTAATGCTGACGGGGGCGTTACTACGGATCAAATGCTGCCATGCTGGCACTTCTTGCGGCCGACATTGTCCTGATTTGTTAGGGAGGCTGAGAAATGTCGAGAATGTCAAGATGAGTAAAGGTACATACCACAAATTTCATCTGCTCTGTACTCAAAGTGGGCAATGTCTGGTTGACAGCGGCGGTGGGTGCGTTTGTAGAGATTGCACCACCGGGCGGCGATAAACTTGAAGTGGCCGCAGCTGTATTCCCGCTGGGTAAATTCACACATGATGGCGGATGTGAAGTAGTTACGTTGATGAGGCGATCTGAGAGAAAAGGCGTGTAAGTTCTGAGTGTCGTCGGTGAGGGCAAGTAAGACGGTACGGCTGATGACGGTGGGACGGTGTATGGAGGCCGCGGTGTAAGACGATATGTGACAGTAGGTGAAGAGAGACGTGTAGGCGTGAGCGAGGGTTGGGTATCAAGTTGCCGGCCGTATTGTGAGAGTGGGTGGGTTGCTGTATGTATGCTGTATGTATGTGTGCTGCGTGTGCTTTATTCTTTATGCTACTTTTAAATAGTTTGTTGACGAAATGCAAGACGACGAAAGTGTAGAAACACACGAAGAGGGTTGGGGAATGTGGGCAGGTAAGGGCTCTTATACCGAGAGAGGTAAGGCAGACGGCGTAAGAAGGAAGAAGAAAAGAAAAAGAGAGAAGAAAAAGAAAAAGGAACAAGTCCACACACACCCAGATACAAGATAGGCAAATGTAGGAAAGGACGACAAGGGGCAGGGGTGCAGATGAACGTAAAACGGGCGGACCAGAGATTCAAAGAGAAGAAACGGGGGGGAAAGAAGGGAAAAAATAAAGAAAACGATAAAATGAAGAAAGATTTAAAATAATAAAAGGCAGAGAAGAGGACGGCCAGGTCCAAGAAGGAGGACCACGAACAAGGACAAGGGGATGGAGGAAAGGACCAGGTGGACGGGAGGAGGCTAACAAGGGACACTCTCTTCTCTCTCTCCACCATCGGTACGGAGTCACTTTGTACTTTTTTGGGGCCTGAACGACTGGGGCAGAAAGTGACAGGGGAGGTGGAGGGGAAATACAGAAAGAGGGGCGTCAGGGCGTGTGTGCTGGGCGTGTGCTAACGGTCACTTTTTCCAGATACCTTATTTTAGCTCTTGTCGTACGGATCGTTTTTTTTTTTGCGTTTTTGTTGGTGTCCTTCCTCATTTTCTCTCAGTGAAGCTTTCTACTTCTTTTGTCTGTATCTTAGTTGATCTTCAGGTCCAATGGTAGTGGACACACAGACGTGCCGTTGCTTGTGATTCAGAAATGCCCCAAATACTCAGTACATACACCTCGCTGCCTGTTTGTCCGGCCCGAAGCCATTGGCGAGGGAGGGCGAGCCAGCAGACAGACGCGTCTGGTCAAGAGAGACAGCTCGGACAGGTGGCGGAGAATTAGGTTTTCAGTTTGAAAACGCGGCCAGAGAATCTACCAAGGAGGACCCAAATAATGGGCGGAAACGAAGAAACGGACAAACGCAGTGGGAGAATAAAGGACCCAGAAAACGAAGAATAAAAGGAAGAAGCAGAAACGTCCCCAGAAAGCTGCCGGACCCAAGAGACATACGAAGGGGTGGAGGGAGGGGTGTGTCCCGGACAGGGGTGTATCAGTGGATATCAGCGTTTCTGGGAGACCTCTTGGATGGTGAGGAAGCCGAAACGGAGGCGACAATGTCAACAGAATAGCCACGGTTCGGTTTACGGGAAGTCATACACGAGTCTATGCCTCATATTTCCTTTGGTACTTTTGCGTCGCCCTTGTTGAGGAGCAAAGGAGAGGAGAACAAGATGAGGACCGTAAGCAAAAGAATCAAAGTGAAAAAGAAGAGAAGGGAGGAAGGGAAATTGAAAAGAAGAAAGCTAGCAGAGACGCTAGAAGAAAATGTGCGAGATAGGCGGGAACGACGGGGCGGAGAGAAGGGAGATGACGGAGACGAACATGAATCAGAGACCATAGCAGGGTATGGGAAGCGGAAAAAAGAGGAAAATAAAAAAAGCGAGATCAAGCCAGCCTTGGCAAAGGTGAGGCCGACGTGGAGAGATAAAGGGGCGATGAGTGGGAGGATAGAAGAAAAACAAAAGGTGGGCAGAAACTCAAATAAAAAAGCCGTTGAAAATGACGGCGAGCAAGGAACTTTTGGACAAGACTAACAAGGCACAAAACGAAGCAAGAACGCGAAGAGGGTGTAAACAGCTTGAAATCAAAAGAACGGTGAAGATTGATGGAGGGTGGGCAATATGAACGCATCTTCCTCGACGCAATAGCATCGTGGCTCTACGACGTACTGAGTACAGAGATAAATTACATTGACCGTTCCCACGCTGCCCACGTGTGCTGGAACGCGGGAAAGGTGGGAAAGGAGGCAGAACAAGGCAAGGCCGAAAAGAAACAAGGGGAGGAAGGCAACAAGCGAGGCGCACGAGAGAGGGGACGCTAACAGCAAAAAAATGGAGACTAAAAGACAGTCCGTCGCGGGCGCCAGGCACAAGGCGAAAGAAACGGTGAGCGTTGTTGCTAGCTGAGAAGGAAAGAACCGACGTTGAAAGAGGGCGGCCCGTTTCTCGGGCCTACCGTCACCTACCGTTTCCGTCAACTCGCACTTTAAACCACAACCTCACCAAAACGTACGTTAGACATTTCGTCCTCGGCTTCTTGCGTACCTACTCTTCCACACCGGCCCGTGTTCTGTCGAGGACATCTACGGTACGATCGGCTGTTCTTGCTGTTGTATTCGAATGCATTTTTTTATTTATTTATTTATTTTTTAAAAAAGGAAGAATATTCTTGTTGTCTTTTCGTCTTCACAGGCGGTGTAGCACAACATAATTGCCAGCAAATCCTTCGTCGCAATAGCGTCGACCAAAAGCGTGCAATAGCGTGAAAGAGTAGCAATTTATGTACGTCGTGGGCTGGTCGTGCCGAAGCACAGCATCCGTCCCTTTTTTTTCTTCTGCACACACTCCGCCCCCCCCCCCTTCATCATATCTTTCTTATTCTTCCATTTCCCATGGCGGCCCAAAATGACAAACGAAAACAACCAGGAGATTGCTGAGCTTTCTGGGGTGTAAACGATGTGCCTCTTCACAGTAATCCTTTGGCACTCGAAGCATTTCGCCATCCTCACCAAAAAAAAAAAAAAAAAAAAAAAAACCACTGGCGCATCCCGAGCATTTCTCGGCTATCGATGCCTGACCGGGCTCCCCTTTTTTAGATAGAAAAAGTCGAAAACCGCAAATCGAATAAGATAATGGAGCCCGACGGACGGGCCACTTGCATGTCATTTGACGAAAATGTGCTGCACCCCAGAGCTCTGGCCAGTCAAAGCAGCCATCGAGGTGCGAGACAAACAAGGCCGAAACAAATTTTTAAATTTTTAAAATGGTTAAAAACAGAGACAATCTCCGTAAAATACATTCGTCCCAGTCTTGCGAAGCACGTAAAAAAGTCTGAAAAGTGCGAAAGCGAAAAAACAAACCAGGCCAGCGGACCCGACGAAGCAAAAAGGCGCAAGACAGGACCCAGTTGGGAGTGTAAAACTGACTTGGCGGATACGGTACTGAGTGCGCGAAATGGAATCCCATGCGAGAAATCCAGAAATCCCAGGAAATGCAGAACAATGATCCAGCACAGTGGCTCAGAAATGCAAATAAAATGCCGAAAATGACCCAGAATACAGGGCGATTGCCCGCTGAAACATATTTACTTTCTTTTTCCACTTAAACGACCCAGCGGTCTGGCAAGTCCACGCGTCTGATCATCTCCGTCCTCTCCCTCATTTTCTCTCGCTGTATTGTATCTACATGTATCTTGCTGTGTCTTCTCGTCTTTTCAGGCCTGTTCTCTGCTGACAGGATTCCCCTCTTTTCGACCTCTTTTCATGATCTGTGGCTGGCATCCCTTTTCCTTTTCGTCTTATTGTTCTTACTCGGGATATCCGAGACTTGTTTGTGTGCCCGTTCGGCTTGTATTCGGAAAGCAATGAACGTTGGAAGGGAGGGAGTGTAAGATACGGTGAAAAGAGAAGAGCATTACGGAAGTGACATTGAGGTCCGGAGTCTACAGCGGGCAGGGGTTGCCATAAAGCCAGCCCAGGCCTGGAATGGAATGTGGATAAAGCCATCCACACACACCATCCCCAGGAGCCAAACAAACTGAAAAGCACACTGGAAGCAACTTTGGAAGCGCTGTGGGAATACACCGTCGTACTGCCTGGCTCAGTAATGGAAGAAAGGGAACGGACAAGGGGGCTGTAATTGTCGTCCTTCAGTCCGTTTTCTTATTACACCTCGACAAAGTTCTGTCTCTTTTTCCTCTTCTCTCGGACCTTGTCTCCTCACTCGTAGTAGCACGGAAAACACTACGACAATCAGGAAAATCTCATAAAGTCTCCTAACTCTGAGCAATCCTAATAAAGTCTGGCTTGGCAAAAAGTACCAAAAAATTGGTTTCTTTTTTATGCGGTCAGGCCTCCGCGTTTTCTCATTAGCTGCCGTGTCAAGCAAAGAGCGACATCATGGTTTTTGTGATTCCATCCATCGTCCTGATCTTTCCCAGAAACTCTGCATTTGCTTTTCCGGTGTCTGCTTCTTTTGCTTTCCTTTGCGCTCGTCCACTCATGGGCTCGGTACCAGACCAAACCAGACAAGGAAACCAAAACGTCGTTTTCTTCGTGAAAAGGGGGGAAGGAGTCGGACGCATTGGCTTGTTTGGGTACTAGTATTGTCTTCACCGGTTGAAAAAAACTGGTCCTCTCTCACCACTTTTACTGAAAAGTATCACTCCGGGCTCAGTCAGGTCTCTGTCACCATCCCCTTCGCCCTCCTTTCCAGACTGCGCACTGATGAGCCAGAATTTTTTGGTTTCTGACTCTTTTCGGATAGATTCTTTGCCATTCTGTCGATTTCTTTCCTCTCACTCATCGATGACGATGCGGAAACTTTTCTAAATATTTGATGATTTTTTATTCTCTTTTTTCTCTCGATTTTCAGATAATAAATTTTCGTGGAGAAAAAAACCACTTGCGAGAATAAAACACAACAAAATTAAGACGAGATATAAGACAAATAATGTTATAATGGAAATAAAACTCACAATAACTTTGTACTTAATTTTTTTTCGCCTTTGAAGAAATTAATGATCATATCTTCGTCAACGAGTCCCCTTTACAGACATGCCGTTGGTACGTTGTTTGCCCAGCCAGGTTTCGTATCAAGACGCTGGCGGCCACCTCCGACGCACATTCTTATCTTGATATCTCTCGTTGTTTGGTTCTCGGTCAGCAACACAGACGCCCGGTTGCTCGGTGTATCTTACTTACGAAGTACTTCGCCTTCCTTGACGAGGCTCCAACAGACAAGTCTTTTATTTGCAAAAAGTATTGTCATAATTTCATCACGCTCCTTTGAGGATACTCTGCGGTACTTTCGTTTTCATTTTCTTGCCCATGCATTTCTGTTGCACCGCTCCGCACAGAAATCATGCGATTTTCTCCGTTTTTTCCTGCGTATTGCTTCCTTGCTTTTGCACGGAACTTTTCACTCAGAAAGAGGTAATACATACAGAAGAGGAGGGACCTTACCAATCCCCTGAACAAGCTTTGCTCGATATGGCGTAGAGGCCGCGCACCAGCGACCCAAGCCCATGGTCTCTGGGACCACCGACCGTACCATTGTCACTTTTTTCATGCTTGCATTTGCTCACTTTTTGTGACAATTCTCACATTTCTGACAACTCTTACTCCCACTTTCTCGGGGAATGGCAAGCATCTTTCGGCGAACAAGTGAATAAGCTGTAAAAATAGAGCTGCCGAGCCCTAAAAAAAGTATCTTACTGTCTCTCTCTCTCTCTTCGTTCGTGTACGCCCTCTCCACATGGCACTCGAAGCGAGGCAACACGGTGAATAAAAAAAAAGCACGAGGAAGACCAGTATCCTATCTGGGGAAAGGGGAAGGGGAAGAAACGTGCAATTTTTGGTGCCCCATACGAAATGCAAGTGCAAAGTGCCGTTGCCACCAACGATTGGCCCGTCGGTCTCATGATGGGAAAGTAGTCTGATGGATCTTACTTTGAGCTTTTTGCCACGGAGCGCCACGCAATTCCTACATACGGCGTAAAAAGAGGGTCAACAAATACAATGAGGACGAGGATTCATGATCAGATAACACATTGGATGGCAAATGAAGACCGAAGAAGGGCAGGAAAGAGAAAAGAACAAGAGGGGAAATGAAAAAGCGAAAAAGCGGGACACAAACGAAGAAGACAGGGGGGAGAATGGAAAAGAGCAGAAAAGAAGAAGAGAAAGAAGAGGAGAGAAGCCAGCGAAAGGTCGCCGTCTTCCAACGCCGTCGCATCCCGCGACTGATTTCGCCATTCTGGCTTGTGCAAACGAATAGACCAACCCCCGAGGCCTCTGTGGTATGTCCCCTGAAAAATGTTGAATCTTCAAGGCAAGCTCAAGAGACCCAATAAACCCTTCTTTCTCCAATTGAGATTCTTTATCAACCACTTCCTTCCCTTGTCACTTTACACATTTGACGGGGACGGCTGGGCGCGCCCGGCGGAGCTTGTTCCCTCTTTTGGCTCTTGTGGCTGTTCTTGTTCTCCGTCTTGTCATGGAGGGATATCCATACTGTGGTGGCACGAGTGCAAGTAAAGGCAGTGATCCTCGTTTTCCAATTACCACGGCGCACCATTCTTCCAACACCGGCCGCCTCACCATGCCCTACCTGGACTGGCGCTGGGCCCGGGGCGGTGCGTCCTTGTGGATAGCGTGCCGCGCCGCTTTTTTCGCGCGAGCTACGGGCGGGTTTTGACGCACTACGGGCAGTTATTTCTTGGAACTTGAAGGTCACTCTTGCAATGCAAGCCTCGTGATTTTGCTTTTTTGTTTCCTTTTTCTTTCGACTGATAACCGTCAGAGACCGTGATTGTCGACAATTCTCCTCGTTTGGCCCTATATGCGACCCCATCTCGACCCTCGTGCCTCGCTTCTTTTCCCTCTTTGATGCTAGATCGAGTCGTCAGCCCGGACGGGCCGCAACTGTTCGTCTCGGTTTTAGTCTACACATACGACGTACTTTAGTCTCATCAAATACTCCGTAAATGCATAGAAAAGCGTGTCTCGGGCCTTGCCATCGTCCTCGGGATTTCCGCATCAGCCTGCGAGCAGGGCTGTCCCGTATGTACTCCGTGCAGACCGTTGAAGCTGAAACAAACGCCCGTTCGGCCCGTCCAGTTCACGGGAAAGGGAAGCCCAACAGTTGGACATAGCTTTGCGCATTTCATCTTCACTCTCAAAATCACACTGCAGACTATCTCTTTCAGCAGACGGAATCTGGCCGCTACAAACGGACCCAAGTGCCCGCAAGAATTACATGTCACATTTCTGTCATTCTATCACTTTTTTTCTCCCTCATTCTCATCCCGCCTCTTGGTCACGCTCCTTCCTTTCCAGCTCCCAGTCCCAGGTCCCTCCTTCTTCCTCTTTCCCCTCCAGTTGGGCCCGCCGACCTGGTGCCCATCTCTTGACAATACCCCTGTTTTGACCAATCATCACGGTCCCAGCTGCAACGTTTGGGCCCTCCTCCCTCCACGCTCCATCCCACCCTCCCTTCTCCTCGTCTTCTTTCGTTTGGCCTTTCCCTTTCTTTTCTGTGTCTTCTTTCACAATCTTGTATTCTGCCCCGCCAGACAAGATTGCCAAAAATTGGATCTTCTTCGTCCACCGTCTCCTTTTATTCCCTTTAAAATTTCCCAACAACATGGCGACGGGTCTCTCGGTTCGCTTTTTGACGCCGTCTCGGGCAGTTTTTTGTCTTATTCCAGGGACAAGCGAGTGTAAAAAAAGGCACACGCGAGACCACGGGCCACGGAGTCAGCGTTCCTTCCCGTCACGACTAGGAGCGTAGGCCTGAAAGTGGCCCTTTCTTTCTCTCCTTCCCGCGCCTGATAGACCCGCCCACCGATCACGTTTGCGAGTGTAAAAAAGACGACGTCTGAAAGAAGGAAGTGAAGAAAGTAATCGGCTGCGGCCGAGCAAGGTAGCCTTAATTTTTGAGCTGCTACTGTAACGGAACATTCATCGAGCATAGCATCGTGACATGCCGTCGTGACAATGGATCAAACGTGGACAGATGCACCCGTCCTTGAAGACAATGTTGAGAACCTCCTTCCTGCCTCAGTGCCTCCCCACGGATACGACGACGCAAGTCTTGCCGAAATAAGGCGACGTGCGCGAGACGAGCGTGCCGGAAGCGGCAGATTTTCTCCTGAAGAAAAATGTCCGACCTCAAGCCACGAGATTGGTAGATTGCCAGCCCAGAAAAAAAAATATGGCAGCTTTGCGGCAGGCAATTCCTGCCTCCTTTCGAGAACGCCTCCGTGGGGGTATTGTAAAGGCTCGCAACCCCTTTCTACAAACGGCATGATAAAGTTTGAGGAGAGGCACGGGTACACAATTATTGGCGTCGTTGACTCCTGAGGTCTTCAGACCGAGATCAGCGCACAATGTCCGTAGAAGGTATCCTGAGTACTGTTGAGCACTTTCGGAGAATATTTACAAAATGAACGACATACATGAATGATGTCCCTGTTCATGTGCACGGTCTTGTTTTGACCCATCCTCAGTCTGTGTTCTGCAGTCTGCAGTCTGCAATACAGGCGACAGGCGCCGCGCAGAACAGTTCTCAACAAGGTAAAGATGGTCTCTTCTGTTGCATCTCTTGGTAATCCTTCCCCCTCTCTTCACAGTCCTGACCGATGCTCCAAAACCCCCAAACTTGGTTTACCTGGTACCATACAAACGGGCAAAACGGTCAAAACAAAGGGAAGAAACATACGTCGTACACATACCGCGTGGACCACATGTCTCCTTACCTGGAGGACTGGCGTGGGGGTCAGTCCATCCCAAAGAGGAAAATGGGGAGCAGGGATAGCAGGCCTCGTGGACAACTCTTTGGGTCAATTTGATGAGGGACTTGAGTACTTTTAGACAAACAGGAGGAGAATCTTGCTCATCTCCAAGGCTAGAGGGTAGAACGCGCAGGCTGCAGAAGTGCGGGCGTGCAGACGGGAGAACGTGCACCAGTGCCTAACCATGCAGTTGTGGCACGAGTGCAGTCGTTGACGGTTATCACGTACTTATTCCAGTGGCTGACACGCCTGGATGAGGCAAGTGAGGAAATCACCACAAGATGAGGGGAACTGATACCGATACGTAATGATTAAGGTGAACCAAAGCAATCGCAGACGGAGAGTTGGAAAGGTGGATAAGATGGTCACATAAAAGGACACCCCAGCTGACCACCGAAACTCCGTACTAGCCTCGTTGATGAATTGAATTGAATGGCGATTTGTCGCGCCCGTCCTTCCTCTTCATCACCCCTCACCGCAAGAACAATACCATTGTTTCTAGTTTGTCTATCCTTATCAGCGTATCCCGCAGATTGGCAGATAATTGTTGATCACTTTGTTCCGCCGTGTCGTGTGGCCAGCCACGTCAGGCTGTCTTTATCCGGATCAATCGATACGTCGACGATAAAGATAAAGGCTGCGAGAATCGTAACTTTATTAAGTTGTCAGATAACATAACTCATATTGGTAGCCTCGCCCACTTCACGAGCAACGCTGCCATTTGAGAGAGAACCGCCGAAATCTCCTAACCATTGTATCGATCTCGCCGTTGAGCGTGACATTTCACCTTGCCTGCCGCCACTCTTTTATTCACGACCAAGAAAGTCTGGAACGGACTGTGGATTGAGGTTGTATTGCTTCTTCCCCAGGTGACAGGCAATATCCAATTATCAAAAATTCCATACAAATATGAACCTGTACCCCAACTTTGGCCTTCCCCCGTACTTTCCGTGTCTTCTATTTGCTCCATCTTCTCCGTCTGTGATGAAACGGTTGTCACAATTCGTGACCGCTGTTAGATTCTTTTTTCAAAAAAAAAAAAAAAAAAGGCTTTATCAAAAAAGAACATGTCTGTTTTTCTCCGCAAAGACGTCCTTATTGTGGCAGTTCTTCGGTCGGCCTTGTCGGACTGCGAGCACCGGTGACGGCCGCAGAGTCGCATTCTCTTGATTCTTTTGCCACCGAAACCTGTCACCGCAACCTGCGCGAACCATACTTTTTGCATTTCTTTTATGTGCGCTCCTGCGCCCAAATACGGGGCTGTCAACCAAACTTTGGAATTGCGCTTTGGGGCTCATTTGGCGACCATTTGGGTCTTTGGGGGATTTGGGGGCGTTGCCGGCACTGACCTTCCGAATTCATACACCCCTTTTTTGTAGAAAAGGAGAAAAAACGCATGCATTGGCGATGGCGGCAGCGGCGGCAGTTGCTTTGAATTAATTTAGTCAAATGTGATAGAATTTACTCCGTATGTACGGCAGCGCGGTGCCGCCAACAAGGAGACTGGAACATGACGAACAGACAAGTAGAAAAAGTCATATTCTGAGCACGAAAAGTCCCACTGGCAGATGTTGGGTTCAGGTTCCTCGGTGAAACGGCTCGCAAAAGGCCCCCAAACCTGTACCAAGCCTTTGTCAACGTGCATTTTGGGTGCGCGCGCGTGCCGTCTGTTTACATGCGACTGTTTTTGAGTGTGACTTTCGACACGTATTTTTAACACCATTTGGGCAACCGTGAAAAAAATGTTAAAGGCTCATAAGATCGTTGGAAACCGTTACAGGAATTCAAATGTATCTTGGCAAATTGGCAAGCAGCTCCAGTGTTCCTCGATTTCTGTCTTTACAAGGACACCGGAACACGCCGAAGTCACATTGCAGCGGACCATATCGCTCTCGGAGGTTTCGTATCGTTCAACGGTTTTCTTCCTTCCTTTCTTATTTTCCCTACCTTTGCAGAGAACATCTGTTGATCTTCGGTGGTCTCGATAGGCTTTTGTTACACCCCCACGGGGTCCTTTTAATTGTATTACTTCATTGGGGAGTTAGATGCAGATTGCAATTCGCGTTGTGTGACATCTAGAGCCATGCCTTGAGGCGGACTATATGCGAGTACCACCTCACAGCCTTCACCGCCGCCCATATTCCCGCCGTTGGACGTCGCGGTCGGGTCGGCTGCCGGCAAAGTTGCTTGTTCCGGAAAAAAAATAGATGGCCAAGAACAGAACCTTGACGGCAGACTCCACAGACCGCCACGGAAGTCTGTATCCACCATTACGGTACGGAGTACACTGTATGCGACTGCAGACTGTGGTTACGGACGTTTGAATGTTTGGTCGCGAAACATTGGCGAGAGTGGACGAAGCATAGAGACATGGGCATGTAAACATTCCGATTGGGCATCCCGCAAAACAAGGGGCATATTGCATGCCAAGGAGGTCGAGGCCGGACTTCCAGGGAGTCTGGAGGAATACGGAGTACGGAGCAATACCATTGGCACAGAAGGCGAATCATTATGAGAATTGTCATGGGCAGGGCGTATTCCACTTGGAAGGTTGCATCTCACATCCATCGACAAGGACCAGGTCTTGTCGTGATCAAATGAGAATCAAAACACCTCTCAGAAGAGCCATCTCCACCCTCCGGAAATGCAAATTCTGAAATATGCGAGATTTGAAAAGAATCATTGATATTGACAGTCGTGGTTTCCGACCCAACGGAGATGTGCTGGCACAAACAAAGCGTACGTCGGTCAAAAGTCTTTGGAAGTGGTGATCTTATGATCTGCCGTTTACGAATAGGAAAACAAAAATCTTGTTCCTAAAGGCTTTTAAAATAAATTTCAGTAGCAAGAAAAAGTAACGACCTCGGTCTTGGGACTTTATTTCATGTGAAGTTGCACTCCACAGATATTGAAGATCACCGTTGAACTTTGAGCGGACTGGGAGTCCGCCATTCAACTTAGTATTTTCCAGAACAGGTATCTCTTCCGTGTAGACACAGCTCCAAGACGCCGTTTGATGTCCAGTGTTGTATGCAAAACGACGCAGCCACACACAGAATACTTTGTGCGCGTATGATAAATGACAAAATGAATGACTCCACAAAGAAAGCACAGTCTGGGGCAGAATGTAATATTGAGGCTGTGGTGATCAGAACAAATAGAATAATGAAACAATTAATGGCATTCAAGGGTGTGCAAGGGCTGTATTTCTCTTTCTCCATGATTGATTTTTACCAATTTCTTACTGATTGAGGCAAGAAGGCAAAGTGACAAATGACAAAACACGATGGATAGGGCATCTAAACCATGCCTTTCTCCTTCTTCATAGCATAGCTCATCCGTAACACATCAATCTCGACGATAGTCCTCCTCGACCAAGTGTCCATGATGATGACGGTGGAAGGCATCACCCAAGTGAGAGATCTGGCCAAGGTGTAGTTTGTAGTGGGCATGTGAGCTTGGGTTCATTTCGCTGTCATGAGTGGACGACGTGTGGGTTTGGTGTGAGATGTGTGGATGAATGCATTTCCGTGGTTGCTGGAGACAGGGTGGACATGGGATTGCGGTCTGTCACAGATGTTGGTGTCGGGAAGTAGAGTGTGCCGACGGCGATGGGTGAAAGTGCCGCCAGGGCTGTGACAAAGAAGTTCTCGCCAGCCGTGGCTGGTTCTTGCTGGGGTTTGTTATGTTGTGTGTGTGGCATTGTTTCTTTCTTTCTTTCGTTTCCTTGGGATGTACTCTATGTTGCGCTATTTTTGGTGATGCCATCTGGATTTTGAGCTTTCTTTGTGCCATCTCTCGCTTCAAAGCCAAAACGGTGATTTTTGTACTCGTACTGATTTCGTTTCTACCAAATGGGTACGGGCTGAAGTTGGATGTGATTTTGGTGGCGTGACAACTGTACCACATGAATGGCATTTCAAGTCTTCTGATTTTGTGCCGTACCCGTTAGACACCGGCAATACCAAGATATCACTCCACGCTCAATAACTCACAACATTTTCCCTGGCCCATCACCCCCAAAGGCATTGTTTATCGATCAGGAGATGAGCAAAGGCCGTGAACAGCACTTTTGAAAATGGGGTGACAAACAAATCCCTGCTGACGTCGGGGATCTAGCGGTGTTCGGCCAGTGCCCGGGCGCTAAACCGCGGGCCGCATGGACGCTAAACTTTAACACCGCTCCACTAGTGCCTTGCAAAAACAGTGGCCGAAACCCACCACTTCGTCAACAAAATTGCGTACACTTCCAATGACGGTGCGGCCGTTTGAATCATCTGTAAGGTCATTTCTTCGCAAGTTTGCTCGGCCCGACTGTATCCATAATGAAGTGTATTGTATTCGCATCTATTTACATATTGTTTTATGTCTAGGGAACCAAGCAACAGATGGAGAGTGCCTAAAGTACTTGATACTGATGCTTCCACCACATTGTGTCAATAGTTGTCTTATGTGACCAAGTCCTAATATAAAACACCCACGATGACCTCGATGACGAAGGTGCTGTAGACTATCCACTTAAGTCCAAAATGTGTCCAGCCAGACCAGTTTCGGAAAATGTGGCGATGCTGATGAGGATCTAGTCCGACACCCCAAACCCTCTCAATCATATAAATCTTAAACATCCATATCGTACCGCCACCCGAAGAGTACCCTGTGAAATCCTGTGACCATCGAGACAAGTCCAGCGTATGGAATCAGAGCCATCCCTATGCGGTTCAGGTATATGTGTACAGCCAGAGCCTGGCCCCAGCTCATTTGGGATATGTGGCTGGCCCATGTCTCGACTGAAAATGGAACAGGGAAAATGCTGTTGACAATGTACTCGGAAGAAGTCCACTGTTCTGTTAGTTCAAATGTATGGAAAATAAAATTCGTAGCAATAAGAGCTCAAGGAACTGCGGGTAAAGGAAGGCAGGGCTTACAAAAACAAAGCAAGAAAGTTGAGGACGAGGAAGCGGCCCACGATCATGAGAAAAATTACAGAAATCTCGAGCCAGCTGAGGAGGGGATTTTGGGCATCGTGGTAACTACACTCCGCCGCCACGAGCTCGAAGTAATTGTTGTCGATTTTAATCGCATCAAGTACGTACGAAAGCATGCCATGATCGATGCTGTTGAGGACTGCTAGGGCCTCTACCTCTTCGGGGCTAACCTCATCAGTGGGTGCCTCATCTAGGCAGTCGTCCAAAATAATGAAGCGGAATGGGAAGCCCCGTTTAGTACAGCCGTCTGTGTACAGTCTATGGCCGCTCTCGTTGATGACTGCTGCGGCGGGTAAGCAGCGGCAAGCTGCAGCAGTAACCGGATCCTTTCGTCTCAGAATACTAAATATGTTCTTGGATGAGAGTCAAGGCGAGTGAATCATGGCGATGTTGTGGACACAGGATTCCTGTGTAGTGAGGAGATAGTCGTGGATGTCGTTCAAGAACTCGAGTCCAGCAACAAGAAAAGCTGCCACCAGGATAAAAATAGGGGTCCATGGCGCTTCACCATTGGTTATTCATATTGGTGGTCGATACGATGCCACCAGAAGTTGAAGATGGAGCAGATAACAGGGATGGGTCTCATTAAGCTTTGTAATCCGCATTGAAACAATTTGGTAATGGGGTGTGCCATATATGTCGTGAAGATGAAGGAATTCTCCTGCAGTAAATGCGAATAACCGAAAACAGTTGCAAGATAAGGCCCACGTAGCTGCTCCGATGGTGGTAACAGTGCCGGTTGCAAGCAAGGCTTTGCGAGCAGTGAAGTAGCCCGGAGAGGACTCGGGGCCAAAGAAAGCATTCATTTTTGATACTTGAGCTTGGTTTGAAGTAGCAGTTGTGGCAGTAAGGAAGCGGGTTATCAGAGAAGCGAGAGATTAAGGGTTAGCAAATGAACAAAAGTATAAACCGCTTGATCAATAGATTAAAAGAAGAATGAAACAGAAAACCAAAACTGACGAAAAACTTCTGCTCATGCCGTGTCTAAACACATGCTATATTTAAAGGTTTTGAAGTTATGAGATTAGGTTCGTGAACTTTGTGACGACATATAGATGTTGTCATGTTTGATCACGCGTTGGGCTGCTGACAGATTACATGGCAAGGCTGTTGCTGGTACGCACGCCTCTTTTTTTCTCTTTTTTTTTCTTTTTTTCTTTTTTTTCTTTTTTTTTTCTTTTTTCTTTTTTTCTTTTTTTTTTTCTCTTTTTCTCTTTTTTCTTTTTAAACTATGCGCTGACAATATATACACACATCTTTATATCAAACAGAGAAACAAATACTTTAACAAATAATAAACTGGAACAACCTGGCACTTTATACACCTTTTGTAATAGTATGAAAGACTTATTGAGCTCCTCCCGCAAGTCCTCAATAACTCACCGGCATATTGTAGCTACGATCTCTATCAGTTTTGGAAATTTGCTGCTAGAATTGCTTTATCATACTCATTAGTTGTCTTTTTCTAGTCATATCATGCTATGTCTTTTCCCAACACATGTCGTGAGAACTTTGGCGGGTTGCCTAGATAGTCACGAATCCTGATGTCGTATGATTGGCTGAGCTCGTGTAAGCCACTACAGAACCCAGTCAACTTAACATCCGAGTGCAGGATACGCAAATGTTATGTCAGCCTCACTTTTGAATCTTGAGTTCACATCAGGCACCTGACAGAAAAAGGAAACTCGCCGAAATCTGATAATCAACTTACGGCCTTGAAAAACACAATTCATTTTCAATGCAAATACTGGTAATAGCATCGGCTTCATTCGTCCGGAGGTTGACGCGGCATAGATCGCCTACCCCGCACAACACGAGATCTCGGGCGATGGAGGTTCCAAAAGGAGATATGGGGAAGCTTTGTGGGGGCATCTTTGTGGGGGCGGATCAAGATTGTGACCAAGAATACTGTCCTCGTTTTTACTCTATCAAACTCTCCCATACGTCGATCGTTGCCCGGCTTTGAAGCATGTAGCTCTTCACAGTGATACGTATTGTAAAGGTGAAAATATCGAATTGCTCAACATCAATATGAGAGGGTGAGCCCTCAATCTGGAGATGTGAATAAAAAATCAAAATGGAAGGTCATCGTTTTCAAAATGTCAATAGGTTTTATATTAAATCTTTGAATGTACCGGGAGCAAGCGCAGCGGCCCGTGGCCGTGTGCCGCCTTGGCTATATTCGGTGAACGTCGCAGTGAAGAGGAGAAAGAGGAGTTTAACGTGTTGGCACCACTAGAGTATTGCTTGATAAAATCCTTCTCCAACCCTTTTATTGTGCTGGTGTTTGCTATCGGCTATATGACTTGTGCTTTACTTGTCTCTGTAGATATAAACCTTTGTTGTACGGCCACAATCATCATCTCCACTTCTCAACGGTATCAAAGGCATACCAAAAATTAAGGGATTGTTACTTCTTGCACACCAATATGGATACCCTCATATCAACTTTAACACGGCATATACCGACACTGGTGGTAGTCTGTCTCGTTTCTTGCTGGACGGTATCTTTGGCCATACTACATCAACCGTCTACACTTTTCTCGGATTCCGGTACTCCGACAAGGCATACAATGGAAAGCCAGAGCATTTCATGTTTCACTCGGCGAGCATGTATGAAGAAGGATACAAGACACGCCGAAACGATGTCCACCGCATTCGAACACCGGATGGTGACCACATCATCATTCCCAATGCCTTTCTCGACCACCTGCGCCAGAAGCCCGGACGAGCAGATTGATGTGACGACAGCCTTTATGAAGCTTCTCGAAAACGACTACATTCACTTGTTTCCCAGCCACCATCACACGCATATTGCCAACAGTGTCGTCAAGAAGGAGTTGACACGCAGTCTGGTTAAGATCAACCCAGCACTATCAAAGGCTGTCGCAGAAACCGTGGCCGAGGTCATGGACCGATGCATCGAAAGAATGGACACCTGTGACAATCCATGCACGCCTTCTTCGCATCGTGGCCATTGGTCTCGGGCCATGTGTTTGTGGGCCCCGATCTGTGCCGTGATCCTGTCTACCTGGATGCCGCCGTGAACTTCACGACAGACATCACGGCCGCTGTACCTGCTGTCAAGCGATGGCCGTGGATCATCCGTCCTTGGCACGTTACTGGGAGCCTCAGCTGGCCAAAGTCGAGGGTCACCGGTCACGTATGAGGGCCTTTCTGGCGCCGGTAATTGCAGAGCGCCAAGCTCGCAAGGCACGTGGCGATACTGAAATGCCATCCGACACTTGCAGTGGATGCTCGACAAGACAGAGGCCGAGGGTATCACTGAATGTCGCTGTCATTACGAACATGCAGCTCCTGTTGACGATGGCGGCCATCCACACAACGACACTCACGACAACCTACATTCTGCACGACCTCGTGGAACGCCCCGAGATCGTGGAAGCCTGCCCGCAAAGAGATCAAAGAGGTATTGGCTGCGTCCGAAAGTCCTGACGAGATGACCACCCATGCGCTCTTCAACATGAAACTGGTCGACAGTGTGATGCGCGAGTCGCAGCGTCTCAACCCGCCGTTCCTTGACGCTTTCCGGCGGTACACCCTGAAGCCAGTGACGCTGCCCGACGGAACGCACCTGCCCGCGGGTTGCATTATTGAAGCCGCCAAACAAGCCTGTCCTCCTTGACCCGAAACTCTATCCCAACCCCACCACATTTGATCCTTACCGTTCGTCCGGCTCCGCACTGATCCGGATGCTCCAGACCCGCTTGGCTTCAAGAACCGCGAGCAGTACCAGTTTGTCAGCGTCACCAAGGAGAACATGAGCTTTGGGTTCGGCCGCCATGCCTGCCCGGGACGCTTCTTCGCTGCTAACGAAATCAAGCTCATCCTGGCCAACTTGTTGCTAAACTATGACATCAAGGCGATGCCCATCAAAGACGGGAAAGACGGCAATATTGGCGTGGGTGGCGGGCCGGATCCGACGCGGGAGATACTCTTTCGAAGGGTGAAGAAGTGAATAGAGTGATGGAAAGACAAAGTCAAAAAAAAAAAAAAGCCAAAGGGAAGATCCGAGGTCGCATGAGGCTACTTGGAAATATGGGGTCGCACCTGGCAGGGATTTGTCTTTTGGTTGTATTGGTTCATCTTTGGGGATTAAACACCAGGAACATTTTTCGACACCCCTCATAACAACTTGATTTATCGATTTTGCCATCACTCTTTCAACACGAGCCTTTAGAAACGCTTCATATCGTTATCATATTCACATCTTCACTGTGTCCACGTGTCTAGCACAGTGAGGATTGTTGTGACGTCGTTGGTTTTGGCTGACTACAATAGATGGCTTCGAGAAAAGAGCTCTTACCAGACGACTGGTCACCACAAACAATGATTTCGGGTAAGGCGACATACCGGTCAAGGCCCTGAGAGCGAAGGCTGTTGATCTCGAGCAAGTCACTGTAGTCTTGCGACTATATGTTGATGGGGCCATCATAGAACTGATTGCTATAATGTTGAGAGCGCCTTTTTGATAGACAAGCTTGGCTTGTCAATCCTGGGACAAGAAGAGGAAGGAGAATAGGAACAAAACAAAATGCTGAAGGCCAGAACGGCGCCTACTTATAGACCAAGCGTTTGCAGCTAAAACTGGACATAATCGTATTCTCAAACACGAATGGGACGTTGAAAGAATAGTAAAGAATGTGAGTTTATCTGTTTGCTTAAGTTTTTGAGGGCGTTCGTCGAAGCCAACGGTCGTACAAACAAAGTTTAGCAGGTATGTGGACAAGCTTCAACCTGGGTCCAATGAGGATTTCAAAGGTACGTTGAGAGCTCCGTAACATTATTGTTTATCTTGAAGATGGTTGCGTTCTCGTATTGATGTTTTACACTTTCTCCTAAATACCTGGGGATACCGTCCAAGGTTAAATGCAAGTGTAGATTCATAGTGATGCAGAGTGCACTGCATCCGGAAAATAAAAAACCAACGAAGTTCAATATGTGGCTAAAATAAAACAAACCAGCTGTCAAACATTACTCGCCCTAATGCACCGATAGCAAACGAAATCGACATCAACTGTCTTCGTACGCAGTAGACGTCGACCTGCAAAACATAGATTCACAGTACTCCTTGTCGCTCTTATACGTCCGTACATGGCCACAAGGATGGTTGATCTTGGTGTAGTACTGGATACACATGTTGAAAAGTTGAATGGCCCTCAGTGTTTTAGCTTGCGCGAAGTCGTTTCTGTGTCGAGAAAAGAGAAGAATTTGGCTGATAAAAAACAACATGGGAAGACTACGAGTGCTTTTTATAGCTGAGCAAAAGCATATGCCCTTAAAACAATTTTTGAAATGCTGACAGCCTCACGATACATGCTACTCATGTCATGGAATGAGGAGTATGGTTGTATGCTTGCATCATGAACTGGGGGATGAGTACATCACAAGCGAGCGAGGTCTGCATGCTATCTGGTGTTGTCGTATTTACCGACGTGGGCAGACTTACATCAACCAGTCTTGTTTTCAACTAACGAATATACAAATGAACTATCCGCAAGATGCCGTTCCTAAAAAAAGTTTGCCGTTGATGCACGTTCAAAGTGCTGATTGTAAGTAGATACGTGATGCATCTTCACTTAGTCCGTGGAGAGTGCTCCCTGTACAGCGTTTTGCAAAACGGCTACGGTCAATGCAGAAGGTTCATGATGTATCCATGATTTTTCTTCCCGATTTTTTCCCTCGTCATTTCACTTTGTTTCTTATGAGGTTTTCCCCCCCTTATTTTTTGATGGTCAAGATCATAGATTTAGGTTAATAAAAGGCTCGACCAAGAAAAAAAAAAGTACACATAATACAGCGCATGCTTAGAATTTAGGACAACACCCCCTTAACAAAAACTACACAAACAAACCAGACAGACTATTCTTCGTCTTTGTTATCATCCTCGTCAACTCTGCAAATATGACAGGGCCAATTCAGAGAGTCTTCGTCGATATATTCGTTCCATTCGTCGCACCCCCACTCGGATTCGATTCAGTAATGTTCCCAAGCCGCTCGCAGTAGTTCAAGTCGCCCCTCTCTAATACGATGTGGCCGCAGCTGTACGTGAAATTATTCCAGCGTTGTTCACACATCTTGGCGGTGTCTTCCGGCTGTCTAGTAATTTGATCTGGGAGTGATGTTTTGTTGTCCTAGTGTTCACGAAACTTATACCACCACCAATCTACTGCCGAGAAGAAAGGAGGAGAGCGCCCTTTAAATATTGTCGAAAATGTTTAGAAAATGACTTATGAAGTCCCGTCCTCCAGGCCAGTGATGTCACAAAATAACAGCAAGGCAGTGAGTATGCAAAGAGATGAAATATATACCTGTGTCACGGAATGGCTGGTGTCAACTGAAGTCTGGAAATCAACTGAGAAGCTGACAGTTGAAGCTGAGCATTGTACAGTGAGAATAAGTCGTGCACTGTGCCATCATCCGCCAAATTTGAAGAGAATAGCACGAGAGCACCATACACGATATTATCAATTAGTCTATCATCTGATAGTTCTAGTATTTTACTTTCACAAGTCAAGGTTCTTTTACATCGTGTTCGATAAACTTCTTTTCGCGCTGAGCCTTGAGAGTGCGTTTAATGTACTTGCTGCATCGTCTACTTTGTAAGCAAATACCGAGCACAGTGCAAATCTGCTGCCGAGACGGTTCCGGTGCCATGCTTTCGTTCCCCCCATTTGCGCGCCTCTCCTGTTGTTGGGCATGTGCGCCTTTCCCGCGTGCTCTGTGGGTCCACTCCGAGAAACGCCCCGCTTCTGTTCTCGAAGCTCATTGTCGCCCCTGTTTCGGCCAATCCCTATGCTGCTCTTTCCTTATCCCCTCCTAAAACTGTCCTGTACACACAAGGTCGCACCTGCCAAAATCACCTGGAAAACAGCTGTCACACCCCATCACTACGCACCCCCGCCCTGTTGTTTAGCCCCCTCCTCCCCGAAAAGGAGCTTTGGGCGTCCCTTGTTCATTTTAACCTGCTGGGCCTTCCGTCTTGTCCTACGTATTTTTTTGTATTTTTCATATTTAATTTGCATTTAATTTTAATTCTTCTTCAGCGCTGAAGCGTGCGGGTGACGCGCGACCACAGTGGATTTTTTGTGCTGTTCGGTCGCTTCTGCCCCCTGGACACACAGCACACAGACTTCGGCCCTTGCCCCTGCCTGCACTTGAACTGGTTTTTCATCATTTTTCCCTTTTCTGCCGCATTCCATCGACTCGACTGTGTGTGCGAAAGTTGCTTTCCTCTTTCCTCCTTTTGAGAACCAAAACGACATCACCACCAATCCTTTCTTTCAACACCCCCACGATCACGAAACGACGAATCGTGTATTTGTATCAAACACTCTATTCTTTTTCTTTTCTTGTACTGTTTTTATTTCGTCTGTCTTATTACCCCTCCATTCTCTTAATACTTGTCTGCGCCGACGCCCAAAACCGGCCTGATTGGCGATTTCTGTGAGTCTCGAGTCCTACCACTTTTGCTTCCTCCCTCCCTTGATTTGGATCTCGGTCTCTCTCTGCGACCTGTGTGCCTGTCCCGAATACCGATTCTCCGATGCGAGCGACGACGACGATATTTTGCGGCCCCCGAATTCGATGCTCCGGCCACGGCAGCCGCTGAACCGACGGTTTTCGCGATTGACGCCTTATCTCTCCCACCATAAAATGACCACCTACGATCCTGTCCCACCGAGATTGGCCCTGCGGCAGTCTGGAATGCAAGGAAGACCCTCGCGCTATCGACATCGGCTCATGCCTTGCGATAAGATTGTTCTTTTCTGGATGTGGGCAGTCTCCAGATGCTTGCTCCCCGCCAAGTCCCATTTTCGACGCGAAGCCCAACCCAACGCCCGCGCAATTTCAAATGCTGGATTACGCAGCACGGCGCACAACCTGCAACCTGACGAGAGATTGGATGAAACCAACTCTTTTGCATGAGTGCAAACACCAATGAACCATATTTTATCGAGGAACACTAGCACCAAGTCGCAGATCGATCGGCAGCAGGCATTCGCATCCGACCTTGGGACAGACAGAGACTAGGCGAGAGAGACTAGGCTGCGCAAGTTGGGCGCTGCCTCAATTTCCATCTCGTCACATCGCCGTCACCACCAGAATTTTTGTTGCTTGTTACTAACCTGTCATTGTCACCACCATCCAGTTCCCTGCTAGACTATTGAGATACCCAACCATTTTACGATCATCGCCTGTTTCTATCGCATTTCAGCATCTATAGAAAGCATCCTGCCCGGTCGACGGCTTGTTTGGGTTTTCTTCTTTGCGCTGCCTACGAAACTTTTCATTACGACGCGGACGCCACGACCACAATTCGAATACCAAGTCCAAACGATTCCAAATACCAGTTCGCTCCCTTGTCGCGAGCTGTTTGCCTGCCCACCTTCGTCGTTACACTCCCCAAATCCCCCGTCCGGTGCTCGTGTCTTCAAAGGACCGGCACTGCGGCGTAAAGGAACACCGCCACCATGTTCTGGAAATTTGGCGGCTACGCCAACATATCACCCATCGATGCCATCCTCGACCGTCCCGACTTCACACTAGAAGAGCTGCTCGACGAGGGCGACCTGTTGGGTGACGTTAAGGCGCACAACAACAAGCTGCTTGAGTACCTCCGCCAGAAAGATATCGTTCTTCGGCTACTGGAGTATGTCGTCGCGCCCAAGCCCGAGCCGGTAGCAGCTCCCGAGAAGACGGAAGAGACCGAAGAGGCCGAGAAAAAGGAGAAGGAGCCGGAGTCACCCGAGGAAGCCATTGAGCGTGGCCGGCCACGCGTCTTTGGCCGCTCCCGTGCTTCCTCGTCCGCCACCGACGGCGGTCTAGACGAGGATGACGAGGCCGAGAAGAAGCGCACACGGTATGCATTTGTCTCATGCGAGATTTTGGCTTCGGACAACTGGTCCATCTGCGACACTCTTCTCGACCCCGCCAACCGCGCCGAGCTCAACAAGTTCTGGGAGTTCCTCAAGCGCCCCGCACCTCTCGACCCCTTGCAGGCTAGTTACTTCACCAAGGTCAACGAGTCGCTGTTTGACAAGAAGGTTGAGGATATGGTGAACTTTTTGAAGAGTGCCGACGGTGCCGTTCAGGATATGCTGCGTCATGTCGACTGCCCCATGGTTATGGACCTGTTGCTGAAGATCATTACGCTGGACCGTCCTGACGCCTACCAAGGTATTGTTGAGTGGCTCTACACCCAAGACATCATGCCGACCCTCCTCTCCTTCCTCAGCCCCGAAAACAGCTGGGCAACGCAGACCTCTGCGGGCGACTTCATCAAGGCCATTATTACTGTCTCTGCCAATGCGACCCAGCACGAACAAACCTGCATCGGCCCCAACGAGCTTACACGCCAGCTCGTCTCGCACCCCTGCATCGACGAGCTCATCGGCTACATGCTCAAGGGTGGCAACGCTCTTACCGTGGGCGTGGGTATTGTCATTGAGGTTATCAGGAAAAATAACTCTGACTATGACCCCGATGTCGGCACCGAAGCCAACTCGATCCCGTCAAGCCGCGACCCCATCTACCTCGGCACCCTGCTCCGCATGTTTGCCCAGAACGTGCCCAACTTTATGCAGCTGATGAACAACGCGCCCGCTCAAAAGTCCCGCCTCAACTCGACGTTTGGCGAGAAGATTGAGCCGCTGGGTTTTCGACCGCTTTAAGACCTGCGAACTCATGGCCGAGCTGCTGCACTGCAGTAACATGGGTCTCCTCAACGAAGTCGGCTCCGAGGAGCTGATTGCTGCCCGCGATGCCCAGCGCAAGCGCCTTCGCGCCGAGGGCAAGCTGACTGGCACCCGTGGTGAGGAAGCCAACCCCTCCAGCACGGACCTCTTGACCATGGGCATGGCCCACACCTCCCCGGCCGATGAGGGTCGCCGGCTCGAGGTCACCAATGTCTCGGCTGCCGACGAGGATGGCTTCGAGGAGGTTACACATGCTGCTGGACTTGGTGAGGATGACCAGCCCGCGAGCTGGAGCTGCCCAACCGCCCTGCACCAGCATCAGGAGCCACGTCGTCGTTCCTGGAGAAGGACGAGGATGACTTTGTCGAAGAGCCGCTTAGCTCGCCGCGTCTCAAGACCCACGACGACAAGGTTGCAAGCAGCGACGACCAGCACTTTGACGATCCTGAGCTGCTTGTTGCGCCCCTGTCACCGAGTAAGCGCAAGGCTGTCCCTGTCGAGGGTGCTACTTCAGGTGGCCTGGTCCCTGTTCCCAAGGACGACCTTGCTGAGGGTTCAGACGACTTTGTCACCGAAGCCACCGAGCCTGCCCTAGGCGACGAGGCCAAGAGAATGGTGCCGGACCTCGAGAAGGGTGACGACTCCGACTCATCCATCATGTTTACACCGACCATCTCCAGCTTGTCAGAGTCACTCGATCTTGGCCGTTCCCGTCGTTCGCCAAGCCCCACTGGCGAGCCTACGGCCGCACCTACCGACGAGACCAAGGCGACCACAACGGAGACGCCCGCCGAGAAGACCGAGGGCACGACCGAAGCCGGTACCCCGACCACGACTCCTCCCACCGAGACACCCGCCATCTTCGCCCATGAGATCCCCTCCGAGCCCAAGCAGGTGCAAGATGCGAAGGAGAATGCCAAGGCTGACGAAGCGGAGGCCGAGTTTGGCGAGGCATCAATCATCGTCACGCAACAGCCTTCCGATGCCTGTGCTGCTCCCGAGTCTGCTCCCGAAGCACCAGTCTCCGACCCTGTCGTCGGTGACTTTTTAAAGATGCAGTTTGTCGACCACCGCGTCGTGCCGACAATTTTTGGTAAGCCCTAATTGCGAATGCCAAATGCCGGCTCAAACTGATGTACTAACTATACCTTTCACAGTCCTTCTTTTTCTCCTATCCCTGGAACAACTTCCTGCACAATGTCGTGTATGACGTGGTACAGCAGGTGTTCAACGGTCCCATGGACCGGGGCTTCAACCCCCACCTGGCCATCTCCCTGTTCGAGTCGGCCGACATCACGACCCAGATCGTCAACGGCCAGCTGGTCTCTGAGCAGTCCCAGGCTGCCACCCGTATGCGCATGGGCTACATGGGCCACCTGACCCTCATCGCTGAGGAGGTCGTCAAGTTCACCGAGCGCCATCCGGCCGAGCTCCTGTCTGAGACGGTCGTCTCCAAGATTATGTCGCCGGACTGGACCAACTACATTGACGGCACGCTGACTGAGACGCGTGAACGAGACAATGCCACACTGGGTGGTGTCCGGCCCGAGGTGGCTATGGGCAACCATGCCGCGGCTGCCGGTCTGGCCGCTGTCGGCCTCTCTGGCTTGGGCTCGTCCCTCACGTCACTTGGTCTGTCCAACAACTCCCAGGGCACATCCAACGCCCTGGCCGAGGCCGGCCTTAACGGCAGCCTCGACCTGAACAGCGGCAGCCTGGACCTCCAGGGTAGCAACGACGGCCACTTTTCCATCAGTGCCGGTATCTCCTCGGGTTTCCACAGCTCAAGCGATGAGGAAGACGACGATGCCGACGACAACGACGAAGATATCAACAATGAGGTTAGTACAAATAGTGATGATTATGAAAACGACGATGCCGATGGCGACGGTGGGGATGGCGATGGTGGCTATCTTGACTACATGTACCGTCGCTTCGGTCTTGTTATGCGAGACGGAGATCTCGTCCTTCCACCCTTGTGTGAAGACTGCCTTGCCGAGGAGAGGATGGGAATGAGACCCTTTGACGACAGTTGCAACCACCGCTTTCACGATGAGTTTGACGACCCGAAAGAGGACCTCAGCATGGAAGATATTGACGACGCCATCAACGACTTTTCCGCCCTGGATGCCGAGGACCGTGCACTTGTCGACAGTGGCCACGGAAGCCAGCAAGGCGAGGACGACATCCGAGACCTGGATCAGGACCAAAACCCTGGAGCATGACCAAGACCAAGACCAAGACCAAGTTGAAGAGGAGGAGAATACCCACCAGAACGATGATAATGATTCAATGGCGGAGCAACAGCGGGAGGACGAGTGCCCCGACCGCTCGTCCTTGAGCTCACCGGGGAGCGTTTCCAGCTAGAGAACAGAACTCTTCCCGGCGACGCCAGCTTCAGCACCAGAACTAGGACCTTCGACTACAGCCACGACCCCATCTACAGTCACGGATGCGACCATGGAGGACGACTACGAACCAAGCGGCGCGCAGCTGATTCACCAGCTCTTTTCAGAGTCTGGGTCCTTTGGGCTTCAATTTAATGGAACGGCCGATGACGACAACTCTCCATCGACCGTGCAAGACAAAGGAGCCCACGACAAGGCCAAATATATCGGTAACGATGAAATCCACAACGACGATAACACCGACTACGACAATCTGCCCGAAGACGATTTCCATCAGCGTGCCCAGAGCGCCACTGAGCTCGTGCACAGGCTAAAGAGGACGGTGGCGCAGCGTTTTCGTCGGGGGTAGTGTGGAGGTGGGTGTGCAGAGAAAAAAGGAGCAGAGAGTCGATGTTGTTTATAATATTAGTTGGTGGTAAGAAGAAGAGAAAAGAGGAGGTGTCTGTAAGTCTCGATGAGGTGTTGACAAGTTGCATACGCTGGACAAATATCTTTTATGGATTATTACCAGGCAAGAGAGATATACTACGGCACACTTTTAGGTGTGACGGAAGAAAGCAACTGGACATGATTATTCTACTAACCTCCTTCCCTCCTGGTCTGGACGTGGTGTTGATGTGGTTTTTGGTCCTTTCGTTTTGGTCTCTTGGATTTCTTTGGTCTTTTCTTCTTTTTTTTGGTATCGGTCCAGGATGTACCTTCCAGGTCTGGCGCGTCGCCCATCGCTCTTTCCACCACGACATGAACTCCTGGCTGCTGCTTCCATCGCTGTACGACAACCCGACAAACTCGGCAATACTCGACCCACGGCTCCTTCTCCTCCCTCTGGATATGCAGTGCTTCTTGGACATGACATTTGGGATGATTAATTATTGGTGCATTTTGCTAAACACCCTTTTCAGTTCCGCGCGTACACTGATCCTCTGAACGCATCCAACTCTCTTCTGCCACCCGCAATTCCCCCTCCACCACCTCCGCCGCCGCCATTGAACGTGCCCCCTCGCGCGCTCGCCAGCTGTTGGCCGCTCGTCTTGCCATGAACAAACGCAACGCCGAGTCAGCCGCAGCACTAGAGAACGGTAAAGAGGGTGAGGAGGGCAGCGGTAGTGGTAGTGGCGCTGTTGGCGGCGATGACGACGATGGTGACATCTCCCTAGGTGCCGCCAGCAAGTCATTGACGGCCATGCTCGACAGCGGCAGTGGCGGCGAGCGTCTCCGCAACCCGTTCGCCGATGACGAAGACGACGATATCGATGCCGACGAGGATGATGATGATGAAGATGACAATGACGACGATGAAGACGTGGGCCTGAACGGCGGCGATGTCGGCCGTGTCGGTCTTGGCTGGAACCGCGGCAGTTGGTGGCGGTCAATGGTGACACGCACCGACAAGGCCGGTGCTGGTAAGGCCGGTACCGGCAGCAGCGGTAGTGGCGCCGCTGGCTTCGACCATGAGAAGTTTGGCGACGGCCGTGACAGCAGCAGCGATGGTGGCGGCTCGTCAGGCGACGACGGCGAGGCCAGTGGACGCCGTGGCGTTGCTAAGAACGACGACGGTCTCGACGACGACGACGAAGAGTTTGGCGACTTTGCCATGCCGGAGACAACCGCGCAAGAGGGTGCCAGTGGCAACGACAAGGACGCCAGCAAGACGGCCGAGGGTAGCGGCGAAACCGGCGAGACGACACTCATCAAGCCCCTTGCCCTGCACCCAGGCAACCCGGCATCATCAACATCATCTGCGTCTGGTGCTGCCAGCTCCAGCAACACAGCTGGCGGCAGCCTCTGGCGCCTGGGTTTCCTCGGCGCCAACACCACCGGCGGCTCGACCGACGCACCTGCCGACTCTGCTAAGCAGTCCACCCCCACCGGCAACGATGAGCTCGAAGTTCTCGGCGAGGATGGCCACCGTGTGGCTCGCGTTACGGAGGCGGCCCACCGGCGAAGCCTCGAAGACCCCGACGAGGACGAGGTGGTTGTATAATTATCATTCTACGGCTTTGGCATAATTGTGAAAGTGGACCACGGAAACTTTACGCGAGGTTATGGACCGGGTGGCTGGGTAGGGGGTTTGTCTCCTGCCTTTATCTTTTTCTTAATTTTGTGGTTCCATATATCCTTGGTAGATTTTGGTGGATGGGAAATATTATATCATGTATGTCGGGGTCTCAAGCGAGATTCTGGCCAAGGGAAATGATGACGAGGAAGGATGCTTCCACGGGATCATGTCTTTTTCTTCTTCTTCTTCTTTTTCTCTGTGTACGATACGTTTTGTCATCTTTTGGTGTACGCTTTTCCTTTTTTTCTCTCATTTTCCGAATTTTGTGTTGTTATATTAATACGTTTTTTTATCGAAAACATCTACCTCGTATTTGCAAGCCGTGAATGCTCCTCAAGTTGAGCTTACGAGATGGTGTGTAGCCTGTTGGTTGCTTCGTCGGAACGAAGCAATCGTGAAGCGAAATGCTTAACCACGGCAGCAACCTTGTGCCAAGCGAGATGCCGAGAAATATACGAAATTCTCAAGGGTGTCTTGGGCACGAAATTATGGAAGCTGGGCCGTAATCCGTAATTACGGACTGGAGGCTGAGGTGGATGCTTGCTTTGCTGCATCTTTCTGATATCTAAGCATGCGGGGAAATAAGGTTTGTTTTGCCATCGAGAAGTGGCTGCAACGATCGAAAGAGGCAAGAAACACATTGTTGTCAATGTGTTGGAAAAAGGAGTAAAAATAAAACAAAGAAAATCAAAAGAGAGGGGTTCAGCTGGGGATTATCGGCCGTCCTTTGCCGATCGGATGCAACAAATGCGAACGAGAAACGACCCAAATGACCAAGTGGTGTCTGGTAGTCTCGAAGTCTGGGGGCGGCGCCGGGACGCCTGGGCTCTAGGCTGATGCCGTGCGCCTAATACGTACGCCACTGTCGTCCACTTTGTCAGTCAATTTTCTTCGCAAAAAGAACAACTGCCGTGTCCCCACGTTTTCAAACGATGTGCATTTCCCCTCACAATGTCTAGTACAACCCTAGTCATTTGCGGGGGTGGGACCTGACCCAAAAACAAAATGTCAACACGACATTGCCCAACGATTTTTCTCTTTTTTTTTCTTCTTTTCTTTTTCTTTCTTGGAGGCGTCATTCGGAACCCTATTGGGGCCGGCCGTCCTCTTATTCTTTTTCCTTGGCACATGTTTATGTTGAGACTTTCTTTCTTGGACGTTTAAAACATACGTTTATTTGTTTGAGATAAGGTGGTGTAAAGCAATCAAAGTAGACAAGACTGCGGCAATGATCGATCCTCGCCATGTTTTGGCTACACCAATAAGGGGACGGTCCCTAAATGGAAAAAGACTGGATGATGCACACTGAGATAAAAAAAAAACTGGATAAGTAAAGGCAGACATTGGTCCGATGGCGGGGGACGGCAGAGCGGTTCCAGCGAGTGGAGGCAGCTGATGAGCAGCAATTGGGACGGCGTATTGGCAATCAAGGATGCAGCATTGACAGCCAGCAGGGTGTTATTTCCAGGATGTATGCATCCACGGGTTTATGGAGAGATGGGGGTTGTGAGGGGTGACTGCATGTGTGCTGCGCGGGACCGGTGCAACAATTCGGGTTGGACATATATATCAATCCAGTCGTTGAAAATATGGCCCAAGAGGCAGAAAAGAGGACAAAGCCAAGCAATCGAGGAGTCTCTCTATTGCTGACATCTCCAGTCCTACCAGCGTTCATTTTCATACACATTTACACCACAACCAGCGTTCTCGACAACATTCTCCCTGACTACTGTTCACCATGGGGGCCGCTCTTGGCGAGACGTCCCTTTGGGCGAACCGCAAGTGTCTATTGATCTGTGCTGTGGTCGCCGTCGCCAACATGCAATACGGCCTCGACTCGGCCATCGTCGCCAGTCTGCAGGCCATGCCCGGCTTCCTCAAGGTCTTTGGCCACCCCGACCCAACGGCCGCTGGCGGCTACGCCATCGGCAGTGTCTTCCAGCAGCTTATCGGCTCGCTCTTGACATTGGGCGCTTTCCTGTCATCGCTCGTGGCTGGTGCTTTTGCCCACTTCTTTGGCCGCAAGCCTGCTCTTTGGCTTGCTTGTCTCCTTACGGCACTTGGCTGTGCCATCCAGATCGCCACCGAGAACAAGGGTGTCATCTACTTCGGCCGTCTCGTTCTCGGTGTTGGCAACGGTTTCCTTGTGACTTTCTCCAACATCTACACCGCTGAGGCTGCGCCGGCACATCTGCGTGCTGTCATGGTCGCACTCTTTTCTGAGTGGGTCAACATTGGCAGCATCATCGGCTCCGTTGTGACCAACGCGACCAAGAACCGTCTCGACAAGCAGTCCTACCAGATCCCCATCGGCACTTTATTCATTGTGCCCGTACTACTGTCCATCGGCCTTTATTTTGTCCCTGAATCGCCTCGGTACCTCATGTATAAGGGCAAGGAGGCGCAGGCACGTGCAGCGCTCGAGTCCTTGCGTGGCGACTCGCTTCCCGATGAGCTGCTTGAGCTTGAGTGGGTCGAGATGGCGCGTGGTATTGAGGAAGAGAAGCGCATCGCCAGCTCCATCGGGCCCGTCGACATGTACCGTGGCACCGATCTGCGCCGCACGCTGCTGTGCTACGGTGTCATTGCTTCGCAGACGGGTTCGGGCTCCTGGTTTGTCATCTCGTATGCCACGTACTTTATGATTGTGTCCGGCCTGACGGTCGATGCTGCCTTCAAGTACTCGATTGTCAACACCTGCATTGGCCTTATCGGTGTTAATGTCGGCATCTACGCCATGCGTCACTTGACTGGCCGTCGCGGTATCCTGATGACGGGCGCCATCTTCCAGGGTTGCTGTATGCTGGGCATGGCCATTTCCGCGACTGTAGCACCGGGAACGCTTGCCGCCCGCAACTGCTTGATTGCCTTTGTCGCTCTGTACCAGTTTGCATACAACGCATTTGTCGGCGACGCCAGTTATCCAGTCTCGACTGAGCTCGTCAGCACGCGTCTGCGGTCGTGGACTGTCGGTTCAGCCATCAGTCTGGGATACTTTTTGGCCTGGCTGACGGGCTTCTGCTCACCATACTTTATCAACCCAACCAATCTGAACTGGGTAAGTCGAATTCCACGGTTGCTTTTGTGTAATTGTCCACCACTGACATATGTAGGGCGCCAAATACGGCTACATCTGGGCAGGCTCCAACTTCTGCTGCTTCCTGTTTTTCTTCTTCTTCATCCCCGAGCTCAAGGGCCGCTCGCTTGAAGAGATTGACGAGCTGTTTGCCAAGCGTGTCAGCGCCTGGAAGTTCAAGTCGTACCAGACTACCATCCTCGATGAGGCCCTGCAGCAGGTGCAGAAGCGTGATGCCGACGTGGGTGATGTTGCGCGAGTTGATTCGGCGGCTAACAAGGAGGCATCTGTGACGGTGGAGCATTCAGCATAATCATCCTTGGGGACGAGATGTGTGCTTCTGTTGAAGGCGTGTCAGTTCTTGCTTCATGTATAGGATGTTTGGCGTGGTGGGGAAATGTGTTCGATGGACGGGGGTTTCCAGTTTGCAGAAGAGACAATGATGAAAATAAATCTGCCCCTCTTTTGAACTGAAATGTAAACAATTTTGAATAGGGACAATTGAAAGTGCCATTGGGAAAAGAAGCTGTCAATCTTAAAACGCGAGGAAGGAGCTGCCCATGATATTATGTCAGCAAAATAACAGAACCACTGCGCCTCTTCTGATTGACTGCCCTACTTGCATTGTTTTGATAGCCAATAATACGAGTACGTCGTACGGAGTATTACGTTCTGCACCTTTGCCTTGGGCATCCATGTACGTCGTATCTCTTTCCAATACAACCCTGTCATTTCCACCCAATTAGCAAGAAGCATCAACTACCCAATGGCGCTACGCAACACGAACCGCCGAAAGGCTGTTCTTCCACTTCAGCCCCAAGAAGAGCCCCTCATGTCGACAGCCGTCCCGCTTTCACGTTCATTTTACGCTCCCTCATCGAAGGATTGACAGTCAAATATGGTCTCGACTAGTACATATCAATCGGGTCACTGACTACCGACGATCACGAGGTTTGAAGACATTTCAGACGAAAGGGCAGTCTCAGACAAGAGGGCCATTGCAGGCGCCATGCGGGGCACAGGGCGTCAAGACGAGCATGTCTCTGTGGACTCGGCAGACTCTCTTGAGAAGTCTGGCCTCCGCAACAAGTTTCGAGGACTCCTAGGCAGAAAAGGCGCACAGTCAAAGCCAGAGGCCACAGTCGTTGTCTTGCCCGCGAAGCGCAGCACGGAGTCTCCATCGAGTGGCCTCGGAAACAACACTGTTGCATTGTCAGATGCATCGCCTCCACTGCCATCAGCATTGCCAGCAGTTCAAACACCAACAGCTCGCACGCCAACAGGGCCAGCTACACCACCACCACCGCCCCAAACAGCCAAATTACCGAAATCTTCGTCACTTGTCGCCCAGGCGGCAGAAGTATCTCTTTGGGATCAGGCATATGACAAGCTTGGGCAGAAGAACCCAGCCTTGTGAAGGATTATGAGGAGCTGCTTCAAAAGGAGAGCGAGGCGTCGGGTGAGTTACATGTCTTCTGTTGAAAAACCATACGTATACAATTGTTGCTAACTGCATCACTGCAGGAACCGTATCCAACGACGGGGAGTCACCTGGCAACGAGTCTCGAAGGAGCCAGATGAACACGGTCATCAAGCAAGGACTGCAACGATTAGACGAGTCAAAAACGACCTACACCATTGGGGGGCACGAATTCGACCCTATAGATTAGATTGCAACAGCAGCAAAGGTGGTTCTGTGGGCCAAAGACTGGATTGGCAGCGCCGTTGAAGCATCACCAGCTGCCTCCATTGCCTGGACTGGCGTCTGCCTGTTTCTTCCTCTCCTCACCAACCCATCGACGGCGGCTGCAGCAAGCAGCTCAGGCTTCACCAATGTCACAGCTCGGATGCGTTACTATGTCGAGCTGGAGCCCATGATTCGACGCCTGGGACAAAACCCTGGCGTCTCGTCTGGGTTGATGTCAGAGACCAACGGTCATATTGTCGATTTGTATCAGCACATCCTGAACTTCCAAATCAGTTGTGTTCTACGATTTTACCAGAGTCGAGCGAAAACATACGTCAAAGACATGGTTCCACTGCATGACTGGAAGCAAGCTGAAACCGACATCGACACGCTCGAGGAGATCGTACGCAAAGATCTTGGGCAAATCAACGAGTTCGCATCAAGAGAACAGCTCGAAGATTCAAAACAGAAACTTTGCGATCTCGACGAGACCAGTAGGAAATCGCTAGGAACCTTGCATGAACTATTATCCATTGGTGCACAGCAGTTGACGGTGTCAAAAGAAACCCTGGCACTCCAGCAAGCCGCTGCCTTAAAGGCGTTATCCGATGAACAGAAAGAATGCTTGCAACTGTTCCACCTCACCAGCAGCGAAAAAGGACATCACGTACCAATGGTACAAAGATCGCGTCGAAGATCGTGTAGGAGGCACATGTCTTTGGCTCACTGAACATCCTCACTTTCAAGAGTGGCTGGAACATGAATCGGGCCCGTTGTTGATTTCTGCGGACCCTGGCTGTGGGAAATCCGTCCTGGCCAAGTATCTCATCGACCACGAGCTTCCACAACGACAATCTGCCACGATCTGCTATTTCTTCTTCAAGGATAAGGACCAAATGACGGCAAGTCAAGCACTGTGTGCTCTCCTCCACCAGCTATTCACACAAAGGCCGTCTTTGATCAAACATGCCATGGCTCCGTTCGATAACAAAGGCCGGGGCCTCATCAACTCGAAAACATCACTGTGGTCGATATTTTCCAACGCCATCCGCGACACTGACGACACATCGGATCCCATAATCATTGTTTTGGATGCCTTGGACGAATGCGAGGACGCCGAGTTCGAGTTTCTGATACGGAATTTGAAGAAACAATACGGCGACAAAAGCAATGCAGGCCGAGCAAAACTGAAGCTCTTGATGACGAGTCGTCCATACACTCAGATCGTATCCGAGTTCCGAGACTTGCTGTCAACGTTTCCAAACATTCGAATTCCGGGTGAAGACAACTCGGATAAGATTCGCGAAGAAATCAATATCGTCATCGAACACCGGGTCAAGCAGCTTGATTCACTCAAGAGTGACATCAAACTATTTTTGTTGGAGCGTTTGCGAGCTGTTGAGAATCGCACGTACCTGTGGATCTATCTTGTGTTCGACTACCTAGAAGACCACCTACGGAAGGGCCTCAAGAAAACAAGAAAGGGAATTGAGAAGGCCATTGAAACTATGCCAAGCAGTATCAACGAGGCCTATGAACAGATACTCGAGAGATCTCCGGACCCGGTTCTGGCCAAAAAGGTGCTGTGTATTATTCTCGCCGCACAGCGACCACTGACAGTGAAAGAAATGAACTTTGCTGTAAATATCGACGAAACCATTCACTTGTTTTCGGACCTGGATCTGGACGACGAGGAAGACTTTGTGTCAAGTTTGAGGTCTTGCTGTGGATTGTTCATCTCTATATACCAGGAGAAAGTCTACTTTCTGCATCAGACGGCACGAGAATTCCTCCTTGCTGAACAAAATCTGGCCTCACATAATTCGGCAGATGTCCAGTGGCAGGGCTCTATTGCAATCCACCACGCACACGCAATCCTAGCTGAGGTATGCTTATATTATCTGGACATCTTTAACCATGATATGAGCATATCAGCGGATGACTACGTCGATGCAATCTATGAATTGCGTTTGTACCCCGAAGAAACCAGCTCACGAAACGGTTCGGACACAGCGTCTTTCTCTGGCTCAAACTCTGGGTCAGATAGAAGCACAGCAGCAGAAGAACCCGACTATGCGGCCGAAAGTGAGAAAGAAGTGCTCGATCGCGGTATGGCTCATTTGTACTTCTTGGGCTACTCTGCCAAGTATTGGGCCGTTCATTTTCGTCAGGCAGAGATAGCAGATGACGATACTTTGCATACACTTGTTTTGGCAATTTGTGAGAGATTTTCGACAAGCCGATCTGTATGGTCGGCGTCTTACTTTGAGAGCTCAACATATATGCCATGTGATGAGTATCATCTACATGGTCTTTTCGCCGCGTCACATCTCAGACTTGTCCATACGGCCCATCTGCTTATTGAAGGCGGTGCCGATGTCAATGAGCTCGACAGGGGAAAGACGCCGCTACTTCTTGCCGTTACAAATGGAGATGAAGCCGTTGTGCGACTCTTGCTGCACCACGGTGCCGACGCCAATATGGGAAACGATGATGGCCTGATGCCGCCACTACTAGAAGCCGTTAAGGCTGGACACGAAGCAGTTGCTCGGATGCTACTCGCGCACGGTGCCGAAATCAATGCAAGCCACGACATGCGCACGGCATTGTGCTGGGCTGCACTGCATGGCCACGAGGCGATTGCTCGGCTGTTGCTTAAGAGCGGTGCCTTTGTGGACGGCCCATCCCACGCTGCCGAGACGCCATTGATGGCCGCGTCTCGTTGGGGATACGAAGCAATTGTTCGGCTTTTGCTTTCGAATGGTGCATCAGTGGGCTCGAACCAAACAGCGGCACTGGTTGGGGCTGCCTCTGGCGACCACGAAAATATTGCTCGGTTACTTATTGATAACGGAGCCTGCGTGGAAGATCGAGATGACCAAAGTATGACGCCACTGATGAATGCGTGCTACTGCGGCAACGAGACAATGGTACGCTATCTTCTCGAGGTAGGTGCGAGCATAAATACCGAGTCTGACTATGGATGTACGCCATTATACTATGCTGCGAAATCGAGGGATGAGAACATCGAGCGCATACTACTTGACAACGGCGCCAGGGTCGATCTGCGGTTGGAGGGTGGCCAGACACTGCTGCATTATGTCGCGGTGGAGTGCTACCCCGCCAGTCCTTTCGCAAAATTGCTACTCGAGTATGGGGCAGACGTTCACGCGAGGGATGACGACGGGCGGACTGCCCTCTGGGAGGCTGTCACGGCAGGCGACACGGATCTTGTACAACTGCTTCTCGACCACGGTGCCGACCCTTGTGTTGCGGATAATGGAGGAAGGACACCGCGGACGATTGCAGCAGAGTACAGGTATTTCGACATGGTCCAGATGATGGCAGAAGCTACTACTACGTGTTGAAAATAGCCATGCCTATCTAGCTATGTTAGTCTATGCTTTGTTGCGCACAACCTGGATAGCTATCAAATGTCTTGTTCTCATTTTCTCTCCGTTTGCATGAAATACTGGGGCACAAATAATGTTGTCGGTGTAAGTGTTGTCCTGGGTATGTACAGTTTCTTTCTCATTAAAGGATCAGCAATTTACTGTATTGTCAAATCCCACTGGGTGCCAGTCCTCAAACATTGAAGGTGTGCCATATTAAATAACAATATAGGTGATATCGTATTGCAAATGCAATTTGCCAAAAGCCTACGCATGTGTTATGGCGACATTCGCAATCTCCCGCCTTTTTCCTGGGCTTCGCCTGTCTTCTTCTCCCCCTTCTTGCCACTGGCATCATAGTATGGCCGCTCTGCCTGGGGAGTGATGCGCAGCATATGACGTCGGGTAACACCTTCTTGCACGGCAAAGTCACGGAGGGCGGAGCTTTCGTGTGTTAGTATCTGCATCAATTTGATCTAATGTAGAGACAATACATAGATAGACTTACTGTTGAGTGTTGCGGTTGTCGTAGATGACGACAGTGCCCGGCTTCCAGTGCACACGCAGGTGCCAGTCCTGGCCGTGCTCAATGTGGTTGTACAAAAAGTTGAGAATCGTGGCGCTCTCCTCCTCCTTGAGGCCTTGGATGCGGCGTGTGTAAAGCCGATTGACATAGAGCGACTGGGCGCCCGTGACTGGGTGCGTGCGGACAATGGGGTGCAGCGTCTCAATGGGCTCGCGGATATACCGGTCGCGGTGCTCGTGCACAGAGGCTTGGGAAACACCCGAGTGGACGGCGTATTTGCCGTGCAAGAACTCACGGAACGCCGGCGATAGTGCGTTGTAGGCTGCTGTGGTCGACAAGTACAAGGTGTCGCCGCCCGAGGGTGGCACGTCCAGCGCCAGAAACGTGGTCGTGCCCACACCATTGACCTCGTAGCTCATGTCCGAGTGCCACTTGATGCTGCTAATGTTGTTCTTGATCTCGTGGTCGACAGCACCGGCTACAAAGTCGCGGTACACGGGAAGCAACGCCGGGTAGTCCTTGATATGGCCGCCCATCTGGTGCACATGCAGACGACCAAAGTGCTTGCCGTACGCAAGCTGCCGTTCTGGGCCAATGTCGGCAAAGTCTTGGTCATGGAAAACAACAATGCCGCGCTCAGCTGTGAGAAGGGCCAGCTCGTCAAGCTGGGTGGGCGTTAGAGCGCTCAGTTGCAAAGGCTTGCCATCGGGACCACTGCGGACTTCGGTTCCAATAGCAGGTGTGATCTCGGCGAAGGTGGCGCCGCTGTCGACCAGGAGTGACTTCTTGGCTGGGTCAGCCCGTAGGCCAACATCGTGGTGGACAAACTCCTCTAGAGCCGGCTCCTTGATGAGAGTATAGTGCGGCAGGTAGGCATTGTATTTGTACTATACTGTTAGGTGTCGTTCATCAACAATGGGTTGCATGCTCATCTTACCTCTCCTTCCTTGTATTCGACCGATGTCTCAGCGGCAGCCTGCACGGGCTTGGCCTCGGTGGAAGACGGGGCCGTGATAGTTTCGGTGGTGGACATGGCGGTTCAAGTTGTGGAAGTAAATGGGCTCACAAAGTTACACGTTTAAATTTTGTGCTGGATGCTCGTGCTTCAATGGGTGTTGGCATTGCTCCAGGTAGTGCTGTATGGTCAATGCGCTGGATTTTGAACGATGGCATGCATTTATCTACATTTGTGCTGGGTCTGTTTCCGCGTCAAGTTCCCCGGCGTCAGTGTTTCCTATTCCCGATCATCGGTGCCTGTCCCGGCACGCACCTTCCGTTCTGCCAAAGTTGCTTTCTAATGCGTCTCCCCGCACGTTGAGTCTCAAATGGCGAGCTGTGATCGACATCTGACGAAAAATCAAGGGTCGTGTCCGGGGTCGTGTAAATATGTGAGTAAACCCGAAGAAGTGTAGTCGGAGGATAAAAATGCGAAGGATGATAAACGAGAATGGCAAGCAAGATGTGCTGTCGGAGGGGGGCATTGAAAAATTACCGTATCAGGAAAACTGGCGCTGTCCACTATGCGGCTGAAATTATTTTATCTTGCTCGCTTTTTCTTTTCTCACGGTCGACTACACGCTTGTCATGTTGACGATCACGAGATCGGCGGGTAAAGTGACGGCAGCCAGTGGTGGCAGCCTTGCGTGCTGTGCCGATCCACCACTCAGCGTCCTGGGATTCCAAAATGAGACCCTGGTCAACAACGTGATGCCCTCCAAAATGAAATGGGGTTAAACAAATGCATGCTCCTATCTACAGTCCCTCGGACGTTTACTTATCTTTTGGTCGATTTTGCTGGCCTTTTTCCTCGGGTTCGCTCCACTTCCTATTTTTCCTTTCCGTGTGCCCTTACCAGGCAGCATTCGTTTGCAGATCATCGCGCCTGCTGAGGGCCATATGGCGAATCGCTCAAGTACGCGGCCGTGGGGTAGTCCTACACAAACTGAGCAATTCAGTTGTCTTTTCATATCTCTTGGTCTTATTGTCGCTGCTAATGTCTACTAACGGCAACGTCACTTTGCGACAGGCCCGCGGAGAACGGCAACCGTCGTCCGAATCAATTACTCTTTTGGGACTCTCAACATGGGAACCATGATATAGCTTGGATTACGACGTAATGTGTCCGCAAATACCTTGATAATCCAGGCAAGCAGCACCCAACCCATGCCGAGTTCAGCGATGACGCGCTCAGAGGGTATAACGAGTAAACAGGGCTTGATGGCGACACTTATAGACGGGATATTCGAGTGCCGCTGCATGACGAGAGAGGATACATGCAAAACATTGTGTATTGGGTAGTATGTGCATCTGCAGATTTAATATACAAGGTGTGCGACGGGAACAGTTCACATTTGACGCTCTGATTACCCCAAAAATCAAACCGAACCTGGCTCACCGTCGCCCATCATGGCCGCCTCATCCAGCGATTCCGTCGTCGATGACAATGTACCCAATAAATCGCCCGCCATCAGCCATACTGTCGCTGAAGTCGATTCGGACGGTGCCTTGATCAACTCAAGTTCTGCTGAATCCCCCTTGCCTCCACCCAAATCATCCTGGTGGCGATGGGTTGTCGGTCTCGTCTGGGACTCGGTCGAGGGTGATGCTCGCAATCGTCGCTACGTTCAGAAGCTCGACTTGTTCTTATTGTGAGTGTTGCCGTATACATCCAAAATTGAAAAACTCTCGCTAACGATTTAGCTCCTACATCTGCTTCGGCTACTTTATCAAGTATCTCGACCAGCAAAACTACAGCAATGCCTATGTCAGCGGCATGCAGACCGACCTTGGACTGTACGGCAACGAGCGCAACTGGATCGTCACCTTCTTCAGTCTGGGTATCATTGTCGGCACAATTCCGTCGCAGATGATCCAGCTGGAGTATATCCGACCCTCAATCTGGATACCGACATGTGAGCTTATTTGGTCCGTTCTGGTGATGGCCATGGCCGGTGTCAAGGATATCAAGCAGCTCTATGTCTTGCGCTTCTTTGTCGGTCTATTTGAGGCATGCTCATTCCCTGGCTATGCAGCCCTTCTCGGTGGCTGGTACGGCCCCAAGGAGTTGACCAAAAGAATGGCCATTTTTGAGCAGTCGAGTGCTATTGCAAGTATGTTCAGCGGCTACATCCAGGCTGGTCTATACAAAAGCATGAACGGTGTGCATGGTCTAGCCGGTTGGCGTTGGCTGTTTATCATGGACGGTGTCATCTCCATTCCGATTGCCATCTGGGGCTTCTTCGCCATTCCAGATCTACCACACACAACACGTGCCTTTTACTGGACCAAAGATGACAAGGAGTATGGCGTGCAGAGGATCGAGAAGATCGGCCGCGGTGCACCACGCCGTTTGACCTTGTCGGGCATTGGCCGTGTGTACACGAACTGGCGTTTATGGGTATTCCTATTGGCCTACACATTTGTCGCCATGGCCGGCTGGGGCACAAGCTACTTCAACCTCTGGCTGCAGCATGTCGGTTACTCCGTCGTCAAGGTCAATGTCCTGCCAACCGCCGGCAATGCCCTCAGCATCGTCGCCGCCTTCTTCTTTGGCATCATTGTCGACCGTACCGGCCGTCGTCTTGAGGCCCTCTTGGTTGTACTGTTGATCCTCTTCGTGTCCAACCTTCTGCTGTCCATCTGGCACATTCCCAAATGGAGCATTATGTTTGCCAACTATCTGGCCTATATCGGGTCCGCCGCCCAGCCGATCGTTATTGGCTGGGGCAACGAGCTCAACGGCCATGACTCCAATCTACGACAACTACTTGTGGCTACGGGTAACATCTTTACGTATGCACTGCAAATTTTTATTCCCCTGGTCCTCTTCCCGGCTCAAGATGCACCGCACTACAAGTACGGCTACCAGATTTTGATCTTGTTTGGTGGTCTGGGTACTATTGGCTGTTTCCTCTTGCAGTGGCAGCAGAACCGTGAGCAAGGCGAAAAGAAAGCTGTTCAGCAGCAAGATAATGTCGTCGTTGAGGCATGATTAAGAAAGCGGAAAAAAGAAAACTTGTCCCAGGTTTCTGTCCCAGGTTTCACAATAAAGATGTTTCTTCCGCCAGCTATTGAAACACACTAGATAGCGAGCCGTACATAGCTTCATAGTTTGAATAAGCTACGTACTTTTAACAACAGACGCCTTTTGTCCTTTTTGGCCTTTTTTGAAAATAATGATTTTTTTTTTTAAAAAAAAAAAAAAGAAAAAAGAAAAAAAGAAGAAAAAAAAAGAAAAAGAGGAAACAAATTGGGACGGGATCTGTTTCTGCACAATGAGTGACGGACATAAAATATTAGGCTCTAGGTACTTAATTTTCATCTAATCTGGTTTCTTTTACACTAAAATCACTGCAAGGTGCTGTTTTTGCGGATTTTGTGAATGTACCTCCTTTGTCACTCTGCCGTAAAATCGGGTGGCTGGGCTAGTGTCACAATATTTTTGGCGCGCCGCTGTACATTACAATATAGTTTGCTTGCCAAACTCACAGTGTCCCAGTTGACGCCGTCCTCTTCAACGGCTGCCTCATAGGCAACCATGTATCCTGGCAAATGTTCAAGCGCAGGGTCTTCGCCAAGCGTTCTGCCTCCGTCGTCTTCTTCTTTGCTGTCCAGTTCTTCGTCGCCGTCTTGCGCGAACTCGGAACCTCCAAGGCAAAACCAGTTTCCCAAGAGATACAGCTCCATAGGTGCCAGTTTGTCTAAGCCAATGCGCTCGGCCTTGGCGAAAAGCTCCTTGGGCGTGCTCAGCTCGGTACCAGTCGGTCTTGTCGCAGCACGGATGCGCTTCTCGACGACGTCCGGGTCAGGCCAGTGCACAGCAGCATACCGTTCAGCACGGCAAGGCGGGCCTGGTTTGACGACAGCATTGGGTGGTATAACACCACGGATACCGCCGTGCCAGCGGATAATGGCGCACTCTCCTTCGGTCAGGGACATTGGGTCATTGTAAAACTTTTCATAGACCTCGTCAGGGATGCTGAAAGGCAGCAGCTCGACCGGATGGCCAGTATTCCAAAATCTGGCAGATTGTGCTCGGGTCATTTCGTCTAACTCGGCCATGCGATCAGCGACCAGTTTGCGCTGATACTGCTCTTGTTTCGTGACGAGGTTGCCGTTCTGGTCGCGTGAATGTTCGGTGCCGTCGATGGCATATTCCACATTCTCGCCAACCTCGCGCGGGGCGGCAGGCATACCGGACAAAGGCCAGCGTGTCATGGTGTAAGTGGTATGGGGTGATGTTTGGCGTCAGTGTAGATGAGAGAGTGTTTGGTTGATGCAAAGAAAGAAGAAAAGCAAGGGGGATATAACAGAATCCACGGGGAGGAAATGGCCAATATTTAGTCAATAAAAAGAGCGGAGAGGGCGGATAAGAAAAGGGGAGTAGAGACAAAAGGGTAAAGAGTCTTGCGGGGCCATTAGGACCCATCCACGACGCTCCTACGTCTTGGCGTTCCTGTTATCATGGTGGCATGTGTTGATTTATTTTGAAAGTGAGATGCTATCATAATATCCTACACTGGAATACTGGCTAATCAAAAAAGTCATCTTAAGATACATCGTTAAGCCGACCCATATTCATCGACGTAAACCAAGCGTGCCTCCTCTCATACTCGCGCTTTTCCACAAAAATATCCTTCTTGCGGACGCCTCGCGTTCTTCGGCAATATGCTCAGTCTCATCGTCTTCAGGAACCTTGGCGGTCGACGTCTCGGCAGCGGGCAGCTTGGAAGACAGCAAGACTGACAAGACCGAAAGCTGTAAGATTGACGGCATGGTGTTGTTAGGCGTGAGAGAGAATGAAGAAGAAGCAACAGAAGAAGCAAAGAAGGTTGAAAAAGGAGGCAATAGCATAACAATGGCGTGAAAAGGCCGACAGACGGGATGGAAAGAGATGTGAGCCTGGCGGACCCTTGGATCCCGCCCAAAGGGTAACTGTGTCTTACCATTTTGGAAGTTATGGCATTGGTGTGTCCAAATGGTACCGGGGCACACTCATGAACAGAAACTGGTTGATGTTGTTGGTGATGAGAAGACAAAACCTAAAAAGAATAGACACTGCAATTTATGGAACAGAGAAATTAAGTACATGCACATGTCGGATCACCGAACAGAGCAGGCCCGACCCTCAGGGGTCTTGAAAATCGCCGTGCAAATCTGATATGGGTCCGTGAAGTGGTAGTGGATCAACTGGAGTCGTACTCGTCTTTTAGTCTGTGTCGTCTCACCCTATTTTATGCTTAATTTTATGAATCCACGGGTTTACGGATCAGACGGTCGGCTTTCCCCGATATACCATGTGTATTTTCCCTTTTCACTTCTTCTTCTTATTTGACAACCTCCACTTTCCGAAATCCGACATAGACTTTTCACTCTTTTTTTTCTCTACCAGTTGAGGGCTGCAGCAATCGCTTTAGCCAAGACGTCGCCTTGTGTCGCATGGGTTGCCGCATTCGGGTGGTAGTCACAGCCAACATCGGATCCTTGTGTGGGCCAATTCACAAAATGCGCATTGGAGCCTAGCTGTGTAGTAGCGTTCTTGAGAGCATCGGTCTCTGTTGTCTTTTGGGCATCGGCAGCCGAAGGATACGGGTCGCTGAGCATTGGCGAACCCATCAAGAAAATGTGGGCTTTGGGGTAGTGTGCCTGGATGCCAGTCTGGACAAATTTGACCATGGTGGCGGTGAACACAGAAGCATCAATGGATCCCGGCTGCCGCTATAGGCAAAGTCGTTCGTGCCGAGGTTGACGACAATGGCTTCGGGAGACCATGTTGTTGGGAACGTGTAGCTGTTGTCGGCATCGTTGGCACCATATCGAGTGTATAGCTGTGGCATAATGGGACTCGTGTCAACACCACCAGTCGGATAGTTACGGATCACGCCCTTGCCGCTCCAGGCCACAATGCTGTAGTCGGCACCAAGTTTTTCTGCTGCCAGGGCACCATATGTCTTTGGGTTGTCCTCAACCGCGGCCGTGTTCGTACACGGGTTCGTGCCGTCGAGGCCGTAGCCGACACTGATGGAGTCGCCAACAATCTCGATCTGGCGAGTTGGTGCAGCTGCAGAGACCAGACCGCCATCAGTGGTCACGTTGCCAATAAATATTGAGCCAAAGAGCGCTTCGGACCGTTTGTGCAAGACGACCGTGTGCGTTCCTTGAGCGAGTTTGGTAATGGAGATGTTGTTGCCCTCCACATTTGATATAACCGTTGGTGCGCCACCATCGACGACCAACTCGACGCTATTGTTGCCGGTGACAGAGGTGAGGCCGATTGTAGCAGCTGTACCGTTGAAGGAGAAGGCCACGCCTGTACCTGGCCAAGTCAACTCGTTCGTGGCTGGGTTGACTCGTCCAAGGTATCGAAATGTGGCTGCGGTGGCACTCTGAGCAGCGACGCCCGAGACGAAGAGACTGACAGTGACGGAGAGCTTCATGTTGACGTTGGGGAATGATTAAGAAAGATGGTAGGCAAGATCAAGGCGTGAAAATCAGCAGAGAAAAATATAAATGAGAAGTTTGAGTATTTTTCTTGGACACCCGAGTCGGTTCGCCGGTTAAAACGAGCGAGCGGAGGAAGGCCGCCGAAGTTTTGTTTTCACTGATTAACCGGGAAGGTACGATGGACACTCGGGCCGGGCCGGACTTCCGGTGTCACGGGATGATGCTTAAGACAACATACGTAACAGACCACAGGACATTTATTGTTGCCTGTGAATCAATAGTCCAAACGAAGAAACAACCACAAGGAACATAAACGTGACGATAATTCTTAAAAAAAAAAAAAGTATAAATAAAATATATCCATAAAAATCATAAAAATATCAATGCTTAGAAACACAAAGAGGCAAAGAGGGGGATTAAAAAAAGACCGAAAGACCTTATAAACAAACGATTATTAGAACTTTAAGTCACTGAAGCATTTACGTAAAATGTTAAAAATTATTCCTCGTAGAAAATCGTATATTGATCCTTGAGCATGAGATGAAAATATTAAAATATAAAGAAAATATTGTAAAAAGAGTGTTGTAGAATGTAAAATAAATCGTGATCGCCATCATTGATTGTGGCTGGTATTCCAATAAACCGGTATCCCAAGTAAGTTTCATTAATAGTTGAGAGAGTGTGAACACTTGTGAACACTCTCGCCTATGTCAAGTGTCCGTACGCCATTTGTTCCCGTAGTTGCATAAAATAAAAGATTGGCCAAAAAAAAACATGAGTTATCGATTGCTGCCGATTGTTGTCGTCTTGTTTTCTTGCCGTCAGTAAAAGAGTGGCCAATGCAGCGGGATGCTGTGTCGTGAGAGCCATGCGGACTTCTTCCTTTTTGAAGTGGTAGTCTTCTGCTTTAGCGGCGACGGGGAATCGGCGCGGCAGTGCGACGGGGAAGCGGCGCAACAGCAGACGAAGACGAGGCAGAGGACGACGCCGACGAAGCAGAAGAGGATGCGCTGGATGCAGAGCTCGAAGCCGACGAGGACGCGCTGGAGGCTGAGCTTGAAGCGCTCGACGAGGCACTCGAGGCAGAGCTGGAAGCACTGGACGAGGCAGACGAGGCTGAAGATGAGGCACTTGATGAAGCACTGGAGGCGGAGCTGGAGGCCGAAGAGCTCGAAGCAGAGGCAGAGCTTGAAGCAGAAGACGACGAAGCCGATGCAGATGAGGACGAAGCCGACGCAGATGAGGACGAAGCTGATGCAGATGAGGAGGAAACAGCTGAGCTCGACGAGGCCGACGACGAAGAGGCGGCAGAGGAGGAAGAAGCAGAAGAGCTGGAGGCAGCCGACGACGATGAAGCCGACGAGCTGGAAGCAGCCGACGAGGATGAAGCAGATGATGACGCAGACGACGACGACGCGGCCGAGGAAGAAGATGCCGAAGAGGCGGACGAGGAGGAAGCCACCGAGCTGGAGGAAGCGGAAGAGGCGGAGGACGACGACGCCGCAGAAGAGGAGGAAGCAGACGACGAAGAGACTGCCGAAGAGGAAGAGGCAGAGGAAGCCGAAGAGGCGGAGCTAGCGGAGCTAGAAGAAGCCACAGACGAGCTGGATGCCGAAGAGGCAGAGGAAGCCGACGAGGCGGAGCTGGCGGAGCTCGAGGAGGCAACAGAGCTGGACGAGGCTGACGAAGCGGACGAAGCACTGCTGGCACTGCTGGCGGAGCTAGCAGACGACGACGACACAGCGGAAGAGCTGGAGGCCGACGAGGCAGAGGAGGCAGACGAAGCCGAGCTGGCAGAGCTGGCACTGCTGGCGCTGCTGGCGGAGCTGGCAGACGACGACGACGTAGCGGAAGAGCTGGAAGCCGAGCTGGCAGAGCTGGCGCTGCTGGCGCTGCTGGCGCTGCTGGCAGACGACGACGACGCAGCGGAAGAGCTGGAAGCCGACGAGGCAGACGAAGCCGAGCTGGCAGAGCTGGCGCTGCTGGCGCTGCTGGCGCTGCTGGCGGAGCTGGCAGACGAAGCCGAGCTGGCGGAGCTGGCACTGCTAGCAGAGCTGGCCGACGACGACGAAGCGGCCGACGACGACGAAGCAGACGAGCTGGCTACAGACGACGAGCCAGAGCTGGCGGAGCTGCTGGCACTAGAAGCCGAGGAGGCGCTGCTGGCTGAGCTGGCCGACGATGCGGAGCTGGCCGAGCTGGCCGACGATGCGGAGCTGGCCGAGGAGGCAGACGCGGAGCTAGCGCTGCTGGCCGAGCTTGCGGAGGAAGAAGAGGCTGAAGAGGCTGAAGACGCGCTGGAAGCGCTCGAAGCAGAGCTAGCGGAAGAGGCGCTGCTGGCAGAGGAGGCAGAGGAAGAGGACACGGCACTAACACTGTTCGATGCTGAAACAGAAGAAGCAGAGGAAGCAGACGAGGCGGAGCTAGCGGAGGAAGCCGAGGAAGCCGAGGAAGCACTCGATGCAGAGCTGGCCGACGATGCACTCGACACAGAAGATGCAGACGAGGCCGAGCTGGCAGACACAGATGATGACACGCTCACAACGGAAGACGAAGAGCTGAACGACGAAGACGAGCCGAAAGAAGAAGAGATCTTGGACGAAGAGGAGCCGCTAGAAACAGAAGAAGAGACGGGGCCGACGGAGCCAGAGCCAGAGCCAGAGACGGAGGAAGACGGAGCGGAGGACGAGCTAGAAGAAGCAGAAGCAGAAGGAGTGGACGAAGCCGAGGCAGACGGAGTAGACGAGACGCCGGTGGCCGAGGCCGACGACGAAGACTTGGGCGGCGAGGGCTTGCAGAGAGCGGCGGAGGCGTCGCTGGCGTAGAGCAGCGCCACGGTCAAGAAGGCGATGGGCTTCATGATGACAGTAGGTCGTTGAAAGTGATGATCAAGGGATAAATGAGTGTATATTGGTTGGGATCAACAAGAAAAAGAGTGTGAAGGCTTAACAGCGTAATGAGTGACTGAAAGCAAGCAAACAAATGAACGAAAGTAAAGCAGATCAAAGATGTGCAGGGAGAGGCTGTCGAAAAGTGGATGGCGAGAAGAAGGCTGGAGAAAAAAAAAAAAAAAAAAGAGGAGAAGGAAACAGGGAAGACGGAGGACCAATATATACAGTTCACGTTGTGGTAAGAAAAGAGGGAGACCATGTGGTTGTTGACCTCCAATGAGGAGGAGTGGCCATGGAGAAGGACACAAAACAGACAGACGTGCAGAGTACATACTGGCTTACACGGTTACATGCGTCAACGGTGGAGATACAAAAGGACATATTGAATGTATGAACAGACAGTCCGACAAAATGGCCTGGTATGGAATGTATGAAATGATAGGATGAATTTGTCCGCGTCCGCCGAGGCGTCGAGGTAAGCGAGTCATCTCAAAAGGACGACACGGATGTGACATCTCCACCAATTCACATTCACATCTACAGCGTATGGGGTACTTAGCAAAATACAGTATTCTGTAGGGCTATGCTTGTCTACGATCATGAATGCCCGAGGCGGCGTCGCCTCTATTATTCCCCATCGTCCCAGTTTCTGGACCCAGTTCTGGACTTTGAGGTTCGTTGAGGAATGGATACTAGTGTGGATGGGTGTAAGTGTGTGTAAGAGAGAAAAAGAGCGTGGCAGCGTGGATGTGCGACTTTGGCGTGATAAGAGTGTGTAAGTGAGGGCGGCGAGGGGTCCACATTGCAACCCCCCACGGAGACCCTCGAAGAATGTTAACCAGACCTTACTATCGACGCAAGGCCACAAAATAGCGAGGGGAAAATGCAGGTACACAAACAGAGACTGGGAGTATTAGGGAGACGTGCAAAGGAGTTCCAGTACTTTGAGGACGTACTTCAATACAGACGTATTCTTTTGAACCAGCATGCAGCCACGAGGGAGGATTGCCAACCGGCCGGATGCATCCGTTTCTTGAGAGAACAACGAGACGTGACTAAGTGTAAATGTCTACACACATATTGTATTTTGTGAAGTCTCGTCAGCTTCCTGCATGCTAGAGTGGTCGGCAGAGCATTGTCGATACGGTCAAGAGATATCTCGAGCAGCTATGAAGAAGCATAATTTCAAGCCAAACGGTATTGAGGCTTGCAGTTACCCCGGATAAACATATCTACACTTGATCCTTCGTCTCTGAGATCTATCGGGTCTAGAGGTATATATGTACGGAGTAGTTGAAAACCGACTGTGGTTATGATGACGACAACGAGTGCCTGCAATCGCAGTCTTGTTCCGTGTTAGTAGGCTCGCTTTGTCCTTGAAGAGCTGGTATAATTTCCGCCGCAACCTTCCTGCGCTTCCCTTAACAATTTTTATCAGTGTTGTTCTCAATCTGTACGTGCTTTTCACGCATTCTTCACATTCTTAAAAAAACAGGGACGGCAGCTTGGCAAAGGTGTCGGCACTTGAGCGTAGAAAGTGGCCTGAAAAAGAAAGAAAGCTAAAACGGGTACAGTCCTTGCTTCTGGCTCCCTTTCTTCATCGCTATTCCCAAGAAGCAGTGTGATCGGCGCCGCGCTGGAATGGACCATGTCTCGGTCCGTTAGTGTGGTGCGCGTACTGTGTGCCCGCTGTAGATTAGGGGACCAGCTGCTGGACAGTGCTGCGCTTCAGGGACTTCTTTCGTTGCTTTTTGCGGCAAAGTTTTACCTTTCCATCACTTCTTCAACTCTATCTTTTCTTTTTCTTTTCCTTCTTCTTCCTAGTCAACTTTACCTTTGCCAGCGTTTCTTCTTGTGACTCAAACTTTTCTTCTTCACATCGTGGAGTCTCGCTGCTTCTTTATTCATGAGAAACCCGTTAAACTGTAGAACCTTTAAGGTCTTTCTGATCCCTTAATCCGCGCCTACAGGCGCCCTCTGCGCCTTTACCCGCGGTAGCTTACTCCATAATAAAGGAGATAACCTTTCCCATTTTACCCCTTGCACCATCGACAAAACACAATTGGAATGCCTGTGAGATTGTCGCCCCTTTCGAAATGCCAGAGCAAGCGAGGGCGCCGTGTAGAAAGGAGCTGTAAAACCCCCTCTGCTTGCAACTACAAGGGACATCGATTAACTAATCGTTCACGTCGTTCACATCCAACGGACAGCACATCCACGGCCCGTGTGTATCTGTGCGCGCGTTTGCTTGTTTGTATGCGTGTCAGACAGACACCTGTTGCAATCCAAACAACAAACAGGCGAGACAGGAGACAGACAGGGCAAAATAGGTACTTTCGTATTTTACTAACGTGGGAAATTTGTGTCTAGTCACAACCCTTCTCTCTCCCTCCAACTTCCAAGGAAGCTCTTCGTTCCTGACGATCAGAGACAATCATTTCCTGTTCTCGCCCTTTTCTTCTGGTGAGCTCTTGAGAGCTTTCTGTTTTCCCACCGCCTGCTCATTCACAACGGCGCTGTAAGAGACAAGATCAACACAAGTAAACCCAACAGGCCACCACACTCTCGACACGTTTCTCTATTGCTGCACTACAAGCCCGGCTCCCCGAGTGACGATCTCACAAGAAATACTTGAGTTGATTGTGTCGGCGGCCCGTCCACACACTCTCCAGTTCGGTCTGGACCGTCTTACGGCGTACTCCGTACAACAGCGACAATCGCGACGATCACTGCCATCTGAACAATTGCATTTTCTAGCTTGTAGAGTAACTGTCAAGCTCGTGTGATCGTCATATATACTCCTACAAATGGGCATATTGTTCTGACCGTTGTTACCCAACGTTGTTCGACTTCACTGCCGCTCAATTTTTGACGACGTTGCAAAAAATGGGTAGTATCTGATGATCGAGGCTACTTAACAACATCGCCTTGTTTACTACATCGAGGTGGTGTTCCTAGCCATATTAACGAGTCTCAAAATTCTTCGCAGGTTGCGCCACAAATGGTGCCTTTCTTGGCTCACATGAGATTGTGTAATTTGATAACAAAACAACATTAACAGTAGGGAGAGCCTCTCTACTTAGGTTAGGCGCGTCTGAGGGAGAGGACTTCTGAATTAGAGGTTGGCGGTGTTTTATCCCACGTCTCTGGCCAATCGCATAATTCAAGAACGATATCAATTATTCCGAGGGAACAACTTTGCATACGAATTGCCCTTTCTGAGCGCACCAACTCCACACCGCCATCGCTACTTTGCCTCGCTCTCGCCTTATCCCAAGAATCGTGGAATGTGCACCTCAAAAGGCAGTGCATAACACACACTTACTCTGCCCATACTTTTTTTTGTTTTGTTTTTCTTTTTCTTGGCCCCTTAGTCTCACCAAAACACCACATGCCTCGCCCTTACCCAGCTCATATCTTTCCTTTTGGCGAGGCATCCTCGCTATCATGTAGTAAGACACCGTGGTGGTGTCTTGTTGTTGTTTTCTTTCTTCTTCCATCCTTCCCTAACCCCTATTTGCATTTTACGTGTTTGTTTTCTTTTTTCTCCTCTTCCCCTCTGTTCTTCTTCTTTCTTCCTCTTTCTGTTTTGATTTGCTTTTTCTCCCGCTCACAAGGTCCGGATCAGCCACGCTGTTATTTTCTTTTGGCGACCAGAGATTTTTTTTCCTGTGCCTCCTCTCTTTGCATTTTTTTTTTCCCTTGTCCGTCCGTCAAACTACGCTCGACGCAAACAGGGAAGCGATTCGCTTGTTGAAGAAGTGAAGGGGAAATAGCAAGTAGAATTAGATCAGCAGCAGTAACTTGAAGCTCAAAGGATCATATAAAACTAATCCCTTCGCAAAGGAGTGTCTGCCGTGGCGAGGTGCAGATGGAATTTGACATTTTCACAGGGCACTGCACTGTTCGAAAGACGGAAAAACAATATGGCACATCAAGATTTTTGCCAACTGGATCATATTGTCAAATCTCGGCAAGGGTTCGGTATTTTACTTCCTGACCCTCCATGATGAAGATGTTTTTTTTTTTTTTTTTTTTTTGTGACAAGCGAGAGCTGTTGGTCGATGCTCACGATATTGATGCCAAGCTCGCGTCCCCGCGCTTCGCTTCATGTTGATTGGTGAACGTTAAGGTTTTCGGGCAATTTTGTCGATTTTGTCTCCGAGGAGAATACGGTATCGGAAGCTTAAGTATAATAATACGCAGGCAATGGTAGCTGTCAACATGTTGAGGGGCGACCAGCCTGACTGCCATGACCATCACAAAGGAGTCGTTTGAACATTTCATATTTTTGCCGAAAATGGAAGCAGAGATTGCTCTGTACTTGGACGCCGCAAATAGAGAACGTATCATACAGCTCGACACATATTGATGTTCGTTTGAATCTTAACGGCCAATCTATCAATCTGCGAATCATGCCGACAGATCCGAGGTACATCTTTGTCTGTACTAGGAGCCATGGCATGCTAACAACTTAAAAGCTACAGTCCATCATGTTCTCTCGGCCACATCTTGGCTACTTCATACCCGTTGCCAACTCCCGGAATCGGAGCCGAATGCACCTCGGCGGGCTGAAATTCTCCTTGATAAATTAACAGGCTGTTCTGTTTCCCTTTGTTTCCCCTCTGGAGCGTGTACATGAAAATCTCCGCATCGAGGTGGGCTTACTTGACAGCGGACGGTGTTAACAAATACTCCGTAGGACGTGCAGATCTTAAATGGGCAGCCGGCAACGCACACAATGCCGTCTGGGTATGGTAACTTTAGCATCGGTACAATAAGAGGCAATGATGAAGTCGAGAGTCTGTCTTTTGTCAGTTTTGCGCGGGAAAACAAAGGTTGCGTTTCAGATTTTACTGTTCTCAAAATAGGATTGAATCCAATCCAATGAGATCGACCAAGGCATTGAATTTGTTCGTCATGCCGTTATCGACGTAACCAATGGCTGTGTTAGAGGACAAGGATTAAGTGTTCAAGGAATCCTTGTTGTCGAACTATCACGACATTGAATGGCTGTACTTCTGACATGTGTATTTGCACCCTGTGATGTTCTAAACGAGTGGTAGGTAAATTCGGGCCACACAAAAGAACAAACACATACACAATTTAGCAAAGCACATCTGGACCTTTCAAACGCCACCTTGTGTTGTGCCCCCACTTGCATTTGAAAACATCCAGGCACTTCGGGTAAATGTGTACGGCCCTTTTTTTCTTCTTATTTTGCCTTTCCACTATTTTCCATACACTGGTGATATTTCTCATACCGCATGTATCTGTAAAGCTGTTACTAGCCAGAGCACGCGGCTAAGGGTGGATGCTGGCCGACAAGGTGATCTTTTTTTGGACTGTCTACCGTCCCGTCTCTTTTCGTCCCGTACACACTAGGTGCCTCTATCATCCTCTTCTGTTTGCCTCTTTTATCCCGTTGCTTTCTGCCTTGCGCAATGCCGAGACCTTCGAGAACCATTCTATCTATCTTTTAGCTCTCCTTCCAAACCGTCTCTTATCGATAATGTGCGATGTTCCCTACTGTTCCCTACTGTCGCCGAATCTGTCCTCTACTTATCGTCGCCCAACAAAATCGGAGATGCCACACAAAACAAATCACACGAACAACCACACCCTCGATAACAACGTTTATTCAACATAACCATAACATAGTAAAGCTGCATATATGCGCCTGTAGATATCTGCAGTTTCCATCAATAGCTTCAAGGTCATACACTCACTTATTGGTAAGCTGCTTCTCTTCCACTCTACATCTCTTTGATTTCTATCAGTACACACTCCCCAACAGAATGTTGCGGAAGAGACGGGAGTCGGCATCGGGGCAATTTTACTCTACCCACGGGCGCAAAGGCGGAATCATTTAAATTGCACTGTTTGTTTATGTGTCTGGATGTTTGTGTTCCCTTTCTTTATTTCATTATCTACAACGTTAACTTTCTGTTTTTGTTTCCACTTCCTCGCCAGTAATATCCTCTCCATAATATACCTGAACTCTGCATTCATCTCATCTGCGAATCTACTATCCCATCGCTGCCTCTCGGAGTGTATTTCCATCCCGGTCCCGTCTAAAATTACACACCCCAAGCTGTTGCCCATCTGCAAGGTCTCCTGGATCTCTCCGATGAGACTCTGAAACAAATCAAAAGAAAGCCACCTCCCATACCACACCTCTCCCATAATCTCTGGATGTTTTGTACCTCTGTCTAGCAACATCGATTCTAACAAACACAGCATATACTGATAACGACGGTTTCCAAGCCGAGTCGACATCACCTGGTTTCCTCGACTTTCACCGACCGGCAGCCTCCTGCCCGGTATCACGACTCAACACTTCGATCTCTCTCCCTTCAACCCTCCGCCCTTCACAATGGCCATTGTCTCCCGTGCCCAACCGGGTGAGCCCTTGGCCACATCGTCGACAAAGGCGAAACCCTTGCAGTGCAGCCCACCGCCGTTTGCCAAGAAGGTCGAATTTGCCATCCACATGTACTCGCTGCAGGCAGTGCTGTCGGTGCCGCTGTGGGTTCGAGGCTGGCGCGAGTATTTCTATCCACCAACTGGCGGACCGGACATTGTCAAGGCGTACGAGTGCCGCCCCCTGCTGCCAGTACGAATCTTCTTCCCGGCCGACTACGATCAAGAGGCCACGCACACACCGCTGCCGACTGTTTTGACCATTCACGGCGGCGGGTTCTGCATTGGCGTGAACCGCGACGACGACGAGTACAACCGGGCGCTGGCAGACAGCCAAAAAGTGCTGGCGATAAGTCTCAACTACAGCAAGTCGCCCGCAGTACCCTTCCCGACGGCGCTGCATGATCTGGAGGCACTGTACCATGCCATTTTGGCAGATGAGTCGCTGCCACTGGCGAGATACGCAACAGGCAAAAGCAAGATTGCCGTACTGGGTTTCTCGGCCGGCGGCAATCTTGCCCTGGGTCTGCCCCAGCTGCCGAGCATCCGCGAGTCGCCAGATGCACCGTCTGCTGCCGTTTAGTGTCTATGGCTGCTTGGACCTGTCCCGCGACCCAGCCGCCAAGCTGCGCAACCGTTTCTACAAACCAGCCCTCCCCCTCCCGCAGGGTAGCCGCATCGACTCCTTGGCCTCACTGGCGCCCGTGTTCGACTGGAGCTACATTCCCTATGGTCACGACCTGACTGATCCCCTCCTAAGCCCGGCGTACTCGTCGCTCGCTGACCTACCGAAACACGTCTATCTGGTCGCTGCCGAGCTCGACATGCTCGCCCACGAAAGTTGGCGGCTGGCGTGCCGGCTGAGCAACGAGGCCCGCCGCTTGCAGCAAAAGCCAACGGCAGGCGACCGCGAGGTGCCGGACCCGGACAGCAAAGTCGACCGGGTCAAGTGTGTGGGCAAGCGGGCGAGCAGCAAGCGCAAGGGCGTGCTGGACCAAGACAATGACGAGCGGTACGGGTGGCAGGAGACGTGGGCCGATGGGAGTGTAAACTGGCTGTTGGTGCCGGACGCGATTCACGGTTTTGACAACTACAACATTCGGCAGGTCATGGGCGGCGAGGAATCGATGCTTGATGCGGAGATGAAGACCAAGGCATATGTGGAGCGGATCGGTGCATGGCTGCACAATGTCGTGTGGAAGTAGGCAAGGTTCGAAAGGTGGCGGAGGGATATATGCGGTGCGTCTTTGCTACTTGCGGTTTTGTTTTGCCTATTGTTTTTCTTTCACTTCATATTTCTTCATAGGTTTGGTAGAATGCAATGCATTTTCTTGGTATTATGTTCATTTCTGGTATATGCTACAAATATATTTTCTGAAAGACCTCTCTCCTACTGGGCCATCGCCAACAGCTTTGTCCAGTCGTCTTCGCGGTCGACACGGATCTCGAGTGGGCCCTTCTTCGTCTCGGCGTACAGCCGCACGCCCTTGAAGTAGGCCAGCACACCGCCACGACCGTCACCCCGGGCCGTCAAGCGGTATAAGGGACGGCCCTCGGCATGCACCTTTTTTGCGTTCCGGAATAAACTGAAGGTCGTTGGACTCGCACCATTCCTCGACGTAGTGACGGATAGACATTTCTTCATTGTCGGCAGATGGTGCAGCAGCAGGCGGAGCCTTCTCTGCTGGCTTCTCATCCCGCCGGTGACTGCTGTGATGATGCCGGCTGGAGTGACTGTGTCCGTTATGGCGAGACGACGAAGACGATGCCTTGAGAGCCGGTCCCTTGCTGGGTGGTGCCAGGAACTGGCGAACACGGTCAGAGTCGTAAACACCATCCACCAGTCCGAGATCTAGGGCCTCGTTGATCACAGTCAGACCACGTTCAAACTCGGCCGCCACGGACGGCAGCTTCTGGATCGATGCGGGAAAGACTTCTTCAGCCCACCACTGAAACCATTGTCCAATATGCTCGAGCGATTCGTCAGAATGGGTCAACAACTGGTACAATGCTTCGTGCCACATGGGAAACACTTCAGCCACCATGACCTCGCCGACCATTTCGGGCGCCAGCAGGGCGAGCCATTGAAACTCGCCCGTAACAACCTCGAGGTAGGCAGCCTGGTCGTGAGGGTCCACGCGGAACTGAGCACGGATGTAACGGGCCATGCTGGGCAGGACGTGTGACATGACGAGTGGGCGCCACTGGTCGCGACTGCTGGAAGAACCAGAGGGCCGAAGGACTGACTTCCACTGCCGCAGACCTGGCACAACACCACGGTAAAATTCCCAGATGTCAATTAGTTGGCGGAACTTCCGCTTGACTTGGACAACGAGACCGTCGGCGCCAGCTGGGTCGAGGTGGCGAGCAGGCAAGTAGGGGAGCCAGGGGAAGAGCCACAAATGAGGTAGGTTTTGGTTCTGGGTGGTCTGGCGACGACGTTTCGGCTCCCACTTGGCGACGGCCTCGTCGAGGCGGCGCACAATGTCCTGCTCGAGCAGCTGAACGCGGACAAAATTGGGCAGCACAGGTGTCCAGGCTTCGTACAGAGCAAGGACGCTGTCCGGGTCGTGCACGACGTCCCAGGCACGGACAGCCGCCGAAACGTGGGGCAGCCACATGGTATAGATCATGGCCTCGTAGGGTGTGGCCGTGGCCGACTTGTGTTTCCGGAAGATAAAGGGGTCGTGACGGTCTTGCGGGTCTTTGCCCTCGAGCAGCTTGCGGGCAGCTGCAGCGTCGGGCCCGAAGCCGAGCAGACTCTGAATCGAAAGCAGACCGTCGACTAGGTGCTGGTTCGGGTCCTTGAGTGGTGACCATGCCTCTATGGCCAGCTTGAAGAGCGGGTGCAGGGCTGCCACGCAAATGTCAGAGAGTGTGTCCTTCATCTCGCCCATGGATGCTGGTGGGATGGTCTCGGAGGCTGCCTGGAGCTGTGCAATCGTACGGTCCCAAGTCGGTCGCCACGTGTTGTGGGGGTCGGTTGCGTCGGTTGTAATGATCATGTTCGTCGTCGCTTTTGTCTTCGTCGGTCGGTTGCATCGATAGCTTCGAAAAGGCACCCGTCATGGATGTATGTGCTTGCAAGTTGCCCTCGATCTCAGCCAATTCTTGACGTGCCTGTTGGGCCTGCAGCTCAGCAAATGCTTTGCGGTTCTGCAAGCTCTGCCACTCTTCGAGAATGGCCATAAAGTCGCTCTGGGCACGGCGTGCCAGTTTCCGTGACTCGGCCTGTTCAGCCGTCTCCTCTGTAGTGGCGGCGCCGGGTGTCCCACTGGCAAACGGCGATGCAGTGCCGGCGGCTGCACCGCTGGTCGGCGTCATGAGGCCAGACGAGGATGTCAACAGACGCTTGCCTGGTCCGGTCATGTCGAGGATCGGTGTGAAAGCTTCGGGGATATGGAGACCAGGAGCTGATTTCTTGACCTCGTCCATGGTCATGTACTTCTTTTTAGGCCGTCTCGGAGTGCTCGTGCCACTATTTGTGCCGCCACTGCCAGAGGCCATGGCTTTCTTTCGTCGTGCCGCCGCCGCTGCCTTGACCTTCTTCTCTTCTTCTTCCGAGTCAATGACCTCCTCGCCACGCAGACGAGCCTGCCGTTTCTCTTCCTGGCGCTCCTTTTCGGACTTCTCGCGCACAGCACCCAGACCAACACCTTGCGGCCGCAGGTTGGCCTCGATGATAATGTTGCGGCCCTGGCCCTCGGTACCGAGACCCTGACCTTCCACAAAACCCATCTTGGCCATCATGCGGGCACCAAAGGACTTTGGGTTGAAGCTGCTGCTGCCAGCAGACGCGCCGCCGCGGCTGCCGCCGCGTGCTGGTTTTGAGGAAAAGGCACTGGGCCGTGCGACGACGGCGGGTTCTTTGGTTGCTTGGCCCTGCGGGCGGAGAACGGGATCGTAGGCGGAGGAAGGGACAAAGCCTTGCCCCAGGGGATTTCGTGCATCGACATTGGCGTCGGCGGTGTCGTCGTCGTCGTAGGTGGAAGCGGTTGCCGGTTGGAAAGAGGGAGGAGGTCGTCGTAAGTTTTTGTTTCCGTACTTGTTGCCGCCGCCGTTTCGACTGCTTTGAAAGGATGCCGGCACGAAGCCAAGTCCTCCACCGGACTGTGATGTGTTGTTCGACGCACCCAGACCCAGCCCAGCATGGCTGTGGCCGCCAAACCCCAGTCCAATCCCCGGCGTCTCGTCGTCGTAGTCGTCCTCCTCGCCATCTTGCTTCTCGTAGTCTTCATCGTCTTGGACGCCAGCCGCGCGCTTCGCCGAGCTGCTCAGCCCGAAGCGTCCGTCCTCCTCACTGTCCTCCTCCCCGTCAACATTGTCGTCGCTCGCTTCGTCGTTGTCGTCTTCGTTTATGTTCTCTTTCTGCCCGGACGACACAAAGCTCATCCCCTGTTTTCGGAGTGGCTGTCGTTGCTTCCATCGACGTTGTGTGTGGTCATCCTCGCTGTCGCTGCCGAAGATGCCGAGCGCCGCGCTCTCTTTGGCATTGCGACCCGTCCGCCGTCGCTTCCGCGGGTTGAAGTCGCCAAACTCGCTCTCGCCTGTGTTGGTCGTCGAGGGCATACGGTACGCGTTGCTGTCGTCGTCCGACCCGGAATCGGAAGACGAGTAGGCATCCGCGCCGGCGTCGCCCTTGGCCATGTTGGCGGCGGCACCACTGCCAGGGAAGTCCATGTCTGTCGGTAGTTGGTGTCGAGGTGCAGACAGACAGACAGACAGAGAGGGAAGTCGACAAGCACGTCGTATGGTCAATGTTGATTTGACGGTGGCAAAGATGTCGGTGCCTGTTTTCGTCGCGACAGGTGCGACAGGAGCGCTGGCGCCTGTAAATTTTTAGCGGCTTTCTTCCCAGCGCGACTTCCAGAACGCGTTATCTTATCGGGAAGGCAAGCTCGGTATTATGTAAGCAGTTACTGGCACACGGCATCACAAAACTGCGATTCTGGAAGAGCCAATAAAGGCTTGCTTCAATGTACAATAAAGTCCAAATGTAAGAAAATAAAAAAGCAAATAATATTTATTTGACATCCTGTCTTCCTTTGACATCCACGCCCTTCGCTGTTGTGGACGGCGAGATGACGAATGACGATGAGGACAATGATGGTGACTGACATTTTGGTGACAACAGCTTAGGCAAGCTTTTTAACTTTTAGGCTCTCTCGACGCTGCTGGGAGTGCTACAACGAGGCGCAGCCGTGCGCTAACGCCACCCTGTAGTGGGGGTTTTTTTGGTCAGCCTCTCACTGCCCTGACAATGTCGCAGCCTTGTCGCTCTTTCCTTTTGTCATTCTGTCCCTCTTTCCTTCCTACTTTTTCTCCTTTTGCAGAACACAAACAACATCAAATTCAACCCCATATATAAAATGGCCTCAACAACAGACGAACAAGAAGATTCGAGAACGGCGTACGACGACCTCAAACGGCTGACGCCTTCATTGGCCGCCGAGCTCGACCATTTGCGGGCTTCGCTGCGAGAACACAACCTATGGCTGCAGCGCTACGGCCAGGGCCAGGGCCAGAGCGATGACGAAGCTTTGGCGGCCGTTCCGGCTGGACTGCCAACACTGACAACGGGGCCACCAGCAGAGAGCTCGGAAGCAACATCCGTACCTTCTACGGCACCTCTACCGGACCGCACAACGACTGCCTCGCCGCCGCCAGCGTTTACCTCGAGCCCCACATCAGTCCAGCCCAACGACAACACAAATCCAGCGACCCAACCAGAATCCTCTTCGACACAACCCACATCTACACCAGCACAGTCTTCGACTTCCCCCACCACTCCTGACATCCCTTCCTATGCCAGTATCGTCGACAACACGTTACCGCCCTATGCCGCGTCCGAAGTGCCCTTGTACAGCAGTGCCGTCCGCGATGACGTCATGCAGCGCCGGGACCAGCTGATGGAATACCTGAGGGAAGGCGAAGAGGTGCTGCGGGACTACTCTGCGCGGCTGGCCGATCTGGCACGCGAGCTGGGTCTGCCAGCCGAGGATGCCGACCTGCTGGGCACATGGAACGAGGCGGCACCGGACAATGCGCTGCCGTCGTACACGCAGATTGAAGGACGGGAAGAGCTGATGGTGGGCGGCGTAGGTGAAGTCCCACCAACATACGCAAGAGGGTCCGCCGTCGAGACGGTTGGTGAGAGGAGGTGAGGACTCTGGGAGGATGCAATACAATACAATACAATAGAATGTTTGAATGCTATTTATTTTCATTTTCATTCTTTCTTCCTATCTACACCTTACGCTCTTATTCGTTCTGGGTCCATGTCACCCGTGATAAAGCCATGCAGGTTCTCCAGCAGCATGCGGTGCTGATTTGCTTTTGTCTGGGCACCAAGCCACGCCGTGTGTGGCGTCACGACGAGGTTCAGTCCCGACGCGGCTACCTCGGGCCCGGCTGGCTCAACGGCAAACACGTCCACGCCTGCACCGCCAATTTGGCCTGACTGTAGCGCTTTTAGGAGTGCATCCTCGTCGACAACACCGCCGCGAGACACATTGATCACGATGCAGTCGGCCTCTTTTATCGCTGCAAACTCGACCGTCGACAGAAGGTTCCGCGTGTCGTTTGTGAGGGACAGCACAACACAATAACGCTGGCCACCTTGAGAGCTTCCAGGAAAGGCACACGTCCTTCTGACGCTGTGTCTTGTCCCTTTCCGTCTAGCCACGATAATCTTCATCCCCAGTGCTTTGAGCAGCGTCGCCACCCGCTTGCCCACCCCGCCATACCCTAGGATCGCCACCGTCTCGTCTCGGCAGCTCCGTGCCGCCAGACCGTTGGTCAGTGCCGAGTGGATGATTGTGCCCCGCTCGGGCCACAGGTTCTGGTGTAACTGCTGCATTGATGGTACCATTTTGCGGCGGCACGTAAAGTACAGACCGACGGCATGCTCGGCGACGGCGTCGACGTTGCAGCCATGAGCGTTTAGGACCGAATGCCGCGCGCACGGCACAGCGGCAGGTCGATGGAGTCAGTGCCGGCGACCATAGCCGTGATCATGCGCAGGCGAGGTGTGACAGCCGGATCCAATGCGGCGGCCTGGATCAGGACGGTGGTGACAATGGCAATGTCGGCATCTTTGAGTCTCTGGCCGACCTGGTCTGGGTGTGTACGCTCGTAGACGGTCAAGGAAAATGTGTGAGGTGCGGGAAGGGTAATGGTGGGCAGGCCAGTAAACACAGTTTCGAGTGCGACAATGTTGAGGTGTTGTGGTAGGTCGGTCGGAGCCGCGGTTGCGATCGAGGTCGAGATGGAAGCCGTGGCGACTGTTGCCGTTGCCGTTGTTGTCTCTGAAGCAGTCATCATAGATGATGGAACGATGGGATGGGACCAAGGCCAAGTCGAAAAAAAAAAATTCACGGACAAAAAGGGTTCAAAATTAAATCAAGATGAAATGACACTAAGAAAACGCAAAAGAAACCAAGGCGCAACAAAATAAACATGCTCGTGAAAGAGTTAATAAAACACGCGACAAAACACCAATCCGAAAAACACGCCTCAAAGAAAACAACTAAATTCACAGCTCAATATCTCCATCGCCTACGATAAACAAAATGCGGTTGAGCTAGTCCCCAACTACTTATGCTATCAGCAGCATCCTGCATCGGATTAGATCCGGCCGGTGTTGAGTCCTGGCAGAAAAGCAAAAGGTGGTAAAAGGATGGGCTTAAAGTCAAGCCAGACTTCCGAGATAGGAAATGTAGTCGATAAACCCCTCTTTCGCATCTCCGTGTAAAGTGAACTACACTAAAGTCTAGGGCGTGGCACCAGCACGGACCAGGGCACCGGAAGTAAACGCTCGCTATCCGACAGCATATGCTATCGCAGTCTCTCTCTTCAAAGTACATAAAGAGGAGAGGTGCGAGTTCGAGAGGAGTTGAGGAGGGGAGACTGGGAATCGCGTAGACTTGCCCAAACTAGTAGTGTTCGTAGTTGTGGGGAAGAACCGACACTGCATATCGCAGCTTGTCCTTGTTGGTCCGTCTTGGCCTCGAGTCCTTCCCACGACAATCAAACCTCGTATCATTGGACCCAGGTTTGTCGACTTTTTTGTTGTTCTACTTGTCCTTCTCCAAACGTCCCGAGGCGTGTGTCCATACGCGAGTCCGTCTCCTCTCTCCTCTTTCTTCTTGCGAAGCCGGACATTCGCAGGCAGGTCGGATGTGTGTTGATAAGAGTAAAGGTGAGGGGGCGGGCAACACAAGATACTGTAGTTATTGTCGTTTCAGATCCGTAGACATGTTATTTTTGAACACCTGTACACAGAAAACATCCTGACTACATTTGTGATATCAAAGTAAAGTAAACACGTCGTCCAGCATCCACCATCACTTGTCCACCAAATCAGACCAAAACCAAAACCAGCAATGGGCTCGATCGAGAATGAACAGACATCGTCTGCGGCAGATGAGATGCCATTGTCCGCACACTATGCCGCCCTCAAGACCAACGGGAATCGCATAAATGCCACGCTGCACGAGTCCTGCACCTGGGGCCAGACACCCGACGGTGGAATGAGTGAGTGCATCAGCCCTTCAGCCGTTTGGCTGTATGATTATTGTTTCCCCGCTGACTGTCAGACCGCCTGGCGCTCAACGATGACGATAAGAGCGTCCGTGAATGGTTTGTCGCCGAAACGGAAAAGTGTGGCTGCAAGGTCACCGTCGACGCCATGGGCAACATTTTTGCCGTGCGGCCCGGACAGAACAACGATCTGCCCCCGGTTGGGATTGGGTCCCATCTCGATACGCAGCCCACCGGTGGACGTTACGACGGTATTCTGGGCGTGATGACGGGCCTCGAGGTCCTGCGCACGCTGCACGAGAACAATGTGACAACGTATGCGCCGCTCGCGATTATTGACTGGACCAACGAAGAGGGCGCGCGATTTGCACCAGCGATGCTAGCGTCGGGGACGTGGGCTGGCGCGTTCACGACCGAGTATGCACATGCGCGGGCCGACGCGGCTGGCAAGACACTGGGCGACGAGCTGCGGCGGATTGGGTTTCTGGGCGACACGCCGTGCTCGTACCAGGCGATGCATTAACAGCCCACTTGGAGCTGCACATTGAGCAAGGCCCTGTTCTCGATGCGGCGGACCAGAGTTTGGCGGTTGTCCAGGGCATCCAGGCGATCCGCTGGTACCATGTCGATCTGGTAGGCCGCGAGGGCCACACGGGCACGACGCCGATGCACACGCGGGCGGATGCTCTGCTGGGCGCGGCGCACATGATTGTGGCCGCCAACACCTTGGCCAATACCATGGCAGCCGCAGAACCGTCGAGCAAGGCCATGGCGACGGTGGCTGTGGTACAGCCGACGGAGCCGGACAAGTTCCCACAAAGCATCAACACCATTGCAGGGCGCGTGAGACTAGCACTGGATCTGCGAACAGCGACGGATGCGGATGGTGAGGCTCTGGACGTGCAGTGTCGGGCACGGTTTGCAGAGATTGCCGCGGAGCATGGCCTGTCTATCAAGATGGATTGCTTCTGGGTCTCGCCGGCGCAGAATTTTGATGCAGAGGTGGTGGCTTGTGTGCGGGCATCGACACGGGCACTAATGAAGCAAGAGTCGATGCAGCAGCAGCAGCAACAGCAGCAGCAGCTACAGGGTGGCAGCGGCAGTGCCGTGGAACTCGTGAGCGGTGCCGGGCACGACAGTGGCTACACCAACATGCACGTGCCGACTGGAATGATTTTTACCCGGTGTCGTGCGGGCATCAGCCACAATCCAGCAGAGTACACGCGGCCTGAGGATGTTGCGCTGTCGGCCGAGGCCATGTTGGGGGCGTATCTGCGATATGACGATCTTGTCCGGCGGAAGATGGACGGCAAGTTGTAACTAAGAGTTAGTGGATATATAGCAGAAACACGGAGAATGGATACCAGAGAATAAATAATATGAGAAAAGAAAAGAGAATCACAGAAAACAACACTTTTTTTAAATTTCGTAGTTCTAGTACAGGAAAAGAAAACAAAGACACAAAGAAAGAAATGACAAAAGAAAAACTCGACCACAACCACAAAACAAAAAGCACCAAAAGAAGTCAGAATGACGGCGAACACCAATAGAAAAAGGACACTGCCAGCTTAGACGATGGTGGCCTTGCATTCCGTGCAAGCCTCAATGTCTTGCAAAACCCATTCGATAGGGGTCGTGAACGTGATGTCTACGGCCATCTTGCCCGCCTCAATTCCGGACATGCCCATCCAGTCCAAGAACGACTCTGGTACGGGGCTTTGCGGCGGGGTTTTCTTTGCAGCTGGAAGAGGGGCAGGCTGCTCTGTGCGGCTGCGTCGAACACCAGGGTGCGCGTGGAAGAGGCGCCCAAGCTTGTCCGCGGTGAGACCTCCATCCAACATGCTGACAATCCGTCCAAAAACGTCAAACACGCAGGCGCCAGAGTCACCTCTGTTGCTGAATGGGGTTTCCGACGGCCGCTGAGCATCGTGGCCACCGAAGACGGGCAACCACCAGGCAATCTCCTTGGGACGGCCTTCGAACACACGTCGACTGAATGCCTCCACGGGGCTGAGGGTCCCGATGGAGAGCCCGCTCACGGCACCATGGTGGTAGACATGACGAGGCGGTAGGTAGTCGTCGTCGTTGTTGTCGTCGCTGCTAGCCGTTTTGTCGTCCTTTGCTTTCCCCGCATCGGGCATCGCTTCGTCCTTTCCGTCGTCCTCGTCGTCATTCTTCCCGTCATCAATCAAGGAGAGGGGCGGGAAAAGCCGAATAAATCCAGCAGAATCGGTTGTGAGCTCGTTTGCCGTCGCGCCATGCAGGCCGTTCCAGGCATTCTAGTTGTCAATAAACAGTTCCTGGTGTTGGCCCATGTAAACATGGTTCGTCTGATAGGCCGGCAAGCGGACAGTGCTGCCTTCGTTGTTGGGGCTGTGTTGAATGGGATCGATAGCGATGAGTGCCCAATCACTCCATCCATTTTGGCGGTTGCGCTTGTGCGCGCCCGAGAAGGCGACGTGGCCAATCTTGCGGTTGGACACCGCCGCGTTGTCGCCGTAGTCCGCGCTGCCGTCCGGATCGATGCTCGTCGCAGATTGCAGAGCTGCGACAACGTTCTGGCGTAGTCCTTCAGAAGATGCTCGCCAAGGGCAAGCTGTTCTTCATCCTCAACAGTTCCCTTACCTGACCCGACACGTTTGCACACCGTCGTCACTTTGGGAGCTAGCTTTTCGGCCTGTTTTTTGGACGGCATTGGCGTCCGTGGTAATCTGTTCACTGTTGCCCCACGACATGATCATGGGCGGCGCATGGGCTGTGTCAGTGTCATCGGACGACAACTGCGGCGGAGACGTGCGGATGTACTTTTTGTCGTGGTCATAGCGCTTGCCAATGGCCACATGGCGAGAAGCAAGGCCGTAGAGGCCACCATGTTGTGTCCCATTCTTGGCGGTCAGTCGAACATAGCACGTCAAGGTGCCACTCAAACCGTGCTTGTTGCCCAAGGGCACCGCCTGCTGGATCTTTTGACCTGGGTACGGGAGGTACTTGGAAAGAAAAAAAGGTGGAAAGGTGGAAAAGGGAAGAACATGAAAAACAGTTAATTTCAGTAACGGCGCTGTTGATAAGTTCACCAAACTACAGAAATAAATCATACAATGATACAATAGCAACCGCTCGTGTAACCGCTTGCTTTTCTAGACACTCTTTTGAAAAAGAACAAAATAAGAAAGAAATCTTCATCCGCGTCGTATTCTCCCTCTCACCTTACTCGCCACGGGACCGTCGGTTAAACTCCTCCACGGCCACGGCCACCATCCGGTACAAAAACGCCCGCCCACTCTCCTCAGCCACCGGGATAAACGGCCCGTTCATGTTGCCGCGCAGCGTAATGCTGATACCGGTGCGCTCCTTGGCAATGCCCTGGATGTCCCGCAGCGGCGCGTCCCACTCGCTCGTCAGACGGCGCGACCGGATCAGCAGGATCCGCGCGTACGTCACCATGGCCACCATGTCCTCCAGTGGCAGCTCAAGGTGTCCAATGTACACCTCGTCAAAGTACTTGCCGTCGTCCACCTGCTTGAGCCAGAATTGGCCCAGAGCCTCGCGCTGGCTGTAGGGCCGTACGATGCCGTCGGCGGGGACGAAGCGCGTCAGACGCACACGGTCCAGCTCGGACCCGTCAAAGACGGTTGTCGTGTTGCGGATGCCCTCAGACACATTGCTGGCCAGATCGAGCACGCCAATAACTGGCTTTGTCGCCACGCCAATTACGCCCTTGCCGATGCCCTTGAAGAAGCCCAGTGCGCCCTCTTGCTCTGCGCCCTCGAGCGGCTTGCGGGCCAGGCCGCCCACGCCCGATGCGACAGATGTGATGAATGAGTTGGCGCCGGCCGTCACACCGTACAGTGCATGCTTGGGCCGGTTACGTGCCCGCGTAATGCGGCGTCTATCCTGGAACTGCTTGTCGAGCGTGGCTGCTGCCAGGCCCTTGGACATGGCGCCTGTAAACTTGGAGACTGAGTCACTGACACCGTACACAGACTTCTTCATGAACGAGGCGGCACCGCGCGCAAGGCCAATGCCCAGATCCTCTGGCCGGTCCGACATGATCAGACCCTGGTACGGCTCGTAAAAGATGTCTGTGATGCCCGACGAGATGTTGTTGAACAGGCCCACGGGGTTGCCCAAGAAGTCGGCTGATCCCAGAATCTTGTGGATCTGGTACAGAGCCTCCTGACTGTAGTGGTTGGACACATTTTGTGTGAGCACCGGAATCGACACTCGCACATTCTCGAGCATGAGCGCGTTGAGCCGGATCGGTGCATCGTTGACGTTGCCGATGGCCATGGTGATGATGTTGAAGAAGAACATGAGCGGGTTGCGCGACGACGTCTTGTCCTCAACATTGACACGCTCCGTGCGCACAAACGAAATGTCGAGCTGCATGGGTTGGATGTTGAGCATCTCAAAGTAAATGTCACGGCCCGACTGCTGCGCCTTGGGCTCTGGGATGCCCAGACTCTCGTCGCACAGCTGGCCATCGACATCTTCCGAGGCCCATGAGGCGCCGGGTACCTTGGAGAAGTCGAGCACGGCAAAGACAAAGTCTTCGTCCAGGTCCAGTGTCATCTCCTGCAGTAGGATGGTGGCATACTTGATATACTCCACACCGTACGAGTCGTCTTTGACACGCGTCACCATGACGTGCAGCGACGGGTGTGCCTCGATCTCTTGTGCGCGCTTGGGAACCACGCTCGGGTACAAAATCATAGGGAAGATGCCGCCGTAGAGCTGGTTGTCAATCTGGATCCACTTGATAGCCATGCTTACGGTCTGGTACTGCACCGAGTCCGTGTACCGCAGCTGCAGCTCACGGAGCGTGATGTATGCGAGCTCCTTGAGGTGCGAGTTGATTAGCGACACGCCAATGCCTGCAAGGCGCAGCTGCGCACGGAACGTGACGCCCGTGTCTTGCTCTTTGGCCTCAAAGCTGGTCCGGCTGCGCTCGCCGTCGCCACTTGTGCTCGTCCGTGAAAGGCTGTTGGTCGATGTCGAGACATGACTGCGTTGGCGGTACAGACTCTGCGACTGCTTGAAGTTGGAGAGCAGCATCGTCTGTGTCGGGCCATCGGCGGTGACGTTGATGTCAATAATCTTGGCTTGGCCGTTAACCGCCACAAACTTCATAGGCAGTTGGTTGCCAATCTCGGCCAGCTTGACATGCCGCTCTTTACCAAACGCGTTGATGACAATCTCACGCGCCTTGGCGGCCGGGAAGTCCCAGGCATACGGCATGATGCTGCGCGGAGGCAGACGGTAGCGGATGGGCCGCCAGCCCGAGAGGTCCTCCACACCGTCTTCGTCGACATTGGGGTTGGCCTGGTAGAACGTGAACTCGGTGTCACTCTCATTGCGCATCGAGAACGGCCAGTTGCGCGTCTCCATGCTGAGGTTCAAGAAGATTGTGGCGCCTTCCATGAGAATCTCGGTCCGCACCAGCTTCTGGCGCTGGCCTGGCTTGGCAAGCTTGATGTAGGCCGTGCCGAGGTCGGAGATGTTGAAGGGCGATGACCACTGGCTGTTGACATCCGGATACGAAAGGCAGAGCTGCTTGATTGGGCTCTTCTGCAAAAAGTGAAGAGGCTGCAGGGCACCATCCTTGATGTGCAGCACATTGGACGAGCTGGGCTCACGGATGTTGATGGCCTCGCCCAAGTTGTTCTTGATAACGAATCGTGGCGACAGTGTGACAATCTTTGTCATCTTGTATTTGCCTTCGCCCGGTTCGACATTGATACCAATGTGGATCTCCGTGCTGCGCGTGCGTGTGGACTGCAGCACCACCTCAGAAGAGCTACCGATGGCGTCGAAACTCTGCGGCTTGCTCCATTCCGAGTCGCCCACACGAAGCAGGGCACGGTTGCGGTTGTCCTCAGTGGCATACGAGAACATGAATGGGAGCGCACGCGCATGCTCATTGTTTCCCCTCGGCGGTTCAGTCAGCATCTGACCGGCAGCTGACCGAGCTTGTTGCATGAAGCCCTTAGACCGCACATCCACCTCAAGGGCCGTCTTGTTGAGGATGACATAGGGGCTGTACACGGTAACCTTGAATGCACCACCGGCGTCAGGAATGCGGTAGTAGTGTAGACACAGGTGTAGGTTTAGGCCTTCATCGTCTTTGCAGACGAGCGTCTTCTCCTTGTGGAAGTCTTCCGAGGTGCCCGAGTTGATGATGGCAAAATCGCTTGGCTTGAACACTGTGTCTTGCATGTCGACACTCAGCAAGAGAAGGTGAGAGAGCTCGGTGACATGGACAGGGCTGACACCGCCCTTGCGCAAAAAGTTCGTCCAGTCCCGCTTGGTGTTCTTGTCGTAGATGCGGTACTTGAAGTCGTAGGGCAACAGGTTTTCGAGGACAACGGGTGCCGAAAGCTTGATGCGCATGTAGGGATAGTTTTGAACCAGCGGGTTGCCACGGTCAAAATTGGCATTGACTTGGAAGAAGAATGAGTCGCCGTGCTCGCCCTTGCAGACCATGGTGCGTGTCGGCCGCTTGAGCAGGTCACGCCACCAAAGGGTGTCTGTAGACCAGTCGTAGCCGAAGCCGGAGTCTGGCCGCACAACCAGGCTCTTGAGGTAGACTGCGCCGACCGGTGCCGGGCGGGCCTCGCCTGGTGCAATCTTTTCGATTTTGAGAAGGTGGCCCTCGCGCGCATCATACACGCCGATTTCGACGGGCAGCTGTGTCTCGTTCTCGACCACGAGCGGACTACGGAATGTCACATACTTGACATTGTCCTCGCCGAGCTTGACATCGACGAGTAGGCGATGGAGAACCTGGTTACTCTTGGGGCGCAAACCAAAGATAAATTGGCCCTCGCGGTTGAGACGGATGCTCTTGACTGGATCGAAACCAGAGCTCTCCAACAGGACCTGCACATTTTGCGACTGTGACTCAACAATGAGGTTCTCACGCATCTTCTCCCACTGCTCAAAGCTCCATGGCGCCTCGTCTCCGTCCTCGAGGCGCACCGTGATCTCTTCGTTTGACAGTGTGCTGCGAGAACTGACGACGATACCGAAACCAGTGTAGTTGCGGATGCGGTACGGTGCTTCGGTACCGCGGGCCTTGCCTAGTACGTCCTGTGGCGTCTGCATCAAAAAGGCAGCAGACTTGGACGCAAGGGCAATTGACGATGAAGTAACGGTAATGTCGAATGTCTTCTTGGATGAGACATCAAATGAAAAGACACCCGTGTCCTTCTCACGCCCGACACCGATCGACACTTCCCATGGCTCAACGAGCGGCTCCCAGGCAGACTTGGCAAAATTGTAGACGTTCGTGTAGAGGCCAATCATTGTATCGGCCCGCAGGTTTGTCGACCAGTCTTCGGCTGCCACGGTAAAGTTCTTGATGCTCAGATCGAGAATCGGCAGTTCGTGGAGATCGCCAATCAGAACGACCCGGATGCCGTCAATAGTCGCATGAAGCGCCTCGTGTCGGACTACTGCATCCTCAGCATCTTCGGCGCCACCGTCGTACTGCCCAGAGGCAGACTTGCGCCGCTGGTCCTTGGGCCGGAGTGAATTGCCGCCACTGAGAGCCCGGCTTCGCCTCGAGATGTTGGTGATAGCGGCTCTCGTAGATGAAGCTGCAGCCGCTGCAACGGTCGACTGGCCGCGACCGCTGGCTGTGCGTTGCTTGATGCCGTCTTGGCGCAGTTTCTTGGCCTTTTCCTCTGCGGCCGACGGCTTGCGCTTCTTGGTGTCGTCATTTTCAGAGAGCTCGGACGCCTTGCTGATGATTTGCAGGATAAGCAAAATATCGCGGAGCGACAGGCGCAAGACGAGGGGCTCAATGTCAATGTTGATGTTGGTCAAGTCCGCCTTTGAGCTGTCCATGGAGAGCTGAACAGAGAAATCGTCGATGATGCGGAGGCGCGAGTCATCAAAGCGATCCATACGGCATAGGTACATGCCGACCTCAGACACCTGGAACGTCAAGGCATGCTGTTGGGACAGGAGCACCTGCTTGGTGCCTAGGACAATGGCTTCTGACGAGGTGCTGAGCGGGTTGGCAATAAGGATCACTTGGGCATCCACCACATTGACGCGGAAGGCAACCGTAGTCTTCTGCTCAGGTTCTGGTTCCGGCTCTTCAGTTTGATCCTGCTCATTGGTGGCAGTGTTACCGCTGCCCAACCGTGACACAATCGGCCGCAGCGACCGGCTGCGCTCTGTGCTCGAGTCGTTGCTACCGCCATGTTGCTGGCTCGACTGGCCTGTGAATGTGACACGCATAGAGTCTACATCTGACTCCTCGGGCGTTTCTGTCGGACTGGCGAGCTCCTCAATGACGGCTGGAGTTTCTTCGACGCGCATGCCGACCGAGATGAATTGCTGGATGGCGAAGATGTAGTCAAGCGCAAAGATGACACGCGGGCTGTCAACAGCGACTATGGCAATAATGCTGCGCTCCTTGCCGCCGGTCATGGTGATACTGGCCATGAACTGTTGGACCTTCTTGTTCGACGAAGACATTATCCGGCGATACTTGTTGGTCTCGCCTGGCCGACTGTCGTGGATCGTAAACGAGTCAATGACGAATTCTGCCTCGAGTGAGCCATTGGCCTGCATCCTCAGCTTGAGTTTACTATCGTCGAGTGAGAAGCGGGACAGACTGGCACTTTCGAGGTTGTCGACTGGCCGATCCTCGGGAGCATTGATGAGCTCGAGACCAATCGTCTTGATCTTAAATACGAGATCCAGTTTCGTCCATGTGTCCGAGTGTGAGCCGAGCTCGGGGCCCATGTCAATAATCTGACCATCGGTGCCGTCGCTGCCTGGGGACGGAGAGCTGAAACCTGTCCGTGCCCGCTCCAGATCCCGGTCATCAAGGTCGTGTTCGACTTCTTCCTCTACACTCTGCTGGACATCTTCCTCCGGCACGAAGGCAGCTGGGACAGACTTGCTGATCTCCAAAAGGAACTGCAGCTGGTATTGGGTTAACCGCAGGTTGAAATCAGTCATGTGGCCGACAATCTCAGTGTCCGGTCGCTTCAGATTCGGCTTGTGCTCTGCGTGGGTGACTTGGAATGCGAGGTCAACGTGATCAATGAGCTCCAGTTCTTCTGAGCGATCGTCCGGGTAGTGAAGCATCGATGTCAATCGGATGTTGCGGATGCCCGCTGACATTTTCATGGCGATCTCGGCGTTTTCGGAGTCGTCGAGGGGCGAGAACTTGTTCTGCGCATAAATCTCACCAAGGTAGGCAGTCAGCAAGTCACGCTTGGGCCGACCCGGCACGACAACGCGTGGGAAGACGACGATGGGGGTGTTAATGACCACGTCGAACTTGATACGGCTGGTGCTCTGCTGTAGCTGCGTAGCTTGATTTGCAGCAGCCTGGCGAGCGGCGTTGTAGATGGCCTGCATCTTGCCAAACTTGACCAAGAAGGCAATGATTTTGCGGAAAGGCTCTTCCATGAAGTTGACCTTGATGGAACCCGCACGCAAAAAGATGGACGAGTCGTAGCCAGGGTACGTCTTAGTGTTCTTGGCGTCAAAAGTCTCGTAGCGGAAATCAGCAAGGTCGTCGCCCTGGATGGTGATAAGTTGGCGAAGGGACGAGTCTTCTGGGACGCCGAGATTGACATCGTCCCTCAGGCTCAGGTTGCCCAAGCGAGACGAGATACGCATGGTGCCATCAAGGAGGAATACACCAATGTCGGCATGGTTGAACGCTAGAGTTGCCAGACGAATGCCATCATTGTTGAGGATGAGCCGGATACTCTTGAGGTCGACCTTGACGCGGATGGCACCGCCGCCACCAGCATTGGCTTCTGTCGGGGAAGTAGGTGATTCGGCGTCATCCTCTTCCTTTTCGCCAGCAGTGAGGAGGGCCCGGTCCGAATCCTGTGCGCCATCGATGTTGCTGACTTGGGTGCTGTCGTTTTGGGCGCCACCGTTTGTGAACGTGATAAGGACAAAGTCCAATAGTGTGAGCAAAGTCTTGCGTGTGACAATGAGGTTGATGGTGGAGATGGCAACATTGACGTTGGTCTCGATGCCTTCGTAGATGGGCATAAACTCGGGGACTCCTTCCTGACACGCACAAACTTGACATGCACCAGAGCGCGTTGCTGTTCACGGTCCTCGACGTCACCAGAGGAGACAATGGACTTGAACTCGGCAGACGGGTTGGACACAAAGTCGTCAACTGTCACGGAGCCTAGGGACACCTCGGCAACCATGTCGTACGGACGGAGGTAGAAGTCGAGGTCAAAAGTGTGTGCAACAAGTTCGACGAGAAGAGTGTCGGGCTTGACGCCGTCAGGATCGCTCCGATAGAGCGAGCCACGCAGCTCGTCAACAGCAAAGGTGAACTGGAACGTCTTCTGCTGCATGCGGCGCTGCTCGGTGGCCGAGCCACTGTCAGCGTCCTGGAAACTGTCGTCGTCATCATCGTCATTGTCGTCGTCAAGAACAATAGCTGTTTCCTCGGGGATGGTCAACGAGAGAAGTTGTGAGGTAGGGCGCTGGCTGTTCCGCTTGTTTGATGCACTGGATGCTGAGCTCAGGAGGCGGGGGCGACCGGATTTGATTTTTGCGTCTTGGCTACCATCACCGCCCGTACCCTGCAACGTCGGTTCTTCTGTCCCGTCTCCAAATTTAGGGATGGCAACATCAATGATCCTCATCAAAGTCTTGTATTTCGTGTCGGATACGGCGGCGTGAAGCATGGGCATGTGGCCAGACATTTTGACCCGCGTCAAATTGGGCGCCTTGGGCAGAATAGAGATGGCAACAACAAAGTCCACGTTGATCTTCTCGACAACGTGCATCCGAAGCTCTTCATTTTTGTCTGCGAGCTGTGCCTTGGTCTCTTCTATTGATGGGCCAATGAGGACCTGTGTTGATGTCAACTTGACGGTGAAGCGGTCGTACATCAGAGACTCGAGACGTTGGAAATCGGCAGTTGTGTAAGCGCGGTTCTGTTTTGATTGTATATCTTTCATCGTATCTTTGTCGACGAGCTCGCTGGAAACGCTAATGTGGCCGGCATCGAGAATGAGGCAGGAAGAATTGCGGGTGGTGATGCTTTGCGGAACAATGATGAGAGGTGCCTGGAGGTCGAGCTTGGCATTGATGGTCTTGTGCTCTTCGAGAGCAAACTCGAGACCGGCACGTGTCTGCTCGCGCAAGCCTTCGACAGTCGCGCCGGCAGACTCCATCAGTGCGGTGATGGACTCCATGTGGCGCTCGGGCGGCTTGAAGAACTGCCAAACACCAATGACAAAGTTGGGATTCCAGACGATCTCCAGCGGCTTGAGTTTGGCGCGCACGGCGATGTCACCTTCACCATCTAGAGGATTGTTTTCCAGCTGGAACCAGAAGAAGGCCTGATCATCGTTACTGTCGATTTTTGTCTGCTCCAGCTCGCTGATGGAGAGACGCTTCTTCTTGTTGCCGGTCATGGCGCCAGGGGCATCCTTGACACGGACAATCTCGGTGAACAAGCTCTCCGGGGTAGTTCCATCGTTGACACGGAGGCCACCAAGACTGAGGTCAAGCATCATCGAGTCCGGTCGCTGGATGGCCTTGGCGCGGAAGCCGTCAAAGTGTAGACTAAGGAGGTCGGTGATGGCGCTGCCGTGTGAGTTCTGTTTGAGTGTGAAGCTGCCCGTGCTCAGCGATGTCTCAATCTGCAACTTGATGGAGTCTCGTGGAACGTCGACCTCGGCAGCCAGAGCGGCCTTTTCGTCCCAGTCGATGGCATCGTACAGCTCTTGCCTCTGCTGCTCGGTAATCTGTGTGTTTTCCGACTCATCGGCCTGCGGCTCGGCGGGCTTGGAGCCCCAGACCCATGCCACCCAGCCCTGTTGTTGTGGCTTCTGTGCATCGGCCTTTGGTTTGAGGGCGGCGGCGTTCTCTTTCTTCAGCTGACTGCGTGCCAGAGAGCGCCAGAAACGCAGATCCTCGTAGCCGAGCTTCCACTCGAGTTTGGTGATGTCATCCGACTCCTCGGGTGTGAAAGTCTGGTTCTGCTTCTTCTTCTTGAAAAGCTCAATGTAGCGGCGGCGGTCGTCACGGCGCTCGCGGAAGTAGTCCCAGGTCCAGCGGCGATTGCGCTCGTGGATCTTGCTGAGGACGGCATCGCCGGCAAATTTGAGCCAGGCGCGCGGATCCTCTTTTGGCCGGACGCCCTTGGGCTGGTATTTCTTGTACTCCTGGTGGCGGATAAAGTAGTGGAAGAGGTCGATCATCATGAGGGAGTCGCGGTATTGTTGGTCGTCGAGTACGACGCCAATCTCGTCAAAGATGAGGTTAGCCTTGAGTTTGGGTGTGTGGAGATGGCCGGTCTTGTCCATCTCGACCTTGGCCTGTCCGCTGACGGGACGCAAGATAAATTGGTGGTCCTTGGAGGCCTTGAGGGCCTTCTTTTCTTCGTCGTCGTTGTCATCGCCCTCTTCTTCAATTGTGTCTTTTGCAGAAGCATCGGCATCTGCCTTGGCAATCATCGCCTTGAAGCGTCGCAGGATCTCGTCGTGCGGGGTATCCTCGGCGCCTTCGACGGGGGCCTCGCGACCGGAGCCTAAGAGTTTTGTGTCGGTGTTCCAGTAGACGGCGAGCGCGCCGAGGGTGACAAGCTTGTTGCTGGACTTGTTAATGGCCTGGATAAAGGCCGGCCGCCAGCCCTCGTCGGTGCTGACGGCGCTGAACTCCTCGAGGGTCACGCCGAGGGCAAACGGGTGGCCTGGCGCGGAGATCGAGTCTTCGTAGCGGATGTGGATGTTCTTGACGGAAATTTGAAGGTTGTCGACAATCTTGGTGACGAGGCTCTGTGTGAAACTCTGACTCTTTTTCTGCTCTTCTTGGCTGAGCCCCTCTTGAGACCGTTCTTTCAGCAGCTCGGCCGAGTCGAGCTTCTCCATCTTGAGCCGCTGCTTGCGGCGCTCTTCTTCTTCTTCATTGTACTCGGCCTCCTCCTTGGGCGATGCCAGCAAAAAGACATCTTCGATATAGATCTTGACGGGTGCGCCACTGAGATTGGACCAGGGAATGGTGAGGGTCAACTGCCCCAGATGGCCCTCGACGACATTGATGGGGAGCTTGAGCTGGTCGAGTGCCTCACGTCGCAGCTCGAGATCGCGTAATTTCACGTCGCCTGACCAGATGCCGACCTTGAGTTGTGTTGGGTCAAAGTTCTCGACGTACATGCCGAGGAAGCGATTAAGCAACCCGGCGACGAGGCCTTCCAACATCGCGGCGTTGTCGGCGGAGCCGGAGGATCAAGGCGTGCCGACGCCGGTAGGAAGAATCGGTAGGCCGAGAGCGGGATGCGCAAAGTTTAGACGTATCGGGTCGTGGTCTTCATTTGGCGAGATGAAAAACAGAGGGAGGAGAGCGTTGTTGTGGGGAGGGGAGGGTAAAGTCGAGGCTTTGGGTTGAGGAGGAGGAAGGTGCGAAAGCTCGAATTGAATGTGTGTTGTGCTTGGTCTCACGGGAAGGAGCGATCGTGAGCCTTTGTTGGGTCGGTATTGGGCAGCGTGAGAGAAAGTGTTGTCTGCGTTGTGTACTTCGCCGGGGAACGACCAGGAACGGGCTGTCTGTTGGGTTGGGCCTCGATTTGGTGGTGTTTGTCTGATCCGAATGCTGCCAGTGGCGTGTGGCGGAGTTGATGATGACACTGGGACTTGGGAGGAAAAGACTTGGAAAGAGGGCGGGCCGCGGCTTCCTCCCCTGCTGTAATTCTCAGCAAAGGGATGATTGGGATGGGGAAAGATAGTGGGGTCGTTCTGTCCGGCTAGGTCGTTGTGATCGAGACTTTTGCTTAGTTCCTTGCTGTGGAATAGTGGAATATGACCAGCACGTTCCTGGATGGTAGCATGTAAGTACCAGCTATATGTGGAGCGCACTAATGAGGTACTTGCGTGCTTATTACGTCACACTCGAGCTTTGCAAGCAGGCACTTGGCTGCAGATCACGGCAGGAGCAAACCAGGACGCACCAGCACACAAAGAACTGGACATACGACGTAAAAATAGCGAATAAAGGAAAACAAGCAAGAACAAACAAAAGAGGAAAGAAGTATGCATATTAGAGGAGGGAAGCAGGGAAGGTACGACGTACGAGTGCGCCGTCCAAATGGCCAACAGCTCCAACTGGGCGTCCCGGCCTGTTTAGACAGGTGCCAGGTCCCTATTCGCTCCTTCCCATTACAGGGCCAAATGCAGGTAATTGGCTGAGACCTGAGCCGGTAGTATGGCGATGACGTTGACGAAAGACAAAGAGCTCTCAGCCGCGAAGCAGATTCGCAAATAAAGAAGCTACAGCTCGCATCGATTGGCGTTTGGCGATAGCAAAAGATAAGATCTCTTTTTGACACTTTTTTTTACCTTCAATTGACATTTTAGTCTTGGCATTCTACTGCATCCTGGGCCAATTTCGTGATATTTTACCCATTTCAAGCTTGTTGATCTGCTTTAGCTTCAACTCCAGACAGACTAGCAGCAATGCTTCGTTCTTCTCAAGCAATCTTCTCTCCAGTGCGAGCTGGTGCAGCTCTCAGAAACAATGGCGCGGTCTCTTCTTCCACGATGGTAGGCCGGACAGCTGCATTGGCCGCTGGTCGTGTAGCTTCATCGCAAAGTCGCCCTTCCCACACAAAGGCACCAAGTCGCGTGCCTCCTCTTGCCTTCAAGCCGCCGGCAACACTGCCCTCGACGCGCTTCCTGGTCGCCTATTCCACCAAGTCTCGGCCGCCCGTCAAATACGAGATTGATCGCGAGCACGAAAAGAAAGTGGGCCAGGAGCTTCTCGAGAAGCGCCCCGGCGAGGTGACAGAAGAGTCGTCGCGGCGGCATCTCCGTGAGCCATACGACAATAAAGACGGCCAGGGCTCTGAGCCGCCAGTTATGAACAGTCTGAAAGCAGATGCAGTAAGTATATCGTACGATGGCGCGGCTTTCACTTGCCTTGTAGTAGATACTAACAGAGACAGGAATCAATCAAGGAGACGCTTTCCCTGACGGAGGTGCCCCGTGAAGTCTACGCCTTGGGCCTCGGTGGCACTGTTCCGTACTTTCTCACTTCGCTATCGACAGTCTACCTGGGCTGGAACCTTCGGCACAGCTACCCGACATCGTCGCCCGTCATGAACAGCTTCATGGTCAGCCACGAGACGGCGCACCAATGGCTGGCACTGCTCGAGCCGATCCAGCTGGGCTTTGGCGCCGTCATCATATCCTTCCTCGGTGCCATTCACTGGGTGAGTCTTTGTCCCTGCATCCAAATAAAGAGTGAGCAGCACTAACAAGTGTAGGGTATGGAATTCAACGAAAAGACACCGTCCCACGACCGCACCCGCTTCCGCTATATGATGGGCCTCGTCGCGCCCGCCATTGCGTGGCCGACACTCTTCATGCCCGTGCACTTTGCCCTGACGGGCCAGTTCCTCGCCTTTACGGTGCTCTACTTTGCCGACAGCCGCGCCACCAAGATGGGCTGGGTGCCGCCATGGTACTCGACCTACCGGTTTGTGCTGACCTTCATTGTGGGCAGCGCCATCCTGGTCAGCCTCATCTTCCGCGCCAAGATTGACGAAGTGGGCGAGAACATGACGGAGCGACTGGTCAAGGGCATGCACCAGCGCGGTGCCAGCGAGGAGGAGTACACCGCGAAGTGGGCCAAACTCGAGCAAGCCGATATTGAGAAGGCCAAGAAGGAGGAAGAGGAGAAGAAGAAGCAGGAGAAAAAGGAGAACAAGAACAAGAAGAAGAAGGGCGAGGATGACAAGAAGGACAAGACAGAAGAGAAGCCCAAGGACGACGACGAGAGCTCCGATGATGACTCGGACGACAAGGAGGATGCGGACGACAAGAGCGACGGCGAGAACGATAAGAGCGACGGCGACGACAAGAAGAGCGGTAATGACGAAGAAAAGAAGGACGATGCCGGCAAGGATGATAACAAGGACGAGGGAAAAGATGAAAACAAGGATGGCCAGGACGGCAAGGACGACAAGGATAACAAGGGCGACGGTGACGAAGACAAGGACAGCAGCGAGGACAAGCAGAAGGACGGCAACAAGTCTGATGACAAGACTAAGGGTGATGAAAAGAAGGGTGGTGTCGACGGCGATTCTTCTTCAAAGAAGAAGTCGGCAAAGGGTGACGAGAAGTCAAAGGGAAAGAAGTAGTGAAGAAGTTGCAAAGCCAGTCATTTCTTGGGCGCCTGGTGGCCATACACTTAATCCACAGTGAGATACCATTCTCATCTGTATGTTATACGGCGTTACTTGTTTCCTTTGAGCTTTAATTGTAAATTAATGTGATGATGCCTTATCAATTTTTTGAAAAATATTTAGACCTTGAGAAAAAAAAAAAAAAAAAAAAAAAAAGATTGGGAATAAATGAAATAAAAACAAAAAATAAATATACAGAAAAACGTAAGTTTGGTTTAGTTTAGGTCAGACAGAATTTATGTCTCATGTTGGTTTTGCCGGGTAGTCGTTCGCTTCTTCCTTTTCATTTTCATCTAGGCATTTGAATGTAGGTTGGGGGAAGCAAAGTTTTCCTTTGTTGTGCCGAGATTGTCATTCATGCTCGTGTTCTTTGATTTTGATTCCATGTGTATTGCCAAGATTTTCCTTTTGACCAAATTTTGTTTTGTCCGATATGTAGCATCGTTTTTCATGAATTTTGCTTTGTTTTGTTTTGATCCGGCTCAATAAGATAGAGACGGCCTGTGCCAATGACGAAGCAGACTTAGCGAGCAGCAATACACGGCAATCCTCAGCAGGTCAGAGCAGGACAACACAGGTGCATGTCCGAAAAAGAAAAATTTCCAGTGAGGTTTTTCGGGTGGTATATTGGGTTGTTATTGGTCGTCCATGCACGACGTAAGCTGTACCTTGTCATTGGGCTTGAAATATTTTTGAAAGTGTTAAGTCTTCTTGTGTGGTGGGAGATATTGGATGGGTATCTAAATGGTCTAGTATTTCACCTAATAGTATCAAATTGTTGGATAATCCGTTCATGGCTGCTGTTCCTCTGCGTTGCCGCTCTCCGTCGGGGAAAAAATGGTAACAGCGCGTGATCAACACATCCCTAAAATGTCACGTCATGCCTGGCACTCTTCCCAGAACCGTTTTATGGGCGACAGAAAAGCTTTGTCGGACCAAAGAAACTGTTGGAGGATCCCATGAATGGAATCCCAAGGCACGTTTTTATTTGTAAAATGTCGGCCGCAACTGCTTTCCCGAACAAAGCCAATGTACTGCATCCGTAGTTGACCCTTAGGGACGAGCCCGCCACCGATACACACGAGCCACAACAGCAAGTCATCGTGGCCGTACCAAATCGTATTGTCGTTATTTGTACGTTGTAATGATAGGAGGAGCTGTGATGAAAAATGAGGCTGTGGCGTGGTAGTTAGTAATAAAGGAACGTCGCGGTACTCCGTATTAAATAATTAGTAAATCAATATAAATGGGTAGGAGTACGTACTGGGATAGTCAGTGCACACCAGACGTGGCAGCAGAGCATCGACGAGCACAGAAACGCGGCGAGACGGCAGCATTCTAGCACTGGGGAGAGGCCGGCGATCGCTGCCAGCCTCGAATGAATGGATGCGACGTGGTTCAGCACCTCGGCCAGCAACACGTTGGAATCGAGCTGCGATAGGCACAGTGCTTCGCGGGTGCACTGTAGCGCATGTATGTCCTCTAGTACGCGGGATAAATCGGCCAGCAGTGCGCTGCCGAGCGCCCGAAAGCCGGGGGGCAGGCGACAGAAGTCTGGTTCAAATGGCGCGCGAGTCCACTGCAGCTCCGCAAAGGTGCGGTGGTCTGCCATACGACGGGACCCGGTCAGGACGCAGCAGAGCAGATCCTGCCTGGAGAAGAGAAGTATCAGGATTGTGCGCCTTGGCAGGGCGGTGGATGAGATCGTAAAAATAGTAAAACGACGCTCGTGCTTACCAGAATATCGCTCTCTTCAAGCCTTCGGTGACATCGACACCATCGGCGTGGCAGATGGACACAAGCTCCTGCACGCCGCGCATGTGCAGCTGTACCTGTTCTTTTGTTCCTACGCGTGCCTATATGCCGTTGTTAATTTTTTTTTTTAAAAAAAAAAAAAAAAGTTAGCTACGAGGACTTATGTAACGCACCTCAACGCCGGCCAGCAGCAGGATGGCGCCAATGGTCGACATGGCCGCAGCCTCCGCCCTGTTCGCCATCTTTTGTCGGATGAAATACAGAGTCTGCCCACGATAGCGAAGACCTTCGGGTGTTATGCTGCTGTTTGCAGATGCGAAGACGAGAGAGAGCATCACGGCGTTTCCAAGAGCCGGGTCGTCAAGACCGCTTCGAAATACGGACTGGAAGTCATGGAACGGCAGGTCGTCACCCACGCTGAAAACAGGTTCTGAGGCCTGCCTGACCCGGTCTGATCAGGATCAAACCAACACTGGTTAGCCACAAAGACCTAAAAAGACCAAAAAAGACCAAAAGCAAGACAACAACAAGCTAGGAGGAGACATACGGTCGCTTAGCAGGGTTTGAAGTCGTGCCGCATCGACCGCCAGTGTCTGGAACGGGTCCAGCGAAGACGCAAGAAGCAGACAGGGTGGTGCTGTGCATCCTCTGGCTCGTCGTCGCTCCGACTTCGAGCGCAAAGTCGTCACCACGAAATTGTCACCCACCGCCTGCTGTGCACCACGCTTGCGCTGAAGGGCCTGCCGGACCGCGTGCGAACGTGCCCGGCGGATTTGGGCTTGAGCTATGGAGTCCTTCTGGGCGTGGACCTGCACAAACTCGTATTGTGTCATATTGTGGCCTGGCAGATCAGCTTCCTTGAAATGCAGACAACGCGACTTGCCTGTTATATACAATCGGTCGTTGTTACGTCAAAACAAAACGGATCCCATTACGGAGTACATGGACATTGTTGGGAGGGGATGTGCGGCCAAGACCCACTTAGTTGCCTGAGGTCTCAGGCAACCTTTGTGCATTCAGTGGGAGGCACCTTCCCGGAGTAAAGACGAGAGTTAACAGGGAAGGAAAGAAAAGGGGGATATTATTATTCTGAGGAAGGAAAAAAAAAAAATGTAATACTAGCAACAATGAAGCACTTTTCACTTGAGACTTTTTTTTTTATTTGAAGAACGTCTTTTTTCTGTCTTTCTGGCTGGGTTTGTGGCCAGTCTAACATCGTTCTCGTTATCCAGCAGAAGCGTTTTGATGTGGAGGAAATTGGCTCTATTAATCAGCAGAGTTGGGCGGGCGTTGCCGCTAGTTAACGCGCCTTTCCCTTTTAGGAAGCATCTGATTTCCTTTTTAGGAAGCATCTCGTTTCCTTTTTAGGAAGCATCTCGTTTCCGTGCTTGGAAAGCTCCAATATGCAGTTTCGAGATCTCGGCCGCCCTCACGAAGCAGATTCATAAGCAAACTCATTTTTAATCATGCAATTAACGTAGAGATCAATAAAAAAAGAGTATAAATGGGCCGTGCTCCCAGGCGTGGTTGAGTAGGAATATGGACACTGAAAGCTTTCCATGAGGCACTTATATATCTTGTCTTTTTGCTTCCTTTTTATTTTCATTTATCCATAAAAGTTGATTCCACATACGTTGCACACCGACATCCGAGACGAAACGACCATTATGACAGACACGAGACTTTTTCAACCGTTGCAGTTGGGCAAGGCTACACTGCTGCACCGAGTGGGTATGGCGCCGCTCACGCGTCTTCGGGCCTCGGAAGGCCGCGTGCCCAACACTCTGATGAAGGAGTACTACACGCAGAGAGCTGCCGTACCTGGTACCTTCATCCTGACCGAGGGCACTATCATCTCACAAGCCGGCGGTGGCGCCTGGCCGGGTGCACCCGGTATCTGGAATGAGGAGCAGGTCGCTGCCTGGCGCACAATCACCGACGCGGTGCACCAGCGCGGCTGCGTGATCTATTGCCAGCTATTCCACATGGGCCGCGCTGCCACCAAAGAGGGTGCGCGCCTGGAGGGCATCCCATTTGTGGGGCCCAGCGCCATTGCCATTGGGCCCGGCTACGACACGCCAGAAGCCATGACCGTCGAGCAGATTCAGCAGACCGTCCAAGACTTTGCGGCTGCAGCCAAGAACGCTATCCGCGCCGGATTCGACGGTGTCGAGTTCCACGGCGCCAACGGCTATCTGGTCGACCAATTCTTGCAGAGCACCAGCAACCAACGCACCGATGCGTATGGCGGCAGCGTGGAGAACCGTGCGCGCTTTGGCCGTGGAGGCGCTAACGGCCATCGTGGCCGCCATCGGTGCCGACCGAGTGGGCTTCCGTTTGAGTCCCTACAGTCCGTTCCAGGGCATGTGCATGGATGACCCGGTGCCGCAATTTTCCCACGCTATTCAGTGTGCCCGCGCGCTCGACCTCGCTTACCTGCACCTCGTCGAGCCCCGTATGTCCGGTGCCGACGACACGGCGAGTAGCGCGAGCCTCAACTTCGCCTACCAGCTCTGGGACAAGACGTTGCTGGTGGCGGGCGGCTACGGTAGTGCCGAGGCCAGGCAGCTTGTCGATAAGCTGCATCCGGACCGCGACATTGTCGTCATCTTCGGCCGGCATTTCATTGCCAATCCGGACCTCGTGTATCGGCTCAAAGGAAACATCCCACTGACACCGTACCATCGCCAGACTTTCTACAGTCCCGGTGCCGTCGGTTATGTTGATTATCCGAGTAGCGATGTGTATGTGGCAAGCACAACGGTGTCAGTGTGATTTTCTGTGTGTGATGCGGTTGTATATTGTATATTGCATAGACGAAGATAGAATTGATAGACTTGTTACCAAATGCCTTGGTTGTTGTTGCTCCACGGGGTTCTCGAGAGCTATTAACTATTACGAGATAGGGAGCTACAGAAGGCAAATGTAATCTGGTAAAGCAGATTGACTAGAAATATACGTCGAGAGACAACATACCTCTTCAACTAGTTATTATTCACTTCTGCCATATTCGTCGTCTTCCTCCCCACTGACACTGCACTGCGAATGAAAGCGCGAAGCGCGAAGGACCATCCCGTCACCTTGCGTTTCTTTCGCCACGCCTGTTCCAATCTGGCGCTTTTTGCGTCCCACTGGAGACGTTACAATTCCGGCCGTCTCACCACGGGGTGTTCTAGGCCCAACCTGGCCTGTGTCTGGCTTAGCTCTCGGGCCAACGTCTCGTCATTCTGAGCCGAGTGATTGTTGTTCTCGCCGAGCTCGTGGCTCTCGCTGTCAATTTCCATCGCGTTGCCGCTATTCGGCGTAACCTTGGCGCGCAAGAGCTGATCTCTGCACCAGACATACCAGGTATGGAAGTGCTGCATCACAAACGCACGGTGCTGTCGCTCGCCATAGGCGTGGATCTGGTCTAGGTACTAATCTATGCCATTTTTCATCGATGCTGCGATGTGTACGCGTCCACACCCGGGTAATATTGACACCCGGTGTCATGCACAACGCTGACGACGACAGTTTATGCGGAACGCTCTGTAAACAGCAGCATTCTATAAAGCAGCTTAGATGTGCAAACTATGCCATTTTGAACGACAATTGTTGGCACACGTAACGTTGTTTTGTAAATGTTGACAATAAGGCGGGAATGCTTATTGTTAGCCCCCTCTTGTTCACAACGTTCCATATAGTTCGGCTCGTATATTGAAATCAGTGTGATGGAAGACTACAATGCGAGAAGGTTCTTAAAAGAGCATTAGATCATGTCGTAAATTGGAAAATTTTGTGCTCATTATTAGTGCCCATAAATCCACATGGCAGTAGGCCAATCTCAAGAGGTCAATAAAAGCTTGGCTATACGTTGGTGTCGAGCACAAAGATCCCAAAATAGATTCCATTCTATATTGATATTAAAAGACACGTTAAGGCCAGTTCGTTACCCAATGTATCCAAATACTTCTCTTTCACTCCTGTCCTACAGAACATCAACAAAACAGAGGTTAAGAAGAAGACAAAAATAACACCAAGATGTCTTATGACCAAAGTACGCAATATTTGGACTCTGTACCCCGTAATCAAAAGACAACCAAAAGGCAGTGTGCACGGTCCCTAGTTATGGTGGTTCACAGTTCGTTCTAATATTCTCTCAGAGTTAATCCTAACTCAGTTCTTATTAGCGTGGGTGATTCGTATCACGTGGAGTCGTGTAGGAATGTGTGGCTGCCTGTTTTCATGATACGCGACCCCCCTTTTAGTGACGACATAAAAAAATAAACATATACCCAGGCGAGAAAGAAAAAAACGCAGCGAATACACACTCTCGCAGAAAAATAAAATAAGAAATAAAAAAATTGCACCGCCATTGGCACTCTTCACGACAAAATCCACCGACATGGACTGGACAATACCCAGACTGCCCGATGAGCTAGCGGTGGTTGGCAAGCGAGAACCGAGCCGCTATGGCAAGAACACTCTCACCGAGATGAATCTACACAAGTTCTTGCCACTGGACAGCGGTGAACTTGTCTTGTCGGAGCCTTCTGAGCTGCCACGCAAACGAAGAAGCAAGCGACTGCGGGGACAGGACCCTGGAGCCTCTGGCCCTCGCTGTTCGATATGCTGCCAGCAGATGTTTTGGAGAGGATTCTCGTCGCCGTCGACATCCCTTCCATCATTGCCCTGCGATGCGTCAGCCGTCGCTTTATGGCAGCCATCAATGCGCTCCGTCCGTACCAAGTCCTTCGAACCCATTGTGCCGACATTCTGCGCGCCGCCGTCGCTCTCCAAGCGCGTTCATTTAGCCTGGAGACACTGTATGCGACCCTGTGCAGGCATGCATGCGACCATTGTGGATTCTGCAAAGACGACGTTGATGAAGATGGGCCGAAACGGATGGCCGGCTTCCTCTACCTCGTTACCTGCAAACGGCTCTGCGACGGTTGTTTTGTGTGGAAAGACGACTATTACCCCATGACGGTATCCCAGGCGGCCGGAGCCTTGGACATGTCCCCGGACGTGGTTGTTTCCCGGTTTCCCACCATCCGGAGCATCACCGGCCACTATACCATACGGAGAAAGCAAAGAAAGAGCACCATCCTAGTCGACCGGGTGGCTGTCCGTGCCGAGTGTCAACGGCAGCTGTCTGAGGGACTCATTGGCTCCGAGGCACAAGATCAGGTCGAGGCACGGCATGCCGGATGCGACACCGACTTGGACTTGCGCAACAGAGAACCCTGGGGCCACGTGGTCATGATCGCGGCGCCACTCCTTGACGAGTCTCGAAAGACGGTCGACTATGGCGCCTGGTGTGGCAAGTGTAGCAAAAACACAGCTCCTAAATGGCCGATTCGATCACGACACGGAATTTTGCGAACAAGTGAAATGGTGCAGCACCTGGCCGAATGGCACAATTTGGCGGCCGCCAGCAGAACGACTGATCTTGGTCAGAACGGGGGAGCAAAGTCTGCCTAGACAGAACATTTACTGTGGTTTGTTTTGTTTTCGTTCCACTTTACCGCCCTCTGTTTGAATTAATTGCGTTGCTGTCACTTTTGTAAGGCAGTTTTGCAAGGCAGTTTGTGGCACGGTGTAAATAGTGATACAAAGTCTAAATACGTTATGTGTACATGTGGGTCTAACTCGGTTTCTCAAATGACCCTGATTGGCCAGCACTCCCCACTATGGGGAACACCACAATTGGCACTAATGCATCCTCTTAACGCGACGACATCAACAAAACGCGTTCATCATCAACATCCACAACATCAGAGATCCAACATCGAAGCTCCGACATCAAAGATCCAGCGACAGCCCCAATGACATACCTTAACAAAGATACCATGCGGCCCCAACGAAGATGGACTCCGCCGTTGTCAAACTCCCTGCCTTCGTAGCTGCATACGGCCAACGGACTCTTATGAATGGCGACCTCACCCTCGACGACATTGGCCTGGAGAAGCACTGTCCCTTGGACGACGGCCATTTCACGACACTCACTGTTGCTGAACAAGACCATCCACGAAAACGACAGAAGCGGGTAGAGCCCAGCAGAATTGGCCGTTACGCCCTCGAAAGCCTGCCATTGGAAATTCTGTCCATAATTCTCCTCCTCCTCGATATCCCTACGATCATTTCGACGCGCCGTGTCAGCCACCGCATCATGGCCGCCATCGATGCACTACACCCCTACCGACAAATACGAACACACTGCCCAGATGTCTTGCGTGCGGCTGTCGGCATTTCAGCCCGCTCTTTCAGCCTTGCCACACTCTACAAAACACTCCAAGCCACCATTTGCGAACAGTGCGGCGAGTTCTGCAACGGAAGCAACGAAAATGACAAAGACGGCAAAACAAAGAAGAGAGGCCGCCTGGCCGGCTACCTTTACCTGGTCACCTGCACACGTGTGTGTTTTGAATGCTTTGTGTCCCATGTCGACTTTTTCCCAGTGTCTCTGGCACAGGCAGCAAAGGCTCTGGGAATGCCGAAAGCCAAGGTGCTTGCGAGCTACGAAGAATTCCCCCACATTCGCACCATTCCCGGGTATTACTCCTGGTGGAAGAAAATCGAGAAGAAGAGCACTGTATTGGTCGATCGGGCAGTGCTGCAGAGGGCTGTGCAACTCTTGCCGGCTACAGACTCAACAGTTTCCCAAGCGGCACGCAATAACATCCTCAACACCAAACAAGATCAGAAAAATACAGAGGTCTGGCGCCACGTGGCCATTGTGTCGGTACCGCACTTTGGTCCCCTACACCAGGCTCAATCTGTCGACTGGGGCTATCATTGCGTTCAATGCGGAGACCGTGGTGAGCCTGACAGGCACTTTCGACTGAAGTACACAAAGGATGGGCTCATACAGCATGTAATGGGATATCACGACTAATAGCGAATGATGATAATGAATTTGAAAGAGACTTGAAAGAGACATGAAAGAGATAAAAATGAGAAGCAAAAAAAAAAAAAAAAAAAAATAAAAAAAAAATCAACGAGCACTCTTCGAGTTCTTGCCCGTGCATCCCAGCTCCCAGAGTGCGAGAAAACGAGCCGTTTGAGTAAACCCTGCTGATGAATGACAAGACAAATGACAAAAGCAAATGTGGCCCTCCTGCCCGATCAGCCTCCTTCCCACCGCTGAGAAAATTGTGACACAATGTCACGTAGACACAGAGGCAACCTAACAGTGCATCTTATCCTTATCCTCAGTCACCATGTGTGACCGGCACATGTGCTCAGCGTCCTTCATGTAGACCCGTTCGACTCGATTGCATTTCACATTTGTGCCAGTGCGCTCGGCACATTGCCGATACTCTTCGTTCCGCACACATCCGCAAGTGTACTTCCGGCAAAACTGAATGCACATTTTTGTGCCTCTTGTCGGGGTCGTCGATGGTGTATCTGGATTTTGCTGCCGGTTAATGACTTATTCTGATTGAGAAAGAACTGAAGACGTACATACAATTTTGCTTGGAATTCTTCCTCGGAAACTTTAGGCCGTGCGGTTTATGTAGACGTGGTGTGGTGATCTTTCTGGTGCTTCTTGATTTTGTGGTTTGCGCCTCGAGGTATTGGATGCTGGTCTCAAAATTGCTCTTAGGTTTGCGTTGTCCTGGGATTCTGTTGATCGTGGTCGTGTTGATGTGATGTGATGCTGAAAATGAAGAGAACAACATGATAATGTTACTTGTAGGCGCAAAATGGGATTGGCGACTGCACATGATGACATAATACAGGTGGCCTACCGTTTTTATCTCATCAACACTTGTAGCCCATTGCCTCAATGCATTTAGTGTGTTCGTATCCACTACCTTCAATAGAGGTGCAGGGCATTGGATGGTTTAATTCAGTAAATTCTGTACGTCGAGACGTTGTAGATGGACTACATACAAGCCATAATGGGTTCTTTCCCCAAGAAGTTCTCTCCGGGCACCCGAGTTTCAAAGACGCTGCATCTATTCTGTTGTTAGAAATAAAAAGATAAAAAATAACACAAAGGGACAACATGGGTCCATATTTTGTCCTCGTTGTGGGACTTTTCCTGTTCCCTCGAGCATCCATCGAAAGTGGCTATTAAAACAGCATGGTTTGACTGTGTACAGAACGAGATGTACTTGTGTCAAGAAAATTGATTGGTCCTCAATAGCTCCGGGTGAGCTCTGCTATGTGTTTGGGTTTGTGGTAGATTGGCAACTTGCTTACCACTAATAGGCAGTCTTCTCTGTCTAACTGCACAGCCCAAACTTATTAACATATTCAAGTCCACGAAGTCACTTTTTATTCAATCACCTCACCTGCAAGCCCAAATTGCGTTCAACAACACGACATAGCCTCCACACGACTATTTTTTTCTGGAGACCATAGACTAATGGTTCCGCCTTCCAAACAACCCTAAAACGACACTCCGCACTGATCTTCTCAACGATCCAACGACACCGACGACACTCCGCACTGATCTTCTCAACGATCCAACGACACCGACGACACTCCGCACTGATCTTCTCAACGATCCAACGACACCGCATCGATGCCATCAACCACTGCTGATCCCTCTGTTCCAGAACAATGCAAATGTCACCCTCTTAGCAGTTCTCGCCAACGAGGAGGAGGACAGCGAGTACCGGTTCCTCGTCGACGGCAAACACGTCTAGTATGTCACCATCGAGCCCGACATCCTCCCGGAGGAAGACTACACATTCGCGCCCATCTTGATCTCCTCGATGCCACCATTCCCACCATGCGACTGGAACGAGGGCCATGTGGCAAAAGACGACACAACTGGCAAGCCCGTATTTACGCGTGCTGTCCGCAGAGGTGATTTGGCTGGGGTCCAAAACGCATGGCACCCGGTCAAGGTCGACCACCTCGAGTTTGAACCCGTACAAGGCGGCGGACGACGCATTGGGCAATACGTTCACCTGGTGACGTATCCCACACTATCTGGTGACGAACAGAGCACGATACTGTCCAAGTGCACCGAGTTCCCCTGGCAGACACCCTGTTTGGAGTCCGAAACGACAGCCTACGAGTGGATCCAAGGAACCGACGTCGGCCCCGAATTCCTAGGCCATGTTACCGAGGATGGCCGCGTCATTGGGTTTGTTCTGGAGTACATCGAGAACACCCGTGCTGCCGACCCAGATGACTTGCCTGCGTGTCAGAAGGCTCTGGCCAAACTGCATAGCTTGGGCGTTCACCATGGCGACATCAACAGATACAATTTCATGATACGAAAGCACGATGTCCCAGCCGTGCTGATTGACTTTGAAGCTGCTCACAAGGACACTTCTGCAGATAAGCTGGCTACCGAGTCTGCGCTGCTGGAGTCGAAATTGAAGGATGAATCTGGGCTGGGTAGATCTGCTCGGCTAGGATAGATGAAGAGGTAGCAACGGTCATTAATTCCCAGCTTACAATACTTAAGCATTTTTTATTTCTCGATTTGGCAAATTTCAAGCAGAAATGCATATTGCCTCATGGTAAGAGAGGACGAATGAGTTCTGACCTTCTTTCAAGTAAAGGCACACAGGTGACGGTGGCAGATACTTTACGGCACGAGGCTTGTCAAGTTATGCCTTGGCTCTATAGTTCGATATACTCTCCAATAAACCGTATGTCGACAACTTCTAAAAAAAGCCCATAGCAGATCTTCTCTCTTCGCATCCTCGGGCCGGGATTGAGAACGATGATGTAGAACAGAGGATGCAATACGGATGCATTTGTTTGGCAGCATGAGAACGTCAGCACGTAATGTTTGCGTGAACCTTCGTGTGACAATGTCCTCAATCATGCCATACTTCACCGATCTGCCTTTGCTCTAAATAAAACAAACGTCCGGTTAAAAAAAAATCTGGGCTTCGATCCATCAAAATTGGCCGTTCGCAAGATACGTTGTCGATGGAGTCGTTATTCAGGACTTCCTGGTAATACTATTCGCAGGGATTTTTGTTGTACATGAAGCACCACGGGACCCTGATTGTCCTCCATATTTGGGCCTTTTTTTCGAGGTATGTGTCTATGTTGCTTCAAAAAGAAAAAACTGTCATTTTTATCACTATGCCATACGCAATCCACAACTCAGCGTCGAGGAACGTTACGGCGGTACGTTGGTTGCTTTGATTGATACCAATATTCAACTTGACGGTGACTGAACAAAATAAGAGTAGGTATGTAGAGTTCCGTACTTTCTCTTCCAAGTAATGCGAAAATGCTCAGCTAGTATGTCAAAAGCGACGTTCTCCGAATATATCGTGAACTATTGACGGGACAAACAAAATTATTCTATGTTTAGATCGCCAAGTGCTGGGAAGGAGAAATCAACATAAGAAACACGTTCAATAATTCCCAATAGACTGACAATGGTGTAAGTCAACATTTGCAGCAATTTGAACAGCCAATCACAATGCGGCATCTTGTTGTTGCAACCAGGGTTGACGTAGGCCAGCATTCGGTTGCGGTTGTTTATTTTGTGTCTCCTCTATATGACAAAAAGACAAAGAGAGTGGGGCCAAATATAAAAAAAATAGAGTGAATGCCGGAAAAGGGTCTAGAATTACCGACTTTATGCCACAATGTGCATTTTGCATACTTTATAAACTCGAACTGGAAGAATAGCCGCTTGTTCAAAACGCAATGCATCTTAGGCTATTCTTTCCTACTTTTTATATGATGGAAGTAGGACAAGGACAGGAAAACCAGAACAGACAGTCTATATTGGACATCCTTCCCAATGATATACATTGGGTAGCTTGACTGCATTACCAAATTGCTCCACGTAAAATGTCAAAAAGTCTAGGCCAAGGGTGTACCCCGGATGGCAGAGACGGATTATTCCGCAGACCCATTCCCTGTCATCGTGTTTATTTTTTTTCGACCTCTTTGTAAATGATGGCAACAACAGCAATGGCATAAGACGGCATAACAAACAATGTACTATAGCAAAATATATGTGTTAGAGCCAAACACGGACTTTAAACACCGCACAAGATTTTGTTGAACTAGGAGAGAGAGCCACACTGGGAAAACGTTGATCACGTAGCAATGAGCACGATTGTCCCTGAATTGGTCACCCTGCAAAAGCAAATAAGTGATTGTCCATCTTGGAAGTATTTCACGTTACCCAATTTGTTTTGTTCGATGTTGATTGCGTGATCATCACAGTGATGTCCATCATGTGGTGATCATTGGTGTTGCTCATTTTTACTGGCTTTGTTTATGGCTTGGTCTTGCCTGATATTGCCGCACTGATGCCATATTCATTTAAATAAACTCAGACGAGCCTCAATCTACAACAAACTGTTCTTGATAAAAATAGACGTGGACGCGGGGGACGGGGCAGACGGGGCAACCAGACGGGGATAGAACAACAGTGTCACCCATAGCACCATAGCACGCCAGCAATCAAAACAAGCAACATATATTGCCACGCGTTCATTATCCCCGCTCCGATGCCACCATTGACAGTATCCAGTATTATTTTTGCCCTGTTATGATATTATGACATTCTCTTGTCTCCGTATTGTACTACGGAGTTATTGCTAAAAGTGGATGTCGAGGAGGTGTTGTGACCGAGAAAGATCAGAGGAAAGCCACAGAACAAGGGGAGATGAACGAATCGAAAGAACGTAAACCCCGACTGGTATGGACCGCAATCTATACAGCAAACCGGTCAAACTAGAGCAAGAAGCGGAGAACGCGGGATAAACGACATACGATACACTCGAGAGGCAACAACACGGCTCGAGTTGCCCACGATGAATTTGCCATTCGCATTGTCAATTTGAATCTAAAGCAGCCGGGGTCGATATTGGGGCTTGCGTAGACCAAAGCTTTTGCGTCTTCACGATGATCGTTAATGACTCTGCTCCTTTTTGGAAGATGTGTTCTCGGCTCATGCGAACGCTCGTCTTGTCGATTCTGTCTTCCTTGGATGATGGATCGCGTGTGGGCTGTCTATCGATACCGTGCCAGTATTGCCCGTGCGCTCGTGCATGCGTAATTCGCAAGTCATAGTGTTCTCTCGCTCTCTCTTGGATGTCTTGTCAAAGTGAGAGCCACTTCTTATTCGTAAATGGTTACCAACTGGATATAAATAAGACGCTCCATCCTCATCCTTTGAATTTCCTCTCCTTCTTTACTTCAGCAGCCTCTCAGATCATCAACAAGCTCCCTTCTCAGCATCTCCGGTCAACAGCTCTTCAACAACCACTTCTCATCTTTGATTCCATCATCAGATTTTCAATTTTGTTTTCAACCGCCAATATGAGAAACCTTCTTGTCACCCTCCTTGCTGCTACGGCCTTCCAGGCTATCGTGGCCGCCCCGGTCCAGGACCCCACCACGGCCATTGCCCCCAACGGCCCTCCCGGCGGCCATGACAACAACAACAACCCTCCTGCCTTCCACAACGGTGGTGACAACAACGACCACGACCGTGACCATGACCACGACCGTGACCATGACCATGACCACGACAATGGAAATGTCGGCCAGTGGGGCAATGGCAACGGCCAGCCGCAGCCTCCCCAGCGCCCCCAGCCCCTCAGGCTCCCCAGCAGCCCCAGCAGCCCCAACAGCCCCAGCAGCCCCACAAGGCAAGCACGACTCTGTTGTAGCCCGCCAGGCTGGTGGTGATGATGCTGGTGATGGTGACAACGACGACGACAGCACCGATGCCGATGCCCACAAGGGCAAGGGCGGCAAGGGTGGTTTCAAAGGAAAGGGCGGTAAGGGCGGTAAGGGCGGTAAGGGCAAGGGTGGCCACAATGGCAAGGGTGGTAAGGGTAAGGGTGAGGGTGCGGGTGCTGGTGGCGAGGGTGCCCCTGCTGCCCCTGGCGCTCCGGCCGCTCCCGGTGCTCCTGCTGCTCCTGCTGCTCCTGCTGCTCCCGAGGCCCCGACCAAGCGTCAGGAGGCCGATGACTCCGAGGGTGCCGATGCCACCGACGACGATGCCAAGAAGGGCCACAAGGGCCACAAGGGCGGCAAGGGCGGTCACAAGGGCAAGGGTGGTAAGGGTAAGGGCGGCAAGGGTAAGGGTGAGGGCGAAGGTCCCTCTCCCGGCCCCGCTGGTCCCGAGGCTCCTGAGGCTCCCAACAAGCGCCAAGAAGCCGACCAGGACCCCGCTGATGCTGCCGGCGCTGCTCCCACCGATGCTAAGCACAAGGGCCACAAGGGTCACAAGGGTGGCAAGGGCGGCCACAAGGGCAAGGGCGGCAAGGGTAAGGGCGAGGGTGCTCCCGGTGCTCCCGGTGCCGGTACTCCTGGCGCTCCTGGCGCTGGCTACCCGACTGGTCCCGAGGCTCCCGCTGCTCCTACCAAGCGCGACGAGCCCGCTGATGCTGCTGACGATGCTGAGCACAAGGGCAAGGGCGACGGCAAGAAGCACCACAAGCACCACAAGGGCGGCAAGGGCAAGGGTGGCAAGGGCAAGGGCGAGGCCGAGCCTCAGGGTCCTCCCCAGGGTCCCCAGTAAGCTGTTGATGATATGATGAGGTTCCCAAAGTTTCAAAATGTCCCTCCTTCATATGGCTTGACAGCTCAGGAGCCTGCCGATTGATGTCTCCAACAGTCAAAGACTACTTTCTCTTTATTTTCGTGTTTTCTTTTCACGTCTTCTTTCTTTTTGTGTGCACATATTTCTACTGTCTTCCATGACAGCGGTGGGACGTAGCTTCTTGTCTCTGGACACGAGCTCGGTCTAGCCTTTTCACTTTTACTCTCCAAATAAAACTGTGTTCTCGTTTTCCACATTCTCTGCTCACTCTGCCTTGTACATATGCAGTGATATTTTGTTTTACTACTGAAAACCATCCGTAATACGAAGTGTAACAGGGCAGTCGTGATATTTTAAGAACACGTGCATATTCCCCAATAATAGTTGTACATACAAAAGTCAGCCGGCATCGAGCACTATGTCAAGGTTCAAGGTCAGTGCATGAAGCCGAATGTTATACCCAAAAGTCATTTGCAACACATGGGAGAGGCAGCTTACTGGGGTGACATTGCAGATACACACCCAACTTGTAAACATATCCACCCATAGACACAACTGTGCGCTGGTGCATACGCCCAATGCACTGTAGGATTCGTAGTGTGGTGGGATAATGTCAAAGTCTGTACTGTTATCGTTATGCTGTAGTACCTCGAGAGAAGTTGTTGCGTTCTGAGTCTCTGTTTTATTTGACAATAAATCATTGGTGCTCAGGTTCGCGGTATTGTTTCGATATTGTGGCACAATGGCAGCAGCATCAGCACACGATGTGGCAAACAGCGCCATAATGAACAACGCGAGTACAGAAAGAAGAGATGCCATTGTGTATCTTGATTTTGCCTCACTGTTTTCGCTGAGAGGACAAGCAAAATATAAACAATTACGGGCTAGAGAGCTAATAAATACGAACGGGGTTATTACAAGGTGTTCGTGTGTGGTGTGTCATCATCATTCCAGACGAGGCGTGTCACGATGTGTATTGTTACGGAATTGATTACACGCGCCAAAAATACACGTCACGACCAATTGGACATTTTAAAATCAATTCACACTCCTTCAATAGTAATAAAACAACGTTTTAGAGACACAGCCTAGCACATACAAAACTCATAGTGCTCGTTGTAGATGCACTTGCTATTTCTTTCGGGGCACTGATCAATCATCCGTCATGTTAGCCCAGGCGTTACTGTTTCGTAGGACTTGACGGTGAATATACCACAATGCAGAATAATATGTAGGATATATACTCACATGGCCAAGATTGCACCTACAAATATCGGCTCTGGCTTCGTCTGACCATTGGCAAGCATCCAGGGTAAGTGGAGACATACAATGACCCACAATGCTCACTGTTTGAGGCCAGGTCGGATAGAGCATGGAGGGCGGTCTTGATTTGGAGGAACAAATGTGCTGTTCATAAAAATCGTCGTCGTATTTATGAACCTGGAGACGTTCTCCATCGCGGTTGCATTCCAATCTGCGAGTGAAATGGCAGCACCAAGAGCGCCGTGCACAGCGGACAATACCGCTACCATCGATAGAGCCATGCTTTTGACAGCCATCTTGTTAGTCTTCGATTATACTTTGCGATCTAGGTGCGTTGTTGGTGACAGTAGTCAAACGACTAATGTGTTGAGAAAGTCGCGAACTTATACAATTGTCAAGAGATCAAAAACTCTCGCAACAAGAGGAAATGATTCACAAATAATGAGCACCGTGACAGGGTGGTGATGTCTGTAGCTGTACAGATGAAGTAGAACATGGTGTAGCCACGCCACACACCACACATCATTCATTTTGAGATGATATGAATTAGGAAACGACCACACTTCATAGTATACATGCACATGTATAACGTGTAAATTTAAGCTAGCCGTCTAGATTTCCTCTAATCGCAAACGCCAATGCATGCCCAGTGGACTTGTCTATTTCCAACATCTCTCTAATACACCATCTCCTCTTAAACGTCATGCTCGACCTCGTCGACAGTCGGCACTTTGTTCAGGTCCACGCCAAAGTGCTTGTTGACGTCTTTGATCACATTGTACAGGATCTTGGTCTCTGGGTTTGACACGCCCACCCGACGTGTACCGCGAATGTGCCACCATGTCTCCGTCTTGAGATTCTGCGACATAATGGCCGGGAAGACGACCATTTCGGTATCAAGGTCGTCCAGCACTTGCCGGTCGCCAAGGTAGAGGCCGTACGTAATGTGCTTGGACAGCCAGATAAAGTCCTTGTGTGCGTCAAAGAGACCCAGCGTGTCTGAGGCGTTGTGCTTGTAAATCTTGTCGTACCACACCATCGCACGGGACAGGTTGGCATCGTCGCACTGCCAGTCGGAGCGAGTCTCGGAGTAATCTCTGTCCTCGGGACGCTCGATCGCGGCAATGGCCAGGATGGCTTCGAGGGGCTTGCAGACGCCGACAATCGAAACGGCCTTGACGAGAGCCTCGCGCAGACGGCGCACAAGGGCCTGACGGGATTCGGACGTGGCATAGGCGGGCTGGGCCACAAGGTAGGCATAGAGATGCGCAGCTGCCTCTGGGTCCGGACCGGCGACCATGCAGGAGATGACGACAATGTACCAACGGTCCTCCGGGCCCAGGACCGTAGGCTTCAAGGCTTCCTCGGCGCGGCGGAAGACCTCAATGAGATCTGCAGGGATCTGAGGCACGGCAGGTGCCGCGGCAGTTGAGGCTGCTACACGAACGTTAGTCGACAATTCATGATGGATGGACGGCCATATCCAAGGGCGGACATACATTGTGACATGATGGACGATGTGGTGAATTGAGATGTACGGTGAAATGGTGTGGAAAGAGTTTGGGTTTGGCGTGTAGTGGAAGAAGGGACGTCGGAATGGTGTGGCTAGGCGGAAGGCGCGTATCAACGTGCGGCTCATCCTATGTCGGCTTGGTTCTTTGGGGTGTAGCAAATTCAGGAACGAAAACACAAAGGAGGGGGAGGGGGAACCGCCTATTGCTGTAGAAGACGGAGACTACACGGACCGTACTGGTCAGCGAGGAAAGTGCGAATGCTCCTTTTTCTTCTTCCGTTGCGCCTTTCCAGATTCCTTTTTTCTGTATTCGTTTTCCGCTACTTCGCTCGTTCTTGCCTCACGAAACCTTCAATTCTCACCACCCATGTCCCACCGCCGTGATTTGACCCACTCAAGCATCATGTCAGATTTGGAGAGAGATAGGCTCATAGGTCACCGACGGATCGACCGTGCGACTTTGTTGTTCTGACACTGTCCTCGTCTTTTGCTCCGTGCTCAACAAGAGCCAAATGCGACCCGCCGGACACAGGATAGGCTCCCCGCGACAGTCGGTGGCACGTCTCCGCCAAACACCACCTAAATGGCCCAAATTGCCCCAGTCTTCCCCTCATTTCGTCACTGTCCAGAATAACCAAGTAAATGCTGCACGCATTCGTGCCTTCCTTCCCCACGACATCTTGACCTTGTTATTTCCAGCCCATAGCCATTGGTCCATAGTTCTGTCAGGCAAGGCAAGAACCAAGTGGCAAAACACGGTTCTTTTGCGACGCACCTGGGTATTTTCGGCATTTTGTCGCCATTGGACAGCACGTTCTTTCCTCCGCCAACCCGACTCTCCACAGCTCCTGCTGTCCAGAACTCCAGACTCCTGGAATTGCCTATCTGGGGAATTCTGGAGATTTCGTGGGGAAGGAACGATGCGTGTTTATCCGTGTCATGGATGGCCACAAGCCACGCCTCTCTCCCTCGTCTCGTCTTGGCCATGCGCGCCTTCCCTCCGTTATCACTGTCCAGGAAAGTCAAATGCGGCTCCGCTCCTCTGTGTCAATTCTCCATTTTCCCATTTTGTTTTCTATTTGTTGCTATTCCCGTGCACCAAGAAGTTCGAGACGAGCTGCTTTCCCATCTGTGGAACACATGAGCCCAACCCAGTGTTCTCCAGCCTGTCCGTTTCTAGCCACTCCGCCCCTTTCCCCCGCACGACACACAAGGCCTGTTCCCCTCCACGCTCTCCATTCTGCTCGGAGTGTGGGTCAGTTCCGTTCCTAGATTCCGTGCCTGCCTCCTGGCTACGGAATCGGGGCAACGGCGACTCGTAGTCTCGACTTAGCAAGCTCGACCTTGGGGTTAAGGGAAGGTGCAAGGTGAAATGTGCCTGCCATGGCGTAGATCAGTGATTTCATGGAGGGGGAAAGTGTGCCAGCTCCGGACAATAAAAGACGGAAAGTGCACCTCTCATATGCACATTTCATAACAGGAAGCAACAATCCGCGGAGCCCCATATTCTTTCCTCATTTGACACTTTGGACTCCAGCCACAGAGCTCCGTTATTCGCTCTTCGTTCCACACGTTCCACAAGGAATAATTACACTTCTCCCCGCGATACCCAACGAGCATCTCCCACCTCTTCTCCGAGAACCAGACTCGCGACATCTCCAATCACCCTCACATTACACATCTACTCAAACAAAGCACACACAATGGGCTCCTCAGCTAATGCGCTGGCCGACCGGCTGCCGCACGACAACCGTCTGGAGAAGGGCTCGTTCAACGTCGCGCCCGCCGTCTTCCCCGAGTCGACCATCCCCGACGGCACCGATGCCCGCAAGGTCGCCACGGACGTTATTGCGGCCGTCAACAAGAGCCTCTCCTCCAAGGACTACAAGAGCCTGGGTGCACTGTTCGCCGAGAAAGGCCAGTGGCGCGACCACTTGGGCGTCTCGTGGGACTTCCGTACCGTCCAGGGCCCCGCCAAGATTGCTGATTTCCTGAATGTGTCTTCGGCCGGCCAGCAGCTCACCAGCTTCGAGGTCGATGAGTCTGAGCCGCAGCGGGCTCCGGCTGTGGGTGCGCTCGATGCCTTTGGCAAGAGCCCCTGCATTGTCGCCTACACCACTTTTGCCAGCTCCGTCGGTACCGGTCGCGGTATTGTTCGCGTGGTCCACGACGCTGCCTCAAGCTCCTGGAAGATCTATACCTTTTACACGGCCCTGCAGGAGCTTACGGGCTTCGAGCAGCCCCTTGGCGCACGGCGGCCTCTAGGTGCCAGCCACGGCGGTGGCCGCAACATGAAGAACTGGCGCGAGCAGCGGGACGAGGACAGCAACTTTACGGCCGCCGAGCCGTCTGTGCTGGTTTTGGGTGCCGGCCAGGGTGGTCTGACGCTGGCCGCCCGCCTCAAGATGCTGGGCGTTAAGACACTTGTTGTTGACCGCGAGGAGCGTGTTGGCGACAACTGGCGCAAACCGGTACCGCCAGCTGGTGCTGCACGATCCCATCTGGTTCGACCACATGCCATACATGCAGTTCCCTAACTTTTGGCCCATCTTCACGCCCAAGGACAAGCTGGCCGACTTCTTCGAGGCTTACGTTGCGCTGCTCGAGCTGAATGTGTGGACGCGCACGGAGATCAAGAGCCTCGAATACGACGCGGCGGCCAAGCGCTACAACGTCACTCTCGAGCGCACTGCCGCTGCTACTGGCGCCAAGGAGACGCGCACCTTCCACCCGCAGCACATCGTCCAGGCTACGGGCCACTCCGGAAAGAAGAACATGCCCGAGGTGCCCGGTGTCGACAGCTTCAAGGGTGAGCTGCTGTGCCACAGTTCCGAATTCCCGGGTGCCAAGCCGCCGCCGGAGAACAACCCAACTGCCGTTCGCCGTGCCGTTGTCGTGGGCTCGTGCAACTCGGGCCACGACATCGCCCAGGACCTGTACGAGAACGGTTATGAAGTGACGATTGTGCAGCGGTCGTCGACGTGCGTGGTATCGTCCAAGGCGATTGCTGACATTGGCCTGGGTGCGCTGTACTCGAGGGCGTGCAGGCCAAACTGCCAGTCGACGATGCCGATTTGTTGCTGTGGAGTGCACCGACCAACCTCTCCAAGGCGGTGCAGGTGCAGGCGACACAGCTCGAGATTGAGCACGACACGAAGCTGCTGGAGGGTCTTGAGAAGGTCGGTTTCACGCTGGACCGTGGTACCGACGGTGCGGGTCTGTTCTTCAAGTACTTCCAGCGCGGTGGTGGCTACTACATTGACGTCGGTGCCAGCCAGCTGATTATTGAGGGCAAGATCAAGATCAAGTCAGGCCAGGGCATCAAGCAGGTGACGGCGACGGGTCTGGACATGGCGGACGGCACGCACCTGGCGGCAGACATCGTTGTCTTTGCGACAGGCTACCAGAACATGCGGACGCAGACCAAGGTGCTGTTTGGCGACAAGCTGGCGAGCGCGACGCGGGACGTTTGGGGTTTCGACAAGGAGGGCGAGTTCCGGACCATGTGGCGCGGCAGCGGTCAGCCCGGTTACTGGTACATGGGCGGCAACCTGGCGCTGGCACGGTACTTTGGCCGGTTCCTGGCGCTGCAGATCAAAGCACAGGAGGAAGGCTTGATGCCGTATGCATAGAGTGGGATGATCGCGACAGTTCACCACAATGAGGGACTTGGAAATTGAATTTAAGGAATAACTATGGAAATAAACAAAGATCAAGGTTTTAGATCAAACCCAATAAAGTACGTCGTACAGACAATTAGGATGCAAACCACTCGATCGCGTAAGCACAATTACTGACAACAGAAATGTAACCTTAAAAACATGACATCGCAAAAAGTTGCCCATGCGACGATACCAGACGCAAAATGTAGCCAAAAGACACCGAAAGCAGCATAAAATTAACAAAAAATAAAGTGGTATATTACACAGTGCCCTGTCAAAGCTCCGTTCATCTCTTCGTCTTTCCTTAAAAGCTCAAATGCCGTCCGTTAGCCGTTGGAGCGCGGCAGTTCTAGACTCCACTAAAGTATGACAAAGTCCCTTCCCTGCCCTGTCTCTGTACTCCGTACGACAGATGCCAAGCATGGTGATTCCAAACGATAGAGACGTCAGAGTGTCTTAAACTGACGTCTCTCCTTTTCCCTCTTCTTCTCTCTTTTTTATTTTTGGTCTATTTTCCTTTCTCATTCTCTCCTTCCACTGCTCTACTCGTCAAACTCCCGACTCTCGCCAATCTCGCACACGTCAAAAACACCCGTCTCCGGCAACCCGCGCCGCCGCAGTGCCTCCTTCAGCTTCTGCGGCGGCTCCATCACCGGCTCGGTCGTCAACGCCCAAGTACCCCAGTGGATACCCATGGCCCGCCGGCACCGTGTGTCCTTGAAAATGTCGACAGCGTCCACCGGGTCGGCGTGCATACCCGAAAACAAGGTGCGCGGCTTGTACGCGCCAATCGGCAACAGACCCACGTCAAATGGTCCCCGCAAAGAACCAATGTGGGCAAAGTCGGGGCAGCCGGGCCGCTGAGCGCGGACGGCGTCGTCGGCTGCATGGACAGCAGCCAGATCGGAAGCATCCTTGACGCTGGCCTCGATCTGTTCGTGGTCCTGGTCGACGGCGCGGTAGCCCGTGTCGCCGCCAAAATACACCGAGCGGCCACCTGAGGAGACGGCCCAGCTGCACCACAGAGTGTGGTCACGGTCAAAGGGGGAGCGAGCCGAAGTGTGCTGGCTGGGGAGGCAGGAAATCAGGGCCTTGAGCGGGGCGGGCACGTTGGCACCGGCAGCGCCGGCAGCGCCCGTGGATGCGACCGAAGACGGCCGGGCAGACGACGAAGTCGACGTCTTTGCAGCGCTTGAGTTACCACCCACGGGGCCCAGGGTCACTGTGGCCTCGGCATCCTGCCACCAGTCGAGCTCCGTCACCTCCTTGATGCCGGCGTTTTTGAACCAGTCGGCCAGGCCCAGGCCCACGAAAAAGTGCGCCCGCGGGTGGTGCTGCCGAATGGTCTGCACGGAGGGGCCGGACAAGTGGTCATAGTGGCTGTGGCTGATCACGACGGCGTCGACGGCGGGCAAGTCAGCCAGCACACAGGGCGCCGGTGTAAACCGCTTGGGGCCCAAAAAGGACATGGGCGAGCAGCGGTCCTCAAAGACGGGGTCGAACAGCACGCGCAGGCCCGTGGGGAACTCAATGTAATAACAAGCATGGCCCAGCCAAGTGGCGCGCAGCGGGTGCTTCTTTGTGGGATCGTTGTCTGGGTAGCGGGTGGGCAGGAAAGTCGGTTTGCGGACGGTGACGGTGGGCGGTGTGGTATCGGGGCTCTCGAGCCTGCCCTGCCAGCGGTAGCGAATGAACGTGCCCATGACCTTGAAGAAGCCCAGAGGACCCAGCGAGCCGGCCGGGCCCAGGCCGTCTACAAAGGAGGAGTGCGGGTTGCGGAACTTTTGGGTCGAGCCGTCTGCATTGAGGACGTGATGGGGTTTGCTCTGGGCCGTCTCGGGCGCTGGGCCCAGCCCCTCGTGGGCGACGACGGTGACGCTTGTGGGCTGCTCCATGGTGTGCTGCGCGGTGGCCGCGGTTGCAGTTGTGGACGTTGTCGACATTGTGGGAGAGAAGAAAGAGAGGGTTATCGCGGGGGAGGTTGTGTCGAGAATGAAAGAGGTCAAGAGGTCAAAGACGGCAAGTGTTGTCGCGAGGAAGGCGCGGAAAGAAAGGTCGACAGCACCTTTGGGCGGTTGCTGTTAGCTGGCGCCGGAGTTTGCGGCGGATTAGCGGACTTGTCGCTGCGGATCTCGGCCTGTTTGTTGTCTGGATTGGTTTGATGGAAGAGGATAAAAGGGAGAGATGGGCCGACTTTTTATGGTCTGGAGTATGAGATGGAAGAGGACAAAAGGAAGAAGATCAAAATACGATGAGAATATGGTGCCGACGACGACGGGGCGCAGAAGAAAAGAAAAGGTAAGATATTTCTTACCACGCTGGCGCCAGCATCCTTCGGCGAGCAAAATGCGACGACAGGGAACGATAGCGACAGCGACAGCTGCGATAGGCTGTTTACTCCGTAGAGTTTTCAGCTTTGGACGATCGCGCCAGGTCCGGCGCATGGCGGCCATCGACAGCCCTATTTGGCGGCGATCCGTCTCCAGGTTCTAGTGGACTTGGGGCCTGGATAGCGAACAGCAGTAGGGCTGGCTGGCGCACTTGGGCTCGCACCTGGAACTTGTGTCCCACCACCGGAGACGGGCTCGGGGACCAGAACAGCCCGAAAAGGCAAATGGTGTAAGATCTTAGGGAACAGGGCCGGAATTGGGGCGTGAACATTCCGTGTCGAACGAAAGCACTTTTCCGTCTCACCACTCACCCATACAAATGGAAGTACTGGCACGCAAGGTGAGTCTTGCGAGCACAAGCCTTTTTCTCCAAAATTCCACGGAATGCTGTTGTCTTGAATTCGATGCACGAAGCCGGTCTCTGTTTCTGTACTGTATCCCTTCCATCTATTCTTCTCGACTTTTTTTGTCCATATTTACTCAGAGAAATCCACGTGCTGCGTGACTACGGCGGCCAACTTCCTATGGTGTAAGAGGGCTGAAGGACTTCTGCTGGCTGACAGGCGCTCAGACCAACACCTGCTGGCGCCATCACCTTTTTGTCGCTACGGCAAGATCCTTCAAGGCTGCAGAGAATCAGCATAACGAAAAAGTCGTCACGCATCAGACTCGACAGATAATAAGCAGCACAACAACCTGGTCAAACAAGGCTTTCTCTTTTAGACCGAAGCTAGACATATTACCCCGACGGTATCTTCCGGCTTTTAGATACCAAAGTGCAGGGCAAGCTCAGTGTCGGTAACCACCAACATTCCGAATTCCGTACCACTTCGTAGACTACGATGTACGACGTACAGAACGGCAGCATCGCCGTACGCAGTCATTCAGGATGCTATTCTAACTTCCTGAAACACGTAACGAAGCTGTATCATTTGCGCAGCTGTTTGATGCAAGATTATCTTTGTTGGGGATGTCTTATTCTGTGTTCTTTTTTGTCCAATGTTATGGGCGGTTTGTTCTGCCAGATATCTTAATCACTGGTGTCAGTGCAATAGGCCCTGGGTCCACTTGTCTTACTGCGTGCGACGTCAAATTCTGCACATGCCTCCACTAAACATCGACATCGTGATATCATGTCAAATCCGACATTGTAGATGCTCCTAAATTTGCCATGTTCTTTCCCATAATGAAGATTTGTTTGCCACCAGAAGCAGAGACTAGCGGGAGCAAATTTGTCCACTAAAAAAAGGTCATTCACACCTCCCCTTCATAGACCCAACTAAGGCCAATCAGTATTCAACAATGAGATCGAACGCCCGGTTAGCTCAATCGGTAGAGCGTGAGACTCTTAATCTCAAGGTTGCGGGTTCGACCCCCGCATCGGGCTCAAATCCTGATGCGCTTCTTTCACAGAAGCACCATTCGAATTCTCAATTATTTTTTTGCTGTTTTCTTGCACGTCGTCTTAATGTTGACAGGTCTCATTTGCGTCTTCGTTCGTCTCTTTTACATTACTTTTTCTGTCTCTTTTTCATCTACTTATATTTTACACCTCCTCTAAATAGGTTTTTTTAGAATTTAAAAAAAATCTGGGCTTCTTAAAAATTCTTTTTGTTGATTCTGTCTCTTGTTGGTTTCTTTCTTCCTTTCTTTTCTTTTCTTTTTTTTTTTTTTTTTTTTTTTTTTTTACATTTACAATGTCTGACTTTTACTTCACGTCTGTAATAAAAAATAATGAAAAAAGCCATCTGTCAATGAAATCGAGAACGATATAAATACACTGCCATTTGAAACTGTCCTTCGATTGCTTATTACAAAAAAGCCCGTATCTCAAACAGCTTCTATTCGAGCAAAAGAGCTTGCCCATTCATCACACCATCACACCATCCGAAGATACCAACAGCTTTGTTGGTTAGCTTTGTTGGTTACCGTTAGTCTGACAGACACAGTTGGAAAGGCCGTAAGCACCGTGCTAGTGTGTAAATCTGCCGCAAAAATATGTACAGTGCCCTATTAGTCGCACTGTCTTTGCCTCATCACGTCACTAACCAAAACAGACAAAGCTTTCTTTGCTCTCCTCCTCTTCTCCTCTCTGCTCGGACCCAAGGGATAAAGCATAGCTCCTTTGTGTCAGTAACACAACTTTTGGCGATATGACCAGCCCATCGATATGTATCCCGTGACGTTGCAACCGCCCACAATCGGCTTTGCGAAGATGACGACAGTGGCGATAATTAAGAACGTTACGGAAAGGTGCGGGATGTGGTGATGGAGGGGAGAGATATAAAAGGGTGAAGGCATGGTCTGATCTGGACCTCAATAGCTACCCCTCCTGCTCTGACTCTTTTTGATTGACAACGCCCCTGATATTTTGTTCCTGAAAATCATCTTCATCAGCATCTTCCATCAAATCATTACCTATCTCCCATATCTATCCCATCTCACAAACCATCATCATGAGTGGATTGAGCGACGAAGCTGTCCTTGAGGGCCACGACCTCGTCGACGCTGCCGAGCACGAGGCGCAGGTAGGCCGTCCCCAGTCAAACAAATACCAGTTTAAAGCTCACCACTAACAACACAGGCCGACCCTTTAGACTTCAAGAAGGTCCACCCCGTCGGCGAGACGGGCGGCTCCATTCTCCCCGATAGCGCCGCATCGAGCACCGACAAGCCGGCCGCGGCTGCCAGCAGCAGCACCGGCGAGTTCCTCGAGTCGAAGTTGAACCAGCTCAAGGACACGTTTGGTGGTGCAAACAAGTAAACTGTACCTAACAGGCATATCTTTTTAATAGTGTGATACTCTAAAAAGAAACTACCAACCAAATTGTAATACCATTCACAATTTCTCTTTACTTTACATGTGCCCCGTCCGGTAAAAAATGCGTTTCTCCATCAACATCTCGATATCATACACACGTTTGTGTTTATATGGCTCTCTTGGTGCTTGATCCTCTTCTTTTTTTCGAGCCCACTTATGCCAGGTTCAGAAGCCTTTCATCTCGCTCTAGCTTCACCTTGAGCCCTGTTATCTCAATGATGAGTAACGGGCACTTCCCCGCACCTTTTGTAGGTGACGCTTTTCTACATTTTCTACTCCTTCGAGGTGCTTTGCTGTTGTTAAATAGAAAATATTTCTTGCTGTAGTGCAGACTTGGGAAAAGCTCCAGGCATAAACCAGGCGTGCAAAACGTTACCAAATTCAAACAGTCACTGTAGATGCTTGAAATAAACTATTTGGCCGCCAACCTTTGCTGCCGCAAGCTGTATTTTCTTTGAGCGTGTCGAGGCGCTGAAAAAAGTGCCCTGTGGCTCGTCAAGTCACTAACACGGTTGGGCACTACAAAAAGCCAACGGAGTAGCCAGAGCAGTGAGGATTAAAGCAATGGATTGATAGATTGAGGATAGATTGGTCTATGTCGTTTGAACAAAGAGAAGTAAGCGAAGCAGTGTGCTTCAAGTGTCTTTGATAGACCCATAAAGTCGGTACCAATGCACAGTACCTTGCTCGATTTGGGCATCAAAAACCAACAAAGTTGTTTGGTCGTGCGCCTTTATGCTGCCAAGTGCCTACATTGCCAAGTATCCAAGCTTTCTGCAAGATCCCTTCTGTTGCTTTCCCTATCCTTTTTTTTTGTTCATGTCCCATTAATAATCCGTTTCACCAACTGACAACATGAAATCCATTCTTCATATTCTCTTGCTCAGCCTGCTGGCTAGCTGCCCGGTCGTTGCATCGGTCTGCAGGCTTTTAAGCCCATGCTATTGGTACGTACTTTAGCCAATATTCTACGACAATTGGTGGCAACGCTCTCTACACCTTTTCTCTACAATACGAGTTGACCGTCCCTGGCATGCACATTGCTTGCAAAAACAGTGCCACGGACCCAACAACCAACACACAACGGACCAAAGTGTTGTTATCTGACGGCCAGAAACTCGTTTGGTGCCTTTGCTATACAGCTGCTGTTGCAATGTCATGTGTGGTGTGACGCCCAGTCTGACTCAGTGCAGGTTAGCGCTGTACAAATTTTGCTTTCTTGTTAGATGAGATGGATGAAGACGGTCGAAAGCTGTATTGGCCGCTGCGATGCAACGTTGGGTTGGTTGAGATTCTCCTGTACGATCTTGTACTCCTTGTTTTATTGAGCTGCTGTCGTCTCTGGCGATATCTCTCCCCTCATCACGACAAACCTCAAGACAATAAAATATAAATCAAATCACATGGATCAAGGTCTTCTATTATCGGTGTGTGGATCAGTTTACTGTTGGTAGAAGGAATCGAGTGTCTGTTGCGTTTGGCTATCGGCCGCCTCAGGGGCTGTGTAAACAAAACATTTGCCTAATCGGGAAAAGACGTCGGGACAAAAGTGAACAGTCCATAAAATTACAGTGTCTGCACGCACTGGCAACTTTGGTCTGTTTCAGCCTGTGTATTTATTTACCTTTGAATCATCGCTCAACGTTATCATAATAAAATCACGCTCGAAAAAAAATAAGAGATGCAGAAATTAAAAAAAGAAGAATAAAAATCTAAAAACTATTCGGCTTTATCAAACATAACCATTCAAACGCGCAAATAAAAAGCTTATTGGTTTTGAAGTCGCAAGGTGAACAGAAAAAACATCAAAAAAATAAAAATAAAAAAAGCATTGGAAGAGCCCTGTGGGTTCCCTGCAAGCGCCCTAGCAGTAAGATTGCTGCTGCTGAAACTCCGTGGACCCACCTTTCGCCTGTAAGCAGCCTGCGAGGCACTAAGCTACATGGACGTGTTCCAGAGGCATATTGATATCCTCCAGAGTAATGAGCACCGTCTGTATGTCCGCGAGGGCCAACGCGCAAGAATATTTGCAGTTATTGATATCTACCTGGAGGTATGTGTTCTCTGCTGTGCGGTGGAAGAAAAGGCAACTGAGCACGTTCTTTGTCCAACATGCCTCCTGCCGTTCATGGTCCTTTTGGAGAAAACCGACCACTTTCATCAACTGCACCATTCCGTCAGCTGCATACATGGCCACACGTAATATGTCGGGGATGATGTAGGTTATAATGAAGTCTGGCGTTGTTGTGATCTCACCGCTCTGCAAGGCGGAGGCCACTCTGTAGACGAGATTGTCAACCATCTCGATTGTGTTCTTATTTTCTAGCTGGCATTCATGGAGCCTTGGCAAGCCCTTTCATGGCAATCTTGTGTGCTCTCTGGGCGTCGTTGGCCGCTTTGGTGAGGTTCGCTTTGTAATCCCAGTGTTGGCGTGGTGGTGCACCCTTGGGAGTTGTGTTCACTGCAAGAAACTTCTCGGTCCAGGTGAGGTGGAGATCATCACTGTACTCAGCCTGTTCGCCGCTTTGCTGAAGCTCGGACAGCGGTAAAACACGCCCTTCGTGGACAGCATCTTTTCTGGATGCCACAAAGTTGCGTGTCAAGTAGCCGGCCGTCGCGACCTGGCTGAGCGAAGAGACCATCGGCGTATGAAGGAGCAGGGCGTTGATGGCAAGGGTCTTGTTGTGCTTTCTCAGGAACATCCGCAGCCGGCATTTTGACAGTTCTTCGTCTGGGATCCGAGATAAGATCGACTGGGCCGTTTCCGTCGCTTCGTGAATCAAAAGGCCACCACCCGTCCAGTCCCAGCTCGCCTCAGCGCAGCACAGCGTGGCGGCCCTTGTCGCTTGATCCAACCAGACTAGCACCCTAACAAGGGCACTAGCCAACTCTTCTTCTTGCTCTATGGAGGGCTTGGATCCGATCGTGAGCGTTCTTTGTGAGTTGATGCTGTTGTGACTGCCGCAGCTACCCTCAGGCGTTGTTGCAGACATATTGGAGGGTTCTAGGGTTGGGATTTGAAGGTCTTGTTGGTGTTGGTGTTCCGAAGATATATCTCTATGGTTATCATCTCGATCAGAAGCCGTCATGGCGGAATAGCAATCGTGCGTAGGAGGGGGTATGGAAGACGGAAGACGGAAGACGGATATAAAAGAGGATAAAGGATGGTAGCAAGTAAGGTTGTCGATGTCAAAGCTATCGGGTTAAGTTTGCGTATTTGAAGGTCCAAAAAGTAGAAAGAGGGGGGAGTGAAAGGGACTCAGAGGTAAATAGACGGTTTCCGGCAATTTTGAATCTGGCTGAGAAAAGGATCTAATGAGAAACACCAACAGAGATGAAAATACGGAGTACTGATGTAGTTAGATGTGTGCATCGTTCAATATTGTCTTCACCAACTGATCTCAGGGCTTTCCATCAAATGGCCCTATAGCTTATAATAGCCACCCAAAGCTGAAGCCCAGCAGTCACAAAAACGACTGTCATCGACTGTCATCGGCCAGATTTTTTACTTAATGTATGCATTCACGTTCTCACCGTGCCAGTCACTTACCGAGACTTAGCCCAAGTCGTATTAGAGCATCGACCAATGAGGAGCTTTATGTACTGGAAAGAAACCAGATACCTCTTGATGTACATTATATAATACTTCCCAATTCGGACAATGTGAGGTAACATGACATAAAACAGTGCAAAACACGTTGCCTTCACCATGCTGTATTGAACCTGTTGACTAAGCTACACAATTTTTTGAATGTCAAAGTGACAATATCAATACATCGTACATATTCCTACATGCATTACACGTGTATTACACGTTTGCCACCAAGGCGCGTAGTATTAATTTGACTACAAATATAGAGCAGAGTAATAACACTCATATCTTTAAATCTGTCTCTCGATGTGTCTTCCTGAAACGACTCCATCAAAACCCTCACAACATAAAACCGTACCGCAATTTGCATCTATCATATTGAGGTAGATTTTACGATGGGCAGCTCAGGTATATTTTGATTCACGCCATTTGTTTTGTAGCGGCAAGATTTTGCCTCCTTCGTCCAATGATACAAACATCTGACACGGTAAACAGTCTCTACTGGCCCCGAGTCGGCCCAGCTTCCCGTCAACGGTGCCGCGGTCACTGCCGGCCAGCCCAGGCGGCTCCCACTGAACTTCTCTCCTATCGTCATTACGGGTCCAGCCGGTGTTGGCAAGAACACCCTTTACGACATGCTTGACAGAGCCCACCCCGGACTCTTTGTCAGATCTGTCTCCCATACGACGCGGCCTCTGCGAGAAGGCGAGAAGAATGGCAGAGAATATCATCAGGTTAGCAAGCACGAGTTCCGCCAGATGATTGATCGCGACGAATTTGTCGAGTATACCTGGTACGATGAAGAACTGTACGGCACGAGCAAAAAAGCCATCAGCGCGGACGCCGCCCCAGAGGGAAAGATTATGGTCCTGGACATTGATGTGATTGGCGTCGACACGTTGCGCAAAACAGAGAACCTGGGATGTACACCGCGCTATGTCTTTATCAAGCCCTCGAATATGGACGCGCTCGAGACCCGTCTCCGTAGCCGCGGGGTAAACTGTGAAGGCAGTATAAGAATACGTATGGAAGCTGCTCGCGTGGAGATGACCATTGCCTTGTCAGCAGCATCGTCGTCATTCGACATGGTCATTGTCAACGATGATCTGGAGAAGGCGCTAAAGTAATTGGAAAACTACATCTTTAAGGGGCAAACAGATGTCGATAATCCTGCTGAGTTCACTCAAATCTTTGGACGGAAGCTTTTTTTTAGAGGCTTATCTTTTTAACTATGATACCCAAATTCACATACAGTAACAAAGTTTCATATTACTTTCGTAAACTGTTGCAAATAAGAAATAATACGTTAGTTTTTTACATCATTCTTTTTACAAGATGTTTAGCATATAAAAGGGTAGGGATGAAAAAGACACGAAGGATAGCTGAAAAAAAAAAAAAAAAAAAGCACAACTCCGATGTAAATCAATTTGACCAAAACAAAAAAATAAAAAATACGGCAACATAAAGTTCAGTCCGAAATAGATATATAGATATATGTAGCAGAGCGATATAAAAGCTATGCAAAAAAGACTTTTTGAAAATAGAAGCGAAATGAAAACAAGACGAAAAGGAGGGGATTCCTGTGGTTAGCTAGTATGAAGCTGAAGCGTGATGCACCACGTGACGAGATACAAAAGCGGGGCAATGCCGGCCAACCAGAACTGCCCATTCGTGCCACCGCAAAATCTTATATAAGCAGGAACCCTTGTCCGGGGCGACATGTGCAACTCCATGAATCATCTCCAAATCGACGAGCCTCCTCACACACAGCCCACACAATCCATACAATCCACATACAAACACATCAACACGCATTTACGGCTTAACAACACGGCAAAACGCGGCGAAACAAACACGACTTACAGGACATTTTACACACTGGAGACTTTTCTTGTGTGTGATATTTGCATTCGACGAGTGTTGATTGCTAATTCGTCGAATTCGACTCGACTCCTCTTATCTTTTCCCTTCCCTTGTTTGCCGCTGCACAGCAGCCGGGCAATTGGGCAATTGGGAGACGAGAGTCTTTCTCTCGTCCTCCACAATGCAAGCCGTCTGGGGCACAGACACCCCAGAGATTGACGAGACAGTGGCCCCCAAACGGCAACGACTGTTCATTGCTCGGCAGGCATGCGAGATCTGTCGCCAAAAGAAGACACGCTGTGATGGCGGACATCCATGCGGTCTCTGTCGGACGGGTGGGCTGGACTGCAAGTATGCGGAGCGCAAGGCGACGAAGAATGAGGTATCGCTGGGCATGATCTTCAACACGCTGCAGCGGATTGAGGCCAAGATTGAAGAAGGGCAGCAGCGAAGCAGCAGCGCCGAGGCGGATGACGACGAGGATGAGAATGACGACGATACGAGGGCAGCACGCAACCAGCAACGATCACGAAAGCGCAACCGCAATGGATCGAGTGTCGGCCAGGCTCCGAGGCCAGCACCGCCACAGGCACCTTCCCATCACCCCCACCATCATCATCATCAGCTGCCGCCGCCGCTGCCTCTGCGGCCATGCCCTCGCCGTCAGCGATGTTGGTGGCCAGCGACCGACGGTTCAGCAACACGAGCAACCAACCCACTGCTGTCGACCTGGCCTCGCCGTCGGCCGGCAGCACACAAAGCCGCGACGGTATTCACGCCCTGCTGTCGGCGGCCAGTCCATCCTCCTATCCACAATCTCACCCACATCCTCCTCGACGAGCACGGCATGTTCCCGTCATCCAATATCCCATCCGCCAATTGGCCAACTGGCCCGCCATCCGCGACTTGCTGCATAAAAGTGGCGTCACCAACAGCAGTAACAACAACAGCTTTATGATGAATATGAACGGCATGCACAGCAACGGCAGCAGCAACCAGGACAGTGCCTACGTCTACGACGCTGCTGCCGCTACCGTACTCGAACAACGCCGACCACCCCTCCCCTTTCCTTCTCTCTTGTCATCGGGAAACAATGGCAGCGACAATTGGCTGGCCCAGCTCAATGTCGCCGTCATCAAGGACCTCGGCGACAAATACTTTACCACCTTCAACCTGTGCAATCCCATCCTGGACCGACGACTGTTCAGCCAGCACAGCCTCGGCGTCGCCATCGGCACGGGCTTTGGTGTGAACATGGAGAGCTGCATCGTACTTGTTACAATGGCACTGGGCGTGCTTGGCAAGAAAGCATTGAGGGAAGCCGGCATTGTCGACACCAACACGGCCATGACATCGCCCTACGACCATCCGCATCAACATCACCAGCAACACCGTGATAGCACAGCGGGTGTCGACATAGACGCCGACGGCGACGCATGGGACGATGGACTGGTCTTCTTCAACGAGGCCCGCAAGCGGATTGGTATGCTCGGCTGCGATAGCAGTCTGCAGGCGTGTCAGTACCACCTGCTGTGTGGTCTCTTCTACTCACAGTTAATCCGACCCTTTGACTGGTGGGCGCACGTCAGCCGCGCGGCGTCTTGTTGCACTAGTTTCTGGGCGTGTGCCCCAAGGACTGCGATGAGTGGACAATGGACATGCAGGCGCGTCTGTTCTGGATCACGGCCATGTTTGAGGCGGTCCTCACTCAGGAGCTCGACGTGCCCGTCTCGAACCTGCTGAACTACGAAGACCGCGTGCCATTACCCAAGTTTGTCGAGTTTCCAGGCGTGTCGTCTTTCGCCTCATTAGGCTCGGGCATGGGTAACGGTATTGGCGGCGCGGGATCCCTCAACGGACAGGGCGTCTCCCAGGAAGAGGAACAAGATGCATTCTGCCATTACCATTTCTTGTCCCAGATCGCGCATCGTATCATCTTGACGCGTTTGTGTGACAGTTTGTTTGCCAACCGTGGCAAAGCTCTGGCATCGGGCCAGACCATTGAGGCAGCCTCCCAAGCCACGACCATGGCACGTTCTGACTACCCGCCCCAAGCTCTCGAGGACGAGCTCACCCATCAACTCGCGCAGTGGCGCGCCCAGCTCCCCAACTATTTGCAATGGGAAGACGACAATTCCACGGCTATACCGACCGAGCGCCGTCTTTGACTGCCCACTGACACCCGCCAACGTTTTCGTCGTCCCCTGGCTGCAGGCCCGTTATTGCATTGCCCGCTACCATTTACGCCGGCCTCTGCTGCACAGAGCCCTCCACCACCCGGACTGGATGTCCCCCTCCGACTTTGACAAGTGCCGTGACGCGCTGGCCTGTGGTATGCGCTGGTGCTCGACCATCCGGCCCGCACTCAACATACCAGACTGTCTTTACTTGAAATTTTTTTATCTGTACACAGCTGTTTGGCATGCTGCTACTGTTCCACACTTTGGACAGATCGCCCGTCCCCGAACTGCGGGCACTGGTGCCGCCCACGTTCGAGTCTTGGCGGGTGTTTGCCTTTGGTATTTTGGAGCGGTATGCGCCGATGAGTCCGTCGGTTGCCCGCGAGCTGGAGATTGTGTCGGCACTGAAAGATTACCACAGCACGCCAGCAGCCACGACTACATCCGGGATGGACATCAGCAATACCAACGACAACGTTAATAGTATAGGACTCAACATTGATGTTGCTGCTCTGGCTCCGCCGGATGTAAGCAACAATGCGTTTGGCCACCTGGACGACGATGCTGACCACCGACATAACACGCGGTCGTCACGACGAGGGTCACTCCATGAGCTATAGGGAGCATGGTACCCTCTTTATGATAGGAATGGCATGATGACGAATAAAAGTTTGAATATTTATGATTTTTTTTCCCACAAAGCTCGCATTGAATCCGTCTATGCCATTGAACATGAAATCTATGTACATTACTTTTTTTCTTTTTCTTTCGTTGAGACTACATCTCTACAGCTCAAACCCTGTACCTGTTGAGCTCGTCAGACCGCCGTCCACGACCAGCGTCTGCGACGTAATGTAGCCCGCCGCCCGCTCGCTCGACAAGAACGCCGCCGCTGTCGCCACGTCCCATGCACTGCCCATCCGGCCCATTGGCACATTGTGCTGGGTAATCTTCTTGAACGTCTGCTGCTCGGCCGGGTCGTCGCTCGTCGCCATGCGCTCGACCAGCGGCGTAAACATGAGGCCCGGTGCGATCGCGTTGACCCGCACGCCCTTCTTCGCATAAATGCAGCCCGTCACTCTGGTGAGATGAATGACGGCCGCCTTGGCCGAGTTGTACGCGACCTGCGGCTTGCCCAGGAACTTGAGGCCTGCAATCGACGCGTTGTTGACAATCGCGCCGCTGCCCTGCTTCTCCATGTGTGGGAGGACAGCGTGCATGCTAAGGTACACAGACTTTAGGTTCAAGTTGATCTGTGCATCCCACACGCGCTCCTCCATCGACGCAGGATCGCCGGACGAGGTGGCGCCGACGTTGTTGATCAGAATATCGATGCGGCCGTGCTTGGCAATGCAGGCGTCGACGAGGCTCTGAATATCGGCAGACGACGTCACGTCGGCCTTTTGGACATCAACAACAGCGTCGGGGTACTTGCTGTGGACGCGCTCGACGGTGTGTTGTGCCGCAGCTAAATCAATATCGCAGCCAAACAGGTGGACACCGTTGTGCGCCAGCATCCAGGCAATGGCGGCGCCGTTGCCCCAGGAGTTGGGGGTGTTGGTGGCGCCCGGGATGCGGGCCTGGCCGATGCCGAGGACGAGGGCGACCTTGCCCTTGAGGTCCGGGTAGACGGGGTAGTCGTCGATAGCGTCGGCGGTGGCCATGGTGTCGGTGGGTAGTGTTAATAGGTGGAAGGTTGTCGTGGTCTTACTGCCGCAGGGAGTGACGTTGTTTGTTTACCGACGTTGCAAGTCGAGTAAAGTTCATTTTGTATGGATGTTTACTGAATATAATTAGCAACGCTGAGATAAGTTTTTAGCGTGCCAACCCCGAACATCGGACATGTTCATCTTCACGGCTACAAAAGGTACAAGCTGCACAATTAAACAAGACTCTCCAGTACCGTTCACCCTCTCATTTCCGTTTAACAATATCCCGAGTTGTGACCTTTTGCGGACTATCCTTTCAGGGACTTTCTGGAGAAGAGCGTATTCCCGCCGTTCCCCAGACACACCAAGCATCATTGGCATGCCCGCCTCCTCTCGATTGTTGTCTCCAATTTCTGAACGGGTCTGGTGCCTCGCACTGTCTTGATCGTCTCCACGTTTCTCGTCTTGTCATGCTGTCATCTTTATTTTTTATCTTTTTTGTTGTGTCCATCCGGGGACTCTATCGTCTGTCCGAGTCGCAAAATGAGGAGAATATTGTGGAAAACATGATGCATACCCTCCACCACGGACGTGCACTGTGTCGTATTTCCATCAAGGTAGACGAGAGGGGAAACGAAATACGACGATCCTCGTGCCACTCGTCAAGACGGACAGCATCAAGCGCCCCCGGATGGACGTGATGGAGGAGACAAGGATGGAGGAGGAGGAGAAGAAGAAGGAATGAACGGGGTAAGGAAATGAGGGGATAAACAAACTAGGGCGTGAACCACAAAAAGGCCAAGTACTCCGTATTTCACAGAAACCCAAGTCAAGATGGAGTGGCCTTTGCGTACTTTGGCCGTGTGTGGGTGCTTGCGAGGGAGCGAGGTTGGGGAAGTGGACAAGGCCCGGGCAATGTCCGGGGCGTTGTTGACCCAGATTGCTGTGCCGTTAGTGTGAGGAGGCGCAAAGAAAGCCAGAAAAGGTAAGGAATCTCGGAGCAGCGCCGATTGTGGGCCAGGGATCGTGCCGCCATCTGGTGGCGCCGTCTCGCCTTCGCCAACTATTGGCGCTCTTTTTTGCGTCTTTGGTGTTGTTGGCGTCGAGCTTGTGCCTGTTTCTTCGACTTGTTCTCTTCCTTTTCTCCCTTTGTTCGCCCGTTCTCTCCACACTTTTTGGGAGGCTCTCGCTGTGGCTTGCTTTTATGTCCATTCTCTCCACGCTATGGACACTATGGCCTACTCCCCAGTCTCTGTCTCCATAATGCCCCCAGGAAGTCTGTCTCCGCATTTTGCCCCCCCGTCAAGAAAGGAGAAGCGAAGAAACCAGGAAATTGGTGAAAAAGCCGGTGGCCACCGGGATATTGACATCCATGGAAAAGGGCCAAATGACCACCACATACAATCCGCAGTGCATAGCAAAAAGGCAGCATTGACGACATAATAGACGTCTTATTCTCACTGTTTCTCCGAGACTCCACAGTGCCCCGACACCATTTTCTGACCTGCGTCTTTGCGAGGCAACTGGGGAGGAACGAGTTAAAAAGAAAAAAGAGGTAGAGAGGACAAGACAGGGAAGTTCGTTCATCCTTTGGCTCCTCTTTTTTCTTTTTCCTGCTAACTCAACCATCCATTCACACCATTCACAGTTCATCCACACCAAGTCCAACCACACACCAGCACAAACCATCTCCACAATGCATCCCCCCCCCCCCCGACTCCGTACCCCATGGGAACGACGCACACTGTACACACAAGAGGAGAAAAGAAAAGGAAAGGAAGCAAAATGTGTCGTGGACAGAAAGAGAGAATCAAAATATCACCGTAAATAGAAGTCAATTGCAGTCGTAGTCCCTGGGTAGCACTGCACGCTTTTCATCTCCGCTGGACAATATCGTGTCTTGCAACCGGTGAAATACAGGAAAGAATGGTGTACAGCACGATCTGTGTTCCCAGACCGTCTTTCCTCCAAACTGTCTATTACCAAGCCCGCACCATCCTTGTCGCCCCGGCCCTCGCCAGTGTTCCCCTTTTCTTGGTGTGCTTGACTCGTACTTACTCGACTCTGTCAAGAAGAGTGTGTCTGTTCCCCCCCGGGGTTGACGATTTCTCCGCATTTGCAACGTGCTTTTTCACTTTTCCCCAGACGGCAAACTGTACGAACCCCATTTCCCACACCACCAAGACACCCACCCCATGCAGGGCGAATCCATGACTCCACGAAAGCGTGTTTATTTTGTAAAAGAGTTTCCTTTCTCTTCCCTGTCAAGTTATAAATGTAAGGCGCACTTCGCCAAGACCTTTGTTTCCCTGTCTCCATCTCCATCTCTTTATATTTCTACGTGTCTCTTCTTTATTTATTTCTTTGCTTCTTCTTTTCTTTCTTGTCTTCTTTTCCTTCTTCATCTTCACTCCTCTTGAAGACACACTGGGACTTAACAAGACAACACCAGCACACATTGTTATTATTCATCGGTTATCACACACCCCTACACAATGTCCTCCATCGAAAAGGCCGACAATGCCGGCATCAACGAGACCTCTGTCGACATGGTCGAGCAGGGCAAGGTTGAGGCCATCAACCAGAACACGTCCATCCTGACCGATGAGGAACGTGAGATGGAGAAGCGGATTGTCCGCAAGATTGACTACCGTCTGCTGCCCATCACCGCCTTGATCTACCTTCTTTGCTACATTGATCGCTCAAACATTGGTACGTACACCGTTTGTGACTCTGACTGCCATCTTCATCGCTGACAACCTAGGCAACGCCAAGATTCTCAACAGCAACACCGGCGATGATATCCTCCAGACCAACAACATGACCACCTACCAGTACACCGTCGCCCTCATGCTCTTCCTCGTCGCCTACTGCATCTTTGAGGCACCCAGCAACCTGATGATCAAGATCGCCTCGCCCCGTCGCTGGCTGGGTTTTCTCGTGGTCTGCTTCGGCGCTTTCTGCGCGGGTATCGGTGGCACAACGAATGCTGCCGGTGTTACGGCTCTCCGTTTCTTCCTCGGTGCTGCCGAGGCCGGTGTCTTCCCCGGCATGATCTACTACTTCAGCTTCTGGTACCGTGCCGAAGAGCGTGCCGCGCGCATCGCCTCGTTCATGTGCTCTGCCACGCTGTCGGGCGCTTTCGGTGGCTGCATCGCCTACGGTGTCGGCCACATGAACGGCGCCGGTGGCCTTGAGGCATGGCGCTGGCTGTTCATTTTGAGGGTATCCCCTCGATTATCCTGGGTGTCCTGGTCTTCTTCTTTTTGCCCAGCTACCCGAGGGCGTCTCTTGGTTGAGCGACGAGGAGAAGGAGCTGCAGCAGCGCCGTCTCGGTATTCACGGTAACGCCATCGCCGAGAAGATCAACTGGCAGGACGCCAAGGCTGTTCTGTTGGATGGCCGCATGTGGCTGCACTACTTTGTCTATGGTTGTGCCGGCTGCGGTTGTCGCCTCGCTGTCCCTGTTCGCTCCCACCATTGTTTTGGGTCTGGGCTACGCCAACCTCCAGGCTCAGCTCTACACCGTCCCGCCCTACGCTGCCGCCTACGTCTTTGCCCTGCTGGCGTCCTACGCCTCGGACAAGCTCTGCCAGCGCGGCCTTGTTGCTGGCTGCTCTTTCATGCTGGGTTCCGTCTCCTACATTGTCCTGGCCGCTCTGCCTGGCGAGTCTTACAAGGTCCGCTATGCGATGCTGTGCCTCGCGACATCGGGCGTCTTTGGCGGTCTGCCTGCTCTCTGTGCCTGGGTCGGCGACAATGCCCGCACCACCACGGCCGGTGCTCTGGCCACTGGTCTCAACATTGCCGTCTCGGGTCCCGGTCAGATCATTGGTGTCTGGATCTACCGCGCCCAGGACGCGCCCATCTACCGTCTCGGTCACGGCGTCAACGCTGGCTTGCTCTTCATTGCCATGTTCCTGTCGTTTGCCCTGACCATCCACTACCGCATGCTCAATGCAAAGATGGCCGGCACCAACGAGCTGCGCTGGGCTGTGTAAAGAAACCGAATACAGATGAAATAAATAATCTGTTTATGGGATGAATCTATCGTCTACGGAATACATTATCTATTATCTATATGCTGTTGCTTCAATTTGACCAATTTTTACCAATTTTTTTAACAACTTTTCATCATCGCTTTATCCTGTGCGTGAATGCACTCGATCCTCTCGTCTTCTTTAATGATTCGAGTAAAATCAACTTGAATAATCGAAATCGATAAAATCCTCATGGTGAACTCATGCATCACAACCTTCACAAAAGATCAGAATGCCTTGGAAAAAACGTGGATGCTGCATGCCGTACATCCGTGCCTGTTTCCCTGCATCGAACATCACTCGTCATGTTTTCGCTTCTCGGCGTCCATTCCGGCAGATCCGAACGGTTGGGACAACCGAGTTTGGGATTTCTGGAAAGGCAAACGTTATGATGATCTTGTGTCCATGCGCGTGCCGACATCCAGAGAGGGCCTGCTTCATTTTCACGTCTTTTCCTCTGGAAAACATGGCATGATCTTACGTGAAAACCTTGAACTGGGCCTCGACCATTGGACTCGACAGGCCACTCTCTTCTCATCCGGAGTATCACCAGTCTGCGCGGTCAAAAAGGTCAGCAGGGCAAAGACATCCGTAGATGGTGTGGAGGAAAAGGTTTATTGCTCGTTTTATTGTTTCAACGGGGATTCTATATGACAATTAGAACAACAGTGCGAAAAAAAAAAAGAAGAAAAAAAAAGAACAGACGGCCACAATCACAAGGACAGAGTGTGGCAACAAGAAGATTGGGCCAGACTTGTCTGCCGACGTGGATACTCAAAAGAGGAGTCGATCGTCGTATCGAGGAAAGTGACCTGGAAAGTCGAGACGACGGCGAGAGCCTAAGCGGTACAATGTTGACTCGACAGGGGGCTCCCTCGTGATTCATACGTACTCCGTAGTACCCTGCCGCCGGGGCAGTTGATTTGTCTCCGGATGAAAATATATGAAACAAATGCACTGTACGGAGTCGAGGTGGACAATACAAGGGGTACCTTCCTACATGCGGGGTTTTGGTGTGGAAAGTTGGCGGCGCGCTTTCTCCGCACCACAGACCGGACAGGCTCAAAGTGGAAGGGGAAACCTTATTCCCCGCACTGTGGCGTCAGTGCTGCTGAACAGCAGCTCACAGTGTACTCCGTACGACGAACGAATCCAGCTACGGCTTTGACTGTTCCGGGAGACCTGAGCTCACTGTAGCTTATCCCGTGCTGTTTGTACGGAGTACAAACGGCTCAACGCGGGGCAGCATCGGAAATAATAAGACTGGACCTGACTTTGGCCCGAAAACCGGCGACAACAAAAATAAACACAAATTCGTTAAAAAGAAGCCGTCGTCGTTCCTGACTACACAACGTCACACTTTTGACGTCAACAATCTCTTTCCAACCCCCAACAACACTTCCAGCCCACCTCATAATGGCTGTCAACGTCGAGATTGACCCGGCCGTTTTGGCCTCCGCCGCCGGTCAGACGGCCATCATCACCGGTGCTGCCGGTGGTATCGGCGCCGCTACCGCCGCGCTCTTCAGTCAGCACGGCGCCAATGTCGTCATTGCCGACCTCGCCGGTGCCCGCGCCGCCGCAGATAAGCTCATCTCGACCCTCGCTCACCCGGACCGCGCCATCTTTGTGCCCGTCGACATTCTGAACTGGGCCGACATGCAGAGCTTGTTCAAGACGGCCGTCGCCAAATTTGGCCGTGTGGACGTGGTCGTGGCCAATGCCGGCATCATGGAAACGTCGCCCGTTCTCAACATGGACGCTGTCGACGCCGACGGCAACCTGCTGGAAAGCCGCGAGGCATTCAAGGTGCTGGACGTGAACATCAAGGGCACACTCAACACGATCCGGCTGGGCATCCACACAATGCGGCAAAACGAGAAGAAGGACGGTCAGCTGGTGGCCGGCAGCATTGTCCTGGTGGCCTCGACATCTGGCTACTTTGGCGGTACGAGTGTGGCGGGCTACATCACTTCGAAGCACGGTGTTGTTGGTTTGCTGCGGTCAAGTCGCACAACCGCCACCAAGTACGGCATCCGCATCAACGGGGTTGCACCCTTTTTCACGCCCACACACATCACGGCCAACTTTGCGAATGCATGGAAAGAGGCGGGTCTGGAGTCCAACACGCCGGCGGAAGTGGCCAGCGTGATTGCCCAGCAGGCATTGAACACGGAGGTGACGGGCACCTGTGTGCTGGCATGTGGCAAGATCCGGAGAGAGCTGGAGATGACGCGGGCAGCACTGGTGACACAATGGATGGGTGAGGATGTTACGACGCTGATGAGCGAGGCGGGCAAGCTGTTTGCCAAACTGGGTGGCTACCCATTGCCGAAGAAGAGGGAGGAGTAGATCGACATGCAGTACTCAAAAATGATATCACGTTTGCAGGTCACATTAATAGACAGTTAAAACAAAAATGAGTTGACCGGTCAAGTGCTTGCTTGTATTTTATATATGTGATGCTCGTATACTCTATAAACCCGCGAGTAAACAATATGTTCCAGAACCATTATGAAAGGAAAGAATGAGAACCCAAAAGAAATAAAAAGAAATGAAACGGAAAAGAGAAAAGTGAAAAAAGAACATTCAGTAGCCAATGTAATGCGATTGCCATGATGTCATTTGTCTCATACACCCGCTGCAGGAGTGGTGATTAAATGTCATGCTAGGAGCGCATTTACTCAACACAGTAGGGAATGTTGTTGATGTAGCCGCAGTGCGAGCCCGAGGGGCAGTCGCCCACCTTCTCCAGGCCGTTAGTCGTGTTGCACACCTGGATGGCGTTCCAGCCGTCGCACGTGTACTGGCCGGGGGTAGAGCACCAGTTGTAGCCAGTGGTGCCGTCGTCGCCGCGCTTGGCCTTGGCCTTGGAGGGGTTCGACGTGCAGAAGGGCAGCTCGGAGCCGTTCTGCGGCAGATCCTCGCACGAGGTGCCGCTGGGGCAGGGGCCAACGAGCTCCCAGTTGCCCTCAATGTCGCAGATCTGGATGCCCGATCCGTCAGCCAGGCATGCGTAGGTGCCAAAGGTGCACTGGTCGCGCTTGGCGTTGGCAGCCGAGAAAGAGGGCACGGCGGCCACGGTGGTGGCGGCGGCAGCGAGGAGGACAGCAGAGTACTTCATTTTGATGGTGGTGAAAAGTTGCGAGTGGGGAGATGAAAAAAAGTAAAGGATGGTTGAAGGTGGTAGTGGTTTGTTTGTGAGTGTTGTTTGATTGTTGTGGTGAGTGATGATTGTTTGATGAAGATGATGAGAATGATGGGAAGAAAGTCCGACTGAAGAGGGAGGATGTCGACAGTCTTTTATAGACAATTTGATCAAGAGAAGAGTCTACGTGATGCAGTATGATCTCGTATATTCCCTCACTCGAACAAAACTCGGCCTTACTTTGATTTCTTTTCTTTTGTTTCTATTTTCGATTACTATCAGATACTCGCCAAGCAAGATGCTACCGACAGCCATTGGATGTTTTTGCTGCTCACCCGCGATCTCACACCCACTCAAGTTTAGCTTGGGTCGAAGCTCGTTCTCGTGTACCCCAGCCCAATATTCTGATGTCATTTTACTAACACTACCTTGAAGTCGAGTCGTGTTGGGCGCTCCCAAAAAAGGTGCATGTAACAATCGGAAAAAGGTGCAGCAGAGATGGTGGAGGCTCAACTCCCGTTGGTGTAGGTGAGAGTCTAAGTCAGAGTCTAAGTGTGTATCTGCTGCGGCAACTCTACCCTGGTTCCGCCAACTGCGTCCACCTCGTAAACGTGCAGTGCCCCGCCCTTGTCCATGCCGATCCAGGGTCCCCAGGAGACCAACCGGGACGGCAGACAACGCCACGGAAAAGGACAAAACACAGAAAGGAACAATAGAAATAACGAGAATACGGGGAAAGCGCAGTCCTTGTCGTCCCGACAAGGTGTCGAATGTAAAAATAACTATTGATCAACGACCGTTGTGTCGGCCAGCCTTGACAACCTTATTTTGGCACCCCCATGATTGACAGCGGAAGCTAGGACTTTTTCTTTTCTTTGAAGTCAAATTTTATTCAACAGTGCAATCGACCAAAGAGGGAGTTTTGTGCAGCGGACCGACTCAAGCAAGCCACAAAGTAACAAAGCCTTACCCAAAGTGAGCAGAGAACAATGCAAACAAAGAAATGGCCGCTCCGAAAAAAAAACGAGATCAATAGTATCCAACAGCCATCTTCCATCAATAGCGACAACGAGAACGATGGAAGCTCGTAGTGAACAACGCTAGAACCACTAGAAGATAAAGAACAATGAACCAAAGTGACGCGGAAAAACTTGTTTCATTCACCGTCATTACTCGTACGGCTGACCATAAGCTGAGAAGAGATGGTATGTGGAAGGCGCCCAGCCGGTGCAGGTTTCAGAACAACAGTGCTCACTTGCGCAGAGCTTTCGGGGTAATTCGAGATAATTACAGGGAAAAACAGACGAGAAACAGTGGATTCCAGCGACTTCGGGGACTGCAGAAGACTTTTCTGTGCAGAAATACGAACTGTGTGCAGGGCAGAAACAAGGCAAAGACAGTGAAGGCTGAGGCTGACGCCAAGCAGGAGGGAGAGTCGATCAAGGTAACAGCATCAACAGGTTCTCCACATTTTCGGGCATTTTGCCTCTCTCACTGTCTTGAGGGCAAAACACCCAATCATCATCGATCAGTGACCAAACAGGCGGGAGAGGCTTTTTTGATGCCGCATCCGTGTGCCGTGTGCTGTGCATTAGCTACACAGAGGATGTTACGTTAAACAAATGCTGGGATGGTCCCGGATGCCGGGAAACCGTGGCTGTCCTGCGGTGCAAGGCGAGGCTGATGGATATGCAAAAACAAGACGGCGACTTGGGACTGTGGAATCAAAATCAAAATCAGCCTCCTTACATCTTCCCACCAGATACCGTGCGGCACAATACGAGATGTGATGCGTTGGCCGAGTCATGGATTATGGTTGGTGATCCTGGTTTTTGTTGACTTTTGCGTTGTTTCCATCTCATTGTCAGTGTTGACTTGCCGAGCCCTGCCATCTCGTATACATCAACCCCGCTGTGCCGATCACTAATGTTCCCTGGAAACATGACTGTAGGATACCGCTTCAGCATACACGAGAACGAGGATAAGCACAATGCAAGTATTCCGCAGCAAAGACGGCTGGAATCAGGAAAATGAGTTGGGGCTTTTAAAAAATGAAGGCGAGTTTTTTTTTTTTTTTGCCCCATATTTACCTTTCAGGAAAATCAATCACTTCAACGGTTCAGACATACTCAATGTAGATTTTGTTTATGTTCTATGTACACATTATTTCTCAAAAGAGAACAAAACGAAACAGGGAACCTGAGATGATCACATACCAAAATACTCTGCCCGAGTCATGTTTACACACGTATGTTGTCAGTCAGATTTATGTCGGAATCGTAAAGGACGAAGCCTCACCACGCGGCATCGTATGACTCGTATTTTGTGCGTGCGTTGGTTCTTTGCACATTTTATTCCATATTCAACCCTGCTCTGCACACACCGTTCCCGTGTCGCTATATCCAGAGGCGTTGCCCGCCTTTCCTCGCTACGTTGTCGTTGTCATCTCAGCCCTACCAGTTCCCCGCCTTTTCCGACATTTGGCGGTGGTGGTTGAGGTTATGCACAGAAAGTGGTGGTGGCCGGTGCGATGTTGTTTCTAAAAAATACGACACACCCAACACCTTCGAGCAGCACACTGACAGCGCACTTCAAAATCGATCGGCGGGATATCGACCACACACGACTCGACAACAAAAGCAACCAGTCTGCCTCGCCATGCAGTCGGTAAAGTTTACCTAATGCAATGAACCGTACGTGTACATATTTTCGGCTTTGTCTTGGTTCTACAGCTCTTGTGTGTGTTTTTTTTTTCCTTTCAAAGTTACGTGTAGGAGTGCCGCCTTAGTATGTGCACCTAATCGTGGACAGTGTTTTGATTTTCTCTGTTGACGTAGTTTCGAAGTTTATGTGACTTCAACTGGTAAAGTTGTGTCTCTCTTCGTCTTGTTAGCCAAAAATATGACCATTTATGATTCAACATTGAGAATGATGAAGCCCGGCCCTCGACTGCAAATTTTTTTGAGCTCGCTGTAGCTTCACCGCGGTCAGTTTTGGTCACTCTGGTCACTGTATTCACAGCACACCCATAGCGCCTCTAGCGCACCCACCTCCCCACAAATCGCTAGCCAGAATCGGGCTTGGTGGCCATTCAAATGCCGCCGATCGCCTCTTGGCGGGATGCAACATCGACTGTCTGACAGCAAAGCCGCAGTCGACCTCGTATTTCGGAGGCGGAAGTTGAGGCATCGGGAGGGCGGAAAGAAAACGCGAGAACGAGAATAGGTGTATTTCATAAACGGTGTGAGAAATCGGGGTTTTTGCGGCGAGAAAAACAGGTCTGTACAGAGCATGGGTCGCTAAAAATAACAGCTAAAAAAGGTGCGTTAGGTGTAAGTGCAAAACTTTCGTCTAGGCACCTTGAGCAATCCAATCAGCAGATTTCCACTCTTGCTGTTCTGTAGGCTCTTTTAATTCAATAAAGAGAAATTCGTCAAATAGTTGCTTGGCCAGTAAACAAGGACAGTTAAGGAAAGCACGTGAGCAATCTTTATGCCGTTTTCCTGCAGTTTTTGGTCCTTCTACGTCATTCGTTTGTTTACATCATGACGCGCCAGATTCTGTGCCAAAAACATTGTTAGAAAATGCCAGAACTTAACATGTTCTGTCAAAGTCATTTTAAAATAGAGACATTAAGATATAACAATACTGTAGCCTCAACAACATTCACCGCAATACTCCAAGGTACAGTCACATGACAAGGTGGTGAAAGTCAAGACTGATGACAAAGCCATGTTGCAGGAGCAGCAGTTGGGCAAAAAAGGAAGGAGGGGCTTGATGGGACTGTTGACTCTCTGTGTTTGCATTTTAGGCATCCTTCTCAATCAGTTGCAACATCCACCCCATCGACCTATCCCCAACAGCCACGCCCCTTTCATCAGCACAACCAACTATGACATATTATCCACAAGAGATTACCTGGCTGGCGGAGTTCGAAGACTTCGCACATGACTTGGACGTGCCCAACGAGTTGGAGCGTATGGGGGTCCCATTACCACGACGTTCCGTGCCTCGTCAAGCTGCTCTTCGACTTCGCAACGGCATCCCGTACGATGACATCGAGATGAGACTCATGTTGAGGTGGAAGTATGATACCATGTGCGATTTCCTCTAGGAGAGGTCTCCGCCTTTGATCAACTGGTTCATGACCGCCACTCTTCATGCCTACTACTCGAACACAGTCACATTTAAGATTGGTGTCGATCCGCATCCTCCAGTGGCCTCAACCGCAAAATGCATGCTCACCGGCCTCGACGGAGCGGAAGAAGTCACCATCTTTCCCTACTCTGAAGGAACTTGTCCTGAGGATGTCTTGCAGGCATTTCTCGACCATATCGATGCGCTCTATCCAAGTCCAGTCGCCACGACCGCCGAGATCCGGCGCGATCTCAAAATAAAACAATTCATGAGGTCCGCCAAAAATCGACTTCTCCTCCATCCCCACCTCCACAAACTCTGGGCGACCGGGCAGCTCAACCTGTCGTATAACTCCAAAGGCATCAACAGTGTCGCCTCGGCTGGGGCACTGAGCTCCAAGAGCATTTTATCAAAGTGGCAATCGACTGGGGAGAAAATCATCAAGCTCCGCGGCCAGAACCATCGCAGGGATTGCCGCAACGCATCTTCTTGCTGAGAAACGATCTCAAAAGTGTCTCGGGCGTGTCCGGCACCGTCTTCACCATAACTGCAAACAGTACGAGTGCGCTTCCTTCTGGCCATCTTCTGCAGCTCCGAAAGTCCATGTTCAATGTCATTACCATGTTCAACCACACCAAGTGGAAGGCTAGACTCCCAGAGATGTTCTGGCCCGAATAAGAGACTGGCGGTGGGTCTGTTCTGAAACGACAACAGCGGTTGGAACGTCTTCCCATCGAGGCAAGAATATTCATGAAGATACGGAAATGGACATTCATTATATAGACACACAAGAATTTGCAATTCACTCACATCATCAGTTGCTTGGATGATACTTGTCGTTCTTTTTTTTTTTTTCTTTTGCACAACACAAAATTACCTGGCTCCCTCGCTCCTCCCAGAACTTTGGCAAATTTCAACTTCAAACAAAAACAAAAACAAAAACACCTTTCGCCAACATGGCCTGCCGCATCCAACCAACTTTGTGATGGCCATGGTCCTTCTTGCATCTACGCCTGGATTGGATTTCACTCTTTTCTGCATAGGGAACAAGAGGCGGGCCGAAAATGTCAATGGCATGTTGCACGATGGGTGCTATGAGGCTGTGAAATGGTGCGTGAGGGCGACGTGCCTCGATGCGGCCACCAGCAAGAGTGTCCCCTCTGCAGAATGTGTTTTGACACACCACGTATTTGCCAAACCGGCACTGGTGATCCCCATCACCACAAAGGTGTCCTGTCCAGCCCTCGCACGCAAAAATTTGCTGGAGTTTGCGAGCTTCTTTTGGGATAAGGAAGACGTGGAGGAGTACGCCAAACTTGTCGAAGACATGGACCTGGTGGCATCGCCCAAGAACAAGATACTCTTGGATCCTTACATGCACGCTTTGTGGGCAGCTGGAAAGTTCGGCCTGGAGCCCCTGTCTCCTACTGACAATCCTTCCACCGGTTCTTCGGCAAGCAGAAACTCAATTCGAATTCAGTTCCATTGGCTACCACAGACCCCTTTTAAGCCACAGGACACAAGCAAACATCCCACCTCTTCCCCACACGTGGTTGACTTCATCATCTTCAACAAACTTTTTGACCCAGACGTCGAAAATCTCAGCGCCAACCTAATCGCCCACCGCTACGACGGCGTCCCCATCGAGTCTGGGCATGTCTTTACAATTGAGGACAAAGACCCTGACAACGTACCCTTGTTTGAGCTTTTCGACCTCCGCTGGAGGCTGTCCCAAGTTGCCGCTCTGTCAGGATTCAGCAATGTAACCGACGAAGAGTGGGCAGAGGGGAGTGAAACACCAGAAAGAAAACACCCGGCCACAGGAGCAGGACCACGACTGCAGCGACACGGAAGCAGAAGCTAATGAACCGATGACTGGCGTTGATCAATAAAATGGAATGCTTTGGGCTGAAATGGCGGGTATGATCTGAGATGCTGGTGGTTGGCAGTTAGCAGAGCAGAGAGGAGAGGAGGTAGGAAGCTGAAGGAAAATGGACGACTAAGGCCGGCCAAGGACGGTCAAGGATATGTCTGGTTTAATAGTTCATCAAATCCTAGGAACACGTTTATTCTACCATGTCTTGACATCAAAACTATGGCGTAATGAGATATATTTTATAAAAAAAAAGTTTTATGCTTGCCGTGATTGTACATGTCTTCGTCGTACCTTCCGTTAAAGCACATCTCGCAGAGTACGAGTTTCTCCCCGTATATTGACAACAATGCCATTATTCTGTAAATAAAAGGAGAAACCTCTAATGTAGAAAGAGCAACCTTTTGGTTGGAAGGAGCAGCCCCGTGAAAGAAAACAACAACAAAGGGAGCCAAAAACACGAAGTCTTACTGGAGACGTAGAAAGCGATATTGTATCTGTTTCTCCGAGTACTATTAATTACGTCTTACCAGCTATACACCGTCCTGAGGCTACACCATGTCATCGCTCCTCAGAGTTGCGATGTATCCGTACGAACGCGAAATTGCCGGAATTGTGCGTCGAATATGCAGCAATAACCTATCTTTAAGCAGCGCGGCTCTCTTGTACACAGTACTAAGCGACATCGAAAAAGATTGGCCTCCTAAGACGCAACGGCCACATGTGGAACTTTTTGGTAACACACGCAGGATAGTCTTGTTTTATCAGTGGGAGCATTTCACCACCGTGCACGGCACATCGCCGCTCAATGCTCTTGGGGCGAGCATCTTTTGTCTTGCCGATAGCGACTTCTTGTCTGACATGGTCGAAAAAGCAAAAACCAGGAGTGTCTTTCATTCTTGGCATCGCATCCTGTGCACGTCATCCTTGACCGCCGTCAAGTAGTTGCTGGGGGCTACAGCAAGGGCTGGCGAGATCAAGACGCTGAGCATCACTTCACGTCACGACCCCGTCTGCGCCATATCCGGCAATGAGTTCGCCGACACAGTAAGCATTCTCCCATACTTCAAGACCAACAGCACAGCCGAAGAGCTCAGGTCCATCATCGAGTTTTCTAGTCTGTGGCACACGGATATGCAACACTTTCGGCCGGGTTATAACGATGACGATCTGAGTTGCCTCCTCGAGAACGACAGCATCATGTGGTCCCCTCGAAACAAGTTATTCCTCGACCAGCGTCTACATCGACTCTGGTCGGCTGGACGCTTTGCCCTTAAGCCTCTGCTCGCGTCAGATCCCATCATTGATGCACAAGACAGGGACATGGGTCTCTGGATTCGTCGAGACGTCTTTCAACAAGACTACTTTGTCAAGGTCCAATTTCAGTGGCTGCCGCAAGGACAATTCAGACCGACGGACAGGATGGGAGGGGAGTACGATATCAGTGACCTCTTATCTTGGACGCTCCAGAGGAGTGTGTTTGAAAACAAATTTGATATCCACGATGATACTAGAGCATTCCGGGTCAGCGGTGTTCCGATCGTGACTGGTCACATCTTCACTCTCAGATCTACAGACCGACACCGCCTTCCATCATTTGAGTTGCTGCAGCTCCGGTATGCATTTTCACATGTAACAGCGTTGGCTGGCTTCAACAATATGACGGAGGACGACTGGGCAGGCGACAGTGAAGGAACTCATACGCCACCAGACACCTCAGATGACGAAGATGCAGGTCAGACCGCCGTGGAAACTTCCCCGGAGAATGGGAACGGTGAGGCCAGCCGGCCACGGAAACGGGTCCGTTTTGAATGAACTGCAGGGCAGGGGAGACCAAGCATGTATTATTTTGAATGCTTTCTCTCTGTTTTTTGTCCCTCCTCACGATCCCATATCAGTACGTTTAGGGGGAAAACCCAATCATGAACAGTAAAGGGATTAAATTAAATCACAATTAATACAAAAGTTGAAGACGTGAAACAGAAAACCGCGAGATGCAAGATAAAAAAATAAAAAAAAGAACACACGCGCACATGATTAAAAGCCCGTCAGTGAAGAAACACGAACAAGAGAAAAACACTCTCTCTTTCCCTTAACCCCTCTTGATGCCTTGCTTGGCCTTCATCTGCTCGATCCGCGCCTTGAGCTGGTTAGTCACCTCGGCTGCCCGTTTCCAGCTCTCCTGGCCCGCTACGGCACCTCCACCTCCAGTGCCACCCTGTCCTGATGATGCTTGGCCACCACCATTGCTGCCTGTGCTGCCACGGTCGTAGCCACCTCCATTACTGCCACTGCGTTCAATGCCACCAAGATTACTGCTACCTGCACTCGTGGGCCACCAGGAATGTCTTCTGTGCCGGACGCCAGGTCACGACGGAATCCACGGGCGGGGCTGCCGCGTCCACTGGATCCACCGCCATACCGCAGATCCGGGCTCAGCTTGCTGCGCGGGTATGCTGCTGCCAACTCGCCATTCTCCTTCTCCTCAGACATGGTACTCGCATAGCTAATGCGGTTACTCCTGGCACTAGTCGGGTAGGCGCCATCTCTGTAGATGCCGGCGTCGTCGTGGGTCGGCGAGGCAAAGCCGGGGCTGGCCATGCCAGAGCCAGAACCAGCGGCGGGTGCACCAGAGCCGTTGACCAGAGCCGCCTCAGCCTTATTGAGGGCGCGCTTCAACCGGTCAAGCTCACGGCGCAGGCGCTCGTTGGTCTGCTCGGCAGCCTCAGCATCGCTGCGGGCACGGACGAGCTGTGTCTCCTTCGCCTTGATGCTGAGCATGTTTGCGGGTATGGTCCTCGATGAGCCCTGCATTTTGGTTCTTGAGCTCCTGGATCTCGGACAGGAAGCGGGCACGTTCTTGGCGGGACTCATCGGCGTTTCTTAACAGGCGATCGTTGGCGAGGCGCAGCTCCTCGAGCTCGGCACGCTCGACGGCCATAAGGCCAGTCATTTGTGGGGTAGGAGAGGGCGGGCTGCAGGTGCGGCAGCCATGGCGGATGGTTTGGCGAGGGATCGTGATGCGAGACCAGGGCGGCCGAGGCCGATGCGTGGTTGTGGGGCAGGAGTTGTCGGAGCAGGTTCGTCGTAGTCGAGTGGCGGCGATGCAGGTGCAGGTGGCGGTGCGGCACGGCGTGGTGACATGGCGCCGCCGGGGCCGGCGAGTGTGCGCTTTGTTGGTGCCTTCATTCCGCCGATACCGGAAGCTTTTGGCATGCCCAACTTGCCCGCGGCAGGCCGGGGTGGCGCTGCTGCGGGCGGGTCGTCTCTCGGTGCTGCTGCTGCTGGTGCGGCCTTCTTGAGTGGTGAGGGGCCCTTCTTGAGCCCACCGCCCATGACCTTCTTGGGCGGGCCACCGGGCACACGCTGTGCTGGTGGTGGTGCGACCGGCTTGGGCTTGTCCTTGGCCTTCACCTCGGCAGTCTCGTAAAACTCCTTGATCTTGGTCTTGCGGATGTCGTCCAGGCCCTCGAGGTGGGGGTTCATGCCGCGCTCGCCGATAATCTTCATGACAGTACCCAGAACCTCGGCACCGCCTGACCGCAGACCCTCGCTACCCTCAGCCAGCAGCTTCTTGGCGGCCTCGACAATTGTTCCAATCTCTTGTTTGCTAGGGACAGTGCGTGTTGTGCGAAGACACCGGATCAGGAAGCGCATGGTACCCTCCTTGACCTGCGGGTTCTTGTGACTTAAAAAGGTGGTGATGTCCTCCAAGCACTCGGACAGGTCGGTCGCCAAGAACACCTGGTCGAGCGCAGCACCGAGCGCGTCGGCGACAGCCTGCTTCTTCTCCTTGAGACGCTCGAGGATGGGCTGCATGACGACGGTGCGGTACTTGCCGTAGCTCTTGCGCAGACCCTTAGCGAGCACCTCGATACACTGCGCGGCCTGGGTGACGACAGCCACGTTGGCGTCCTTCATACACTTGGCCAACCCGCGGTTGATCTCGCCAAAGTCGCCATCCTTGATGCGGGGCACGTTAAGCACGGCATACAGCGCCTCGACAGCCTCCTTTCGGTCCTTCCATTTCGATGAGGCGAGCTTCTCACTAAAGTCGCCAGGCACTTTTTTGAGGACGTCTTGCGGTTCCGCCAAGTCGAAAGCGTCCACCTCGCCGGGCTCGTCCGCGCCATCGTCGCCGCCTTCCTCCTCCTCGAAATCGCCGCCACCGGATGCTGCCGCGACCTCGCGTGCTGCCTGCTGTGTGCGCAACAACCTTTCCTGCTTGGGCGACTCGTTGGCCGCTTTGACTGCTTCAAACTGTGCCTCCAGATCCGTCTGCTGTGTCGGCTTCAGGTCGCCCCAGAACATGGGCTTCATGGCCTCGCGCAGCCACCGGTAGAACTCGACGGCGAGTTTTGTCGCTTCGGCACGGACGTTCTTGTCGGCATGGCCAAAGGCCTTTGGGAGTAACTTTAGGACAGGCTTGGGGTCGGCAATCTTGCAGCCGTACGCATGGTAGATGGCGGTGAGGGCAGCCAGACAGGCAGCAACGACTTTGGGCTGCTTGGCGGCCAGCGACGGCAGCATGTCCTCAATGATGGGCGCGGCAGTGTCGAGTTCAATGTACTGCAGCAGCGCTTCGAGGGCCGAGGCTTTCGTGGCGGCGCGTGTCGACGACAGGCCCTTTTCGACGAGACTGCTGACGGTAGCATTGCGGGTGCGGACGCTGTTTTCACGGCCGCCATACTGTAGGAACGCGACGAGCGCGGCAATGCCGTCCTGCTGGGCGGCAACATTGGAGTCGGCGACGGCGCCTTTCCAGAGGCCCGTGTCCTGGAGGAACGGTCGAAAGGCTGGGTCGGACTCGTCCGGTGTGCGCTCAAACTGTTTTGCGGCGTCTTCGTATGCTTGTTTCCGTACTTTCCAGTTCTAGGCGGGGGTTAGCCACCGCTGTTGTTTGTTCTCTTCTCATGTATCCTCCTCCTCCTCATGTCCTACCTTGTGCGCGAATCTGTCGGGCAGCGGCAAGGAGCTAAAGTCCTCCTCGGGTTCTGCCATCGTGAGAGGTATGGGAAGGGGTTGTCGGTCAAGATTATCGGTTCGTTATGATTGTGGCTTCAGGATCTCGTCTCGTTCGTCTCGATCATAGGGGGTATTGTATGGGTATAGGTATGGGTATCAAGTCGTGCAAGTCGTGCAGTCGTCTTTGTGTGAGTGTCGTCGCGAAAAAAAAAAAAGACACAAATTTGATTGTTGTCGCGTCTCTAAAATTTGGAGAGACCGTGGTTTCGTGGTTGCTGCGGGTTCAGGCACACACACACAAATACACACATCTGCCGTCACAAGCAGAAAGCCAGAAAGCGGGCCCAAAACCAAGCAAATGTGTGTCTCTGTTTGGTGGTGTTTCTCCTTGCGTGGGGTAATAAACATTGGGCCGCACTGCAAAAGCACTGCCAAACTACATCACGTGGTTTCGCACGTGTAGGGTCGCGCCTTAAACTACCCCTATTGTCGTCAGGGGCAACACGTGCTATGGCCAATAAGATGAGCTGTCAGAACAGAGCACTAACCGAATACAGCGACTCGCCAAGGTACGGCGCCGGCCCCGGCTTCTAGGGCCCAACGCCGCCTCAGTGCCACCAACACAGCGTCTAGCAATCGGCAGAGTCCGCATCACTGCCGTAGTCAAAACGGCAGATGAACGATAAAAGAGGCGGGGCATCGACATTGGAAGTGAAACGCATTCTCCTCAAACATCGCATGTATATTGCTGTCGTAAAGTTGCCAGCACTAGTTTCCAGTACCACGAGAGTGGACGACACAGCTCGATGCATCTCCCAGATGCCCGCTGTGTCTCTGTGCATTAAACGATGTTCTGCCATGACACATCGTTTCTCGCCCTCTTAATGTGAACGACGAGCCTGGTAACTTATGATTTATTCCGTACAAGTACTGGGTTTTTGTAGTATTTTTCTTTCGGTCTTAAAATTATTCAAGTGGAAGTTATCTTCTATTTCAGACTTCAAACAGTCAATTATTTTCCAGGATTTTTATTTGACACAGAAACAGCAAATAAAAAAATAAAAAAATTGCAACTTAGATAAAAAAATCAACAATCTTCATAAAAGACATACAAAATAGAGAAACATTTGAAAGACATGTTACAGAGACTCAACTTTTAGTCCACGTTGACTCAGACTCATGATTGCGATATCTCTTGAGATGGGGCAGGACGGGAGCCCGGCTGTTAAAAGTGATCTTCCCCCGGCTTATGGCGTGCTTTGAATGTAAAAAGTCATTGCAGACATTTCTCGACAACTTCTGCTGTCTTTATTGCCAAAACTTTCGTCCTCGGTATACGCGTGCTTATGTTCTCGCTTCACTCAAGTTCTGGGTGCCTCTCCCCTCTCCGTCTGCTGAGAGCAATAGCCCTATGTGAGGAACAGTAGGACTTCAGGAGGTTTCCGAATGCCTGCATACAGATCACAGTCTCATCAGATTTACGTCGTACTGCGATGGAAGATAATTTTACCCTTTCCCACACAAGGCATATGAATTCTCACGTACCTGACATGCGACAGGATTGCGAAATCTCCAGCCTGTGGGGTCTGGGAGTCTGTGGAATCTGTCGACTGTGTCAAGACTGAAACGGAGCCTCTTTCTCAGTCGCCGATGTCCGACGTTGTGTGTTTGCGTGGCAAGACACGACATATGTCGTTGATGCCATACTCTTTCTACTCAAAAGAACAAAAGACTACAAAGAGCGGTCCACCTCGTTGGGAAGGGGGCAGATGGTCTCATCGGCACTTACATGACTCGTACTTTCTTTGGTCGTCGTCGCGGGCGTCGTGGGTCGTGTAAAAGCCAGCCTCTTCTGCCAGGCACAAATGGGTACGCGGACAGTCGGCGTTGTCAATGGCCGCCTGGTGCCGATGCCTGCCAGTCTGGGTACGACATGAGTCGTACGCCGTGGCGGCCTGGATTGCGACAGTGTTTGGTAATGTGTTTATGGGTGCATCGCGTGAGTTTTGCTATCTTTGATATCCTCGATATCCTAGGGGAGCGAGTGAACGTCGCTTTAGAGGCGATGACGACAGAAGGGTTGCAGCCAGTGAGAAGCGGCCGAGAACGAATGAGGACGAATGAGGACGAAGAGAGAGGACGACTTGTGTCATGTCGTGGGGCGTCTCTCTCTCTCGGAATCGGTCATGTAAGAGGGGTTCTGTGAGAACGGGAGAGCAAAGAGTGTGGACAAGTGTGGGAGAGTCAGAAGCTAGCCCGGTTGACATCATTTTAGTGCCAGGGACTGGAGCCTTGCGTGATGTTGCCATTTGTTAGCGCGATGGTGAATTCTGGCAGCACCAAGTTACAGGGCGTGTAAGTGGCTGCAACTTGAACGTCAACGTATCGACAAAAAAGTATATAAGTAAACAGCGACGGGTTTACTTTGAGAAGAAAAATATCTGAGAATTTGACAGAACATATTCACACACATCTACACACCAAAATGTCTACCACCGCAACAGAAACCCGGACCGTGCCGGTCCTGTCGGCCCAGGTCGAGGCCCCCGCAGCGGCTGCCCCTGCCGCTGAGACCAGCTATCCACAGCCGCTGGAGCCCACTGGCGCGCTGGACCAGCAGTTCCAGTTCGAGGAGTCGACGCCTGTGATTGGCCGCGAGTACCCGACTGTCAACATTGTCGACGACATCCTCAACGCCAAGAACTCGGAGGACCTCATCAAGGATCTGGCCATCACCAGTGAGTTTTTTTTTTCTTTTTTCTACGCAAAAGTTTATCTGCCACAAGTATGCTAACAGCGTAGTCTCCCAACGTGGTGTCGTCTTCTTCCGCAAGCAGGACAACCTGACCGACGAGCTGCAAAAGGTCCTGGCCCAGCGTCTCGGCGAGGCCACCAAGAAGCCCAAGGACTCGACCCTGCACATCCACCCGCTGCTGAACGGCACCCACGAGTTTGGTGTCGAGGACAACGAAATTAGCACTATTTCGTCCAAGGCCTTCAAGGTATTTGCCGAGGCCCAGGCCCAAAAGGACCGCGATGACCGCAAGGGCGGTGCCGCCTCGTGGCACTCGGACATTCAGTTTGAGCAGTTCCCGGCCGACTACACCAGTCTGCGCCTGACCGAGCTGCCCAAGACCGGCGGCGATACCCTGTGGGCCTCGGGCTATGAGCTGTACGACCGCTTCAGTGATAAGTACCAGCAGTTCTTTGAGAGCCTGACTGCTACTTTCTCGGGTGATGGCTTCCTGAGAGCTGCCAACGCTCGTCCGGACAAGTTCAAGATCTACGAGGAGCCCCGCGGCAACCCGGCCAACATTGGCCGTGACCTGCTGGCCATCCACCCTGTTGTCCGCACCAACCCTGTTACGGGCTGGAAGTCCATCTTTGCCATTGGCAACTTCCCCCGCCGCATCAACGAGCTCAGCGCCAAGGAAAGCGACGAGCTGCTCAAGCTGTTCTACAAGCGCATCGAGGAGAACCACGATCTGCAGGTCCGCTTCAAGTGGCGCAACGAGAACGACATTGCCATCTGGGACAACCGCAGCGCCTTCCACAGCGCCACCAACGACTACGACGGTCTTGGCGATCGCTTCGGCCACCGCGCTGTCGGCATTGGCGAGAAGCCCTACCTCGACCCCAACAGCACCACCCGCACTGCTGCTCTGGCCGCCAAGGCGAAGTAAAAGTGTTGTGCGAGAGAGTGTCTTTTTTCGAAAATGTAAATAGCGTACCCATAGGATATTCCCAAAATGTAATTTATGACTGTTTTTTTATTATGAATAAACGCTGTACGCTGTAAACAGACAGAAAGGTTCTGTGGCCAAGTGAAGTCGTCCTATGAGTGAAAGAGAAACCTATTGCTTTCTCTGGAAAGTTGAGCTGGTCGTGAGCGCAACAATGAACGCTGATTGCAAATCTATGTTGCTATGGATATTAGAAGAAAAAAAAGAGAGGTAACCCAAGATACAAAAATAAAGACAAATACGACAACATGCCTCGAAGGCAAAAAGAATGGCTCCGCTGGGGATCGAACCCAGGACCTTCTGCGATCTTGCAATCGCTGTGCTGTGAAGCAGACGTCGTAACCAACTAGACCACGGAACCAGTGAAAGATGCTGATTGCTGATTGGTTGTGGGGCATCTTTACAGCGTACTTATGGAAGAGTTTACAGTGACTCCAGGTCACGAATTGGCACCTTCCTCGTTGAAAACCTCATGGAATTACGGAATTATGGAAAGAACAAACGACGTAACACATCATCAAACAACACACATCAACAACAAATAGTTTGCAAAAACACGAGTCCAGCTCATCACAACACACTCGCTCCAATCCATCAATAGACCTGTTTCTTTCTCAACACCGCCTCCACGACCACCCTCTCTCTTCGTTCCTCTAATGGTACTGCCCGACAGCAGGACCAAAGACCTCGCCGGGCGCCAGGTGCTTCAGTGTGCACGCCGTGGCTTCACAGCCCATCGCCACCACATTGTTGCCCCACCAATCCAGCTCAATGTCGTTGTACTGCAGCGCAAAGAAGATGACAATGCCCGCAATGGCGACGCCCGAACTGAAACTGGCGCTCAGCACAAAGTTGTACCGCGACCAGAACGCCAAGTGCCGCTGGCGCACAAAGATCCATGAGAAGAAGCTGACGGGACCGTGGGCCAGGTGTACATCATGTTGTACGGCGTCAGGTTGAGGGCGCCGCCCAAAAAGGCAATGGGATGCGCTTGGCGAGCCCAACGCAGCAGAGTAGCCTTGCGGCCAGAGAGGGCGCCGTCGCTCGAGGCACGGAGCTGGCCTGTTGCGGGATCAATGTCCTGGGCCTCGTCCTGGGCGCGCAAGGTCTTTTGGACCCACCAGAACAGAACAGGGACCAGAGCGCCAATGGGGAAGCCGGCGAGCAAGGCCGTGTACTGGCCGCCGACGCCAAAGATCTTCTTGGGGCCAATGGTGCCCCAGATGACGGCGGCCGTGAAGAAGGTGTTGATACCAGGGCAAAACATCTTGTTGGGCGCCTCTTCCGTGCAGACGTTGGGAATCTTGTTCATCTGGAAGTTGAGGACGCCCGTGCAGACAAAACTGGAGACAATGGTGGCCAGCAGCTGAGCGGTGAACGTGTACCGTGGGGGGATCTTGAGGTAGTGGGCAAGCTTCAAATCACCCGAGAAGCGGACGGCCGAGGCACACGTCACATACCCGTACGCCTTGAAGTAGTTCATGGCCAGAGCGTTGCCCTCGGACCAGGTGCCACCGATAAACTCGGCCAGCACGTTGAGGGTGACCTCGATACCGGTCATGGCCTTGACGATACCGACGGGGATGACAAAGATGATGCACAGCAGGATACCGTAGAACACGACGCCGGGCGTGGTGTATGTCTGCCAGCCGGCAATGCCCGCCACACCAAAGGCCATGGCGGCCAGCAGAATGGCCATGTACCACAGCTCAGAGACCTCGGGGTACTCGGCCATCAGCCGGTTGTGCACATCCTGGTACGCGCTCGACCCGTTGCCGCTGTTCTTGCCGCTTCCCTGGGCTGCGCGCTGCGCCTTGTACTCGGCACGCGCCTCCTTGGAGTAGAGGCGGCGGACAATGCTCTTGGCGTGCGTGTACACATTCTTCATGCCCATAATAAACTCGTAGCGGTGGTTCAGGCCAATGTAAACCAGCGTCGCCGGGTAGATGGCAAAGAAGAAGACGTAGACGGTAATGTTACCGGCCGCCATGTACGCCGGCGAGTATGCCTCGTACATTTCCTGTGAGAAGATCTTGCGCTCGTCAACAATGCGCGAAATGTTGTAGGCCTTGCCCATGTTGTCAAAAACGCGGTTGGAGTTGATGGGCAGGTAGCTCGAGTAGTAGCCGTTGGAGTACCAGATGGCACCAATGATCAAGGTACCAATAAGGGCACCCATGAACGAGTTGATGGTCGAGAAGAAGGGCACCATCAGAGGGTCGTACATGTAGGTTAGCACGTTCCAGTCCCATGTCGGGAACGGGTTCAGACCCAGACCGTTGCTGCCACCCGTCCAGGCCGACAAGTTCACGTTCGTGGGCGCGATCCACGTCATCCAGCTGAAAGTGCTGAGAGCAGTGAAGATGTAGTTGGGGAACCAGAACCAGACGAACATCAGACCGAACGAAATAATAAAGAACTTCATGCGGGTGGCACGCCAGATGGACTTCCAGGGCGTCACAACAGGGCCGCTATCCTCGGAGTGGAAGGCTTCGTTGAGGGCAATGGTGACAAGACTGGTGGGCCACACACAGTAGGCAGGGTACACCAGGAAACGGCGGGCCAGACCGGCAAGACCGTAACCGATAAGGTTGGTCGACAGTGCCATCAGTATCTGGTAACTGAACTGGCCTGCGAAAGCTTGGTTGAAGTACTGCGGCATGTACTGTGTCCAGATGATGTTGTCCGTGTAGGGCGTGTTGTAAGCGACACTGGCCATGATCGTGATGAGCATGTGCTCCTTCTTGTTGAACGGGCCGGGGTTGAGGCTCAGGCGGGCGCGGGGAGTACCGGCAACCTCACGGCCAACCAAAAAAGCGGGAAGCATAATGCCCCAGTCAGGAATCGTCTTCTCCCATAGCTTGCCAATCGGAAACGACAGCAGCTGGGCCACGTTGTTGATAACCGTAATGGCGGGCTGACGGATCGAGAAAAGCTGGTTGATAAAGGCCAGCAGGACCGAGAAGCCCAGGCCAATGACCCATGCGCGCACCGTCGACACAGGCATCGTGGTATCGTCGTGGTTGCTGACCACGGCACGTACCTCCGAGTAGGGGCTGTTGTTGGTGATGAGCGCTGCCTCAACCTTCATCTCATAGATGAGGTCGGCATGCTTCTCCGGCTGGTCAAAAACATATTGGTTGTCTGCGTCACAGTTAGCTGTGATCATTATTTTGCTTATCCAAGATGGGGACTCACTGATGAAGTTCTTGATCTTACGCAAGGCGAGATGAGGAAAGTTGGGATCGTTCTCGTGCATCCGGTAGACGCCCGTCATGAGAACCCGGACCTCCTCCAGAGTCATCCGGCCGGCAAGGGCCTTGGCCTCGGCAAGATCATCCTCAGTGACGTTGAGTTCGGCCTCGACTCTCGTGTCGGTGGGACGAAGCTCATCGCTAATGACAGGCTGTTTATGCTGCGTTAGTCTATAAGCATCGATGTGGATGACCTGCTTTGATTTCCAGGAGTCATACTTCAATCTTCTCGTCGAAGTCGGGCTTGCTCCCGACAATCTCTAGCGGCGGTGCCGCCGCCGGGGACAAAACCCCGTTGTCTGCCGTCATGTTGTTGGTGTCGATGGGGTAACGTTGGTGTTGGGATGTGAGGAACAATGTGTTTATGGAAAGATAAAGAACTGCAAGTTCACATGAAATGCAAGTTCAGATGAGAAGATGACTGTCTCTCTTTACAAACAGACCAGATAGAATGAATGATAGATCCCCACCTTGCGATGAGCAAAAGACAAAATAAAAAAGGCACGGGAGACAAGCTTCGGTTAAATAGACAAAAAAACAGAAAGATGAAATACCAGCGACCCGCGACAATAATAGACGAACAGCAAAAAAAAGATATTGGATAGATAGACAGCAACCTATAGAGCGGGCAAAAGAGGAAGAATGCATGTCCAAGAAAAGAAAAAGACGCAATTGGGCTCCGAGATAAGGAGGTTCAAGCACGAGCACAAAGCAAAAATGTTGAGATGATAGACAAACAAACGAGCCTTGTAGAGACGGCTTTTGCTAGAGATACAGAACATGAGACCACCTGTCAAGAGTAATCCGCCACGATACCGAGAGAGGAAAGCGGGGAGCAGATACAAGACAGACTACAGAGCCAAGTATATGATCCAAATAAGGAAGGAGTTTTGTTGATGGGAATACCGTATCGTAGTAGTGGTGACAGAAGCAAATGGGTCCATAGGGAAAGAGAGTTCACCAGAGGCAAGGCAAGAGGTAAGAGGCGAAAGACAGAAAAATCTGGGGAAGCGTGCGGGTGGGGAACGAGATGCTAGGTGAAGGGAAGAGGGTGGATGGCAGCGCGGGATAAAGTCTAGAAGGGAAGGTATCTTTTGGTTATGAGAAAGCGGGTGGTCGAGGGAGTGGCCAAGAGAGACAGGATGATAGAGAACCCATCTACTTCGGTGATGGTGGCTTGCAATGTGTGCTCGCTGATAATTAATTGCTCACAGGTATCTGTATCTGTGGTAAGCCTAGCTCACAAGGATGAGGCTAGATGGCTGGAAGTGTGTCCAGATGGTACCAGTGAGACGATCATCAAAATACCATGGAATGGATAAGGAGAATAAGGCGAATAAAGCAAAATGGGAGCAGGTGTTCCGTGCCGAGGGCGATCCAAGCGATGCCAAAATGCTGGCAAATACACAAAAACGATATTCGGATGGCAAAATCGCAATATAGGGTCAGATAGGAGCTTCAGCCAGTCAGATGCCGGGATTCGAATAATACCAAGAGAACAGATGGAGAAAGCAGAGGCGGGGGAAGGAAAAGCGGGAAGGAATCGAAGTGCGCAAAGAAGACGGGAAGAATACCTGTTGGTCGTACAAGGCGATATGAGTGAACTGTAGACGCTGTCGATATTTCTGTGTCGCCTACATCCTGTATTTTTCCTATTCTGGCTTGTGAGTGGTGGTTGCATGGTGTCACGAGCCAGCCATCGTCGTCGACAATCCAAAGGACCTTCTCTAAATGGGATGCTACTTTTACTGGGTATCTCGCGAAGTGGACGGTGGCAGTTTTGTTCAATTGGCGTGTGTGCCAACCGCCATCTTGCTGATTAAACATCTTTCGACGTCAATAGATTTTTTGCATGTCGTAGAGCACCAAAAAACTACTTGTGCACAGTGCACACAATTTTTGTCCGTTGGTGATGAGTCGGGGTTGAGTGTTGGCACGTTTCACATGGGAAAAAAAGATAACGGGTACACCCATTAGTGTGCCGCCATGGAATACTACCGCGTTATGCCCCAAATTCATCGCTCCATGGACAGTAAAGTCCAGTCCGCTTCTTTTTTCATGTCCTTTCCTTGTCTCATCTCGAAGTTTTGTTGTACTGTCTCTGTCCTGTCGCACGATACGCGCCGAAGTCGATTTGTATGTTTTGCGTAAGTCTTGTTTTTGTACCTTTCCACAATAGGAAATACAAAACAAATCGTATTGTAGGACAACAGGGACAAGAGGTGACAAACAAAGGGCTAAGAGAGACATGAAGGACAAGACAAGACTGCGACCTCCTGCCCGAATAGGAAGATGGGAAAAGTATGTCGCAGAGAAACACGACGTTAGACTACTTCGTACTCACTGAAAAAGCGAGAGCGAAACGTGACACGGAGGTTGGAGTCTGGGCAACGATTTCTGGGCGCCGTACCGGCGTCTGGGCATTTCTTGGACATACTCTGGGCAGCGGTCTGGGGGACCCATAGTATTTATACGTGTGGCAATCGTGGTCTGTACGCGAAGGCAAAAAAAACAAACAAAACAGGAACACAGATACACACACAAGAGCACAGGGATTTGCTGGCCAGGCGGATGTAAAACTGAGCATCGCAAAGACAGCAGCAGTAGAGAGGGGTTCGATAAGAATGCAACATGCAACAGAGCGGCACAGGATTATCCTCTTGGCCCCTTCTTGGCCCGAAGAACGGGGTTGTACGATGCCCAAGCACCGAATCGTTGAGTACGAAAGCACGCGATACAAAATTTATGGAAGAACTGCGATGACGAGAGACAAACCCCATCTACATGAGACGGGGACGCATATTGCTTGTACTTTGGATCGGGATATGGCACGGGGAGAATTAGAAGAAAACTGACCGTTAAGTGGCCGTATGTACCGCGCTCAATCCAAGGGAAGAAACACGCGGAACATTGTGGAGGCTATATTCGGGGATACGATATTGGGAGAAATATAATTTAAGGATGAAAAGTGGAAGAAGTGGAAGAGCGAGTATCCGGAGATGCTTAAACAGATAGGGGATAGATAAGAATGAATACGCAGAAAGCTAACAAGAAAAAAAAGCTACAAGTGAAAGCACACAGACTGTTTCTGTCTCCCTCTTCTTGGCAGTGACTTGGCTGTTACTTGGCTACATACAACCTGCCTTTTTGCACAACGAGGATGTACTCCTGATCACGCGCCGGTAAAATGCAAGAAAACGCAAATGTGCGCACACAAAATAAAGCAATATGAAAAAGCATGCAGGAAAGAAAGGCCTAAACGAGGTGGAGAAGAAACAGCCATCGGCGGGGGTCAGTGGCCAATAGCCAGACCAAGACTGGAGAGTGGACAAAAAGAGAGCCAAGACATCAAGTGGCGGCCGTCGTGATAAGATGCAATCCTCTTTCCTCTTTGGTCATTGTGCCAATGCGCCGTCGTCATGTGACAGGCTGCCGACACTAACAAATGACCATACCTTCATACACACACATCGTCTTCGTACTTCCCTTATTCCGAACCCCGTATTCTTACAATTTCCTTCGCACTCGCTCCTTCGGATCCGGGATAACGACAAGAATGGTTCGTGATTTGTTCTCTCTCCTTTTCATCGACCTTCCTTCCCGCGAGATGGGGCCCCGCTTTGGCTACTACGCAGAAACTTCTCACTCCATCCTTGCAGCGCATCGTTCGTCCCCCTTATTTTTCCTATTATTTCTATTTGCGGACATTGTTAGTGCAGCCCAACAAGGAAAGTAGAAAGCTCGAGCCAGACAACAACAATCGATTAGCTTCATGCGACACTGCGAGCCGTGTGATACGGGGCTCTGCTTTTCTCTTGATAAAAGTATATTTCGACATGCTTGAAACAGCGATGTGAAGTGTTCAATGAAGTGACGAAGCTCCGATGACAACCGCGAATAGACGATGAAAACTGGGGTAGGACTTAGAACGAGAGACGTCGTAAGCGACTCCCTCTCGTGCTCTTTGAGCCCTAGAAAAATCCTGACAACTATACACTTCGATCTATAAGGATAGCGTAATAGAATCTAAAGGTCATGAAGATACCACGCCAGTCAGCCCTGGAGATTTTTAATGACAGACGAAATACAGGCACATGTCGACCACTCACACCCACTTTATTACATCTGGCTGCAATGGTCCGCGGGATGCCGCATTTCCAATGATTTCAATTTCATAGGTCTGGATTATGAAAAGCACTCAAAGATATCCGAAAATCCGACTGAATCGGCCAGTAGAAGGCATTATGATCTCACAGCATAACAACATTCCTCGCACGTATATGTATTGATGCCGTACGAGGAGTTTGTCACGCTCAGTCATTTTGTCTCATCACGGCCTGCCATGTGCTATAAATTGGAATTTTCGTCTTCCTGGCACGAATATCGGGACACAAAAGAGGCCCGGCAGCCCGGCTTCTGGTATGGCGGCATTTGCCGTTCGAGGACGGCTAACGAACTGGCACATAATGTATTTGTCTCCTAACATTTATTTTGTGAAAACCGGCTTATGGCTATCCGGACTTTACTTCCCCCCTAGCACGGAGCAAATGCGCCTTTGATAAGATGCACCTGGCTTGGCACGTGTGTGCCAAGGCGTACTGCGTCTTGCGGGCTGCCCTTTATGGCATCGGGCCGCCACTTGGCAAGGCTCGGCATCAACACAGATTCTCAGCCTAACAGGGCTCCAAACTATCATGTTGTTGACATTTGCTTCACGACGCCATTGACAAATTGGAAGGTGAATGCCATGCAATAGCGGAGACGAACGTCTCTTGTCATTTTCTCAAGTGTTGGATTTAGTATCTTGTAGCGATATGTGATTTGAATGCAATTCGCCAAGAACACAAATCGTTTGGCGCAAGTGATGTTTGTTTGACTTCATCCAGAACTATGAAACAATAACGCTTCCGATGAAAAGGTTCTAGCCACCGCTCAAGACATCGCAGTAATCTCATGATATCCATCCCAATCGTAGTGATCGGACGATTGAACGTTTAGCAGTGGTCGTGCTGTAGGCGTTGTGTTAGTGATTTTGCTTTTAGTATTAAACACTGTCATGGGGAAAGAAACATACGCAGCAGGTGATGCGGTCATCACCAAGGTGCTCGCACTTGATGTGAAAGTGCTCGTCACGACACTCCCGGCCGTGCTCCTCCTGTGAATGGGTCAGTATATGTGTGATATCATGGTATCATGCGTTATGACTTACACGACACTCGCGCTGGACGGCCTGGTCAAGGGCGATGCCATGACGGCAGCGGCAAAGGCAAAGACGGCAAGAATGGTAAACTTCATGTTGGCGGTTTGGGTAACTGGTTGGCTAATACGGTATGTTGGGATAGTGTTTATAATGTGCTTGTTGACTACTGATTCTGATGGTGATAGTGATGAAAGAGCTGTTGAGACAGGAGACGGCTCCACGTTCTCTTTATATCTTTTCATCTCACAACTATTTATTCTTGACGCTGTCTCTGTATCGTCGGACATCGGCAACAATTCGGCAAGTCAGATACCATGGAGGAATGCATGTCGACGTCAAAAAGAAGATATCAAATGACAGATATATTCGCGTCCAACGTCAGGATTTAATTTAAGGTTGTATATATTTTAATCGTTGGGGTCGACGTCGATAGTCACCGGCCGTCCGTTGACAAAGTGAAGGATCGACCAAGGGCCGTTATAGACGCAACCCATATCATCAGCACGTTGGTCATCGTAGTTTTGTTTAATAGACTAAGCTTCTTTTGAGCCGCCGTCTGCTTACAGCGGACTACGTAAATCGCCTCGTAAAGACGACGTCCTGCCCTTGAATGCCGTTATTCAAATGAATTATTTTGTGCTCTTCCTCGTCGTGGAGACTCGTACCTCGCATCGAAAGTGCCTTTTACAATTGCTTCGGCAGTCGACTTTCACGATTGTGAGCTCGCTTTCTTTCCAAAAATATCATCTTCCTTACAAAATCGAATGCAATCGTGCACCACGTATGAGCCACCCTCGCCCCTGGAGAGACGGCTCAGAATTAAACATTTAGACTTATTTGCAGTCGGTCGTCGGACTCGACATATCATCACCTCGTCCCGCGTCGGCTCTTTCCTCCCTAAATAGTTGCTAAAATAAACTAGTCAGCCTCTACAATCATATTTTGTTGACGCGCGTTTCCTGCAGACCATCAGTCGCCGGGCATGGATGACGTCGGTTAGTATCTGTTGGCCGGACGTGTAGATATTGGACGGCTTACATGTGCAGGCGATATTATAAGATCAATTTATGTGGCCGTTTTTCATTGAAATATTTCCACCGTACTTTTTTTCAGTGTTTTATTTCATGCGTGCTTGTTTGATTTTGGCAGCCCTCTAGTGGCGTCAATGGCTTCAATGATGGGGCTCTGTTTCTGTGGCTTTATTTTGGTCGTGAATTTTAGACGCATGAAGTAGACAACGGACTGCCAAGGATTTCGCCGTACTTTTCTCGGCCTTCTCTCCCTTCTTGGATCTCTTGGCTTCTTCGGTGATTTTTGGTTGTCAGTTGCGAGTCAGCACGGCGGCCGTTCTTGGCTTTCTTCAGTCTTGGCTGTGTTCGTCTTGGCCGCCGGCCGCAAAGGAGTCTTGGCTTTTTTTTATGAGTTGGGGGACATAATCTTTACGCATCCCTCGGTCATCGTTTGCATACCTACAGCAGCAGCCCCAGACTGCGCCTCGAATCAAATGAAGATGCGCTGCGCCAAGACACGGTACTGGGATTTTAGTAAAGAATGTTCTCAGTAACCTTTGCCCGGCAAGCATGCATCTCGTATTGATATGCGCTGCGGCGTGAAACCGTGCCGCACGTATGTAAGCAAGTTACTCTGGAAGAAATAGAGAAGGAGTCGAAGGATGGAAAATATGGGGAAGAACCTTGGAATACGATGAGTAGTCTCGGCTGAATTGGGGGAATCCCGGGTAGAGGTAAAAAATGACGAGGCCAAGCAGCACAGCAGAATCTGGGCACCGAATAGCACTCCGCGGCTTCATTTTTTGTGTGGATTTGCACTTTTACTTCTGGATGACACTCAATCGTTCTTGTCTTCTACTTTTTGTAAAAGTTTTCCTGTATCATGCTGGTTCTATGCTTTCCTACAATTTCGTCCTCTTCATTCCCCACAATCCCCTGTGGCTGTGTATTTACGCCCGAAACGTTCGTGTTAGTAAACAATCCTTTTTGTGGGTTTCATCATCGATCGACTGCTCCATGCCTTGTCAAGATTCATCTGAACATCGATTGTGTAGCATCAAGATATGGGATCTTCATCCAAACAAAACATCGCATAGCACCGGGCACTCACACCCATACAAGTTTATTCTTAGATGTTATCATAGAAGTCGACGATAGCGTGAAATTGAGAGAAGTAGAACTGTGAAACAAATTACACGAAAATGTTTGCTGTAGTTGCATAAAGCGACAAGTATTTCATAAAGAGGCTCATGAGACACACCAGAGAGCCTTCCTTTCACTGTTGATAATTATCCGCCCTGTCCTTGTCTCTTTGCCGCTGTCCCTGAACGTCCTTGACCACGCCTGGTTTTGATATCAACCGCCGACTTTATCCGGATGATCAAGTTCGTGTGCATGCCTGCTCACCCGTCGTGCCCTACCCTGATTTTTGTTTTCAGTCTCGTCACTGTTTTTCATTCTCTTCTCATTCATCTCATGCCTTTGGTGCGTCCGTTCTCTGCCGCGCTTCGTTGACTCGCATCATCACCAGTGGGTGGCCATCGTGAGTTTCATCATTGACACTCGTTCTTATCACCAGCCTAATTTCATTTTCAACCTTCCTCTCATTCCTATTATCCAACATACGTCTACAAACACCATCAATCAATCACACTGCCATGGTGTAAATCCTCCGCGTTCTCGCCCTCCAACCCATCGTCACACGTTTTTTCACCGCACAACATCTCGTGCCATGATGTGGCTCTCCTTATTGCTGGCCACTTTGGCCTTTTTCTCATCACCATCCACCGCCGAAAACATCCTCCGGTCGACATCCTCAACGCCTGTCAAGATAACTCGCAGTTCACCGCCAGTCTGCTTAACATATACTACACACCGGACAATGGCTCTGCCTACGTGCACATGATTGCTGTGTCGTCGATTGAAGGCTACGCCGTGTTCGACATTACTATTACCGTCTATGGCTTCGAGTTCTTGCATCGGCAGGTCGACCCTTGCCAGATTGGTTTGCCTGGACTGTGTCCCATGGTGGCCGCCAAAACGGACTCTCCGCCGTTCAACCTGCCCGTCAACACGGGCGCCGAGTCCCAGATCCCGGGCATTGCGTACACGTTTCCCGATCTCGACGCCAAAGTCCGGGTGTACATCAACATGACATCAGGTGACCAGGCCAACACGTCGGCTGCCTGTCTGGAGCTTGACATATCAAACGGCAAAACTGTCGACTTGGTCGGTGTACAGTGGGCGTCCGCTCTCGTCATTTTGGCAGCGCTCATAGCGGCAGCCGTCATCGGTCAACTTCTTGGTCATTTTAACGCAGCTTCGCACGTGGCTGTCCATACACTGGCTCTCTTTGGTTACTTCCAGGCTCAAGCCATGGTCGGTCTCTGTGGGATGTCATTGCCACCCATCGTGCAAGCATGGACACAAGACTTCCAGTGGACGCTGGGTCTGATCCGTCTGGACTTCATGCAACGGGTGTTGACATGGTATCAGAGAGCTACCGGTGGCACGCCATCACGGCTGTTTGACTCGTTGTCGGATGTTTCTGTCGTTGTACACAAGAGAAAGCGGGCTGTGGAGACTAACGGGTCCGGCAGTTTTGTGGTCTTTGGTATTCAACGGGCGGCATTCCGTGCAGGCATCGAGCCCAGCAACGCCTTTCTTACGGTGTTGGGATTTGTGACGGTCTTGATGGTTTTTGCAGCCTTGACAGTTGTCCTGATCAAAGCAGCCTGCGAGCTAGCCGTCCGTCTTCGCTGGACAAGTGGCCGCAGTGAGCGTGCCATGGCTTTCAGGAATGGATGGCGCACCATTCTCAAGGGTGTGCTCTTCCGTTGTTTGTTGGCGGCTTTCCCAGCTCTGTCCGTTTTTGGTCTCTACGAATTTACCCAGGCCGACTCAGCTGCCGAGGTCGTCGATGCTGTTGTTTACTTGGTGGCCACGATTGCCGCTCTCGCTTACGGCGCTTACACGGTCATTCGCATCGCGTCACGGTCTATCGGCCTCCACCGCAACCCAGCCTACATTTTGTTCTCCGACCCGCGCACACTGAACAAGTGGGGATGCTTCTATGTTCAGTTCCGTGCCTCGGGTTACTACTTTGCCGTTCCGGTTCTCGTTCACACTTTCTTGAAAGCCGTCTTTATTGGGTGCGCACAAAAGTCCGGTACTGCCCAAGCTATTGGACTCATGGTCATCGAGGCTGCCGCCCTTATTGGCGCCATCTGGCTACGCCCTTGGATGGACAAGTCAACCAACTCGTTTCACATTACCATTTGCGTTGTCAACTTTATCAACGCCGTCATTCTCCTCATCTTTTCGAATGTGTTCAAACAACCCGCTCTCGCCACGGGTATTGTCGGTCTTATTTTCTGGGTTCTCAATGCCGCCGTCACTTTGATTTTACTTCTTATGATCATCATCACCACTGTCATCATCTTCTTCCGTAACAATCCGGATGCGCGGTACCAGTTCATGGCCGACGACCGCACTTCGTTTGTTAAGTCACAGGTGCACCTGGCGAGCAATGAGCTGGACGCACTGGCTGTGACGGCGCGCGGTGGAACGCCAGCCAATGCCAGCTCTCTTCCACTCGACAAATCTGGTACTCCAGGAGACGGCCGGGTCCACAATCCTGGTCTCGGCGGTGGTCCGCGTGATCGACTGCTGATGCTTGATGATGCCGACGAGACCGACTCAATCGTGTCCGACTTCCGCCATCCCATCTTGAGTGGATACAGCAGCAACGTCCCGGGTCAACGCCGCCGCATGTCACCGTCACCGAGTGCCCTAAGCCGAGAACTACGCGAGAATGGCAACTACAAGCGAGACTCGGGCGGCAGCCGGAGCAACACGCCCGCCACCTTGTCCAATATCCCCCCCTCAAACCGCGAGAGGGACGTCCGCGATTTATTTCCACGCTCACCCGCTACACCATCGGTGCCAATGCTGCCCGCCGAAGAACGCAACCTGGGCCCACATAGCCCTGGTCAACGCAGCCCTGGGTCGCCCGTCTACGGATTTGGTGCCAGCCGGAGTGCACGCAACACGCCAACACCGACATTCCAAGAACGCAACAACTCGGCATCAATGTCGTCGCCGACTTTGCCAACAGGATATCGTGGTGTGGAAAGTGGTGCCGCTGATCTGAGCCGGACACAGAATAATTCTAGGTGAGTCCTCATACGCGCGTTGCTGTTGAGACGATTTTCAATATTCTAACAAAACAGCCCGAGTCCATGGAAGAGGGGTGTCGGGTATGATGCCAGGAGATAAGGGGTACGAGGGAGGGAGTGTACGATAAAATCATAGAGAGGATATTAAAGAAAGGACGGTAATGGAAGGCATGTGTTAGGTAACTTGCGTAATAAATTTGAATTCAATTTCGACAATATCATAATTGCTCAAAATTTCCTACAATGTGCCTACGATGTAACGCCCGAAGCAGGCCACACAGCCGGTCCCGGTGGGACATACGTAGTCGACGATATCTTGCCTAGGTTCACCAGGATGCCCGGGTCAGTGGCCTTGTACGCACCTGGGAAAGCCACCAGGGGACCCGGTGTGCCGTCTCCACCACCCGTGATGGTCACTTGCGAACAAGCCAAATAGAATTGTGCACCGTCTGCCGTCTGGGCCAGATGCAGTGCAATCTGCTCCACCCGCAACAAGTAATCACCACTCGGGGTGGCCGCCGGGATAGTGGCGTTGGCCGTTTGGTACAGGTTCTGCGCGGGCCACGATTGTCCGCCGCTACCACCCGCCAGAGGCATTTCGGTATGGAACTTGAACCACACTGCACCAGAACCGTCCCATGTCTTGACCGACTGACCCTCGGGCACCTTGGCCAGATAGTATTGCGTCGGACCGGGGTGGTTGACCTGCTGGGAGGCTATGTAGTGAATGGTAGCACCCGCGGGAACAGTGGCTACAGACGGCGCTGTCTGGGACTGGTAGCAGCGAATGTCCGGGCTGGCAACGTTGGTCACACCGGCTTTGCTCTGTGCATTCTTGGTCATGCGCGTCACCTGCCAATCCTTGTCTTCGGCCGGCTGACCGTTGACGATGAGGCGGGGAAAGGTGTCTACAAAAAAAAAAAGATCAGCGGTGGTCTAAAAATCTAGGAAAGACCGTACTCCGTACAAAAGACTTACAGTGGGCCTGCGCAGTGGCGGCGAGGAGAAAGACGAGGAACTTCATGTTGACTGGGTGGACGATGTTGATTCTGATTTTTGGTTATGATTGTGGAAGTTGTGTTAGCCCTCATTCAGACTTGTAATGACTGTGGACGAGCGCTGTATTTCAATGTGTGCTCCATCAATTGATATTCACATCATCGCACGTAGAAAACAGCGCCCCGAATGAGATCCCACGGAAAACGGCAGTAAACGACGGCATTTTGCTTTACATTTACAAGCTGCACTCTACATAAAAACAAGAAAGAACACACTCTTTTGGGTGGCGTATATTTGTGTTTTTGTGCAGTGTGTGGTGTAAATGATCTTGTAAATGACCCTGTAAATTGCGTCCATTTTAGGCAATTTCGGAAGCAAAGAACCAGGGGGCCGACAAGGGTCGGCGCTGTTGGTACTTTTGTAAGTCGGGCGCGCAACTGCCGAGGCAACATAACGTTCGCAAGTTATTGAATTCGGGTGTAAGTATAGATATCAGTATCTTTTGGTGTATCATTGATATTCGATTGTTTTTACATGAAAATGTACAAGTTAAGCACCGTCGTCAGTGATGACAGAATTATGTACCGTACTGTGTAGTGTATGGTTATTTGCGACAAAAGAAAACAGAGGGCCAAACCCATCCTGGGCGACCAAATACCAAAAAAGGGGACCAAAACAACAAAAACACCTCGCTTCTTTATCCACCAAATAAATTAGACAAAATACAGACAAAATGCAAAGCTAAAGGGCACAGCGACGTCTACAAAGACGACTCACTTCCTCGTGAGGACTTGAGATCCGACTTGCTGCTGTTGCCCAGCTGCCCACGCTCGTACACCAGCCGTGCCTCGTCATTGTACTCGGAGCCGTACTCGACTGCGTACGACTTTTGGTACAGAATGCCGCCAGCGCCGTTCGATCCGGCCCCAGTACCGCCAATGGACTCCTTCTGGCCGTGCTGAGAGCCACCAAGGGGGCCGTGAATGCCTGCGGCCGAGTTGCTGCGGCCGAAGCGACCCTCGTGCATCATGCCGAGATCGTCCTCCTCGTCGTGCGCATTGATGGTGGTAATGGTTGTGTTGGTGCCCTTTTGGTGCCGGCTCGACGCAGTCGACACAAGTGGGATGCTGCGCGCACGACTACCACCAGCACCGCCACCGTCGGCGCCACGGTTGTTGCTGCCGCCGATACCGCGGCTGTTGCCGTTGGGTCCGCCGCCACTGTTGTAGTAGTTGTTGTTGCTGTTGTACCGGAGACTCGAGGATCCCAAGACGCGGGGAAGAAGTGGACGAGAATCAGGCGGGTCGACGGCAAGCAGGCGCAGATGATGCCGACGTTGATCTCGATCGTAGACCAGTTGATGACTTCGTAGTTGTCCCAAGTTGGGTTGGAGGAGTTGGCGAAGCTGAGGAGGGACTGTAGGCGAAGAATACTGACAACAGTAACACTGCGGGTTGTTAGTCGCGGGAACATAAAAAACAATTAAAAATAGGGGAAACGTGGGAGGGCGAACGTACAATGTACCGACGGTAAACATGATACCGACGCTGAGCTTCTTCTTCCAGTGCAGACGCAGCTGGCGCAGCTGGTACAGCGGCACCGCCAGCATCCACAGGTCGAGTGCAATGCTAATGGCCGCGTTGGCCCAGCCAATGGCATTGATGTTGAGGCAGTGGCCCTCGTGCAAGCCATCCCAGCTGGTCCAATAATAAGAAATGGGGCGGCACTGGAAGATGCCCACAAGGATGAACGTCAGGCCGTACAAGACCACAAAGCCAATGGTACCCCAGATTATGCGGCGGACGCCCTTGGTCGGGAAGATGCGCAGGTAGAAGAAGAGGATCGTAAGCTTCAGGAGTGTGACGTCGGTAAAAATAAAAGATTTCAATAATGTAGAAGAATTCGATGAACCGGTAGATTTCGGCCGTGGGCAAAGTCCAGATGTCGTGGCCGAGGCCATTGGCGGCCAGCCCTTGGATGTTGATGACACTGCTCGGCACGCCGACGATGAAGCCAATCGCGGCCACCCAGTCGTCCCAGCCAATGCTGCGGGCAACAAAAATGCGATATCCCATACGGGTCGCCAAAAAGACAGCCGTGATAATGGCGAGGGTCGTCGACGTGACCCGGAAAACACCGCTCTTGTCGCGGACGGGCTGGTCACAGCCGATGGCAGTGATGTTCTTGGCGCCTATAAATACCGTGTTAGTTTTATCCTGTCTGTCGTCGTCCAGGGAAGGGCAACATACTCAGTGCCTCCAGCGTCGTGCAGTTGGCGATAATGCATGTCGTTGAGTCGTCCTGCAGCTTTGTATCGAGACACATGCAGGTCGTATTTGAGACGGAGCAGGATGAGGCGCCTAGGGACGATATTAAGCAGGTGAGGGCGCATGATGGCAGGTCGCCAAAGACGGCTCCGTTGACGGCAGCGGCGGTCAACTGCGGCATCAATAATGCTGGTAGCAGCAGTGCCAGGACTTGTGTGACGATCTTCATTGTGATGGTATATGTGCGGTGCTGATAATGATGGGTTAAATTATGTGTGGTCGATATGATGTCGATAACTTGTTCCGGTTCTATGCTATCGGGTCGAATCGATGCATCAACTGTGCCGACAGACAGTTGTAACACACAGGTGTTGCTGTTGACGCGATGGCTCACGGCGGGCGTGGGAAGCGTGAGTCCCGGCTCTCACCCGTAGAGATCCTTAAGCCGTGATGCGTAGTGAGCAGTCGTAGATGGAGAATTTGATAAATACCGATGAGTGTCGTTGAGATGCTGTGGCGTCTGTGTTTTGGTTCGAGACACAAAACGGTTTGTCTGACAGGTCGTTGGTGTGAGGTGAGACAATAAGGAGGGAGGAAAAGAAAGAAAAGAACAAAAAGAGAAATATTAAAATGTATGATGGACAAAGAAGCAGGCTGAGACTCCAGGCCAGCCGCTGAAAGATGCAAGATGTAAGATATTATTGAAGGGAAAAGATCCAGAAGCCGGGGAAAGCATCCATATATTGACCAGAAAGAGAGAAAGTAACGTGGGGCGTCGTCTGTTCATATGTACATCGAGAGGAAAGAGAAACGCAGAACAAGGGTTGACAAGGGGTCGTGTGAAAAGCAAAAGAGAAACATGAAAAGAAAAGAGGGACCCAGAGAACCTGAGAACCCAAAGACCAAACCGTGGCTGTGAGAAAAGAACGGCACTCGGACTGGCTCCAGTCGATCCTGCCTCCTCGCAGTACCAAGCACATCCACCAGAGAGGCAAAACAGAAAGAGGAGTCGTTGGTAGTAGCCTCTCTCGTGGACCCAAGCGAGGACCTGCATGCTCCACTCACACAGCGATGTGCACGAAGTATCTCGACTTCACAAAGACCCCCTATTAGGACAAGCACCTGTGGCAGCTAATGTACGTCTTGCTAGTCTAAGCTGATAATGGAGTAGTGGCAGGGGTTTGATCTAAATGGCGAATAGGAAGTGGGCAGAGAGAGGGGATCGGGAAAATATTGAAAAAGAAAGAAAGCGACGTGCATAAAAGAAAACCAGGACAGCAAAAGAATAAATAAAATCTAAAGTAAAAAGAGAAAAAGGCCATACCGAACCTCCAACGACATCCGTGATTTCGAAAAGCCAGTACTGCAATTCGGCATGTGGACAAACCACAAGCCACCGAGATAACGAAGCAGAACATAAGAGAGAAAGCCGCAGAAAAAATAAAGAAAATGGAACAAGTCCATTGTCGAGATAGAAAAAGAAAAGACTGTCAAGAAATTATTTCTCTGTCCCCATACCCCGGAAACCATGTGCGTGCCTTGTTATGGGCTGACACCGGTCCTGCAAAGCTGACACCGCCCTACAACGCCGTGGGCATGTTCGTTGCCGTGATGGGTCGTGATGGAACGCTGTCCACTTAAACTGCATTGCCCGTGTGTATTCATGTTCCTTTTTGCCTGTGCGGTGCAGCAACAGGTACATCGTGGCTGTCTCGTTGTACCATTGTATGAAGTGAAGGGAGTGAGAAATGGATTATTAGGCCAAGAGCCAAGTTGTCACTGGGAAAAGGAAAATGAAGTGCCCAAGCCCATCGGTGCCAGAACAAGAAACCGCTCGTGTGCTTTCAATGTGGATTGCTCATGTCTGAGAGCGTCGTGTTGAACCGTCAGCCCTGGGAAAGTGGTCTGGCCACCGTCCGTGATGGCATGCCGGAGATGTCTTCCAGAGCTCCCCGTCCGCTGGAGAAGGGTCCTTGCCGTGTTGACCCTTTTCTTCCCGTCTTTCGATTGTTCTCCTGCATAACTTTGAGTGTATTTTTGTTCCGTCTTTGCTGACTGGCGTTGCGTTTTCGGAGAATGCGTTTTTCGCCATCCATGGTTCAGCTCATCGTCTCCAGATTCACTGATCGCTGTTTCCCCGAGCCGTGTTTCTTTTTTTGATCTGCCTGTGCCCCTTATCTGGTCGTAGGAGATTGATTTTCAGTGATGGCTGGCCCAGCTCTTGTCCTTTTTTCACGTCTTGGCCGGGCTGTCAGTTAATTTCATCTCGTCGTGACGCGGACGAGTGTGCTTTTCCCCATGCTGTATCTCTGTCTTCTTTTTCTTCCTGCCTTTTTGTTTTCTGCCGCGAACTACTTTTTTCTTTTGTCGTGGACTGCGAATTCCCGCCAAAGGCCTCGACGCGCACAGTTGTATGCTCCCTCCCTCTGCATGAACAGTCTGTCAGTCTCACAGGCACCGCCCAAGTTGCCGTCACAGTCCTTAACGGTTTCCAATGCACTGCAGGTGTGGCAAGCCCCACTTGGTATCAGGACACCACCACCACCAACATCCAGGAACCGGCTAGTGTCAAATAACGCCGAGTCGTCTTGTCTTGCACCTGGCCGTAGGTTGTTTGCTGCTTTTTTGGTTTCCTCTTTTTTCTCCTCTTGGGTAGCAGAGAAATTTGTTCACTGAAGTAGTGAAAACTGGCAAAACGTCTCCGCGTGACATGGTGGTGACATACTAATATGCCCTGGCCAAGACGTCAACCTTGCAGAGCAGCATTGCCACGAGGAAGCCCAGCAGAAACAACAAGGCCCCTGGCGCCATTGTCAAGATTCGAAGAGGGAGAGTGAGAGTTTTGCTTCGGACTCGCTTTGTTTGCGGCTTGTTGTTGGTTTCTGCTTTTCCTCTTTTGAAATTGGAAGTCATGCATCTCGTCGATAGTGTCCGAGGTGCGTGAGCAAAGAGCAGTGCACCCCGGCCCCTGTTTTCACGTGCAATGCGACGCTGGACTGGGGTCGAGTGGTTCCAGCCAGTCCTGGCTGCCCAGCTCCGTATTTTTTTCATCGGTGCATTGTACAACGTTTTTTTTTATCTATTTTTTTCGAATTTTGGGGGGGGGGAGGCAATTTTGGGTGTGGTTTTATTAGCATGTGTTAACTAGACGAGGGCCTATTCTGTCTTGTGTTAATACATTTCTCCTTTCCCCGCCCACATGCAAAAACTGGAGCCGAATCGGTTCTGTCTTTCGATTTTTCGATTTGTCTGGAGAAATGTGAGCGATGGAAATCGCGGAACAAATTTGACCTCTTTCGAAAATGAGGGGAAAGAGATTCACAGGCTTGATATGCAGGTGAATAAAGAAATACACAAAAAAATGTACCGTACGGTCTTGTTGGTGGATCGTCGTATGTGAAAGAGCATAGATATGAATGCGACGTTCAACGTCTTTCTTTATGTGTGTACTAATACGGGATGGAACCGTTGAAACGTGAGTACTTTTTTAACTGACTTCCTACCTAGGAGCTTTTTATCCCGCAAACGTCTCACTCGTAAAATAAAAACCTCCGTTGATGAAAGGGCGGACAAAAGAAAGAGGGTTCACGGTCGCTTGGAATTGAAAAACGATATTTCGTCCCTCCTTTTCTGGCCTTATTGACAGGGCGCCGTTGCATCCCGTCTGTGCGAAACGGCTGTCCATTTTCTGCTTTCCGCTTCTATTTCCGAGTTCCCTATGGTCGAACTGGCGTTGCACTGACTTCTTTTGTGGTGTCTTCTGTTGTCACAGGGCTCCTTTGTGTGGTCACTGTGGCATTGTCATGTCAATTCGTACAGGCCTTGTTCCCTGAACAAGCAATACACCCCGTAGAGTTTCATTGTGCATTCTGCGACAAGCAGAGGGCAGAGAGGGCCCCCTGCTTGATGCACCCTCAATGTGCAGCGATGTGCTGCCAGGGTTGGCTTGAACGGTTGAACTGGGGGCAGAAACGCATGGCGGGTGTGCTCCGTAGAGAGGCCGATGACAAGGAGTGAAGTATTGTTCGAGGCAGGCTGCCTGGGAGGCAAAGTAGCGCGAAAAGATGGCCCGTAGCCGTTAGAACCCTGGACAATGGACATTCGACACAAACTCGACGTACACAGTAAGGATAATGGTGGCTTGAGGTGGACTGGTGGCTAAACGGAGGGTGGTGATGTTGGCGGGGCCCATAAAACTGTCCCAGAAAGAAAAGAGGAAAAGGGGACAAGAGGGGAAGAAAGAGGGGCGCCCAGGCATAGAAGCGAAATGGAAGCCCGTGTTTTTGACACAGAACCATGGGAAGGTGCGATACAAAAAGGACCCGTACGCCAGGAACCAGGTTCGCGCCTTCTCTTTGAAATAGTATGACCATCCTGTGAAGGAGACGACGCCGGTGCAAAACGGTCGAACCTACCTAAAATGGCAAGTACGAGGTAAGGTGGACTTATTGCCAACGGCGTATTACCTTGTAACGAGCGGGACATATGTTGGGTCGTTCTTTCCAAGCCACAAAAATAAATCTACAAAACCAATATGTACAAACAAACATGTATATACAAACAAGTGGCATCTCGTCGACTTTCTTTGTTATTTTTAACCGGAATTGCAGCTGGAAAAACTCTGCGATGTCTTTTCTCAACATGCATTTTACAGTGGCGATATGCCCCTGAAAAGTGGGCGCACTGCAGGGACAAAAACGCCCTAATGTTAAAGAAGAGAAAGTGTCGTCACGAAATTCGTCTGTATTGTGTCTTTTTTGCAGATTTTATTCTTCGATCGTTCTTTCCTGGTACAGTTACGTCGTACTGGTGATCTTCCTGGTTGTTACGCTCGGACACCTTCCAGATTGGTAGTTAACTTTCAATCGGCAACAACGGTTAACCTCGCTTTCCCTTTTGGGTAATTGGGGTACAAGGTCTGGCTCCAGTTGATCCAGTCGTGCCTGCCCGCCAAGATGCACTCAACGCCCATTCGCCGCGTAAGGCTTTCGCCGCGGAATCGGTGTCTATCAATGTCAACAAAGGTCAACAATGCATGAACTGTCAATCCCGAAGGTTGTCAAGAACGCCAAAACCGTCACGGGGTAGCCCTTTCCTGCGAAATGGGTCGATTTGACCTACATCGATCGCTCTTGTCGCTTGTTTTAACCCTTTCTCTCACCTTGGCCCGACGTTCTTATTGATGATAAAGATATTGGCGATAAAACGCCCACCACGTGTTGACATCCACATCGCAATCATCGACGCCCCCAACCAAGCCAATATGCGTATAGATCCGGCTCCAAGTCCCCATTCTGACCAAGCCTGGACGCCATAGCTGCTCGGCAGGCCGTTCCTAGCCTTCGCCTCGACAGAAAAAGAAAAAGAAAGTTTGAAACCAGCCACTATTTTCTCGGCCTTTTGACGGCGTCAAACGTTGCAGAATAACTTCTCTCGGCAGGGAAAGACAGAACCAATGCAAGCGAAGGCGAACAAACCGCCCGTGCGAGACAACCATCGCCTGTCAGTATCGGCCAAGTGAGTCCACTATTTCAGCGAGTCGTTGTCTACGCTGCGTCACCCTACGTGCTAACAGTATGCCCGAGGCCAAACCGCACCCGCCCGCCATGCCCTAAAAAGCGACTAGACCGAGACAGAGCCAGCCCGTATTTGGGAAGGCTTCTGGCGTTTTACGGCGTCGGTTAGGGACAGCGAGAGGGGCTAGAAGTTGGAAGTGGCTTCGAATTGGGCCTCGGACTGCTTTGTAGTACTGTACCAAAAGTTTATGATACTTACAACTTAGAAAATGCACTCTGGCACTTTACGAGAAGAGGAAAGAAGACAGATAAAAGAGGAGTAAGAGGGCTGCAAGACCTGGGGCTTCAGCTCCATCCCCCTCTCGTGTCTCCTCCTATTGCGCCGGGGCTGGCCCGTTGCTAAATTTTCCACTTGTGTTTTTTTGTGCTTCGTTACTTTTCCCTTTAGAGAAGCTGAAAGATATACACGTATTGGCAACATGGCAATTTGTAGCAATTGTAGACAGTGAAATCAGTGATATCTGGCTAATTGGCCTTGTGTCGGCAACATTGACGGCGAGCAGCTTCTGTGTCGAGACATCAAAAGCCAGCAAGGCAGACAAAGTGACAATAACCAGATATTGGCCACTCGGAGAGATAATCGGAGAGCAAATTCTCTCCTGAAAATCACCCCCAAAAAAATGGCGCCGTCGCCCGTCTTAGTGTCTTTGTCACCGAGCCTTTGGTATCTGCCGGGTAAGTTGGCGCATTTCGAATTGGATTTTTGGGCCCCTTTTTGCCCTCTCGGTGGTGATAGTTTCTTGTGAGCTGACGACACACTTGATTGAGCCTTTGATATAGTGAACGAGTTCAAGAAATAAATGGCAACCGCTGACAGCACAGACAGAGCTGCGGAATTGATAGCTGAACACATTGAAGCTCGCAGACATACTCTCGAGACGTTGTTTGTCGTGCATGATAATTCGTTGTGATCGGCGTTGTGTAATACCTTTTTGGGGATGAACCCAGGCTGTAGTGCAACATTATGTCTGTGCTCGACGCAGGTGTGAGTTGTATTCACAACGAACATAGCGAGCGGAATGGCAACATACGAGAGGCAAGAGAACAAAGCGCATGCGGGACGCAACCCAATACCGCAGCATTAAGCGAACATCATGCCATTGAACCTGGTTGCCGGAAAAACACTTTTTGGCTTTTGTCGGGATCCTGTCATTATGGCGATTTGACGACTTGGCAATTGATGATTTGGGGGATTTCCAAAAGTAGGCAATTTAACAGGCAAAGAACAACCGTTTTTTACATTGGAGCGCACCTGCAGCTGAAAACAATAAGGATCAACAGACTGCAGCCAGCATCTGCATATGGTGGTACACAACACCAATCCTTCCGTCCCATCTTTCTGGTCAGGAGTAAAGGAAAATGGTGTTTGTTTCTAAACTCCATCTCCGTGTTTGACGATTCAAAACAATCCCATTCCCGCTTGTCTTACTTGTTGATGAAATTTCTTGGTCGAGATCTCGCAAATCCTGCAGAAATCCCGTCGTTTTCTCCTTTTCCTTCTTTCCACTAGTTCCATTGGGGGCCGACGTGAGAATTTAAAAGAAAAGCTGACTCGTTGTTGGGTGAGATATGTTTGATGGTGAATATCGAAATGAAACCCGAAGTACCCAAATCCTGGTTGCGATAACGGCATCAAGATCGCGAGAGGCATTAACGTGTCAAGTACCTACGGAGTAGGGCGCGTTTCCAACTGCTGACAGCCACCGCCATAAACCAACGAATTGCCCCTGACTTGCGGCCACTAGCACAATTTAGACAGGCAGTTAGTGCCAACGTCAGAAAAACGACGGTTACATACTACTTAAAGGAAAAACGGAGGATGGCGACAGCAGTTGTGGTTGTGCAGGTTGCACTGACGAGACTCGAGCTTGCGAACTGTGAGCTTGATTTGTGTCTGACCACCATGAGCATGGAAGATTCCATATCCACTCGAGCCACTGCTGCCGGACATCAAAGGATCAGGAACGAGATGGAGATGCGCACAAAAAAAAGTTGGCAGCAAGTAAAGCCGCGTAAATCTCGTAAATGGGAACATCGCGCTATGGCAGTAGCGCATCGGGCCAGCTGCTCGACGGTCCTTCTTTATTATTCCTTTTTCTTTGCTTTTTTTTTCGGTTCCTTTTGCCCTCTGAGCCAGTCCGCCGGCCGTTCTGTTCTCCCACAATCACGTATCCTGCTGCAGCCAGTAGCCGGAAGCCAGGCCGGGCATTGTGATGAACTACAAAAGAAAGAAATACGGAAATTCAAAGTCCCCTGGAAGCTGGGGATTGTGATAAAAGATATGGACTCGATTGGCCATGGTCGTCTAGCAAGCTTGTGAAGAGATCGCCAGGGATAGTCTTCTCGATGGGGCAAATTGGCGAAGAATGGCAGCAAAAAGAAACGGTTTAGCAAAAAAAGCTTTCAGGCATTGCCCTGTAAGGGATCGCTGTCAAAGTCGTATTTCAACTTACACTGGTCTTTTTGAGAACATTGTCATCTGCGAAAAAACGTCGGCAGATGATGGACGATGCCTACCAAGTATCGATAACGATTGTGTGAAGGGAGTGGAAACAAAAGGGGAGGATAAACATCGGCATCTCTATTTCCTTTCCCGTCCTCTTTCAGCTTGACCACGTTCTGGCCTCCTTCGTCGTTCCTTTTGCTCCTTTGCCTTCCTTTACGAAGTTAAATCCCCGCCAAGGGGTTGTCATTGCGTTTCGACTTGCCTCTTAGTTTGCCTCTGAAGCCTCTGAAAAGCCTTTTCAGCCACGCTCCTCGAGGCTCCATATGGCCGTAGCGTTGCGCACAGAGCTCCTCTCGTCATCCTCGCGACATCCTTTTTTGCTCCTCCTTTACATGGTAAAGACTCCTTCTTTCTGACGCAGGCGCATGGCAGGCCTGTATGGCCTTCGTACATCATAGATCTTTTTGTTTGGCGTGGAAAAAGAACATGCAGCTATCCGGTTTGGGATCAATGTTTTACGAAGCTCCAATCAGTACCAAAAACGCCTTCTCTTCCTACTGCGTGTCTTGCAGTCGGATCCCACGAGCCTGGGCGGACCGGTTGCAGGCCGCCGGCTCCAAGAGGCAAGCGAATGCGTCCTCGTAAGGATCATGGGTTGATGCATTGCCACTTTCCTGGTATTGACGAGCGGTCGTTGGGCGTCGGCGACTGTCATTTATTGGAGTGCAATTTGTGGGCATCGTGTGCGCGTTTCTTTGCAATCGTCGACCTCGATGTACCGGTACATTCACGATTGACGATCACTTTTGGGTTGGCCTGGTCCATGGGTCCCTCTCCCAGTGACCTCCACTAGGCAGACCGGAGTGGTTCCTGATTTCTCAACTGCCGTTTAGCAGGCTCGACAGGCGCAAAGGATCGACAACAGGCTGGCGCCCAGCGCTCAACTGGTGACAGCGCGGGCCCCAGAGAAGAGGTAAGGGAGGCATACGACGTAGATCAGCACACACAAACGGTAATCATGGGCATGGAGGTCGTGAAATCAAAGAAGAAAAGAAAGCATCTCAAAGGGTCCAAAGGTGACCGAAATCGACCAAAAGACGAATACGAAAGGCCAAGCGCATATTACCACAGCCCGTCAATCCGTCAAAGTCCGTTGAGAGTCAATGCCGAGCCCCGTCAAAAAGGATAAACGAAGCATTGAGAGCCGTCTTTTGAGGACAGATGAGGTTATTTCGAGATCGGTTTTAGGGCAGTCTCATGCCCTTGCATCTTAAACCCATCTTGCACATCAGCTTGCATATCGTTGTTTTTCGCCGCCTTTGGCTTCATTGTAAGAGGGGCCATTCTGGAGCCCTTGAAGTTCAGCTGCGAGGCCCCAAGCAGGGCCCCTTGTCGCCTGGGCGCTGCCGAGGGCTGAAGGCGGAAACGGGGCATCTCGAAGCCTTTCCCATCCTCCACCCTGGCCCGACGGGGGCCGAATAGCGAGATGTCCACCAGAGGGTCTGATGTGTCATACTTTTGTTGGTGGTGGTGGGCATTGGAAATTATTTTCAAGACGTTTGCCAGCCACAGCGGGCTTCTTTCTGTCGTGATAATTGCATTTTTATCAGAATTAGACTGTACCTGTAGAAACACGACCTCGTCGGATTTTACACTTTACAGGCTCCAAACACCTCTTGGGAGTGAACAGTGAACAGTGAACAGTAAAAGAGATGCTACGTTGTGCTGGCAATGTTTCTGTCGTATTCGATCGGAGAATTTCCCATAAGATTAACAACGGTTCGTCTAAAAAAGGAATGGGAAGAATAAGAAAATTTTCGTTTCTTTTTGCTTCTTTTACATCTTGTAGATGATAAAAGAGGGCCCAAAAAGAAAACAAAAACATGCCACATTGAGAAAAGGTAGCGAGGAAAGGGAAAGCAATGTGAGGGAGAAACAGCTCATGCAAGGGGAAAAGCTGCAAAAGCAAGCCGCCCGCAAAAGATCTACACTGCACGTGAAAAAGATGCAGCAATTTGACCTGACCAAACAGCGAAATGAGAGACATCCAACATGTGCTACATACTTCTCACGTGCCCGTTTCTTGTCGCATCGGCACGCGGCAGCCGCATCCCATCTTAGACACGGGAAACAATTCTTGAAAATGAGACATGAAGTAGACGAGCAAGTTGATCACCACTCAGCTCTAATCCAACAAGAAGTGAATGCGTCGTACCGCCGTGAGAATTAAGTGCAATGGACGATCTCAGGATTGTGGAAAGGGAACGAACGCCGTTTGTGATATCGAAAAAATGAAGGCCGGAAGAAACGGTGGGTTGAAGTAACTGAAAAGTTTCACAGGATTTTTTGCGATTTTAATCCGATCACCGCGCTGCTGCTCATTTTATACTTCGTACAAACAAAGAGGAAAAGAAAGAGGTACTCCGTATGTCATTTAGGAAATAGATGACGGTAAAAGATAAAGCACCAAATAACTGCACAGGTAAAAAGTGTGGTATGAAATAGAAGTACTAGGCTCATGTAGACCTCACGAATGTTGTAAGTTCCAACAAAACAAAACAGATCTGAAGTCTAAGAAAACAAGACCAACAAATTGAGGTTAGTTCAGTGTCATAATTTACAAGTGTAAGTCTGGATGTGAAAGAGATCGTTAAAATGCTGATTGGTATCTGGTAGCGAATTGTGACGATATATTCATTTGCTCTTCAACACCAATGTAAAGGCATTTTTCAAAAAAAAAAAAAAAAAAAAAAAAAAAAAAAAAAAAAAAAATAAGAAGAAGAATAAAAAAAAAAAACACAGCAGGACTAAAAATTTCAAGCACCGCACATTTTTTTTTTTTCGTAGGTAAGAAAAAAGTACAAAACAATGGAGGAAAGAGAAAACTGATAAAATCATGATTGCAAAAATGCAAGTCATTAAAAAAAAAAAAAAAAAAAAAAAACTACACACAACGCGAGTCAAAGAAACCACGATGTTTTGCTTACCAGGCTGCGCTCTGTTTTGACATCTTGACAAAGCTGTATGAATACAAGCCGCTCACCCGCGAGTATGGCAAGACGATGCTGGCGGCGCCAAAGAGTCCCTCTACTAGACATATAAACATGCCACTAATGCAGTAATCAAGCTCTTTTCGCACAAGGTGGTAAGAGCATGCCGCCCTTTGAGATGCATATCCATAAAGATGTGTTTTTTGACGGTGGGGCTGCAGGGAATGCACTCATGCCGGAGACCAGCCGTCAAAGCAGGCATTCATTTTCATTAGCCTTTTCTTCTGACATCCAGTTGTGTGGCTTGCGTTACATTCTCACAGCCTTGTTCTTTTTGGCCCTTTGCGTCATTAAGTCGAGTTGTGAAGTCGTGATGCTCTAGAATTTTTTCTCGTATTGTGGCGTGACGCACCGATTTCCTTTACGAAGTAGGTACGCGTTGCGCGGAGATGCGCTATTCTTTGACGTTACAGTGCTTAAATGGCGATTTAGGCGGTGAAACTTGCCCTATTGCTGGCCACTACAGCGGGCAATTATTACCTCCTTTTCGCCGCACAATATGAATGACAAACGGTGACCTGACAGCGGACTTTTCGGTGGCTGGCACACTGAAGGAAACGGGTCACCCTATTTTTAATCGTGCTTTCTCCTTCCGCTCTTCCCCTTCCCCCCATTTCATGCACGCCATTGGCTGTAGGGTGCGGGACGAGCCACCGGCGTCTTTGAGGTTGCCTTCCGCCACCAGGCACCGTCCAATTGAAGGACAGCATCGAGAAGAATAAGGGAGAACTAAAGATCAACATCTGCCCACTTTTTGCTCGAATTTTTTTTTTCCAATGCTTTTGCCATCGTGCCACTTTCTGTTCCCGTGAAGACATCAGCACATAAATCAAAGAATTGACAAATTCTGTCTCTCTTTTGGCTTTCCTGGGCCTCCTGGGTAGCCATTTTAGGGATCTGTTGTAAATTGAATATTGGTCATTGGTTTGTCTTTGTTTTGAGAGGTTGTAGGAACTGGAGACACCGTGAAGGATCCCGATGCATTGTCTTGTTTCGTAATACCGCCCCAACACCACCCCGGACAGCCCGCAGCCCGGCCCCATCTGATCGGGCTCTTTCGCCGCGGAGATACATCTGCAAGGCTCAGGCCGCACTGTTTTTTCTTCCTGTTTCGGTCGCCTTTCAGCCACGATACCGCCATTTGCATTCTCTTCTTCATTTCGTGCCGCCTTTTCAGCCAAACAGAAGCCTTGCATTTGCCAAGCCAATCGGCAGACAACCCAGATTGTCGGGTCTTACGACTTTTTTCTTCCCATGCATACCCAGTAGACCAGGCCAGCCTTTGGCTTCCCTCACGGCGATACGGCGGATGTTTAGAACGAGACCAATAATGACAAAGACAAATAAGAGCAAACCAATACTCCGGCCGGCGAAGGTGACTCCATATTAACCACTTTTTTGTGTTTTCCGTTGCCGCTCCCGCGTTTATACCATAAGCATTCGGATTAAGAAAATGTTAAAAGAAAATAGACGAGCCACACGAAAACGCCGGAGATGCTTGTTTCGACTCTTTCGTGCCTAGATCTCCCACCACAAGTTGTGTCATCATGCCACGCTGCATCGTCAGTTCTGATGCAGATTCTTCTTTCTCCGGAGGGTGAAGGGCCCACCCCCTGCCAAGCTTCAACGTTTTGGTTGTGGTCTGTAGTCAAAACGTCGAACAGTCTCGAGAGGATAAATAGAAGTGGCGACGGCAGTCCTGACGTTGGATGAAGCAAAAAAAGAGAGATCATTCTCCCCAGACTTCATCATCACCATCAGCATCATCCAACACGTGGCCGACCAACAGCCCTACCAGTCTCCCACCTGATCAACATATACCCCCCACGATACCCCAAAACAAAATCAAAATGGCTACTGCCAAGACACTTCAACCCAGGACGTCGCTCAGCCGACGGGCCCGGTCTCTCCGCCGGCCTCGAAGCCTGCCCGTCTGTGACACCCGAGCAAATCGCCATTGTCAAGGCCACTGCGCCTGTTCTTCGGAAGCAGGGCGTCGAGATCACCACCCTCTTCTACAAGAACATGATTGACGAGAACCCGGAGCTCAAGAACGTTTTCAGTCTGACGTCACAGGCCACGGGTGCCCAGCCCCGTGCTCTGGCCGCCGCTGTCCTGAGCTACGCCACTTTTATCGATGACCTGCCCCGCCTGCAGCACGCCGTCGAGCGCATTGCCCATAAGCACGCCTCCCTCCAGATCCAGCCTGCCCAGTACGACATTGTCGGCAAGTACTTGATTGAAGCCATTGGCCTCGTGCTCAAGGATGCGGCCACGCCGCCCATTGTTGACGCTTGGACGGCCGCCTATGGTGTTCTGGCTAGTGTCTTTATCGGCCGCGAGTACACTTTGTACGACGAGTCCCGCACCCGCGACAATAATAAAGGCTGGGTCGGCTGGCGCAAGTTCCGCGTGCAGCGCCGCGAGTACGCTGCCGCACCCGATGAGGACATTACGGGCCCCAAGGAGGGCATCCTGAGTCTGTACCTGGCACCCGTCGACGGCAAGCCTCTGCCGACATACGAGCCCGGCCAGTACGTCAGTCTCCAGGTGTTCATCCCCGAGTTCGGTGTCCTTCAGAGCCGCCAGTACAGTCTGAGCCAGGCACCCCGTGCCGCCGGCGGACTACTACCGCATCAGTGTCAAGCGCGACAACCGGCAACAACGGTCTGACCGAGCCCGGCCGCATCTCCAATCTGCTGCACAACGAGATCAAGGAGGGCGACGAGGTCGAGCTGTCCCAGCCCCAGGGCGAGTTTGTCGTTGAGGAGACACCTGTTCCCACGGCCGAGAACGCCGTAAATCCGGCGTCCGCCGAGGCCCTGGCACCTCTCGTCTTGCTGTCGGCTGGTGTCGGTGCCACGCCCGTCATGGCTATTCTCGAGACCGCCGCCCAGCAGGGCCGCACCATCTCCTGGCTGCACGGCTCACACTCGCGTGCCGTCCTGCCTTCAGCAAGGAAGTCCAGGCCATTCGTGCTGCCCACCCGGAGCGCATTCTGACCCACACCGTCCTCACCACCGACGAGGCGGAGCAGGCCGCTGCGTCAACTGCCACCGACGCTGTTGTCACGGGTACACATCTCAAGATTGCTGAGATGGCCGATGCCGACCGCAAGCGTCTGTTGTTCTTGGACGACGCCCGCACGGGTTACTACATTTGCGGCCCGAGCAGCTTCATGGTCGAGTCGCGCGACACGCTGCAGAGCCTGGGCGTGGCACCGGAGCGCATCCACCTGGAGCTGTTTGCCACTGGTGACTTGTAAATGGTGTTTAAAGTGTGCGATAAAAAGCGGGCTCGAGTACATACTTTGTATTTTCTCTCATTATTTTCCTTCTCTTCCTCGTCGTTGCGTTTTTTGTCATTTGAAACTTGTACATATTGAGAACAACGAGCCGATATGCATTGCATCGTTTCGTTTAGCTAAAAAAGATTGAATCTTCGCTCCTGAAATAAATTACACAAAGCATTTGAAACAAACAAAAGAACACTGTTCGTGACCTCCCATCTTGGCTAACTTCTAGACAAAAAGCAGCGACCACAATAATGTCGTGCCACCATACTGTACATGAAGGTGCGCGGTTTTATTGCACGCCCTCGATTTAGCGGTTTGTGGTGTATTTCGTACCTTTTGTTCTGTTTTTGGTTGTTCTGGGCCCGGTTTTGAGGCGTGGGTTGCACCTTCCTGTTTCTTACAACGCCGTGTCCACAATTGTGCAACAAAAGGTAAACGAGGCCAGTGACATCCTCATATGCTCCTTCCCTGCTTGCCTTCTCTTTAGGTCACGCCTTCCTCATTCTATACCAGCTGTCCCTACCAGTTTCTTTAATTAAATTCTGCTGCCATTTCGTCCCCTTTTCTTGCTGGCGTTTGTACTGTGACGAGCGGCGCACCTTCCTATTTGCTCTTTTCTCTTTTGAACCTTGTGGTACAGACTGCATGTTGAGACATATTATGACCAATGGTAGTTTTCATAAGAGAACCTGCAAAGCACAGAAAAGTGTAAGCTGGGCATGGAAGGAACGATGGGCAAGAGGCTTGTTTGTCAGGATGGACAAATCGAGGCAGGTACCGGTCCAGTCCTTCCGTATCGTCCGATCCTTTGTGTCGCTCTTTCTCCGCCGTAGGCCTGCCTGCTTTATTTTGACTTTCCTCAGGCCGACCAAACTCAGCTCCCAAAGGTATGGTCCTTCCTGAAGAAAAAAAAAAGGCTGCACATCGTCTGCTCCCTCTGTTTATTCCATGTCGAGGGAAATTCGTAGCGAGGTGCATATCTTTAAACGAAGAGCATCACGCTCTATCTGCTGTACGACCCTCCCAGCGCAATACACCGTGCATGTGCATGCTGCACCGGGTGTTGCCTTGCACAGAAACCGTCTTTATGCCCTGGCATGCCCGCCTTTCTTACATACTTGCCCCCTTTTCTTTTGTCAACAATGTATTTCATCCGCGAGGCACCTTCCTCGTCTTACAGAAAAGAGTCGTCGCACCTTCTCGACAAGTGTACCTGCTCTCAACGTACCTGCCCTCGACAGGAGTCGTGTCTTGGAGATGAGCACACCTTCCTTCTTCTGAAAGATGACGTGGGTTGACTTTGTGTTTGTCCACTCCTCTTCTTATCATGTGCTCGACCAACCCTATGTTTTTTTTTTTTTTTTTTTTTTTTTGCTCTGTTCTGCATCATTCTTTTCCACATACAGCCTCTGCTTGCCTACACTGAAACTGTTTATCGACGATTTGCGGAGCAACTGTAACAACAACCCCGACTTCCACTTCTCGACCTTTGGTCGCATCTTTTTTGGTCAATGTCTTGTTCGTAACTTCTTGTCTCTGTTCCTCGAATCGAAGACACGGCCTCACTTTTGATGCAACTCTTCGTCGGAATACCCAAATTTGGCGTCCGAAGGGACCATTTACCTTTACTTCTGCATGGCAGCCCTTGTTGCCTCGTCTACTTTGCACTGTCTGCATTGTCAACCTGCAAGATCGGGTAATGTGCGAGACCGTAGCTAATCTGATGAAGGCGCCCATGGGCTACTTTACCAAGTGAGAGATGCCTCTTTCCTCAACGATCTTCTTCTTCTCGATGTCAACTTTCACTACATTTGTTTCTAGCACACTGTAAGCAGCACAGATGGCGAGACCACCGCACCACCATATTATTCCACTGTCTCGCGATAGGCTCGTTGCTTTCTCGTGATCCACCAGAACGTGTAGCACGACTTCAACAGCCAACCACCCCGAGACAACTCCCCCCCTTACACCGCAAAAGCATCACATTTTTACTGTTGCAAACTCTTAAAATAAGACAAAGGCTCTCTAAATACAGCGGTGAACAGCTTATAGGTCAGCGGAAGCTGGTTGTTCCGTTTACTTTCTGCGACAATTTTGGCCATCGCAGAATCAACATCGCACGGGTCATTCATCTTCTTTCGAATAAAACCTTTCTGGATATCATATTCTCGTAATACCTCGAGCATTTTCATTCAAGGCCAGACTCACAGCTAAAGTGCCTTTGTCTCATAGAGTTCTATCTGCATCTTCCTTGAACATGGTCACACCAGATGCTGCACCTCGCCGCCACGTTCGATTGCTGCCCCTAACACTATCGCCATGGCCTTTTATAACCCTCGTTCGAAAAGTGGCATCTGGCATGGACGCGTCGAGATCCCATGCAGACAAGATATATTGGTTGGCACGGACATCCTAGCACGCTCATGACCCAAGCCCTCGGCTCGTCTTGCCACCAAAAGCCATTTCGCCCAGTCACGGCTCGCCCGCATCCGGACTATGAAAAGCAAGATGCCGCACGTTGACAGGGTCAACCCTTTTTTTCTACGCTGCAAACTAGCCGAGTCTGCATTTCGACCCTGCTATTCTTCGTGGCATCTCTGCTTGAGTACAAGCTAGTGCAAGATCTGTTCTCCTGTCGTTGCACAAAGATCAGGCTTACCATACCATTACGATAAACACATTCGATGCGGCAGTGCCGCCTCGAACACAGCATGAGTCCCCACATGGAGAACCTTCAGTAATTGTACAGTTGCAACGACAAGCAAGAAGTTAGGACCTACTTGTACAGTTTATGGTCTGAGCTTGATGCTGCCAGGACGCCAATCGCACCACCTTATGGAGGCGTGGGAGACCGCGTTCTCCAGTTCTTTAGACGTGCACGCAGGCACGCCTCAAGTCTCAGAGCTGTCCTGCGGGCACGGTTTCTGAATCGAGAAAACCAACCGAGGCTCTGCGTGTCGAGTGACAACACTGAGGTGTACGTGCAGTCAAGTTTGAGACGCTTTACCATAAAGTCAACTGCAGAGAGGTCACTCAGAACTTGAGGGTTCGCCCCTAGATACCGCCACGCACGTTTCTCTCCGCTTTACGCTTTGCTTTACAGGTTCTTCTCGCCTGTTTCTTCTCGTATCTGCGCGTCATCGCTTCTTTTACCCCTGATAATGTTGTGCCAGGTGACAGCGTCTCTCTCCTTTCCTTGCAGCTCCTCTATTCGCTGAGAGACCACCCTGATGAACAGATATGTCGTGGTTGCGGTTCCTTCGGGTAAGCCCCGTCTCAAAGCACACTTCCGTGTCAGCATCCAAGGTATTGGGTCAGCTTTCCATCAACAGCGAGTGCCGCATAAACATCCTTCCGCAATTTTGCAATGAGAATGCTGCAGAATGTGCGAGCATCGAAGGAATATATATGGATGTAACAGCCCGCATGGTTCGAGAATCCAAAAAAAAGACTGCGTGATCCCGTCTTCGCCAAACAGCCCTACGACTTTTCACTTTCACAATCTGGCAATATCTGATCAGCTTTGCCACACTGGATCTACCTCTAGTCAGACGCTATCAGGATACACATCCATCAATAAGCTTTACATCACATCATACTAAGAACTGATTGACACAATCTTCACCATACCAGCTACGATGGCAGAAGGTCCAATTCGGCGTGCATGCAATCGTTGCCATACCCAGAAGCTAAGCTGCAAGCGACTCGGAAATGAGCCATGTGAACGCTGTGTACGACTGAAAGCAGAGTGCAAATCAAGCCCATCTCTGCGGTTCAGGAAACCCAACAATGGCTCGAACAACGGTACCAGGCAGAGCAATCTTCGACAAAACAGCACCTCACAACAAGATCACCGCTCTCAGAAACGGGCAAACAGCGGAATGGGCCATGGCAATATGGCAGTATACACAGAGGCTGGAATACCGTATCCTGGCCCATACAGCTTCAATGGCATGGCCGAGCAACTTTGGCCGGCACACAATGTCGATGCCGGGCTCCTTATCTACCACTCCGACGGCAACCAAATTTACCAAGCACTGCCCCCACAACAGATTGGCTTCCAGATGGACTCGAACAAACTTTTCCATCACAGTGGTGTCACGAGTCCCGTGGAAGAAATTATTGCTCCGTCGAATATTCTCAACACTTCCTCGACCCACTCAGCGTTGCCTTTGATTAACAGCCTCACCCACTCATGGGCTACGTCAGACTCCTCTACCAGCCCATGTGGCACGGGCCTTGCCGGTTCCAACGGTTTAAGCTGGAAGAGTGGTGTTGAAGCAGAAGCTGCCACGAAAGCAATGCTTGAGACATCGTTTCTATCTCAAATGCCCCATAAAGAAGGCTACATTGGTAACATCTTATCTGGCGAAGGCGGCCAGTGTGACTTTTCGCACGCCCCCTCCAAAAGCAGTACCCAAACACAACACGCATCGCATCGTGGACCACTCCGGACCATTCCAAAGTCATCAATATCGGCACTCTGTGATATGAGCGCACAACTCTGGATATGAGCAACATAATCACTGTTGCAAGCAACCATTGTGCCAACGGCCTCGAAAGCATGTCACTTCCCCAGGCCAGCTCACAACCAATGGCGTCATCTGGCATCACACCCAGCAGTCATGATAGCACACAAGGCAACACACACGGTGGTGGCCAGTCATCGGCGGAACGAACGCATGACCAGTACTTTCCAATGGACAGCTTGTTTGCCGTCTCACGCAATTTCATCCAAACGGTACAGATTGCTTGCCATGGTCAGAAAGGTAGCTCCGGCCAGACGTCAAGTAAACGGCGTCAGCACAAAAGCCATCGAAGGAGCTAGTAATGACCGGGTGGATGCCGAAAGCTTCATTGTCTTGGCCGATTCGACATACGCGGCTTTATTGGATGTGTACCAGCGCGTATTCCACCTTGTGGATGTGACTGCGAACAGCGAGCGCCCTCCGTCATCCTCTCACAACAGCAATGGCAACACCGGTGGCAATGATCAGTTCATGTGTGCCAGCAAAAGTGGCTTGAAACAGTCACTGCGGTCTGCACACAGTGTTTATCTTCTTTGTGGAAAGACTCTGCAGCACTGTCATGCCTTCGAGTTTGTCGTTTCCCAGATGTGTCTGTTGGTGGATTTCCTATTGTGTCGACACCGGCGCTGCAGCTAGGGCTCGGTTTGCGCTTGGCTGACGACTTCTTATCCCACTTCTCGAACGTGGTTGCCACAATGCACACTTGTCTCTCCTCCACAACGCACGGAGACAAAGTCCCAGCCAGTGTGACATGCGACCTTCAGCAACAGCAGCAGCCTTTGCCAACGGTGAGCACAAGCTGCTTGCCACACCCACCATTGGTAATAACCGGCGACCTTATTGCGAGCAATGGACTTGGGGTAGCCATGAACTGGGAAGCGTCGACTGCGACAACAGTTTCGTCGTCCTCGGGAGCCAGCAGTTTGTTCTCGTTGCAATATGGTCTGGACATGCACAGGCCGCCTTCGTCAATGGACGACATTGTGCATCGAGAACACAATCTAAAACAGGAGTTGGCGGGTCTGCGCAACAAGCTAGCAGTATGAGTGACCGCAAGTGGAAAACAATGGTATGGCGAAAAAAGAAGAAATTCACGACTGGAACGCCTGGCTTTTTGACTGCCTTATTTTCAATAAATTGTATCGTGTTTCGCATGACTTACGTGTTCTTGCTTTTGGCATTTCCAGTTGCGTCTTTTGCTATTGGATCTTTATTTATTGCACAAAGTATTGTTTAATTTGGAACTTTTTTTTTTGCCTCCATTTTAATTGTGTTTCTGGCTGTGAAAGCTGTAAGCATGGTGTCTTTGATAGGAAATTTTTCGAAATCGTGTTTTGCTACACGTACGAGAAAAGTCAAAAGAAATCAGTTCGAGGACACAGCATCAGAAATAAAAGGGGTGCTGCACGACTGTGACGTTTGCAGGACTAGTGAAACTTGTCTGGTGTAAGTTTGGCGCTGGTAAGTCGAGGGAAGAAAAATAGAAGCCAAGGAAGAAAGGGCAAGTAAGAAGAAAGACGAGCCCGTCCACTCACCTAAATTCGACTGCATATGTTATCGGAAAATATCATTACGTGCTTCTTGGGCACTTTGGCAGGGGCAGAAATAGCTCAGGTAAAGAGAAACAGAAAGGCCGAAATCGAAAAGCTTGCACGTTGGAACTAAAAGGATGCGCAGTCGCGTGCGCCGTGTATGTTGCACACAGTGTCGGAGTTGGCTTGTCCGCGCCTGGGGTTTTGTATGGGTGGTTTTTAGTGGCGCAATGCTAGCACATAGGCCGTCATATCACCCCTTTGTCATTTGTTTACATCCCCCTTATTTGTCGCTCTCCGACATCGCCAGCCACAATCTTGGCTCATCTGATGAAAGGCAATGACAATCCCTTTCTAATTTTCAGTTGTATATCATAGTTTCCACTACTTAAATTATCCAGCATCTGTGTAAGGTAATGTATCTTTTGGAGAAGAGAATAAAGGCTACGTCCAAGTCAAATTGACGCTGATTTGGCCAATTGGACATGAGGGACAAATTACGGAGTACAGACAAATAAAAATGGTGAAAACATGAATTTTTATTATCTATGTTGAACGAGATGGGTACAGTTTTATGCGTATCTGCTCCCGGCGGATGCGTATCGCCGAACCACAGACCTCAGGGATAATTTTTGTCCCAGCATCTTGGAACTGGAGCTGGGATGTGGCTTGGCTTGCTTCGTATTTTCGGTACGCCGAGCTGAAAGGGACGATGACGAATGAGAGAAAAGAAGAATAACTCTACAAACAGGGTAGATGGTAGGGATGTGCAATTTATCACGATCCAACAGCTTGGACGCGATGTTTTCGATCCGGTGCCAGAAGCCAGTTTGCATTGGTCAGATCGTGCAAGTCTGCTCCTTCTGACATGCCGGGAAACAAAGCACCCTGGTGTTAGCCAGGTCGCTTATGCAGCAAAAGCTGGGAATAGGCCTTTTGTGGGGACGCGTGCCCAGGAGTCCAAAATTTCTCATTAGCGGTATGTTCTGGGGTGAAGGGCATCCGAACGCATGGCCTGGCTTGCGGGTGTCGCCATCCAACCGCACTTCTCTCTCTTAATGATACACGGATATATTGCAATATATATTCACAGAAAAATGACGGGGCGTCTTCCTTGCCATGCACGTACGGAACTCCGATCATAAATGGCACCCTTGTCAAATTGCTGCTTGCTGATGGATTGATGGTCTTAAAGATCACGCTTTCCATTTTTCAATATATAGAATCATCCCTGCTTTCAGCGTGGCCATATTTTATGTGGCATTTTTGTTCACCCAAAATATACCTAGATTGACCTGTGTGGGTAAAAATCCAATATGTTTTCTTGCATCACTCCAATATGGGATGTACATGTGCTTCTGTGCCCTCATTCTATGGTTTGTGCTCCACTTGACTCTCGTACACCATGTTTTATTCCCTGCAGCTTCTGTGTTACTGCAAAAAAAAGACGGATGGACATAAATTATTATTATTCTCCTACAATAGCCCCAGTTGCCAATCCTGATCGAGGGTTTGTCCAAAACGCCTCACGGCTTTTGCCCCCATTCGCCAAAAATACATGTTTCCCCGAGGAAACCCAATTGAGTGGTTTTGTTAATTGCCCGACGGGACGAGGCTTGCTCCGGGAGCCTTTTTACGTCCTGACTTTTGTTGGACCCCTGAATTTTGACACCAGAAAACAACCTACCCGGCTCGTGTGTTGCTCTACCAATCCCTTTTCTACGGAAATCCTTGATAGACTGACGACGCCCAACCCTACTTTACTGCACGTTGCCACTCCCGACTCAATCTACCAAACGATCAGCTCCCACTGCATGGCCGATGTCTATCGATCCCGAGTCTCTGGGTCACCTGCCAGTAACCCCTTTCCTCCCACGCTTTCATTGCATCTCGGGCTTACAGATGATCATCTGCTCATATCAAACACACTATTGAAGTCCATTCCATGGGGTCATTTTCTCCGACGCACAATGGCTGGCTTGGAAAAGGGGGTAAAGTAAACTTGGGGATAGGGCGCACCTCGGTCGATCTACCGTAGATGGGTCGAGTCTCTGGCTCTATGGCCATTTTAAGCATGTGTCGGCATTTTGTTCTAAAATTCTTTCATGGCAGTTTTCCCCTCCCGTTACTCTGTTTCGTGCTTGTGGTTGCGTGCCCGTCGCATCCGTTTCTTTCTGGTGTTCTGTCATTCGATTTCTTGGCGTGATATTTTTTCACAAGCTTCGTTTCGTCGGCGGTATATGGACGCGACGCAATCGCATGACAATGTGGTGACGCTGCTGAAAATTACCTCCCTTCATTTCATTTATTTTATTTTGTTTTTACGCATGGAAGCCATTCACCTGCCCTCTGCCTTCTGCTGGTGTAATCCGGAAGGGAAGGAACGTCCCAGTGCGGTACGCGATCTTACCCCAGAAAATGGAAATCCTCCTTCTTTCCTAATCGGGCAGTAAGCAGATTGCGAGAGACTGTGCATCTCACCTTCCTTACACACCTGTCGTTCCTTCCTTCCTCATTATTTTCCTATCTCTTGCTATCTGGATTTTCCCCTAATGTCTTGTCAGACGGGGTGAAGCACAAAATTCCGTGCCCAACCTCCTAAATCTACTTTTTCCCAGGCCATCGTCGTTTTTCCTCTTTCAAATTCAAATCATTGCGATCCCACTGCAACCTGCCGCGGACCATCCGCGTCCCGCTTATTTCCTCCCCTTTCTCCCTTTGCGATATCAACACCCTTGCACGCGACCAAAAAGCTAAAAAGCTAAAAGCAATCGGCGCTTTGCAACGTCTGGCTGACGATCTGGGGCCCATATTTTGGGTCTCCACTGCTTCCTTCGCTTCGAACCAACTCCCGGTCTAGCCTTAAACCTTGTCTTTCAGTATTAATGGTGGTATGTCTGCCGTCGATGGTCTGCTTACTTTGTTTGATATGGCCTTCGTATCTTGCTGATATGCATCACAGTTCTTCCATAACCCGTGGCCCAGATTACCAAGCTCTGAGTTCTGATGAGAGACCCATAGGGCAGAGCATCTCCCTCTCCCTTCGTCTCTCCTCTGCCTTCTTGCTCATGTTCTCCATCTTCGACATTGCCCGTTTTTCTCTTCTCCTCAACGTACTGTAGATTTTCTATTTTCTCTACCCATCAACATCTGTGTACACAATACACACATGAACATTCTCTTCGTCGCATCTCCGACACCATGCCTTACAAGCCATCTCCCTCGGAGCCGATCGCCGTTGTGGCCAGCAGCTGCAGATTTGCGGGCGGCGTCACATCACCAAGTAAGCTTTGGGACCTGCTGAGACAGCCCACGGATCTGTCTCGCAGTGTGCCCTCCAGCCGGTTCAACGTTCGTGCGTTCTTTCATCCTGATGGCGACTATCATGGCACAACCAATGCCCCCAAGGCCTACTGGCTTGACGACGACCAAGATGTACGCGAGTTCGACGCCGGTTTCTTTGGCATCGCACCCAAGGAAGCAGAAGCAGTCGACCCACAGCAAAGACTTTTGCTCGAGACCGTGTACGAAGCCCTCGAGCTGGCTGGCTACCAGTTGCCACAATGGACTGGCAAAGATGTGGCCGTCTACGTCGGTGCCATGACCTCAGACTTCGACTCCATCTCACAGCGTGACGACCTGACGACTTCTCCATACTACGCCACGGGCAATGCACGGTCCATCTTGTCCAACCGGATCAGCTACTTTTACGACTTTCGGGGACCCTCTGTCACAATTGACACAGCATGTTCATCAAGTCTGGTTGCCTTACACCAAGCTGTTCTTGGTCTGCGTGCTGGTGACTGCAGTGCTGCCTGTGTAGCTGGTGTCAACTTGATGCTCGCACCAGAGCAGTTTGTTGTCGAGTCCAGTCTACACATGCTAAGCCCTACAGGCCACTGTCATATGTGGGACTCCCGGGCCGATGGCTACGCACGCGGTGAGGGTGCGGCTGTCTTGTTCCTGAAGCCACTGAGCCAAGCCTTGGCCGATGGCGATGGACCACGAATTCAAGCTCTTGTTCGTGAAACAGGCGTCGGCTCCGATGGCCGCACCGCCGGTATAACAATGCCTAGTCCGGAAGCACAAGCATCTCTCATTCGTGCCACCTACATGCGGGCAGGACTCGACATCTCAGATCCTGCCGATCGTTGCCAATATTTCGAGGCCCATGGCACGGGGACGCCAGTCGGTGACCCGCGAGAAGCAGGTGCTATCTACTCTGCATTTTTCGAAGGCCAGCAAAGCCATGGCGATTTGGGCAACCCTCAAGAAGGAACCGGCGCGGACATTTCAGCTCCGTTGTTGGTCGGGTCTGTCAAGACTGTTATCGGCCACACAGAAGGCGCTGCTGGCCTCGCGGGCATTTTGAAGGTTATGCTGGCCATGAAGGACTCGAACGTGCCGCCGAATTTACACATGCAGCGGCTGAGTCCGTCTGTTGCTCCTTTCTGCACCCCCACGCCACAGGGCTACCTGCATATCCCCACAGAACTCACAAGATGGCCTACAGTTGCATCTGGACAGCCTCTCCGGGCCAGTGTCAATTCGTTTGGTTTTGGTGGCACAAATGCCATGCCATTGTTGAGCGATACGACCCTGCCATCCATAGCCCCCAACTCAGTGCTGTCAGAATTCAAGAATCAGCCCTGCAAAGTGCGGCACAAAGCCTGTTACCCCAGATTCCTCTGTTCCTTTCGGCAAGTTCCGCTAGCACACTTCGCACACTGGCCAACAAATATCTCAAGCTCCTACAGGATCAACAAAACAGCGGCACCAAATTGCCATTCCAAGAATTGGCATGGCGTGCATACGCATCCCGCACACAATTCCTCCATCGCCTTGCGATTTGCGGCAACAATCTGACAGATGCCGTCAATATTCTTTCGGCACAGGTGTCAGATGTCAGCAAGGGTAACACCAAAGATCTCGGGTCCAGGGCACTTCGCATCGAAAACGCAGCCAATGGAAATGTCCCACAGATCTTGGGTGTCTTCACGGGCCAGGGCGCCCAGTGGGCCGGCATGTCAAAGGACTTGCTGGCAACAAGCCGAGTCTATCGAGAGTCGATCCGCAATCTCGACTCGGTCCTCAAGACCTGCCCTGATCCGCCGAGCTGGACATTGGAAGAGGAACTTACAAAGCTGGACACGGAAGGTTCCCGCCTCCGTGAGGCAGCTGTCGCGCAACCTGTATGCACTGCTCTGCAGATTGGCCTGGTCGATGTTCTGGATCGACTTGGTCTGCAATTTACTTCTGTCATTGGCCACTCCTCAGGTGAGATTGGTGCTGCGTATGCTGCCCGATACATCTCTGCGAGAGATGCCATTTTGATCTCATACTATCGCGGCAGGAGTGTTTCTGCCCCAGCACAATCCAAAGATGGGCATCAAATGCCGTCAGGGGGCATGCTCGCTGTGGGACTGTCTTTCACCGATGCCACCACCTTCTGCCAATCGTTTGACGGCCGGCTGTGTGTGGCTGCCAGCAACGCACCGAGCAGCTCAACCCTCTCAGGCGACATTGATGCCGTGATTGAAGCAGAGCTGCAACTCAAAGCGACCGGCATTTTCGCCCGTCGCCTCCTCGTTGACAAAGCCTACCACTCGCATCACATGGCGCAACATTCAGCCACTTACACGAAAGCCCTTGAAGCGTGCCAGGTTACACCCTTGACAAATGCACCCGAGCCTGGTCAAGGGACGACTTGGATCTCCAGTGTCAATCCCGACGGCGGTGCCCCGACAAAAAAACAGCTTGCAGGGTCATACTGGGTGGACAACATGGTCCAGTCAGTCCTTTTTCGAGAAGCAGCCGAAAAGGCTTTGTCGTCTGTGAAGGGCGGCTTTGACTGTGCCATTGAGATTGGCCCCCACTCGACTCTGAAAGGTCCCTTCTCCGACACTTTGGCGCAGTTGCAGACGAAAAGTACTGCTAGCTCCAAGGATCTGCCCTACACGAGCCTGCTTCAACGGGGCAAAAACGATTCGACATCATTTCTTAAATTCTTGGGCTTTGTTTGGACGCGATTCGATCCGCCTCTAGCCAACCTCCATGGCCTGTTGAACGACGAAGAAAAGGATGCATTGTCGGACACCCTCGCTCGTCAACAAGGAGACGATGCCAACAGGTTGCCTTCCTATCCCTGGGACCACTCGCAGAAATACTACCGGGAATCACGCGTTGCACGGCAGTTCCACCACAAAGCAGATCCTCCGCACGAGCTCCTGGGTAGCCGCACGCGAGATGACATTGAGGGCCACGAACTCCGCTGGCGCAACTTGCTTCGTGTGGACAAACTGCCGTGGCTCGCTCACCATGCTTTTCAGGGCCAGCCGCTTCTGCCCGCCTCGGCCTACTGCATCATGGCACGAGATGCAGCCAAGACTTTGCTAGCCGGTCGAGAGGCTTCAGTGATCGAGATTGAAGATATCGAATTCATCAGCGGTATTCCACTTGAAGTAGATGGGCCCGCGACAGAGATCATGTTCTCTCTCAATGTGCACCACCAGCCAGGAAAGACATCTTCCACCGCCCCCAGTGCCCTTGTTAGTGACGACGACAGTGTCATTCTCGCCTCCTTCTCCATCTTCTCCGGCTCGGAATCATCGAGTGTCCCGCTCAGGAAGCGGTGCCATGGAAATCTCCGTGTCGTTCTCGGCCCACCCACTGCCGATGCTCTTCCATGTCGTGTCAACCCCGCCGAGATGCCGGAAGCTTTTGATGTCAGCACGAAGGCATTTTACAATATGATGGCCGATGTTGGCCTGCAATACTCTGGACCGTTCGAGGCAATAGAATCTATGCGTCGACGCCACAACTTTGCATCAGCTACTCTCATGCGTACCCACGTGGAGGATACCACCAGTCTGTCATTCTCTCCAGCAACTCTCGACTCGTGCTTGCAGACATGTTTTGTGTCCTACTCTTCTCCCGGTGACAAGGCACTTTGGACCGTCTTCCTGCCTATTCGTATGAAGAAAGTCAGCTTCAGTATGGCCCAAAATGGCATCACCAGCGAGCACCTCTCCGTCGACGCTCAGCTCACGGATATTCAAGAGGCGACACCCGACTCCCCTGCGCGCATCCTGGGCGACGTTTGCATTTACAACGAGAAAGGAGATATGGAGGCCTGTATTGAAGGCCTCACTGTCGGCTCCCTAGCATCAGCCCATCCCAGCGCCGACCGTGACATGTACCTCCACACCACCTACGCTCCCGACCCGGAAGATGCCATTGTCAGCAATTGCGATATCCTCGGTGACTCCAACATCACAGCCGGTGCATGTGACATGGTTCTTGAGGAATCCGTCCGGCGCATCCGGTCATTTTTTGGTTCCTCCCAACCCCCAACTTCAATTTGGCCGTCCGATACGGAGAATACTCTTGGCCAATTCATCCTCTCTTCTCCATACACTCTCACACTTGACAAAGTTCGCTCCTATTTTAAGGGAAGCACTACTGCGTCATCAATCAGCGAAGTGAATGGCCCGCTACGGTCTCTGCTGGAAGAGGGACGCCACGTCTATCAGTTCCAGAGGCAGGTAGCAGCTATTGTCAAGCAAATCGCTCACAAATACCCCAACATGTCCATCTTTAGTCTGACGGATCCCGAGATGCACCTGTCTACGCCAATTATTCAGGGCCTCCAGTCTTCATTCAAGGACTACAGTTCGGTCTTGCTTAGAGACCAGGACCCCAGTTTCAATTTCTTCCTGTCACGCTCCCCAGATGAAGTGAAGAGAAAAGTCCGTGCGTCCGCTATCAATCAGACTGACGATCTCAAGACGCAATTGGAGGATCTCATCCAATCGTCACCACCCCACCCCTTTGACCTGGCTGTCCTCTCCACCTCAATCTTCAAGGAAGCGGCGCCTAGCGAAGCCGTCCTTGATCAAGTCAAGTCTCTCATGCGGCCCGGTGGCTTTCTTATTCTTATCCACATGCCAATCCAGATGTCCCGGGATCGCGACCAGCAATCAGGTGGCCTGGCCGATGCTATCATCACTCCTCCAGACTGGCCTGATCTCCTCGACCAGAGGGGCTTCATGAACCCTGTGATCAAGAAGACCGATCAACACTTCCCCGGGGGCTTTTCTATTACTGTACGGCAAAGCGAGAGCCTTGTCAAAAAGAATACGGCTAGGATCCCAAGTGCTCTCTCCTTTGCAGCGCCCGCCCTTTCCCGGCCAAACGAGAGACTCCTTGTTGTCGGTGGCCAGAATTCCGATCTCTCTTTGCTAACGTCGACTGTCGGCCAGCTGCTCTCCAGTCATTTGTACAACCCAGTCACAACTGTTACGGGCCTCGACGAACTCGCCAGTGCTGACCCGGACTCCTTGCCCGCCTTCACCTGTGCACTTGTGCTAGGTGATCTTGATGCCAATGTCCCCATTCTCTCCAGCCTTGACGAGCGCCGACTCGAAACCCTGCGTAAGGTTCTTCTCCGGCCTGAAATGGCCATCCTCTGGGTCACTAAGGGTGCCCGAACCGGAAACCCGGAGAGTGCTGCATCGTACGGCTTTACCCGTAGCATACGCGCCGAAATGCCCAGTCTCTTCTTGCAAATGCTCGACTTCGATCACCTCGACTCCATCGGAGGCCAGCTACTTGTCCCATCCCAGCCGGACACCCCGTCTCCGACGGCGGCCTCGGTTGTGGCAAACGTGTTCTTGCAGCTGATGCTGTCTATGGCCGAAAGGCGCAAACAGAATGCCTTTTCATCGCTCAGCGTGGCTGGTGGTGAGGAGCGAACTGAACACCTCTGGAAACTGGAAACCGAGATCTTCATCGACAACACGGGTAAAAGATTGGTGCCACGGATGGTTCCTTACAAGTCGAGCAATGACGCATTCAACGCTTCACGGCGTGTTGTTACCCAGCAGGTCAACACTTTGTCGTCGTGCATCGAGCTCATCCAAAAGAAGACAAACAACAAGTACACCGCCCGCGTTGTTCCGAGACCTGCCTCTTCAGCGCTCTCCCAGGCTCAGGGTCTAGAGCAGGCGATAATTCAAGTCCACTATAGCAGCACACAGTCTCTCATCCACGGTTGCTATGTCAACATTGGACAGTGCGTTGACACCGGTGGCATTGTCGTAGCGTCGTCAAAGGCCAACGTGTCACTTGTCTCTGTTCCTCGCAACCAGTTAATCACGATTTTCCGGGCCGGCGAAAAGTCTTGCCCTGGCACTGAAAGGTCATACGCAAGTGCCCTGATTGGAACACTGTTTTGCTTTCAGCTGTTGGCAGGTCCAGAGAAGAAGCCGCTGGTGTTCCTTGCACCAAACAGATTGCTTCGTGACTGTGCTAAGCGTGTTGCCAGCCAACAAGGTCGAGAGGTCGTGTTCATCAATGTTGCCGATGGCAATACTAGCTCCAGAAAATCTGATGGCGACCTATCCATCCACCCTCGCACGACTGATTTCCGGATGGCTTCCACTCTGTACCGATTCAAGGGCGGTGCTAACTTTGTCAACTTTTTCCCCGAGAGTCATCCAGTCACTCGTTTTATTTCGGGCACCATACCTAAGAACTACTCTTGCCGTTCCTGGACAAGGGTGTCCGAGTGCGCTGCTGATGACTTTTTGGCATCTCCTCTTCTCAATACTGGTCTCTTGCAACAAGCTGTCGAAATCGTGAACAAATTCGATGCAGGAGGTCTAGACAATGTGTCTTCGGAAGATTTCATCTCAGTCCAGAGCTTCTGAACTCCCAGAACCAGGGACCTGGCGCCCTTCGGATTGTGGACTGGCGGGCAGAGCGCACAATAGAACTTGCTATCACTCCCCACGAGAACGCGGCGAGCAAATTCTCTCACCAAGGTCCCCCAACATCCAAGCTTCGTGCCGACCGGACGTATGTCTTGGTTGGCATCACACGGGACATGGGTCAGAGCTTATCTACACTATTTGCCAAGCAAGGTGCACGACACATTGTTCTGGCCAGTCGGAGTGTCCAGTTGCCAAACCACAGTGGGCGAGGCACGCAAAGAAGGCCCTTGGTGTCGACGTCCGCTTCGAGTCGCTGGATGTCACAAACTTGGCTGCCGTCGAGCAATTCCGTGTCCGTATCGAGCAATCGATGCCTCGTATTGGCGGCATCGTCAATGGTGCCATGGTCCTAGACGACCGCGTCTTCGCGCAAATGACTGCCGACATCTTCCAACGTGTCATGCGGCCCAAGACGGTCGGCTCAAAGAACCTTGACATGGTGTTCAGGGACGACGATGAGGACGAGGACAACAAGCTGGACTTTTTCATTATGACTTCGTCATTTGCCGCCGCAGGTGGCCATGCTGGCCAGTCCAACTACGCCGCAGCCAATATGGTAAGTATTTTCCTCCCCGTCACTCTCACAGAATCATCTACTGACAATTGCAGTACATGAATGGCGTGGCTGCGAACCGGCAACGACGTGGAGTCGCCGGGTCGGTCCTGAACATTGGCGTAATCTACGGCCTGGGCTTCCTGCACCGTGAGAAGGACGAACTCTATGCTGGTCTCGAGCGCGATGGATACCCACCCATCTCAGAGCGCGATCTACACCACATGTTCCTCGAGGCGATTGCTCTGGGAAGGCCCAAGCCGGGTGTTGCCGCCCGCCCGGAGGACTTTGTCGACCTCACCACAGGCCTGAACCGCTTCAATCCCAACCAGGCCGCCGACAATGAGCTGCACTGGCACCGTGACCCCCGTTTCTCGCATTTTACCGTCGACGATAAGAACGACAACACATCAAACGAGAAGCAAGTGAACAGCACAGAAAACAGCAATACGAAGCAGCTCACCAACCTCATTGGTGACCAGTCTGCAACAGCAGAAGCAATTGGCCAGCAGCTGGTGGTGGCCTTCAGCGAGCGGCTCGCCACACTCCTTCACCTTGGAGATGGCAGCGACGGATCTGCTCATATCCGGAGTGACAGCAGTCTGATGGAGCTCGGTGTCGACTCGTTGGTGGCAGTGGAGACACGCACATGGTTGTGGCGCACAACCGGCCGGGATGTGCCGGTGATGAAGATTTTGGGTGCGGCAAGCATCAGCAGACGTGAGTCTTTCCTTTCCCCTTTCTCTTCTTTCTACCTAGAGTGGGTTCATTTGCTAACAATTATGTGAACAGTATGCACGGACATTGCTAGTGACATCGTGACCGCGAGAGGCTAAGGTGTGAAAAACAAAAATTGGGGTGACTCGGTGTGCGTTGGCCGAGTGTCTGCCAGATTTTCGAAAATCGCTCTATTTCGCGTTTCCTTTCGGTTCCAATTTTTTTTTTTTACATGTTGCATTCATTATTTGTACTCGGTAATAGTAGCGAGACATAAAAATCGGTGTTGTGCTGTGGGTTTTATTAAATTTTCCTATCGTCATCAGATACCTCGGAAGTTCAGTCGGGCATCAAGACAGGGATGGTGTTTTTTTCAAGAGTTGCTCAATTTGTTCAAACTTTTCTAATTCACTCATATTATCAACACTGCTCTGCTTTTGCACTTGGTTCATGGTTGTTTTGTTGTATTTGAAGGTTGGTAAAAAAAAAATATCTCTAAAACCCCCCCCCCCCAAAAAAAAAAAAAAAAAAAAAAAGAAAAGAAAAGAAAAAAAAAATATTTTTTGTAATTCATTAAAAGTTTAAAGAACCACCATGGATTAAAATGTAAGAAAGAGGAAAAGAGCACAAAAAAAAAGGTATATATCACTCGTGATCATTAAGTATTCGTCATAAATCAATATTACAGGTACAATAACAAGAGTAAAAAGCACAATAGGGCAAAAAGTAGACAAACAACCTCCCATAAAGCAAAGAAAAGATCAAACAGTAAAGTATTGCAGGCGCTGTATCGCTCGTATATCAACCCTCACATTAGATCCCAGCCACTATTGCAAGCCTACCGCAACTTCACGTGAATGCGTCTGGACTAGTCGTCGTCATCGTCATCGTCGGAACCACCATGGCCGTGGCCATGGCCGCCGTGCCCACCAAACCCGCTGCCGCCATGACTACCGCCATGACCAGGGCTATGAGACTCTCCGTGACTGTGATGGTAACTCGGCACATTGTCCTCCTCAAAGTCTTTTCTCTCATCTCGCCGGCCGTCCCGATCACGGTCTCGTCGACGATCGCCTGCCGATGAGGTATCGGAACGACTGCCACGCCGCTTGATACTTCGATCCGATTTGTCAGATCTGTCCTTATTCAGAGACTTTGCCACGAGCGCGCCGGCCGCAATACCACCAGCTGCGCCCAGCAGCATGCCCGTGATGCTGAGGCCACTGCCATGACGGCTGTGACGCGAGTGGCTGCGGCCGCTGCTGCCACCGCCGGGAGATGCGTCCCGTGGTGCTAGGCTTCGCTGACTGTCCCGGTCTTTTGACTTGAGGTCTCGCTGCTCGCGGTCGCGAATCTCCTTCTGCACCTTCTTCACCTCAAAGCCGGGCGCTTCCCATTGCGGCTTCCCCGAGTCCTTGTTGACATAGTACCAGCGGCCGTGCGTGGCGCTGAATACGGGCATCCAGCCCGAGGGCAGAGGCGGCCGTCCGCGGGGCGTCGTGTATGTGGGCGGCGCAGCGGCCTTAGAGACTAGGCCAGGCATCGACCGGGGCTTCCGGGAGGCCAAGTCGTCGCGGATCTCTCGGTCGTTGCGGTCGTTGCGGCTGCCGTTTCGTGCGCTAAAGTAGCTGCCGGCTGCAGCAGCGGCCAGTCGTGGCGAGTGCAGATTGATGTCACGACTGCGCGTCGCTCGCGGGTCATCGTGAGCGACATCGCGTCGCCGTCTTGCATAGCGATCATCGTCCGACGAGTCGCCGCCTCCTCCGCCTACCGCCCGGCTGCGCGGCTCGCGCGCGGCCCGGCTTTTTGTGTAATCATCGTATGTCTCATAGTAGTCGTAGTCAAACGTCACGTCGTCTTCATCGGCTTCGCGGTGCGGACCGCTGTGGTGATAATACCGGGTGGTGGCTGTTTTTTGGTGGTGAACGATTTGTTAACACTAGTGAACAAAAGACGTCATAGGGCTGGACGGCACTGTTAGGGGGGGCCAGTTGGCGGGAGTACTTACTTGGCCCGAGTCGTCGTGACATGGCTAAAATGTGCGGGAAATGTGTGTGTGCAAGGCTGATTCTGCGCTTTAAAGACTGTCGCGAAAAAAATGCAAGAAAGAAAAGGGGACGGAAAGATGAAAAAGAAAAGTGTAAGAATTGAAATATTATCCAATGTGACAGGACACAAGAACTGAAAAAAATTGTGAGAATGCGAAACTGCGAGGAAAAAGCAAGGCAAACAAGGCTACGCCTGCCTTGCCTGCTTTTTTGGGGTTGACCCAAGCCCAGGTCCGCCCGTCAGCAGCGCAGCTTCCTTCCTTCTACGACGTTCCTGGGGCCTCTGGGTCATTTTCTGGCTCCTTCCCTTGCTTCCTGGGTGGGAGTGCGCTCCTTCGCTCGTCTCAGTCTTCTCCGTTGGGCAGGAACCAATCACAACAATGCGACGACGGTGCAAGTGGCAGTGCCGGGTCTGGGGGAGAAGAAATAAGTGTGGAAGCACTGTCGGGAAAGAGCAACCTGCAGCTGACGTCGGTCATGCCGCATGGGCAGGAGGCTGGAGGGCAGCTGCACGCGAGCGACTGTCTCTCATTTGCCCATTGTCTATGGAGTACGATAGTCACTGCATCCGGGCGCATATGACCTGTGGCGATGAAGATGCTCGTATTACACAGTATAGTCATAGCCTTGCATTTCGACGCATCGCGAAAACAAATAAACAAAAAGGACTGCCTTTCGTTTGATTCGCCTTCCATCGGGATTGGGCTCTGCGCGATTACTGTGTCAATAGCGTCAGTGCCTGACAGATAGGCGGGGAAAGGGATAAATGCGCGCCAAGACGTGCCACTGTCTGGCAGCGACGGCTAAGCCCGCTGCCCCTGGCCGTACGGCACCAAAACACCTTGAAGGGCACACAAGGTGCACTGCCCTCAATGGAGGCGATAGAGGTCGAGGAAAATGAGGAGATTGGGCCGTCGGACAAGGGGCGACGATGGCGGCTCTGACGGCAAGCACGACCGAGGCGTTGCAAGCTTCGGAGGAAGCTGCAACCAACGACTTTTTCTCTTTTACGATAGATTAGAAAGTACGACACGATCGCAGGCCACCGCCCACCTCGGGCATTTTTACTGGACCCGGGATGTCGTGCATCGCTCTTGCCCTGCCCGACTGGCCTGCTGCCTTATTCCTTCCCAGTCGAAAGAAGGTAGTTCGCTCTCGTTTCCCTCATAGTTTCCCTCGTGCTTTCCTTATTTCCCCTCCAGCGGCGTCATCCAAAATGAGGGGTTCGATCGGTCGCCGAGCTGAAAGGGCTGACGGCGTCGTTCCCCAGCCCCACTCTTAAGTCGTAAACAGTGGCGAAAAGTCGCCTTGCGCCACCAAACAGCTCCAAGAGCACCACAAGCACCCCCAAATGACAACCAAAAACAAGCCGAAAAGGACACCAAAAGGCGCCAAAAGACACCAACCACCGTCCAAATAGCAATCAGGGACCAAGGACCACGCCAAGCGCCAAGGCAAGACAGGAAGGAAGGACACAAGGCTAATCCGCGAAAAAAGGGCGGCAAAGACGGCGCCGATTTCCCAATCTCTCCTCTTTTCTAGCTTCTTTGTTATTTTCTGTCGCAAACATCACGAACCTTTCTGTTTGAAAGTTGACGACACTGACGACCTTCGTAACTTTGACGATAGCTGACACGGGCTGACGAAAGACGGCGACCACTTCAAACCCCACCACATCCTTCCTCCTCTAATCAACCCCTCCCATCCTGACATGTCGTGGAACGGCGGATATCCCGGCCAGAACCACGGCCCCGGCCATCACGGCGGCGGTGGCTACGGTCCTCCGCAGGGCCAATACGGCGGCTACGGCGGTCCTCCGCCAGGTCCCCCGCCGCCGGGCTACGACCAGTACGGCTATCCGCAGCAGCAGTACCAGCAGCAAGGCTATCCGCAGCAGGGCTACGGTCAGCCGCCACCACAGCAGTACCAGCAACAGCAATACCAGCAGGGCCCTCCCCAGGGTCACTACCAACAGCAGGGTGGTGGCTACCAGCAGCAAGGCGGCGGCTACGACAGCCGCGCCGCCGCGCCGCCGCCGCAGCAGGCCCAGTCCTTCGGCCACGGCGCGCCCTCCGACTACACCTTCCAGTACTCCAACTGCACGGGCAAGCGCAAGGCGCTGCTCATTGGCATCAACTACATTGGCACCGACAACGCCCTGCGCGGCTGCATCAACGATGTCCACAACGTCTCCAACTTCTTGATGCAGCGCCAAAACTACCGTCGCGAGGACATGGTCATCCTGACCGACGACCAGCAGGACCCCGTGCTGCGGCCACGCGCGCCAACATTCTGCGCGCTATGTCCTGGCTCGTCCAGGGCGCCCAGCCCAACGATGCGCTGTTCCTGCACTACTCGGGCCACGGTGGCCAGACCGAGGACTTGGACGGCGACGAGGACGACGGCTACGACGAGACCATCTACCCGGTCGACTTCAAGCAGGCCGGCATGATTGTCGACGATGAGATCCACAACGTTGTCGTGCGCCCGCTCCGGGCCGGTGTGCGCTTGACCGCCATCTTTGACTCGTGCCATTCCGGCTCCGTCATGGACCTGCCGTACATTTATTCCACCAAGGGCGTCCTAAAGGAACCCAACTTGGCCGAGGAGGCCGGTAAGGGTTTGTTGGGCGCCGTCATGGCCTATGCCCAGGGCAATTTGGCCGGTGTCGCCACGAGCATCTTTGATTTCGCCAAGATGGCGGTCAAGGGCGACGGCGCCTACAAGAAGACGGTCCAGACCAAGACGAGCCCGGCCGATGTCGTCATGTGGTCCGGCAGCAAGGACGACCAGACGAGTGCCGACGCGACGATTGCCTCGCAGGCCACGGGCGCCATGTCGTGGGCTTTCATCTCGGCCATCACGCAGAACCCGCAGCAGAGCTACCTGGAGCTGCTCAACAGCATCCGTGATGTGCTGCAGAGCAAGTACACGCAGAAGCCGCAGCTGTCGTGCAGTCATCCTCTGGGTGAGTCAATGAAACCCCTTTCCCCATGTCGTGAAGCATGCTCCGTCCTCGATACTAACATACACAGATGTCAACCTTCTTTTCGTCATGTAGATGTCTTAATGGATATGCTTAGGGATGCCGGTGAATGGAAATTGGCAGGAAATCAAAATGGACGATGGGCATCAACTTTGGGGAGTGCTCGTTGCGTTAAATTTCTCGAATTTTTTGACTTTACACTTGCACTTGACTATGCTTTGGTTCTTTGCTTCTTTGCTTTTGTGTTTGCTTCCTCCGGGATCTCTTTTCGTTCTGCTGTCGTGTCTTACCTCTGCGTTTTGGTTTTCTATCTGTGTCCTTCTCGCATCGAGTTTCTTGCATAGGTTTCTGTTACTCACTAAAATATCAACAGCTATTTACTCACCCCTTTTTTCGTTGATATATCTCTCTCGCACGGTTGTTTCCTGATATGGTTGTCGGTCGCGTGTGCATCGGTGGTCCATGCTGAAGATGCAGTCAGTGGCACAGCCCACGTTACAACATCTCTGGAACTGGTTTCCTTCGAAACGACATGGAAGTGATTTGATCTGCCTTGTCAATCCGAGGACCAAGGTCTGAGCTCCCAACTACAACGGTTTGGGAACCGAGCCCCCTTTTCAGTTCTGCAGCTTGCAGCTGTCGGTGCCAGCTTTCCAGCTGCCCAGCTCTCGAGCTGCCAAAATATTCTGAGCTTTCTCGACTGTAACTTGCAGGCGTTACGCCACCCGACTACTTTCTTAGACTCTGCTTCGACGGACGCACAGAAGCATATGGGCCCTGCTGATCATCAGGGGCAGACCAACGGACGATGTGCCCAGGGCCCAACCAAGGGTGGTGATGGACAGAGGCAATTAATGGTTAGGAATATGCTATGGGGAAGAAGGAAGGGGGAGTGAAGTAGTATGAGACGACCGGTAAAAAAATGGGCACCCCTCCCCCCCTTACCATTGAGCTTCCTTGTCCCGGTTAGCTATCTGGATCTCTGGTTACTTTTCACAGAATAATTACCGCGGCGCCGGGAGCTGCAGGCTGCAAATGGCAAGTAGAAGCGGTTGCTGGTTTGGGGGCCGTGCTTCTGAGCTGTACTGCGACAGTAACGAAGATTTGACGACTCAGCAATCGAGACGACGCGTCTTCGAAAAGAGGCAGCCCGTAACTATCACGAAGGGAGGTTTCTTGGAACAATGATAACAGCATCGACAACAAGTTCCTATCATGTGTTTTTTTGATAGATATCAATATTGGCGGCAAGCAATGCCCAGAAAAGCCCAGCATGCCGAGCGCGCCCAGCTTGCCCAGCACTGCCAAAACGGACTGCCCAGAAGCCTTTAAAGGTTTTAAGGAGCCTTGGAACATCAATGACCTTCCTGTTCTCGACTCTTACCCGACACCAAAGCATGCCAAACCTGCCGGAAAAGGAGGTCAATGAAATGCTTGGTAGGACGAGAGACAACATTAGTCCCAATTCCAAGAGCCTTCCAAGAGATTTTGTGCGTCCCCCCATCGTATCCCCTGAATCTAGATTTTGGACACTTCAACCACAACCGATTAAAATAGATGTGATGGTTGCGTTGTTTATTAAGTCGGTTCGTCGACTTTTGTTGGTGGTCTTTCACGAGCCACACCTTTTTTTTTTTTTTTTTTTTTGTACATCTTTGTGTCTGATTGTTCAACTTTCCCGGAGCTTACTTTGGTTAAATCAACATCTAACTTCACAAGCCCCCAGGTTTAATGAATACTTTTACTAACAAAAACTACAAGCGGCAACAACCTTGACCAAAAGACTAACAGCATCATAAAATAGAAGAACTAGGCCGGGCAATTTCCCCGATCAGTGGAGGTCGTAGCCAGAACGATGGATGGAGCACAAACAAATGGAGCAAATGGAGCAAATGGAGCAAGTATTGCGTGAGGGTACGATAGTATGGAGCATTCCGTAAGGTAGCCCTCGTCGAGACGCATACGACGCATCTCGTCACAACTCACAGCGTCCTTCCTCTACACCGTACTCCATAAGGTGGACCCTTCTCGTTTCCATTCTTCCCCGCTGATGCGCTGGTGCTTGGTCCCGCAGCGATTATCGTCTATCAACTTTTTGCCTCATTCTTTTTGCCTCACCAGTTCACCGTGGACTGTCAGACCTTTGCTGAGAGTTGTAGTAGTACGCAAAGATGTGAGTGGGAACAAAGTTGAAAATGGATGAATGCATACCCACCCCGGGTACCAGTCACCGGCCACCGGACTGAGGTACTTCGTACACACATCACGCCGTACAAGGTATGAGAAGGAAACTTCAGGGGGAGGGAAGGCAACTTCGCGTCCGACGGATCAAAGTAGCCCAGTAGATCATGCAATGGAAGCGAAAATGGCAGCGAGAGAGAAGACGCAGAACACGAAAAAGAACAAAAATATGGAGACACTGACGATTTCTGGCGCAGAAACATGCAGACGGCTTGCAGGATAGGATGGCATTACAGCAAGCCACCCGAACGGAAGCTGCAACAAATGAACACGCCAGCAGGGGACGACGACGGCAAACTCCATCGACTCCCTCGTCAGGGAAGCAAGGGACTTACTTTTCTTTATCCTTGAGGTCCTCTTTTTTTCTTCTTTAACGTCTGACGGTCTTGATAGCAACGATTTCGAAGGATTTCGAGCACGACAAATACAAAACATCCGTGCGTATTTTTTGACCTGCAGCATGACCAGCAATCAACAACCTTGACGGTTTTTGATATCAATCATATCGATCAATGACTATACGAAAGGATTGCATCCTTAGACCTCCCAACATATGTATACTCGTACAACAAGAATGTCAGACACATCTCTCCACAGAAGATCGCTTCGGTGACCACAGATGGTTAGATGCAATGGAAGCGGCGGAGGATTCCTTCTAGAAGCACGGGCTGACCATCAGCCTCCAGGGGAAAGAGGGGGAATAAAGACCTAAAGACCGGACGATTATTCATAGATACTCACGAAATATCCACGATATCTAACATCCATGATATCTATTACATACAAAAATCTTCCCCGGACGGGAAAGACATTATCAAAACTGGAGATGTCGGGGCTGCAAGGCGTGAAGCGAGAACAGGGAGACAGTTGGAGACCGTCTCGCGTCAGGGCCATTCAAAACACCGATGCCCTATTCGATCGTGAGGAGGCCGAGAAGCAGGAGGAGGCCAAGAAAAAGGGTCAAAGATGGAGTCAGCCCATTGTTTTTTTGTCACTTTGTTGTGCGCACCGCCCGCCTTGTTGGCCTTTTGCCTCCCTTTTCTCCTCACTTTTTACGCAACAGAAACTGGGATGTTGAGATGCTGGGAAGCGGGGAAAGTGTAGATGCTGTGCTTGGCAGTTCAAGCTGTTTGTCATGAAAACAACAGCAGTCCGGGGGGGAAGAGCACAATGGAGACAAAAGGACGTTCACTTGGATAGAAACACGAAATCGTGCCTGTCCACCACCAGGCAGCACATTGTCTGATAGGCGGCTTTTCCGTGAGTGTGCAAAGTACTCCGTACGTCGTACCTTGACGGGTTTAAGCATTCCAGAGGCATTACCCAAAAGAGATACTCCGAGTACTTTAAACATTTTTGGATGTCCTGCATCCACAAATACACAAGCACCTTGGCCTCGACTTCTGCCCCTGTCTCCGCAACGGCTCCACGATTCGAAGCGCCCCAAGGCCGGAGCCTATGCCCAAGATAGAAGCTGCTTTGGGATGCTGAGTGAAAAATAATAAAAAGAGAGCAAGCATATTCGACTTCGAAGACGAACTGCGGCTCCCAAGACAAGCCATCAGAGCCACAAAGCCACATAGCCAAGAAGCCAAGACCATGGAGTGTACATATGTCGTATGTATGAATGCGAGCCTTTTATTTCTTCTCCCTGGGACTGTCTGGACGTGAAGGGTCGAGTCGAAAAGAAAGCTCGGACGTTTTGGTCGAGTTAAAAGTCGGACTGAAAGGGTGCACTGGCCAACAAAGAGGCGATCAAATATCTCACGGGAGTGCATACGACGCCGAAGAAACGAAACGAACACACAAGCACAAAAATGGAAATAAATTGTCCACAGTCGTATAAAATACAAACCGTGACGGGTGAAGCTCGTCTCGGAGCCAAGACGGCATACGAATGTCGAGGATTCGATAACCAGGGAGTGTCGTTCGAGTGGGAATCCTCAGTAATGGCGATACATCCTTTGCAGGATGCGCTTTGCAGGCTCGCATGCAGCAGCCGCAAAGAGGCATTGCAATTCACGGCTGGCAAAACAGTGTGAATCTTACATCTTACATATTAGCAGTAGCAGTAGCAGTAGCAGTGCATCTTCTCTCCGCTCAAAAAGATGCAGCCGTGGCCGCGCCTGCCTTCCTTCGCCGCCTTCTTTTTTGCATTCGTTCCTTCTTTGCTTTTCTTTTTTCTCTCTCCAGTCCATTTTGCCCTTTTTTCGTCTTTTCTCGCCGTTCTGGCGCCGCGCTAAGGCTGCATGGAAGCCTGGTTGGAAGGAAAAGAAGGAAAAGAAGAAAGGGATGCCGAGACTAAATCGACCAGTCACAATCCTTAGAACGCGCACCAAGAAAAAAAGAAAGAATGGGGTCCCGAGCCAGACCACCACTGCCGGGCGCGCTACTGTAATACAGCAGGAGCGATGCGCCGCTACGAAGGGGAGCCGTTGCAGGCGAAAGTGAGCGGGAGAGTGTGGACTGCGACAGCGCTGTTTTCTTCTGTTGGGGCTTTGTTGCGCTGTGTGCCCTGGTTTCAATGACAGCGCAACAATGGGCGGTTGCCGGTGGGTCGTGCGGGGTATTGGGACAGCAGCTCGAGCAGCACACTTGCAGGCATCGCAGCACACACGCCGTACTTTTAGTGGTCGGGGCTGTCACATGAGGCCACTAAACAGTGCTGTTCTTTGGAGCAGTTCGTGCAGTAGTCTCCATGTTTTGGTGAGGGGAATGGCTCACTATTCGGCGACACCGGAGCCCTGAGAGCATCGCTGTGTATTGCTTGCAGGCCCCTCAACTTGCGATGCAGCCCTCATGACGTATTACATGCGACGTGCCCCGGCGTTTCCTGGACTCGCTGGGCTTGGTCTGGCTTAGCTGGGCTTGGCTTTCAGGCCTGGCTCTCCCTGTGCCCAGCAAGTATTTGGAACACAACCAACTGTCTTTATCTCTTTGTGGTTCCTCGCTTCAGTTTCCTTGAATTGGAGGCGTTTGGCTCGTGATCTTTTCTTGTTTCTTCGTTCAGACTACGCTGTATCCGAAGCCTCGTGCTATCTTTTTTGACGTTGTTTAACTCAGAGAAGTCATTCGGTTGTCGTTCGTTTTCGACTTTTGGACAGCCTTTTCCAGCCACTTACGTTTCTGTTGACGTCGTTTGATCCTAAAGTTGGAGATAGTCAAGATTGCTTATTTTTCTGTTTGTGTTTTATCTAGTGTGTTTACCTTGCTTTTTAGACACCAATCCCCCACTGTGTAAACGCTTCTTTCTTCCCAGAGCTGCGTCGTGCATCTCGTGACGGCGCGATCGGTAAAGACATCACCAACAGCTGCAAGTAAATAGCGGCAAAGAAGAGACAGCAAGGAAGAGGCGGATAGTTGCCAGCCATTTGAGGGTGCACAACAGCAACAGCGACATACGACATACGACATGGCAGGAATGGTTCTATCTACGTAGGTGGCTTCACTTCGCCGGGACGTCGTGCAGGTTTATTGCGATATTTGCTTGGCCCCATATTCACGACTCTTTTCTCTTCGCATTTTGATCACCAACGGAATGAAAATATATCTCAAGTATCCGAATGCAACAGGACGAGACAAAAGTGAGTAAAATGAATTACTCAGTAGCCACTGTTGTGACAGGTGTAAATTAAAAAATAAGCAGGCCGATCGACAAGAGTCACGAAAACGTAAAAAGACGTAAAACAAAAACGACGTCCAGGAAACCCTGGTCGTTCTGTCCGGCAGTCCTTACTGTGTATTCAGTGCGCTACTGCGCTGCTGCATTGTAACCCCCCTTGATCACGTTGACTTGCAACTGCCTCTTCAATACCCATCCCACGACTGGGGTTGTCCTCGAAAATGCTCCAACTTGGCTGCCACACCAGTCGGGATCTGAGCAAGGACGACAAGACAAATGAACAAGGGAGCGTGGCGGGGGCCTGCTCCGTGATGGTGGTGCGGAACCCGATCTTAGGTAAGATTAAGTTGCCTTCGGCTGTCAGTGGTCAGTGGTCGCACTCTTGAAGCCGTTGTGTCTTTCAAATTGCAGACTGCCAGCCGGTCACCGGTGGCTGTACGGAGTACATAGTAGATACTATTCCACAACGGTGGCGGTGGCAAGCAGTCGTCAAAAATAAAGTTTCCCCTTTACTATGCAAGCTCGTCCATGAGGGTTATAATTTGCGTGTGCTTTTTGTAGTGTAGTAGTAAGTAAACTGTCCGTGAACCGGACGACTCGACCGCAAGAAATCGAGAAACGGCAGATAGAAAGCAACCAGAAAGACGGGAAAGAAAATTATGTGCTCGCATCCTTCAAAACGGACTGCTTGTGAAGTCATATTTCGAGACGAAAAACGGCGAAACAACATCCAACAAAACGCATTGCGATTCTGCCAGTTCTCGACGATCTCAACTGTGCTGTTCTTTCAGTCTTGGTGGATTTCCGCGTTCCCCACCACACGGTACCACACACACACACGACAACTGTCGACCACGCCCGTGTTTTTCTTTCATTTTGCTTCCCCTCGAGCCCCCCCCCCCCCCCCCCCTTTTCACATAAACTCATCGTGGTTCATATCGCTGTGCTTTCTCCTTGTTTCTTGCAATTCCTTGGCGCCGTCACTTGGTGCGCTTTTGCTATGTGGAGGGGGCCAAGGGGGTCAAGCACCTTCAAGCGTCACCAAAAATGAGAAAAGCGCCTGATGGATAGTCTTTTATCTTTGGCTTTGGCAATCGTGAGCTCTTGGTCGAATCCTTCAGTTGTCTGGACCGTCTTGAAGGCCTTTCAATCGGGTTTCAACCACGAAAAATGCACTTCGGACAACGCCATGACAAGCTCTGTCTGACATGAAGGTACTTTCCGTTGTCCGTTTCTTGTGCTGGTCTGCACCAATCTCACTGCACTTATTTGCGGCCATCAACAGCCAAGATTCTGGGCAGAACGATAATTTCTCGAGCCTTTCTTCTCCTCGTACTTCTCTAATTCGTAACCCTCCAATCATTCGCCCCTCATCCGTACTTTTCAATGGAGGATACCGCCTGGTCTCTTACAGCCCAACAGTCCGTCAGAGAACTCGGCCACTTGCCTCACAGGGCATGGGCCCGCCATAGTTGCTAAGAACATACGTGAGGGAAATTTCGTTGTCTGAGAAGAAATGTAGAAAAGGACTTGACGGTGCAAACATTTCGTACATAGCGTCCAAACGGCCCTTTTCTGCTTGGGGGCTTGGGTTGTTTGCTTGTCTTGGCCCTTTCCAGTGGAGAAATTCGACACGGGCCTCTTGAGAAGAAGTCGGTTGTTCACGTCTTTGCGTTCAACAAACACACCGGAGAGACAGACAAAGGGACAAAAAGGTACAAGACGGCGCCTTGCTCAGAGTGGGGGTTTCGTCTCTAACCTTGTAACGGCACTTGCCCTCATTCTCTCTAGCATGCGCACGGGAGGGAATGCTATGCACTTGCAGCGTATTAAGCCGCGTACGGCGTAGCGGAGAACAGTCCAAGCACACTCTCGACACTGTAAATTGACGTCCTCCAGCCATGTCGATCTCAGATAGTTTCTGATGGAGTCTCAGGGAGTGTCCTGCTCACTCCTTCGCGCACAAGTGGACGAGCCAGCCGTCTTACTTGAGATCGCTGGCCGATGGTCGAGGTCGAGATGGGGAGCGAAAGGGCCCTTCAAGGGGCCAGCTGGCGGTCTGCCCTTCCGTCAACTGAAGAGCCGTCGCACTGGTGGTCTTCGTTGTACTGGTGAGCTGGTCTACGTGTTGTTCTGGAAAAGTTCCGTCGCGCGAGCATATACAAAGTAGAATAACGTGCTTTTTTGTTTTCTTTTCATTGCCCACAATACGGGGCGTGGTCAGCGTGAGGCGTCGTACGCGTCGTATATCGTCACGCTGTAGGACAATGGGCATCCATCCCGTGCCCGCTACTCGTCGTGCGTGGCATGGCCATGTCAGACATTGAGTTTGCAATAGATATTGATTTGTGTTGCTAACACGACGTTTTCAGGATGGAATCAGTGTGTCGCCAAAACTCTCTTGTCAACCCGCCTGTGGAATCAAGGAAGTAGCAAACATTCGACCACTCTTTCAGGGCAGGCGCGAGTCCACAAGGCAGGCAGGAGACGGAACGCCCCACTATGGCCCTTTGTTTTTGCCTTGTTTTGGTCGCGCCTGCCCTCTTTTCTTTCGTTTACTCGCCATCCTCTTTTTCTTCTTCTCCTGCAGGCAAGGGCGATCCAAAGAATCAATTGACCCCAAGCTTTGGTTTCTTTTTTGTTGCAACAGGTAAACGAACGATTTTACACATACTCTTTCAACGTCGTTCTCTCACCAAAATCAAGAGAGCGATCGACGTTTTTGCCCCTACATATCAAAGGGCCTGTACTCCGTAGTCGGTGGAGCTTGGGGCGGAGAAGCGCGGCTGGCCAAGACAACCAAATGAGAACAGGATCGGCGCGCTACAAAGCGCAACAAGCAAAGTACCCTGGTAGCGGGCAGGTAGCTTAGTACCCAGTGCCTGCGCACGTTCACACGGATAAAGCAGCTTTTTAGTGCACCAAAACGGCAGTTACAACCGCGTAGCGTGGACAGTGCACAACCGGATGGCAACGCTTGCTTGTGGCTTTTGTAAGTGGGCAATAAAGCGCCACTTCTTCTACCAAATGTTTCTTCCCTGTTGAGAGCCCGTCTCCTGTTCTCAAATGTCGAGTTTGTCTCGTCGCTTTTCTTTCTTTTTCGAACTGTCCTATTTGTCGCTGAAAGTCCCTTTTGCCTTCCATGCTCCATCTCGTCAACCCTTGGGAGCACTTGGAGCATTTCTTAGAGCATCAGAACACTTGCTGTCCGACGACATGCGGACCACAAAAACGGACCACAATTCCTCTTACACTGCTAGTGGATTGCCTTTGGGGAAGTTTGCTCTTTTGCAGCCAACTACCAACTGTCAAGCTCATGGGCATCTGATCAGAAAGTGAGCGAAAAGTGAGCTCGACCAAACTGTGCACCGTTCGATCTTGAGTCGTACCTTCCTCATGTGCAGTTGAGAAAGAGACAAAAACTGCACAAAATAGGAAAGACTGGCAATTTGATCCGAATCACCTCACCGCGTTTTGAAGAAGGCGCGCAGGAACCATATTCTGCCCTTTTTACCCCGTCCGTTGTATCACAAGCCGAAACCCGCAACTTCTGTAGACAAAAAAAAATTTGACCTTGTAATTTTTGACGCCAGTTTTGACCAATTTTCGAAAGTCACGACTTTGCTGCCTCTCTGCCGCCAACATCACAGCATTCCAGCATCGTACGAGTCAGCACCCATCCCGCGCAAGCTCACGGGACCGTTCAGCATCACTCACCGACATCTCGTACGTCCAATGCCCCCTCCTATCTTCCCTCACCTGCATCGTTCTACCCTCTATCTTGCCTCGATCGGATGGACCCTTGGCCGGGATGACAGCTCGAAGCTCCATCTTTGATACCGCTGCTTCCCTTTGTGTGGGAAGTAGTGCGTGATGTGCATCCTTCCGGGCTTCCTTTTCCCTTCCATTTCGTCTTCCATGCATGCTTCTATTGTAGCTTCTATGCGCGATCATCCTTCCTTCCCCATAAGCCTATCTCCGCGTTGCCGTTCGTGTGCTGGTGACCGACGATGAACAAGGAAAGCAAGCTTGCCCAGGTTGCCTCGTCCAAACGAAGTGTGGTTGGCGATCTTTGTTGCAAAAAAAAAAAAAAATACATTGGACATATGGCTGACTGACAGGCGGTTTCTTGCACACTCTCACGTACCCCCTTGCGCCACTCCCGTGCACATCATTTCAACGAGAGACTAGACCAAGACAGAAACAGAAAAAGAGCGCCCATAACGCGCACTTTACACCAAACACAGCCCGAAAACACCAGAGAACGCCATACAATTCTGCCTATTTGGACAGGGCAATTTGTTTAAAGTTGTTGTCTTACTATTTTGTTTTGAAAGCTTCAGAGACCGCGTGCCGTTTTGCTTCCTACGGTTGACTTGCTTTGAAGTACCTCCATACCGCTCTACTTCGATACTTTGACCTAGTCTTCGAAGGTGTCGTCTACCCAGTACTCCAAGTCCCGTCCCGCCCTCTTTTGAAGCCGTCTCATTCTCTCCGCATTCTGCCCCGTTCACAAGGCATCGTCTTACAGACAAAAATCATCCAAAAGTAATATCTCTTACCCCATCGAATCGTTACCCGCGTTCATACTTCCCTGTCCCTTCATCCTCAAACGAACCCTCTTTTAAACCCTTCTAGGCAGGTCGACGAGCTGCAAAGACGCCCAAGACGTCCCAAGAACCTACCGGCGCGGCAACGGGTCCTGCCTCCCTGCCATCTTCTGAGCTTCCCATCCCTGCGAAGCCAGACAGACCCGGCATTCTTCGTCTTCCACCCATCCTTCTAGACGGAATACCCACTCCACTCACACAAACAACGCCGCGCGCGCCTCTCTTCTCAAGCTTGCCCCGGATTTGCCTCATGCTCCGACTCGCTTGAGTAACTGAGTTTGTACCTCACCCGTGCCTGTTTTTCGCCTCTTCCCCTACTACGAACGCAAGTCCCTCCTGTTGGAGCTACATATCTTGCTCTGGTCGACATACACCCTTGCCACTATCCTTAACTTGCGAGTCTTGTTCCTTGCCTGCATACTATCCCCCTCGACCTATCCTCCGCTCTTGGCGCTCAGTCGTTTCCATAACCTATCTCACACTTGCATACGGGAGCACTTCCCTCTCTGTCACGTCTCTTTCACTTCTCACCCGGGTTTACAGAAAAGCCCAATCCTGCTTGGAAGAAAGAACATCTCATTGTCTTTCTTTTCTATTTCTTTGCACCCTGCTTTTCCTCCCACCATCACGTCCATACCTCCACACCCCCTTCCTTATCTTTTCACCGTTGCAGCTTCTTTGACGACGACTTGCAAAAACGGGGTGGCCGATCCTTACTCTCTCAGACCTGACCTCTCGAGCGGGTCCCCTGCTCATCACATTGCGTTTGGGTTCTTCGCGTCTTGTCTCTCGAGTCCCTTTCTTATTTGAACCCCTTCCCATCCCCTCTTCTTCTGATCGTCTTTCCCCTTGCCTCTCCTCTTCTTCTTCACCTCTCCAACTCTCCAACTCTCCAGCTCTCTCTCACCAACAATAAACCCTTAACACTCCACTCCTTCTATTTGTTTTCCTTTTTATGAGACTTGAGAGCAACAACACAATTTCAACATGTCCGACAAAGAGGAGTTAGGCTCCGCCAACAGCGGTGTCAAGGAAGCCCCCGACTACTACCTCTCTCAGCGCCAGAGCAATGTCGTCGGCACCATCAACCACGAGGCTGCCCTTCCTGAAGGCGTTGCCGCCACGCCCCAGGAGGAGTCTCTGCGCATTCGCATGGGTCTCAGCACCAAGTCTTTCCAGAAGCGCCACTACGGCCCCGGCATCGTTGAGCTGGATCGCCGGATGAAGCCTCGCCATCTCAACATGATTGCCATTGGTGGCTCTATTGGTGCTGGTTTCTTCGTCGGTTCCGGTTCTGCTCTGCACACTGGTGTAAGTTTTTGCCCAAAAAATCTGTTTTGTCCTCTCAATCGAAGAATGGCCCATCTAACAGTTTTCAGGGCCCTGGTTTCCTTCTGATCGATTTCCTCATTATCGGCGTCATGATGTTCAACGTTGTCTACGCCCTTGGTGAACTCGCTGTTATGTACCCGGTTTCTGGTGGTTTCTACACCTACTCTGCTCGCTTTATTGATCCTACTTGGGGTTTCGCCATGGGCTGGAACTACGTCGTAAGTTTGATTCCGACGCAAATCTTGCCTTTTACAACTTGGGAAACTGTTTGCTAACGAACCCCCAGATGCAATGGGCTGCCGTCTTGCCTCTCGAATTGACAGTATGTAGCTTGACAATCGCTTATTGGAATCCAGACATCAATCACGCTGCCTGGATTTCGCTGTTCCTTGGTCTCATCATCATTGTCAACATCTTCGGTACGCTCGGTTACGCTGAGGAGGAATTCTGGGCTTCCGTCATCAAGCTGGCTGCCACTATTATCTTCATGATTATCGCTTTCGTTCTCGTCCTCGGTGGCGGCCCCAGCAACGGCCAGTACGACCACTACTGGGGTGCTCGCCTGTGGTACAACCCTGGCGCATTCCAGAACGGCTTCCGCGGCTTCTGCTCCGTCTTCGTCACTGCTGCCTTCTCCTTCTCCGGCACTGAGCTGGTCGGTCTCGCGGCCGCTGAGGCCCACAACCCGTCAAGGCTCTGCCCAGCGCCATCAAGCAGGTCTTCTGGCGTATCACTCTTTTCTACATTCTCGGCCTCTTCTTCGTCGGCCTCCTGATCAGCTCCACCGATGACAGCCTGCTCGGTGCCAACCCTTACGCTGATATCAACGCCTCGCCTTTCGTCCTGGTCGGCAAGTACGCTGGTCTCAAGGGTTTCGACGACTTCATGAACGTCATCATCCTCATTTCCGTCCTATCTATTGGTGTCGCCTCCGTCTACGGTGGTTCGCGTACCCTGACTGCCCTTGCCCAGCAGGGCTACGCTCCCCGCATCTTCACCTACATTGACCGCTCCGGCCGCCCGCTCTTCTCGGTCCTTATCCTGATTGCGTTCGGCTTCCTCGCCTACATTTCGCTTGCCGCCGCTGGTTCGGAGGTCTTCGACTGGCTTTTGGCTCTTTCCGGCCTGGCTGCCCTCTTCACCTGGGGCTCCATCTGCCTGGCTCACATTCGCTTCCGCACTGCCTGGAAGTACCACGGCCACACCCTGGACGAGATCCCGTTCAAGGCCATCGGTGGTGTCTGGGGCTCATACATCGGCCTGGGCCTCAACATCACTGTCCTGATCGCTCAGCTGTTCACCGCTATTGCCCCCGTTGGCGGCGGTGTCAACGACGCCCAGGGCTTCTTCAAGTCCTTCCTGGCCTTCCCTCTGGTTATTGCCTTCTGGATCGGTGGCTACATCTGGAAGCGCCGCGGCTGGCTGCGCACCTCGGAGATTGACGTCGACACTGGTCGCCGTGAGCTCGACTGGGAGGAGATCAACAGATACCGCGCCGAGGTTGCCCAGATGGGCGCCGTCCGCCGTATCTTCCACACCGTCTTCTTGTAAAGAAGAAGCACGGGCAGCAAATCAATTCATTATCCGGCGTATGCAACGCATACACACGCAACATGCATTCGACATCTTTTCATCTTCTTAGAAAGACTTTTTTTTGAGACAACCTTTTCTTGCCATTGTTTGAGAGCATTTGTTGTGCGCAAAAAAAAAAATAACACAATTACAATTAAATGATACCACTATTATTGTTGGCACGGATAGAATGAAGAGGAAGAAAATCATACGACACCGCTATTGGGAATCCATGAGAGAGGAGGACAAAGGGGATACAAACATCGTCAGGAGAGAGAAGAGAAAGAGTGCGGTGATTTGATACACACTATTGCGTTATACCACAAATTCGATTTTTCACATGTTCAAATACAAAACAACCGTTTTTTTGTTAAACTGCTCGGTCTTTCCCCCTATGATGCTTTGCTGTGATGAATTCTTTGATGCGCGGGTGCTGCTCTTTCCCAGTAAACCGTAAACGAACGCGTTTTCACATGCGCAGGAAAGCGCGTCCCAGAGTATGTAGTCGCGCCTTCTGTGTGTAATCACTGCCAACTCGTGATTTCCCAACACGGAAGGGGCAATGCGAAAGGGGTTGGAAGTTGAGTAGTTACGGCAAATGTATTCTCTAAGTTATTAGCTTGACTCGCATGCAGAATTGGTACAATTTGATAGCAACGAGCATGGAGATTATTGAGCAATTGTTGCAAATTTGATAAGGTCTTTTGCTCTGGAACTGACGTCAGGGTTGGATGCAGCTAGCTGACTTGCGCGTTTGTGTGGTGTCCGATTTGCACTACCAAACGACTCGCCCCATCCATCCTTCTCGATTAGGCATTTTCCCGCCTTCCGTAACTGCCCCGGTCGCGCCTGCCCATTAAACCCCCATACAAAGCCAATAAAATGCCCGACACTTGACACTCAGGCCACTCTCGGCCACTCAAAAAAAAAAAAAAAGAGGTGCACTGTTTCGCCGCTAATGTGTCCTGTTACCCCTCTAACCCATGTTTCTGTATTGCCCACAACGGAAGGAAACTGCGACTCAGGGTGCGGCTCCTCTTTTTGTGGCCTGGCCCTTCTAGAACTGGAACCTGTGTGGCAGATAAGCGATTAACTTTCTCTCTCCCGACACAAACATCCCGCACTTTTTCTCCTCCTCCTTCTCCTTCCATCCTCCCACAGAGCCTTGGGCCACCCTCGCATCTTCCTCATCAACGGCCATATTTCGCATCAAGACCAGCATTATTTGTGCCTGTTCTGTTCTTCTGGCATCGCTGTGTGCGGCGAAAGCCTCCATCGGGACCTCTCTTTCAACCCCGACGTCGGGTGAGACATTCCCGGAAGCTCCGAGAGCTTAACTCGAAGACCATACATGATCTGCTTTCAAGCGGAGCCCACGCACACAAGCTCGCGATCACTTCGACCTCACTCTCCTAGACCCTCGATCCTATTGTCGGCCACACGTTCGAAACTGCCTACCTTAGCTGCGAAAGGCTTCAACGCGAAGCACAGTCTCAGCCCGCCGACACCAGCCTCGCTCTCACTTCCCCTGACATCACTCTCCATCTCGATCGATATTTTGCAAAGGAACTTCGGTCATTTCCAGCTTGACCCTCGGTCAGGCTCTCATACGGCCCTCTTCCCGTTCCCTCGACTTGCGTGGTGCACGCCTCATTTCGGCACGACCAAAATACGAAGATGCCTGTCGATACGCGGGGTGCGAAGCGGCGGCGCTTGGAGGAGAGCTCAGCTCCGCCTCGCCCTTTCGGAGGTCCTTCGATGCTTGGGATTCCACACAGTGTCAAGGTGGAGGACAACCTGACTTGCCCCTCTCTGCGGACGCATAAGGATGCTGCCGCATCAGATACCAGCAAGGACGTTCCACGCTACGACATATTCCATCCGTTCCAGCGGCTTCCGCCAGAGCTTCGTGTCCAGGTCTGGCGAAATCTTGCCGAAGATGCCACAAAGCCGTTCCACCCGTTGCGCGTCCGAGTGTACCGTGGCACCGAACGTGTCCACCGACCGGGAAACAGACGAAGGGAATTCTACGTCAAAAACGTACTGCGTCTCTCAACTATGCCGGACCTCTCCATCGTCACGAGAAAGCGTCGCAACCTGCTGCAGATCAACAAGGAGGCTCGAGGCGAGATGCTGAAGCTATGGGACTCATCACTCAAGATGGAGCGTGGCAGGGTTTTGCGTTTCAGCTTCAAGTACGATGTTGTGTATTTGGACATGATCAACCCTGCCATCATGTACGACTTGCTAGATCTTCGGCAAAACGACGAGCTACCGGAATTCACAAACGCTATCGGCCATATTGGCCTTGACATGACGCCCAGTTTGCCACTTTGGATGATAAGTAATCATGAAGATCTGGAGCCTCTGCTGCGTCTACTGTTGTGTTTTCCCCGTCTGCATGCCATGTCCCTGGTGGCATTCAGTGCATTTGAACCCGAAATCAACTGGCACTCCGTACCTGATGCCAACTGGGTCCTTACGCGCACACGCGCTCACCGCGTCTACCTACGCGGCTTCCCCTCACTTGAAGGCATCAACTACCACGCGCTTCCAAGCACCGTTGGCAACCGGTCCCCGACACCCTTGATAAAGCATGACTGTGCTATATGTACGATACACAAATGCGTCTTTATCAACGAGGTACTCGACAGCAGTGCAGCACGCCAAGCCCGGCTTCTGCCACAGTCCGAGCTGGAGCCCCAGGAGCTAGAGTTTCTTCGGAATCTCAAACACTACACTTTGATGGCTACTATGCCGTACTTGGCGAAACGCCTCCCGGTGTACAACAGCGGCACTCATCGGTGGTGGAAGAACCGGCCCGTGACCCAGCCGCCGTCGTCACACGATAGAAGCGGTGACAATGACGACGACGGGGATGATGATGAAGATTCTGGAAGCGGTGACGATGCCGCCACTGGGGGGCATCATATCATGGTCGGCGACGACGACGACGATGTCTTCGACGGCGGCCACCTTGACGAAGACAGCGAAGATTTTGACGATGAAGGAAACCACTTTCACCATCACGATGACGAAGCGAGCAGCGGCGACGATATGTTTAGTTAGTCATGATGGACGGGGTTAAGCTTTTTGGCTTCTTGCACGCTCTAACGCGTGGCTTGTTTATGACACGAGGGGTTTGATTTTTTTGGCGTTTTGATCCACTATGATACCTTGGGAAAGGGACGGCTTTGCGGTGTTTTTACTTATCTTTATCTTGTTATCCCCTATTCTTTTTTTTCCGACCCCATATGCTGTGCCATTATGTTTACTTTTTTTCTGTCGCCTGGTACTTTTTTTGACTCCTTTCTCAAACATTTATGTATGGGTAGCGGCCGTGGCGCTTGAGGTGTACTGATTATCGCTGTTCTCTATGCTTACTTCTTATTTGTACGGACCCACTACTAGATTTTGCCTGCGATAGAACTGAAACTGTGGACTCTATTGTTATGTCAAGAGTATTCAAGAGAATCATGTTCTTCTACGAGTTGTCGTGTTGTTCGACTCCATGTGTATCGGTGATTGTACGTTGATTTGTTTCATTGTATGTTCATCTTGTTGACATTAGTCTAGAGTAGCCTAGATAGTTACAACACTTTCCCTGGTCCGTTTTCTCCTATATATATAAAATATGCAATAGCGTGCCGTCGTAGCATGGTATCATAAATGCCGTTACAATATGCGCCACCCAGTAAAGTCATGGTTCGTATGTATGCACCGTTCTTCCCCTCGCGATGTATCTTGTTCGTCTCTCCTTTCCTTCTAGTAATTCCGCTTGACGTTGTCGACAAACTCGCGGCCGGCCTTGGCCCCGTCGTGTGCTTGCCGGAATACCTGCCGCTCCCACTCGTCCAAACTCCGCAAGAACTCCTGACCAGCATAGCCCACGCCCAGGTTACTGCTCGTGTTGCCCGGATCATCTTTCCGGTCGGCAGAATCGCCGCTCGCATGACTTGCTGGGTTTCCCCGGCTACCACTTCCTGCACCACCAGCGCCCCGCTTCCCGCTGACTGTCCGCCCACTTTCCGTGCATGCATGCCAATTTCATCTGTGCGGCCTACAAACGCGTCTCGTAGCACGGCTGCCAGGTCGGCGTCTTCAAAGAGGTCGAGCATACGTGTGGCCAGCGAGTAGAAGTGGGCGGACTGGTCGCGTAATGGTACGGCACGGGGATCGGCTTTCAGAGCTTGGATGACGTCGTGGCGGAGGGCAGGTGGTAGGTTGAGTGTCAGGAAGGGTTTTGCCTCGTCGGATGTTGCAGAGGCGGCGTTGTTGGCGAGGGCGAGCATCTCGGCGAGCCACAGGGGGAGGTTGAGTCTTGTGCCGGCTTTGAGTGTGTGGGAGGGAGTTTGGTCGAGATAACCGAGGCCCGGGACGTCAATTTGGAACTCGCATGGGATTTTCTGTGAAAGCGGGAGGGCATGTTAGCAAGTCGTCAAGTAGAAGTGGTGGATAGTAAAATAAAACACAGACGAACCTCCGCATCCGTGAGGATGGCGTCCACGTCGTAGTAGGACATTGTGAGTAGGGTTTATTGTGTGGATGTAGCGGTGACAGCAACTACATGTCGGTGCAGTCTCGGGTCTGGAAGGTTCACCGTCTGTTGCTCAATTCGTTCCCTCGCAGTTGGTCGTGTGTTTAAGTGCTTTCGAGGTGGAAGACGCGACGCGATGCGATGTCAAGGATCCACTTTTGCGTTGAGCACTAGCCACATGCTCTCAGCCACAGCTCACACATTGGATGAAAGGAACGCTAGCTCTTACCTGGAATGACGACACAGGGCGACCCCGCCAGTGCTCTTTGGCCCACTAAAAGGGAGCACGGAGGAAGGACGGACGACGGCAAAGCTCGGGTGGAGAGCCGGCTGGATTGGTAAAGCTCTTGCTTGCCACTGGCACTTTTGTACTGGCACAGCGACGAAGCTCGGGCCTGGGACAAAGAGCTGTCCCACTGTTCCCACTGTTCTCCCCTCCAAATCCTCCCAAAATGCCCTCCAGTTGTCGTACCTCCGACCAGGAATTACGAAACTTGGGGCACGTTTCCGAGCTCTCCCAATTGGCCCTGCCGCGGGGATGCTCCTGCCCCGTTCTGCCATTCTTACCTTTTACAGGTGACAGGCCCGCCCAATCAAACATTTCTTGACATCATTGACGGCATCCACTCTTTTTCTGTCCTTTCCCCCCCGAATACTTTTTTTTCGAACTCTCTTCTCTTGACTTTCTTCCTCGTCAACAAACACCACCACCACAACATCAACAATGGCTTCTCTCCTCCGCACGTCTACCCTCCGCGCCGCGCGCCAGGCCCGGCCCATGGCCGCTGCCGCTGCTCTGAGCACCAACTTTGTCCGCACCAAGGCCACTCTCCCGGATCTTCCGTGTATGTTTACCTCGCGATAACAATCGATAATACGGCAATTGAAATCATGACTGACAAATGCTTGCGTATTGCAGACGACTACAACGCTCTCGAGCCCTACATTTCCACCAAGATCATGGAGCTGCATCACTCCAAGCACCACGCAACCTACGTTGCCGGCCTCAACTCGGCCCTCGACACCATTGCCGAGGCCAACGCCTCCGGCGACCAGCGCAAGGCCGCCAAGGCTGCTCCCCTCCTTAACTTCCACGGCGGTGGACACATTAACCACTCTCTTTTCTGGGAGAACCTGGCCCCGGCCTCGCGCGACGGAGGTGGTGACCCCTCGGGTGCCCTGAAGGTATGTTTTTGTCCTCGCTACGCTCACCCCTGGCAGCCGTGATAAGCTTCCTTGTCTCCTCGCTACGCTCGCTTGTCTCTCTTCGCTCTTCAGGAACCTCGCTAACTCTCCGACCTTTCAGACCCAAATCGAGAAGGACTTTGGTTCCACCGAGGCCCTCGTCAAGCAGTTCAACACCGCTCTGGCCGGCATCCAGGGCTCTGGCTGGGCCTGGCTCGCCAAGGACTCTTCCTCGGGCACCCTGGCTCTTGTCACCCGCGCCAACCAGGACCCCGTCGCCGGCAGCCTCGTCCCCCTTCTGGGCATTGACGCCTGGGAGCACGCTTACTACCTGCAGTACGAGAACCGCAAGGCCGAGTACTTCTCGGCCATCTGGAACGTCATCAACTGGAAGACGGTCGGCCAGCGTTTCGAGAAGGCATAAGCGGACAACTGCTACTTCTTCGCAAGAATAGAAGCTTTTCATAGCACTGGATAGTATACACCCACAAATTGCCAATAAACAAAGCAAATGCACGCGACCCATCTACTTTGTGTGTGACCTTACTTGTACAAATCAACGAATTTCTATCTATGAAAACAAAACGTTGCATTGCACCGCTATATCCAAAGGTATTCCAAAATAAAACCAAACAAAATCAATGCCATAACCTTTCCTCTATTTGAACTGGTCCAGCCTCCAGTAGCCGTTTCGTGTCTCGATATTTTCCATAGTGTTACACTTGGGATGAAAGTGATCGTCGTCGTCACCCCAGGGAAACATGGCCACGAGGCACAGCTCGTCTGGGTGCTGGCACGGGTCGCACTGCCGCCACGTCGTCCACTGCAGCTTCGCCATGAGATCTTTGACAATCTGGCGGATACGAGGCTCTTTTCTCTTCTCCGGCGTGGTGACTTCATCCTCCGTTACATCGGCGTATTCATGCGAATGTTCCTTGTACAGGACCGAGCGGATGTCAAAAAGCGATGTGCAGATGGTTTGCGTCACCGTTTTGAGGGCCAAGTAGATGGACCGATCCTCTGGCGTCCAGGAGCTCTCTTGCTCCAATGCACCCAGAAGGTAGTGCTTGGCACAGCGGTCCAGCTGCATATCGTGCGGCTCGTCGGGGTTGGTGTAGTTGATGTATGCATACAACAGCGTCGGCAGCATTTGACTCGCCAGCTCGGTAATGGGCTTTGTCGTGCCACGGGCGAGCTGGTCCAGCCGCTGCGTGTACCGCGTCACGATCAAATCGACAATCCCCTGCCAGTCGATTGTCTGGCGCTTGTGAACTGACAGATGTCCACGGGCGGCTACAACGTCGCGGACACGGGCACGGATGCGGCGCCGTTCGCCGTGAGTCACATTCGACAGTCGTGGGAGCTCAGGCCTCGACGCATCCGGGTTCGTGAGGTTGACGTCGTAAAAGAAGGCAGACACCATGCTGGACCAGTCGACATGGATGCGGCCCGAGGGAAAGCCATGGTACCGCAGCGAGACACCCCGCAAGAACTCAGACCCGACGAACATGGGTAGACCGCCGGTCTCATTCTGGAAGGGGCTGGCCTGGATTTGAACGACATCGAGACCACCGCCCTCGCCAAAGTCGCAGTATATGATCTCGAACCCAGCCTCTGTCCGCACGAAACCGTCGATGCGGTCGCCCTTGTCATTCCATGACCACTTCTTGGCCATGTCACAAAGGTCCCTTGCACGGTTGAGCTCGCCGCCCCAGACATGGCCTGGTCGTCCCTTCCTGTCTTTGTCCTTGTCTCCCTTCTTTTTGTCTCCTTTCTTCTTCTTCTTTGGCTCCTCCGTCGCCTCCTCATCTGCCATAAACTTAAAGCCGTCATCGGGCCAGCCCAGGAGCATCATGTCCTGCGTGTCCATGCAGCCATAGTCGGTCTTGCCGGCGGACATGCCGTCAATGTACAGCAAGTTCAGCGGCCGGTTGGCACGGTAGGTGTGGAAGTAGCCGCGAAAGTCGTCAAAAAAGTGGTCAGGGATCTTGGGTTGCCTTGGCTCGTCGTCGTCGCCGTCGTCGTCAGCGCTCAGCGTCTTCTGGCTGTGCTCTTGGGCCAACATCCGGTGTAAGCTCCGCCGGTTGTAGTGTGCGTCTGCCACACTCCACTCTTGTACATTCTCTTCCTCATCGTCATGCGGCGGCGGCGGCGATTTGTCCCCTGGCGGTACAAAGAACGGAGGCGGCCCTCCTGACCGACCACGGCCAAACATTTGTGCATGCTCCATCTCGAAAGCGAGCCAGTCAAAGCCTTCTTCCATAACGCCCTTGGCCCGATGAGGCTCGTCGCCACCATGGTACAGCAGCTGGCCCTCGGGCACGGTAGCCAAGAAGATGGACATGCCGTTGTGGTTCAGCGAAGAGCCCCATTGGCGCGTGGCCGAGTGGACGGCGTTGAAGATGGAAAAGGCGTTGCGCTGGATGGCAGCGTCGCTAGGCGTAAGGGCTGGGACAGACTCGTCGTCGTAATTGTTGTTGCTGCCCGATTCAGTCGCCGTGGCCGTGGCCGTGGCCGTGGCCGTGTAGGACAGCAGCGCCAAGCAGCTCGACCGTATGACTGCAGAGAGAGGTGCCATCCTGGTATCGTCTCGTGAAATCGTTGCAATCGTTAGGAAATCGATGTTTATCCCGTTGAATGTGGCAAACGCGAGATGCAGGTCAGCTCAGTCGAAGCTCTGACCTCTCGAGGATGTGATATGAAAAAAATGTCGCTGCCTTCGGCTCGGCCAAAGCCCCGAATTTCCGTGGCGATATCGAGATAAGTTGCAGGAGAGTGAAAAAAGCAAAGATGGACCAAAAGGAAAGGAGGATGTCCAAGTTTTAAATAAAGTTTTCCGGGTCCCAACAAGATAACGGCACCGACGTGCGGCGAGTTCTACTCCCGTTTTGCGACTCGACCTCTGTTTTCCGTTTCTTCTATTTTTGACTCAACTCCTGGATTTGCGAAGAACTGAAATCCAAACCGGCGGGAAGGCTGTATGCACGTCGTTCTTACCTACCATAGCCAGGTACAAGTCCTTCCTGTCAGCTTATCACTGTCTATTGGCTACCAACGCCCTGCCGCGTCATCCCGAACAGGAAGGACATTGAACTCCGGGTATTCTTCTGTAAGATTCAGCGGGTCTCTTTTCTCTCAGTGCTTATTTTGGGGTGAGAGTGAGAAGGACCCGCTGCGATGACGTTCAGTAAACACAGTGTGGACTCTTGAATCTCTGTTTTTCTTCTTTTGAACTTGAATGAAATGTATTTTTCTCTAGGTTATGTTCACAAAATGTATTGCAGTCGGCAGTGATTCACACGGATGAATTCTTCAAACTTTAACTGAGTACGAGCTCCAGCGCTGTTGTGATTGGGCTGTCAACGTCCCTGCCGTCTGAAAACAGCTTAGCGGTAAGCTGGGATAAGACGTCCCTAAAGATGCTATGATAGGTGGCTGCTGTTACTCTGACTTGTAACATTAATGTAAGAGATGCTTATGTTTGGTATCTATATTGAGGGAAACGGCAATCTTGGGCGAGGTTTGTGGTAAGATTTTGAGAATCTGTGGCATTTATATGTACTTTTAAGTATTGGCTGCTTTTTTAACGGATTGATTTAAAGCTACGTTTTTTTTTTATGAAACATACTTCAGTTCTTTTTTTTTTTTTTTTTTTTTTTCTTCAAAATTAGAAAAACATCATTACACCACGAAAATTAAACAGACATATTAAATCGATTATAGCATTATAGAATTCTCTACGAAACTCATCGAGAAGGGCCTCCCCCTACACCGTGTTATCCTTTTCTAAATGCTTACGTCTCCAACTATCTGGGTATTTTGTTTGTACAGCGTCAGTCACAGAAGAGAATTGCAACACCATCTACCTTTGAGAGTCTCTTAAACCACTGACCCGCTACTCTTGTATAGTTAACACAGTTCCTGAGCGTTCCCCTGGTTGACACGGGCTTGTCCCTTGGTGGCAAACAATACTCGCGAGAAGTAGACAATTCACGTGCAGCTATGTCACCAACCTGCCAAATTCCATCCAGCTGTTGTTTTATCTTAGGCATTAAGTGACATTTGTTTCTTTACAGACACCGCCAACATTTCTATGTTCTAAGGTCCGCGGAGCTTGGCGTGTTTTTGTTTTCCATTCGAAGACACTGAACTCCTCACAGCCTTCTTGCCTGCAGTATGCGTTTGTACGAGTGCAAATCTTGGTAAAATTCAAAGCAATGAAACGAAAGGATGCCCTGGGCAGTCTTGAACACGTTTGGAAAACTCGGTAAATAAATGTGAAAACATAATTTTACAATGGTCATTCGATGCGGAAGAGAACACTTTCGCACTCGATTGTCACGCATCGCGCCTTCCATCTCGGTACAAAATGCACATTCAGTCGGCTCTTGCCACTCTGGCGAATGAAATGGCGCATACAGAAAACGAGGAGCCTCAAGACGAGGAAGGCCCCGTGACCATATCGTATGCAATTGATGCCCCAAAATGTCTCTCTACCATCGTACGACAGGCACTGCGACAATGCGACAATGCGACAATGCCGCAACACGAGTACACAGAGGATCCTTAGCTTCTGGACCTCGAACGATGCCCCGCAGAGGGTCCCAAAGCTCCCTGTCTCCCACGCGGTCGGGGCTTCGATCCCAAACTGCCCGCCAATCACTCCAAAACCCACAAAATAACAGCTGGATACCCACTAGCCGTTAGTCGCAGCTTGTAAAAGAGCTGCAGAGCTGCAAAAACCGCCTGCTGTGACGCCAGTGTGGGGCGATTGGCGCATGCCTGTGCGTCTTTCTGCGGGAGCTAAAGCTCGCTGGCGGAGTAATCGCAACAGGGCCGTCCTCATAGTCCTTGTCGTCCTTGCCCAAAGAGGCCCAGTCTGCTCTGGGTAGGAGAGCTTCACATCAAGTTTTGTCAACTGACAGCAGGAACTGATAGACGGCTTCGGCGTTTCTCGATACCCGACTGTCCCTTTGTGCCCGCGATCACGCCGCCATGACGCTGACTACTCAAGCGTGATGCGTGCATTCATGGAAATGGGGAATTAAGAAAGGCAGCGAGGCGAGGAGGGGGAAGCCAGTTAGAGACAGAAATGGGCAAAATTGAAATGCCAGGAACACTTTTAAAGAAAGGCACATCCATTTCAGGGTTCATTTAGTCGTGTGAGATCCCCCCCCAAAACTCAAATTGCACAGCATTTTTACGTCAAACTTCAAGCTCGCTTTCCAAACTCACCAAACGGCATCGTGCAGCAAATTCCGACTTCCTCGAAGTTGTAAGTACAGGCCCTTGTTAGCCGAAGCTACTTGTGTCTTTTGGTGCAATCCCTCGCATCCATCACGATGCTTCCTGACTCCTGCCCAGTTTGTTCGCGTTCGTCTCTCCTTCCTTCCTCCTCACGACTTCGCCATGGCCGCTCCTTCCTCCTTTCCCAAGTCGCAACCATTGCTGTTTCCCAACATTTATCTTCTCTCGCTCCTGCCCCTCCAGTCATCGTGTCACGAGGCCTTGTTTGGGAAAGAACGAGGGGTGGCTGCAGCTGTTCTGCAAAGGAGGCTTCTCAATATGCAGTCCAAGCTTGCATATGCATCGCAGGCGGTGCAGTTGAGTCGTCCGCTCACCTTGAGCAGCTTCCTCGCTTGCAGCTTTTTGCAGTCCTCTGCAGAGGTAGACGCACCTTGATGCAGCAATCACACCTCCACCACATTGCTTTCACTGCAGACATACATTGGGATACACAAGAGATATTCGAGTAGTAACGGGGTTCCTCAATTGACCAGAAACCAGGAATTGAACATTACTTGCCACTCGTTGTCGATCAACGAAAACCGCCTACTTCGTACGCTTCCATCACCATCATATCGCCCGCCACCGCACAGTACGCCTAAATTAAATCGACGGCGACTCAATTATTAAACCGGGAATAAATCACCAGAAAAAAAGAAAAGAACAAGAAGATTTCGAGAATCGACGCCTTGAAGGCAGAATCGGACACCGAAGGTACAAAAACAATGTCTGCAGACAGTGGTGTGCAGCAAGGAGGCGTCTCCCTTGATGTGGGGGCCCTCGAGACAGCTACCCCCGTCTGGTCAGGCGAACAAGGTGCGTTATGGCCCACAAGAGCTTCTTTCCTTTGTTGCAACGGCGCTTGCTATTCTTGACTTTATTCCTCCGTCGTTCCTTCCCTGCCAAAAACACTCCGGGCACAAAAAACCACCAGTGTCACCCCTCAAATCTTTCTTTGGTTTTTTTCTTTGTCTAGTACAGACGCGGTGTAGTCTTGGCCACCTGTGGGGGAAAGGTGCGAGGGGGACAAGGAAGATGGACAAGGAAAGAGCGGCGAGAGAGCAAGGAAAATTCGGTGGCCACACACCGGGGAGCACCGCGTCGTGTCCGCGCCGAACGCTCGTTCGCTCTTTCCCTCTCTGCCTCGTCAGCTCTCGTCTTGTCTTCCCACCATCTGGTCTCCCCTGACTCCCTGGTACTTTCCTCGTAATAATGCGCAGATCGTCCCCATCGCTCCTTCCCTCCCAAGGACATAAATTGAGCAACTTCCCATTGTTGATGTCCTTTGTCTCCCTCCCCCGTCTGATCCCCCTTTTCTTTCTCCTTTTCCTTTCCCCTTTCCTTCTCCTCTCCTTTTCTCTCTTCCTTCGCTCTACATCAATCCCCAAATCCTCTTTTGCTTCGCTGTTTGTTTTTGCTTTCGCACTGCAATCAGCATCGATCCACCACCGCCAAAGCTTCTGGTTTTGACCAAATAAAACAGGCCACCAACGTGTGTACTTACACCCACCCTTGCCACTTTTTCGCCCCACCCCAATGTCCACAGGAGCTCCCCCGTCTTAGTATCCAACGTCATTTGCAGATCACCAGCGTGAAAACGGCGTGTGGATGGTCCGGGGTGCTATTGGCTGTGAGACAGATGGTATGAGATAGACATTGACTGACAATAATTTTTCTTTTCTTTTCGAAAACAACAGACCCTTCCGCGATCTCCGAGCCCGTGAGTCCTGGCACTGAGATTCAAGGCGTGAATCCGTTCGAGACGCCCGAAGACAACAAAGTACACGGAGAACACCCAGATCACCACCATTTGACAAGCATCAAACCTCTTGCATTGGCCGTCATGTCGTTCAAGAATGGCCGCAAGTTTTCCACGGGCACTTCGGTGCACCGCAAGCGGCAAATGAGCACGCTCGTCGAGACCGAGGGCGCCTTTGGACCGTCTCTGACTGTAAGATCTTAGTAGCACATAAAAAACTCAAGTGGCTGTGAAATGACCTTCTAACGATTCCCCAGACCCTCTACGTCGGTATCTCGGCCGTCTTTTCGGATGATCACACGGCCGTTGTGGCCCTGGCTATCCACGACTCCGTCTACCTGGTCGACTTTTCCGTCAAGCATCTTGAGCTCGACGAGAAGAGCGGCGGAAGCGACGACCGCATTGCCGACTACGTTCTCGACGAGATTGAAAAATACGAGCACGAGAACTTCTCCAAGTTTATCGGTGCCGGTCTACCTACCACGCTCAAATATATGAGCCCGTCCCTCTGCTCGCGTCTCTGGCTGGAGCTCGATATTATCCCTATCGTGATGCGCCCCGATGAGGAGCAGAAGGAGGCCAGCTTCTGGGACGTTAAGAGGGTCGATGAGCAGGCCGATTCCATGGCCCGCAAGTGCATTCTCAACTTTGGCCCCTCGCTGGTTCCCCTGCTCCAAGTCGGCTGGCGCGGTATTGTCCAGACTGACGCTGGCTTCCGTGCCAATCTCACCATCCTACAGAACCATAAGGACACCTGCGGGCCGAGTACCTGGTCGTCGGTCGCTCTGTTTGCGAAGCAGCTGCGTTCCGAAAAGACCAAGATTGCGTTCTTCAGCAGCACTCCCAGGGTGGTGGAGTCGCTCTCATGCGTCACGCCTTGGTGCGTTTCTCGCGCCTCATGGGTGTTGACCTGACGTGGTATGGTACGTATAAGAAGAGCCATTTCCCCTTCTCTCTCTCCTGCTTTTTTTAGGATTGTACCTCACGACTAACACGCACTAGTGCCCAAGCCTCGCCCGGGTGTGTTCAGAATCACGAAGAACATCCACAACATCCTCCAGGGTGTCAGCCATCCCGACCAGCGCATTTCCGCCGAGGAGAAGGCATCCATCATTAGCTGGATCACCGAGAATGCCAACCGGTACTGGATCTCCGAGGGTGGTCCTCTGCGTCCCCCAGAGGAGGGTGGTGCCGATGTCATCATCGTATGTTAAAACATATCCTCTGCAGTTTCTTGATCATATCTAACTGTGTTCAGATTGACGACCCGCAAATGCCTGGTTTGATCCCTATGATCAAGCGCCTGACCCCCGACCGTCCTGTCCTATACCGGTCGCACATTCAGATCCGCAGCGATCTCGTCGCCAAGGCCGGCTCGCCTCAAGAAGACATCTGGGACTTCCTCTGGGACAACATCAAGGGCTGTGACATGTTCATCAGCCACCCGATCCCCAAGTTCGTCCCCCACACCGTGCCCAAGGAGAAGGTTGTGTACCTACCTGCCACCACCGATTGGCTCGATGGTCTCAATAAGCACCTCAACCGCTTTGACACTGGCTACTACGGCCACATCTACAACACTGCCTGTCACTCGCAGCGCATGACCGAGCTGAACTGGCCTGTCCGCAAGTACATTGCCCAGGTCGCTCGTTTTGACCCGGCCAAGGGTATCCCCACCGTCATTGACTCGTATGCGGAATTCCGCCGCCAGCTGGATAAGACCGGCACCAAGGACATTCCGCAGCTTGTCGTGTGCGGCAACGGCTCCATTGATGACCCAGATGCATCCATGATCTACGATCAGACCATGAACCAGGTGGAGACGCACTACCCTCACCTGCTCAAGGACATCAGCATCATGCGCCTCGAGCCCAATGATCAGCTGCTTAACACCATCATTGCCAATGCTCACGTCATCCTGCAGCTCTCGACCCGCGAGGGTTTCGAGGTCAAGGTGTCCGAGGCTCTGCATGCTGGCCGTCCTGTCATCGCTACCCTTGCCGGTGGCATCCCTATCCAAGTCAAGGACAAGGTCAACGGCTTCATGGTCGAGCCCGGTGACTGGAAGGCTGTCGCTGGCCATCTGATGGAGCTCTTCACTAATGATGAGCTTCACGAGAAGATGAGCTACGCCGCTGCCACTGGTGTTTCTGACGAAGTTGGTACTGTGGGCAACGCACTCGCTTGGTACTACCTTGCAGCCAAGTGGAATGAAGTCGGCGTCAAGAAGGACGGCCAGGGTGGTCTTCCTGGCAATGAGAAGTGGGTCAACGATATGGCCCGCGAGGAGGCTGGGTTCCCGTACGCGGTTGGCGAGAACCGCCTCCCTCGCCACTTCACGGAGAACAAGGAGACGACGGACCTCCCGGTGCGGACTGAGAAGCCCACAGCCTAGTCGTCTGCCGCGACGGCTCCCGCTGAGGATGCCGATCCCGCTTCTACCATGGTGCCTGTCATTGCTTAGGGATTTAACTCTATGTGGCATGTGGCATGTGGCATGTGGATGTGCATGTTTGTTCATCTGTTGCGTATGTTTACTCATCTGGTGCTTTCTGTCATCCGGTATTCATGCTCATTGGTAGAGGAGAAGTGGCAGATAATTGTTTTTGCCGATATTGGCGCAATAAGAAAAGGGGGTCAAGGAGCATCACATGGTGAGATAAAATCAAACAAAAAAAGGGGTGGATGTCAGGTTATATGACTTGGGGCGAAAAAAGGTGAGGAAGAATGGGATCTGCCATAGCTACATTGGTGCTTTCTGCAATATGCACAAGGGTCAATCTACATCGTACGAAGCTTGGGGCCTGTAGACAATGAATGTGTTTGTTGAGACGCTACAATACAATATGTACAAGAAATTGGCTACCGAAGAACTGTAGTTTACAGCTTCGCTGGCCAAACTGGCTTCTTGGCGTAGGGATGACGCAAGCCGGACACCATGTGGTCGATATCACCAGTATTGACAAACTCGGGACTGGAGTCCTGCATCAGGTTGGCAATACCGCACAGCTGCATGGTCGTCATGATCTCGTCGTGGAGGATCTCAGCAGCATGCTCAACACCCGCTGATCCATAACCAATCGAGTAGATAAATGGACGGCCAAACCCGACGGCTGATGCTCCCAAGCAGATGGCCTTGATTAGATCCGACCCACGACGGAAACCACCGTCAATCAGAATCTCCATACGGCCAAAGATCTCGGGGCAGTTCTTATGGAACTCGAGCAGGGACAAAATGGTCGGCGGTGCTGTGTCGGCGGCACGACCGCCGTGGTTGGTGATGACGATACCCTGGCAGCCGTACTCCAAAGCCTTGCGGGCGTCTTCGGCGCGCTGGATGCCCTTGGCCAGGATAGGCAGTGGTTCTGTCAGGCCGTTGTTCTTGGTGGCAGCATCGACCGTTGCACGCAGCCAGTGTAAGTCCTCCCAGCAAAACGATGGGTCGACAAACGAGGCCGTCTGCTTGGCGATGCCCGACTTGGCGCCCGTGGCAACCTCGCCTCGTGCGCGGGCTGCGCGTGACCGAGCACGCTCGTCAGCCTCTCGCTTCGAGGCCACAGGCAGATCGACCGTCACCATAACAGCCTTGATCTTGCGTCCATGGGGCCCACTGAGCAGTTTGTGCAGCAATTTTTCAGCGCGTTTTCCGATCACGGTCCACATACAACTGGAACATCGCCTGTCCGCCCTCTTCAGCACTCGGCAGTTGGGCCAGAATCTCCTCGTACGGATATGACGCCACAGTCGAGATAACCGGAATGATGCCCGCTGCTGCTGCTCCCCGTGCAATCGCCAGCTCACCCTCTTTGCCGCCTGTCCGTGACGCACCTGTCGGCGCCACAAAAACGGGCATCCGCAATGGCACGCGGCCCCAAACAGCGATGTCCGCAGGTCCATCTTCTCGAGTCCCACACCACGCATTACCGCCGGCCGCAGCCAGATCCGCCGTAGCAGTGCCGTGTTGGCATCGCGTGTCAGATTGTCTTCCGTGCCCGTCGACATGTACGACCAGGCCTGGTTGGGCAGAGTAAGCTCGGCTGCACGGGCAAAATCGTCCAAACTCAAAATATCGTCGAGCGGCGGACGGGCTTCTTCGTGCCCGCCGTCGGCACCGCTGTCGGCATCGGCATCGGACGAAATCGAGGCAGATCGCCATTGCGGGGTGATGGAGGCCTCGTCCAAGCGACCGACGTGTTTTTCGGGTGCAAGTTCGGACGAGATCAAAGAGGGCGCATGGATGCGATTGTAGACGCGAGTGGCGTCGCGGCCGGCGAAACGGTGCAGGACTTCGGTGCCACCCGGGTGGTGTTCGGCGAACTCGGTGAGGTCGTAGACGACATTGTCGACGACGAGCCACAAGTCGTCGGGCCGGTTGTGGACCGCGACGTCGTCGACGGTCAAGAGGGGTAGGTTGTTGTTTTGTGAGGGTGCCATTGTCAAGTGCGCTAAGGGCACGGCCAAGAGGTGCTCCTGTAGGCTGAATTTAACAGTGGAAATAGCGAAAGAGAATGGCGACAGAATGTCGAGATGTCTACAAAGATAAGAACAGGACGTGAAATCTTGAGAAAAGCACTCGCCCTCCTCTTAAATGACGATATCGGCTCTCCGCATTTCGAATCCACAGATTTTACATTGGTTTCCACCTCTTCTCTTTCCACGCCGACTATCCCCACCTCCGGCGGGCTCGGTAGTCTTTGACCCGTGTGTGCTTCTTGTCTCCATGTCTCCATTGTCCGACGGAGAATGCGCACTAGCCCGTTCGCGATCGTCAGTAGCCTCTAGTTGGTGGCTTCTCCGCTCCCGGTAGTGGACAAACATACTCACAAATACAGGGGGCCAGGCCCAATCACAGCCGGTAAATACTTAAGCAGGTGTTTTTGTCCGGTTCATCTACGGTGAATGTAACAAGAAATACGTTTATGATTGAGAAGTCTTTGGTATCTATGAAATGAAAAGGTAATACAAATGAATAAAAGTGGTAATAAATAGGGTCCGATGCCCAAGAAATGAAGACCAGCAAAATTCGCCAAGGAGAAGCAAAAGAAACCAACACCCAACTCCCTCTGAGCTCCCCGCCAAGTGTGGAGATCGGTCTCGGATCCGATCCGATCACGTAGACAAAATTTAGATGGTCGCCGAGATAGACCGGTAGATGCTACCAAACAAATTTTGTAAGGCCATGCGGCCGATCTTGTCTAATAATCGTCTTCCTCGTCCTCATTGTCTTCGTCCTGTCCGTAGTCGCCGGCGCCATCTCCTGCCTCATCGTCGTCTTCTTCTTCCTCAGGGTCGTCATCGATGGATATGGGGTTGGCCTTACGACCTTGTGCCAGCTTCTGCATCAGAGTGAGAGGCTTTGGAGGCTTGTCGTCTTCGTCCTCATCATCGTCACTGCCAGAGCCGGCCTCAGTGTGAGAAGACGAGTCGTCGATTTTAGACTTGACCTTGACCTTTTTGCCATCCTCCTCCTCATCCTCATCTGATGACACGTTGACTGTCCGCCGCTGGCGTTTAGATGGGGATGGACCGGCATCTTCTCCATCTTCCTCATCGTCGTCAGAGTCCGACACAACCCGCCGTTTCTTGCCCCGGCTGGCTTGTGTCTCTGCCGCACCTTCAATCTCGGCGGCCTCCTCCTCGGGCTCAGGACTTGAGAACATGGCTTCCAATGGAGGCGGTGCGTCATCATCGTCATCGTCGCCGTTGCCGAGATCATCCTCCTCGTCAATATCCTCCCACTCGTCCGAGTCGCCCGAGTCGTCATCGCCTTCCTCTGACGAGATGGGGTCATCGTCAATCATGCTGTCCTCTTCCGAGTCGTCCTCATCATCCTCATCGCCCCAGCCACCCATGTGTCCTTCGTCTTCGGCGTACCGTGCCGGCAGCTGGTCCTGCTCCGGGTTGCCATAAATGTCGTTCGGCCAACGGCCGTCGGGCCGGCATCCGTTTTGCAGCAGCCAGTAATCATCAAGACCCTCATTCTCAAAGAAGAGCAGGCGGGAGAAGCGCACGCCCTGTTCACGCATCGACGAGAAGTGGTTGATGACCACGCCGTCCTCGAAATCGCCGGGAATCTTGGGGTATTTTGGTTGTGTGGAGTCGTTGTCGTTGCCGTTTTCGTTGTTCTCGTTGTTGCTGTCGTTCTCAGTGTTGCCGTTGGTTTCGCCGATTGTTGCGTTGTTGTCTGCACACTCTGCAGCCGCGCCAGATGCCTCGCCCTCTGGCTTAGTCTCCTCCCCCTCCTTCTTTTCAGCATCCTTGCTGGAACTAGCCTCAGCCTCGGTGGCATCCGTAATGGCATTCTGCGATGTCCGCCGTGCCCCCTTGGGTGGCGCATGCCAAAGGTAAATGTACTCGACAGCTTCCTTGCCATCGCCATACTCGTTCTCTTCGTAGGCGCGCGCATGGTACCGCTGGTAGGAGCGGAGGTGACCCGCCCACTTGTCGCTTCTCCGGAACGCACCGTCCTCAGACACGTAAATGTTTTGCACATTAGGGAACAAGTACTTGATCGATTGCTCGTAGACTTTGCCGCGCAGCTCCTCGGGCCGCCGGTGCGAAGCATCATCTGAGCCCAGCAACTCAATATGGCTGTGCCCAAAATGGTGGTCGTGGTACGCACCCGGTTCCCGCGACCGCTGCATCATGTCGCCAATCACCAGGTTGCGCACATTCGTGTATGGCTCGGGAACATCGTGGTTCTTCTTCTGCTTGTTCAGAGCCGCGTCGCGCTCGCGCGCCGTCGGTCCATCCATGTTCCAGGGGTTCTCGTCCGTATCGGACGAACCCACAGCGTTGAGACCAAAGGGATGCTCGTCCAGGAAATGTATCAGGTCTGTCTCAGCATTAAACCGGATCACGGCCTTGTCGTGCTTGCTGTGGCCCACGGGCAGCACGTCCGGCAGTGCCTTGATGCCCATCGCCCGCGTCTCTTGCGAGATGCTCATCAACCGCCGCACGGCCTTTGTCTGCTGGTCCATTGTGATGGCGGGCGTCAACCGCCCGTGCCGCTGCATGTATACCTGGATCACCCGCTGCTTGCGCTGCAGCTCCGAGCAGTACATCTCCCAGATGCGCAGCCGCAGCTCGGCCGGCAGCTGTGCAAACTTGGGGAACGACCGCGTGCCTGGGTATTTCTCGCGTGCCGAAAAGAACTTGAGCCGCTTCGTCATCTGACTGATGTTGAGACATGTCGAGACGTTGCCCTGGGAATCTTCTTCCACCTCGTTGTCCCACGAGTCGTCGCTGTCGTAGGTGCCAAAGTCGTAGTCGGTGCCAATGTCCGAAGAGTCGGGGTAGTCGTCTTCGCCAAAGTCGGCGTAGTTGGCAAACTCCATCAGTCGTCGGGCTGTTCGTTCCCATTTTCGCTCGTCGTCCATACCGCCATCACTGCCCTCTTCGCTGTCGTCCTCTTCGCTGTCATCTTCGTCTTCGTTCTCATCGTCAAGGTCGCTGGGAATCTCGCCGCGGACCCGGGGGCCCATCAAGTTGAAGATGTGGCGACGTTCCGACTCGAGATCAGGCTCACTGTCGCTATCGTCATCACCATCTCTCTCAATATCTTCAACGTCGTCCTCTTCAGTGACAAATCCGCTGCCGCTCTCGTCGTCGCCATCTGTGCCTGCATCTTCGCCGCTCTCTTCGGCCTCATCGTCGACAAAGGCATGGCCGCGGCCATCGTCCATCTCGTTGCGGCCGTCGCTGCCGCTGCCCTCGCTGTCGGACATTGTGATTGGTATTGTCGTGGTCAGGCAGAGGTGAGAAAGGCGGGATGATTTGGTTAGGTTCGAATGAGTGGAATAGGGATGAAAAGGAAGTGTCGGATGCTCGATAAATATTCGCTGGTGAACCTTTGTTGAATGTTCGAGATACGATTTGACGTTGCGACCGGTGTGACAAAAGGGTACCACTAAATGTGAAGAATAGACCATGTACGTCGTACGACCATTTGTCTCAACTCAAATCTACTCCCTGAAAGCTATCAGAACAAAGCAATTAAAAAAACGCGTCCCAAGGCCGCCAACGCGTTTACGCCCAATGCCCCACTAACAGAGCCCCGCTTTTCTGAACATCGCCAACGTATGCAATTACTGACCTTCATATGCAACTATCCAACATCAACATTGTCGTCAGCCAACAATCTGAATTTCAAATGATGAGTGAAGGAGGAGCCTTTTGAGAGATTAATACAAATAAATTTGCTTTATTCATGTTCACCGATATGCCGCTGCACTGACGTCTTCTGATATTATATCAAAATATGGCTAATATGGACCATTGAGATGACCTGCTTGGCCCGCCCGATGCTGTTTGCCCGGTCTTTCGAATCGAACGGCAATTCATATTATCCATGGACCTCCTCTTTTGTAAAATTATGAAATTTTGGTATAAAGGAGTGACTACTCGATCTCTGTAATGGCATCCCTGGTTCTTTTATTATTCTTGTTTTTGGTATCCTCGACCAACTAAGGGCTCATTGTCAATTGCTAGCCAACATGATGTTTTACATCTCAAGCGTCTTTACTGCTCTCAGCTTCGCCTCTGCAGTTACGGCTTCATCCAACTGCACGAGAGACTTCCTTGCCAAGGCCGCTGACCGATATGTACAAGCTCAGACAGCTGGCTCCGTAAAGCTGCTTGGTGAAATTCTCTCCACCAATGTCGTCTACAAGGAGAACTTTCAGGCTGTGAACATCCGCAAGGGAGTTTTATCACAGGCGATCAAAATCGACCGTACGCACAAGTACTACGACACAACGCAGTGCGGCGGCTTCATTGAGCTGATTGCTGCCTCGCCTAATGCGACAGCCAACGGCACGCCCTATCTCATCCACTCTCGTTTCCTCTATGGGAACGACACGTCCGACGGCATTGCGCTGTTCGAGTCCGTCGTCACCAAGCCAGGTGACTGGGCCTTCAATGCCACGGGCTACCTTCACTACGATGGCATCGAGTCCTGGCCCGAGATCCCTGTGGCCCAACGCGATACCCGTGCCACCATCCAGGCCGCCGGCGATGCCTACTTTGACCGCTTCGACAACACCAGCGTCGTCATCCCCATTGGCTCAGCCTGTGCCCGTCTCGAGGGCGGCTCGTACACGGCCCGCGGCAACTACTCGGCCAATACGTGCGACGGCTATCCGAGCACCATCTTAGTGACGGACAGACGCTACATTGTGGATGAGGTGTATGGTGTCGTGGACATTTTCGAGGGCTTCCCGGGACTGGACCGGTCAGTGCCAGATGTGCCTGCACCTGACAGCCATCTGTTCCGGGTTGAGAACGGCAAGATCCGGTACATCCACACCGTCTCCCATTGCATCAACTACAATTGCGGGATGAACACGACGACATTCGGTCGGAGGCATGCCGCTCCCAAGCTCAGTGGGAAATGGTAAGAAAAAAGAAAAGAAAAAAACCCTAAATGTTGGCCAAGCAGCGCAGCTCGACGAGTGCGAAATTGCAACAAAAAAAAAGAAAGGAAAATGAATTTGCAGAAAGTTGCCAAAAAAAAGAAATGCTTTGATCGAACACGGGATCGAACCGCGGACCTGCGCCGTGTTAAGGCGCCGTCATAACCAACTAGACCATTCGACCGATTTGATTGGTTCTATTTGCGTTACTACGAACTAAGTATGGGAGAACATACAAATGCGACAAGCCAGTTGGTGGCTATCCTTCTCTTTTTTTCAACGACTATTGTAAATCGAGCTTCATTGAATAAATGAAATTCTTTCCATCTGTTATTTTTCATCATATTCTTATTTCTTTTTTTTTTTTGCTGCAATTTTTTTATTCAAAATTTTCGGAAGACAAAGAAAGAAAAAAGAAGAAAAAAAAACACAATTTTTTAAAGACAAACGTTTTGATAAATCTACTCAAATTTTACGCAAAAGTTCAGTAAAGATTAGTGAGAGAAACATTTGATCGCTTATTCCGACATTGCAGAGGATCAAAGGTCAAAGATGAGAGTAAATGTCAACGACCAACTACTCCCAGTTCTACAGAAATGATGAACTGGTCATGTACCGTGTACTTCGGCGAGGACAGAGCCTTGAGTATACAGAGATCACCATTTTAATTGGAGGCTGATAGGTCTGTTGTCTAAAAAAGAGACCGAGACAAGACAGAAATATGATATGTCGAGAGAACTGAACGGGAAACGAAGTGCATAAAAAAGCAACGCACGGCTCGTATTGAACTTCGCTGTCGTCTGTGGAGACGGCCCCGAGGCGGCCAGTCAGAGGTTGAGCTGTGGTGGAGCTGAGTTTCCAGCTGTCAACTTGCAGGCAAAGACAGAGTTGGGATGCCGAATTGGGTTGAAGGGCGGTTGTCGAGCGGGGAGTTGCAGAAAAAATTGAATGGAAAGGGATGAATTCGGAATGCCGCGGAAGAAAGACATATCCAGACATGGAAATGAACTGTTAGTGAAAGAAATAGAAAGGAAAAGAAAAGATCAAAAGATAAATAAGTAAACAAAAAAGAGATAAAAGAAGACAAAAAGAGGCAGCCTGTCCAGCAAACAATCAAATTAAATATGTGCCTGCAATTGACTACGCCTCGTATGGGACAATCCATCGACGGCGCCTTCATCGATTACTGAGTAAATATGCAGCTACTTCGCGAAAAAAGAGACCGTGAACAATATGGAACGATTGATCGAGAACTAAAAGGAGCAAAGAATGAACTATTGCATGTTCTATTGTCTCCCACGAGGTCTTTCCCCCACTGTGTGAAAGAGGTTGTAATATTCTGGGGCTAACCGAAAACAGGCAATTCGCCATTGGTCGTTACGCCTTCCCGTTTGTTTACTTCGCCCCTGCCTCACTCGGAAATCCCCTGCACAGGGAAGGTGCAAGTGGTCTAGTTCAAAAGTTCCCGACACGCCCGTTATTCTCGACCTGTCAAGTTGATCAATCCTGGCCCTTGTTCTCTTCCTCCGGCCCTGCAAGGCTCTGTCTTTCTTCACTTAGGCAGCGACATCGCCCATAGCGTCGTTCTTTAGCCAGCTGAACCCTGCCAGCACGCCACAAGCGGCGGCATTTCCCGAACGAGCTTGCTTGATATGGTGGAGATGTTCACAGGGTCGTGCCTTCTCTTTTTGATCAGCGGTTGGATACTGTATAATATTGTACGCCACTGCCCGAAGCAATCAAAGGCGCGTAAGTGATGAATTGATTGCTCTTTCCATTTGACCAGCTGACAGTGATCTTTCCCTTTCTCTCTCCTTTCTACCATGCATTGGGTCCCAATAACATCTGTTTTCTTCCCCGCTTCCAAGCACACCGTGCATGCATGATCTTCTTTTCAGCTAGCTCACTGCACTCATCCCTTCCCGCCCCCTCGTGTCTCACTTTCCACCGTGATGAATGCTCCGCCCGACCCAGCTTGGTCTCGACAGCCAATCCATACCCCATTCGTCCTGCAAGGACGCAACAAAGGACTCAAACATCGGAACGAAACCGGTGGAGAAAGAAAACGACTCTCTGCAAGGCTGGGGAGTTGAACTACGGCGACTTTCCGCTACTGCCCACTTCGCGCTATTCACGTCTCGTGGTCAAGCCAGGGACTGGCCCGGTCCAGGCCCCCAATGGCGCGCTCCCAGGAGCTCGTGCCTTCCCGAGGCCATTCCAGTCTATGCTGCTCCTCCTTTGGCCCTCCATCACGGCTGCCCGTGCTCACAGGAAGCTATCTTCCTCGTTAGATGCGCCACTAGCTGGTGCAGAACGGGTTGGGGGCCATCTCCACAGGAGGCCAAGACCCTTCTACCCTTCTACGAGTATCGTGGGTTTCTTGGACCATAGCCATTGCCCACGTTGGAGACGAGTTGAGGAGCTAACAATGCTCGTTTGGCAGATTGTTTTCTCTCCCTCGTTACACCCAATAACTGGTCTAGAACCAATACTTGCGCGCCTTCTACAGAATGTGGACATTGACCATGGCCCTCTGACGCGGCCTTGGTTAACGCACCTGCGGCCTCGGCCTGAGCTCCGTCGACAACCAAGAAACGATGTGCATGTTGTTGTGCTGTTCTGGTCACAGACAAATAACGCAAGTTACTTATCCCTTCAAGCGAATCGGCGACCTGTCCAAAGCCCAACGGATGTCCTTCAAGCAGATCTCCCCACCAATCATTACAAGGTACAGAGCCCAGCTTCTTGTGGGCTGGAAGACCTACACAAAAGAAAACAAAAGAAGAATGTCGTATTTCTCCTCGATACGGCATCCCATCCCGTTACCCTGCATTTATGCTTGCATATGTCATTTTCGTACTGATCAACGCCGAACACTTTTCATGATGGCCGGATGATGGGCGACCAAGACCTGCAGCGTGGATGGACACTGCAGATGTGGAGATTTTGTCAAACAACATTCCCTGCTATTTGGGCTGCCTTCATTGTCAACGGCCACAACGAGCACTAGCGTATGCAAGAGTAGGGCTGAAGATGCGGGTGCAAGGCCCTGCACATTCCATCCCGTCACATACAATGTAGAAGATCATTGGCTCACATCCAAGGACGAGGGATACGGAGGACGCGGCTGGGATGGACGATCAGGCTGTATGACCCTTGCGTGCTGCCATCGCTCTCCGAGATGATACTAACATTACGAACAACGGCCATGCGGTTTACAAGGAGATCACCCCCAGGAAAGGGGATATGCGTCCTCTGTCAACAGAATTGCTCAGAAAAATGGAGTCAGTCATACGAAGGGAGCTACCTGGATAAGCCCTGCCATGGAAGTCCCATGTACCCATTGCGTCTTTTCCTTCCCATCACCTCCTGATGTATGTGGAGCTGCCGCTTGCCACCAATTTCGAAAACGGGTTTATAACTCTTTGAGAAGTATCATTCGAACTTCATCCATGGCCTCGGCTGGACTCTGTCTTACTCCGCTCTTCACATAGCACATGGGACCAGACTTCGAGCTGAACTTTCAACACAACTTTCTTCTTCAAGACTACACAAGTCCTCCTGTTTCTTTACACTTATAAAACAAGTCCAAGCCCAATCACTTTTGCATCTTCCATCTGAAGAGTCTTCTCGAGTATCATCCCATCCGTCTTACATTCCCTCAATTTTCTGTCTCTCCTTTTAGACGGATAGATATCCTTGCCTGGAGCCATCATATTATGTTGCCGCTCAGCAAGACTCTTTCTAGTATGTCAAATCCTCCAGCATTATTCTATTACCAAAACAATACTGACTTGATGACAGAAATCAGAAACAAACGGCGATCCACGGCCTCATCCCATTCCACCGAGGCCCCTTCTGTCAACGAAATCGACACGACTACGGCATCTCCCTCCAAGTCTGTCCAGTCAAAGGTCTCTGCAGTCTCTCTCTCCAACACCCCAGAGCATCCCATTTTCACAGAATTCACTCAGCCGTCCCAAGAAGCCGCGCCAACGTCGCTTAAGAAAGGTCCTGACACAAAGCAGAACGTCCAAGAGGTGGCCCTGTTTAATACAGAGGACACTACACCTCGCGCTGAGCCTCAGTCATTCATCGAGACGGTTCAGCCAGAGAAAGAAACGATGGCTGCTGTTCCTGTTGGCATCATGAAGACCCTGCCTCCGGTGGCGGTCAAGGGCCCCAACCGGCGGTTCTCATCAAGGAGAAGGGCCATGTGACCGTCAGTGAGTTCCCCGTTGACGAAGAAGAGTCTTCGTCTTCTGAGGAGAAGGCTATCGTAGACAAGGGCAACGCCACTGTTACAACAACCACCACCGAGGTGTCTTCATCGGGCACACTTACACGTACATCTACCAATGGGAGCCTCCATCCCGAGTCGCGTGTGTCCGAGGTGGTTCAATATGTCAAGGGCCTCTTCTCCAAGCTTGGTGACTACGAGGTCAACATGCTTCGCCAGGCCGACCTGGAGTCCTACCTGCGGTACATTGCCGACGAGCGTCTCATTCACATGCCGCGCAAGGGCAGTGATTGGGACCGTGTTTTGCGCACTGCCCAGTTCTTTGGTCTCCAGATCTGGCGCTTTGGCGAGAAGGTCGGCAAGTTTGCCCCTGAGAGCCGAGAAGCCGCCGGCTCTGCACTTGCGAGCTGCACCCTGCTGCTTGAGGTGAGAAACATCCCGTCCCACTTTTGTTGTGTGAGTTGCATCTGACCATTTTTTTTCTCTCTAGATTGGACATTCTCAAGCCGCTGCTCTCCTCCCTGCGTTCATGACCCTCTACGAACTTGGCCTTCTTGTCTCTCAGATTACCCAAATCCCCGGCATTTTTGAGTCCACAAAGGAGATCAAGGCCTCTATCAGCAACCTCTACAGCGAGCTGGTCGGTCTGGCAGGTTGTATCTCTGTCCACTACAGAAACCACATTTTCAACCTAGGCTCCCAGCACCAGACGGTCACTCTCAACCTCAACGACCTCTTTGGTGGTGACATTGACTCCATCTGGGCCAGTAAGACGGCTCTTTACGACCGCATCTGGAACCAGAGCCTGGGCAAGAAGCATTTCCCTCTCACACTTGCGGAGCTTCGCCATCGTCTGAACCCTGAGTCGGAGGCGTTTCGGCATGCCCTCTATGCCGAGCTGGCAGAGGATCTGGAGCGTGCAGAGGACACTTGCGAGTGGGTCAAGAGTGACCTGGTCGAGTACCTGCAGTCCAACGAAAAGATCCTGACTGTGACTGGCGCCCCTGGCTCCGGCAAGACGGTTCTCGCCGACTGGATCGAGGAGCGTCTCCAGCGTCCCCTCAACAACACTACCTACAGCGTTCTGTTGTACACATTCCGTAAGTCTTCAATCTCGGCCTTCTTCCACCCTTCAAAAGTATACGATCGAAACCACTAACGCCCACCAAGCATCGGACGACAGCGAGGATGCAACGATTGTCGCTTTCCTGAAGGGCGTACTGTTCCAGCTGCTTGAGCGCAGCGTTGGCAATGTGAAGCTGTACGAGACCCTTGTCACGGCCTTTGTTAACGAGGAGGTCCACATCCGGGCACATGGCCGTGGCCACAAGGGCTCTGACTTTGAGCGTGCCCTGTGGAAGGCGCTGCAGATTGGCCTCAACACATTCAAGAAGAGCGAGGAGCCGATTGTCCTCCTAATTGATGGCTTTGAGCAGGCTGCCGGTGGTTCTCCCTCTGCCATTACTGCCTTTTTCAAGTCGCTTCAGGACAACGTCTTCTCGGTCAAGAATGTCCGCACTATTACATTCTCCCGCTACGAGCATAAGCTCGGCAGTGGTATCCGCCACGTCGCCATCTCTGAACAGGACGTGGCCCACGACATCCGCAGCTTCCTGCGTCAGACCTTCTCGCGCTCTGTCCTCTTTATGGAGCTACCCCCCGCTCAGCGCGAGAAGATCATTGATGACATGTCAGTCAAGGCCAAGGGCTCTTTCTTGTGGGCTCGTCTTGCCGGAAATTTCCTGCTTAAGTACCACGGCTACCCCGTCACCCCTGACCATCATGGCTACCATGGCCACGACCACAAGCATGAGCACAACACTGCGGCCAGCTTTGTGAAGGCCGCCGAGTCCATCAGTGCTGATGTCGGCGATGTTCTGCTGGCTATGGAGTCGAAGCTCGATTTCAAGGGCGACCATCAGCTCCGTGATCTGCTCTCCTTCCTGCTTGTATCAGATGCTCCGCTTGAGACGGATAATCTTGCCGTTATCTTGGGTGTTGATGTTCATGGCCACAAGATCAACAAGGCTGCCAATGTCGGCCACCTGGTGGCTCGGACGGTTCCTGACCTCGTCCTCGTCCGCGACGGTCGCGTGCGCTTCAAGAGCAACATCATCCGCGCTCATCTGCATAAGCAGCTTGGCAAGTCTCTGCCCGCAGTGAAGGAGGCCCACCACCAACTCACCCTGCGCCTTCTGCTCTACACCAAGCTGTCGGTCCACTCCAGCATGTTCAACGACCCCACGATCGACGAGATCGATGAGACCACCGTGCATCGTCTCTTCCACAACCATCGTCTGCTGTCCTTTGTCATGACCCACTGGATGTACCACTTCCGTGCTTCATCCCAATACCACCATGGTAGCGGTAACGATCTGGCCCTCTCCAAGGAGTTCAAGGCTGTCTTCCCTGATTCGTCTGTTTTCTCGTTGCTTGAGCGTCACTCTTGGGCTTCGACGACTGATCTGATCGCACGTCTTACCTTGACGTTACGCATCCGCGAGGCGGTCTTTACCGAGAAGCACGTCTGCGTTCTCCAGAGCTTGATTGTCCTGGGGCATGTGCACCATCACCACTCGCAGGCCATTGACAGTTCGCGGTACTTTTACCGTGCCGCCATTCTCGGCCAGCACGTTCTCTCTCGCTTCAGTGCCCTGGTCGTTGGATGCACCGACCTTTTCCTGCAGATCACCGAGGTGATCAAATTCACCAAGCGCACCGAGATTGTCACCTACCGCGAGACGCTTATCCGTTACAAAATTGAGGTGTGCATTGAGCGTTTTGGTGCCCATAGCAAGACGGTCATTGAGTGGTACGAGAAGCTCGCTGCCCTCTATGTCTCTATCAAGGAGGAAGAGATGGTCGTCATCATCTACCGCGAGATCTACGAAATCATTGTCGCGCGCGATGGCAAGGGCTCCCACGAGGCTTCCAAGTTCAAGAAGTTCTTTGGCGGCCTCGACGTCACCCTCAAGGACGGCGAGAAGAAGAAGCCCGTCGATGGCTACGGCAAACTCTTGCTGGAGACGGCTGAGGACCTCGAGGTCACGGATGTTCTTCTCTACATCTCCATCATGCTTCGTGTGGCACTTTCGTACGAGGCTGACTGCAAGTGGCACTGGGCTGAGCGCATCTACATTAGCTTGTGGCGTAAGGTGTCCATCCTGACCCGCACTGTCGTCACTGTTGACGTTCACACCGCCAAGATCCAGGTGGCTTTGGCCTACATCACCTACCTGCGCTCGGTGAAACGCTTTGAAGAGGCATCCAACATCCTGATGGTGTTGTGGACTGAGTACGAACACTACACCTTTGAGACTGAGGAGCTCGTTCTGTATCTGCGCGAGATTGGTGTCCTGTTCCGTGTCTTTGGTATCATTGACATCGCCGGGCACATCTTTGGCAAGTGCTGGGGCTGGTTCAAAAAGCATGGCAAGGGCACAGACGAGGAGGCTAGCAAGACCATTGTACTCATCACCGAGGTCGTCAAGGAAATCACCGAGACCACGACGACCACCAAGACCACTGTCAAGACCACCACGGAAACGACCGAAGTCATCGTCCGGGACGTCTATGTGACACAGTACGAGCGCTGCCGCAAGTCTGGTGTGGACAAGACCTTCTTTGCCGCGGCCTTGGCCCTCATCGACATTCTCATTGCCGCTGGCAACTGGGGCGAGTCTGAGCTTATTATCCGCAAGTCGCTCGAGATTAGCTGGAAGGCCATTTTGAGTGTCGACCTCAAAGTCAAGCTTACTGAGCACTTCACCAAGGAAGTCATCATTCTGGCCAAGCGCCTGGCCATCTGCCACAAGCACCAGCATCAGTTTGACAAGGCCGAGCAGATCTACCTGCGCATTTACTATGCTGCTCTTGCCTCGCTGACCTTTGAGCACGAGTTGTTCCTCGAGGCTCTGGCTGGTCTTATCGGTTTCTACGAGGAGTACCACCGCCACGAGAAGATCATTGAAATCTACGTGGAGCTCGTCGAGACGTACCGGAAGAAGTGTGGTGCTGCCCATCGCCTGACCATCCAGGCCCTCTACATCCTGGCTGCGCAGTACGAGATCCTTGGCCGGAAGGAGGCGTATGATTGCTACATTGAGATTGTCACTGTCCTCAACAAGGGCCTCAAACACTGCCACCACGATGCCTTCAAGGCTGCCGTTGCCCTTGTCACCTTTTACCACATCGAGAAGCGCTGGGTTGAGCTGCAGGCTATTTGCACTGTTCTCTGGGAGACATTTGTTCACCATCACCACCACCATGGTGACCACCACCACGAGCACTACTATGGCTTCACCGAAGACATTGTTGTCCTGATCTATGAGAAGTACGTGTATACGCTCGAGTTCCATGCCAAGGTGGACATCCAGGTTCTGTATGAAATCTCCGTCACCTATCGTGAGACTGTCACCCGGACGTTTGGAGTCTCGGCCCACATCCTCCTTCTCGCACATCTTGCCTTGGCCCGCATCTGCGAACGCACCGAGAAGCACCAGCACGAGGCGGTCACCATCTACGAGGAGATTATCACCAAGTACAAGTCGACCAAGACCACCGTCACTGTCGAGACCGAGACCACGATCAAAACTGTCACCAAGCGCCTGTCGACGCTGTATGTGACCATCATCCGCACCGGCGGCAAGGGTGGCAGCAAGTCGGGTGGTCATGGTGGCCATGGCAAGGATGTCGGTGTCAGCATCGACCGTGCCCTCTTTTTGTGCCTTGAGGCCTTTGCTCTGTACAAGCTCGAGTTTGGCATCTGGCACAAGAAGACGCTCGATGTGCTCCTCGACATTGTCTTCTTGTACCAGAAGATCGGCACCAAAGAGTCGCACGCCAAGATCGTACTCATCCTGCAGACGACTGTCATTGAGATCCTCACCACTCTGACCGTCTCTGTCCAGCTGTTCGAGGCTGCCACCACTTTAGCCACCATCTACGTCACAGCCGGCCTCGTGGACCTCGCAGAGTCCCTCCTGCACCAGCTGCGTCATCTTCTCGTCTTTGGCGAGCACCTTCCTGCTGGCATCTCCGTGAAGCTCGAGTTCAAGCTCACCCACAAGGTCAACAGCCGCGTTGTGTTCCTCTTCGTGGCTGCCTTTGAGCGCCACATCCGTGCCCAGAACAAGAAGGTTGTGGCCATCACCTTCTCGGAGCTGCTCTCGTCGTTGCTGTACGAAGTGCTTTTGTACGAGGACTACCGCGCTATTGTCGACAGCAAGGATGTTCAGATCGAGGAGATTTTGCTATCGGGTGCTCGCCTCCGTGGCTTCTGGGCCGAAGAGGTGCGCTCCGAGCTTCTGGTCGTCTTGGATGCCCGCCTTTTCCCCGTCTTCAAGACCCGGTACGCCGAGTACGCCAAGGTGACGTCGGACGAGCACACCAAGCTCTACTACTTGGCTCTTTTGGCTGAGCTGAACCGCGACAAGGCCGATGCCAGCTACGCCGTGCTTGCTTGCCGCGCCGGCAACAACAAGGTCCGCGCTCTGCTCGAGGTCGGCGAGTTTGGCCACGCTCTCGAGGTCGCCCGTTTTGCATTTGTTTTCGCCTCCAAGCAGGGATTCTACAAGAGCAGCCGTGCCCGCATCTCGTACGGCTACAAGCTGGCCGAGCTGCTGGCGGGGATCGATGTCCGCGCTCCCAATGCTGACTCGCCCCACCGCGCCAGCCTCTTGGCCCTGTCTCGCGAGGTGACTGCTGGTGTCTTTGCCGTCCTGGCCGAGGAGAAGATTGACTTGGCTACGCTCGAGGTCGCCGATGTCACCGGCCTGGTGCGTCTGTTGGGTGCCCAAGGCGACTTTGCCCGTTTGGAGACTCTGCTGCTGCACCTGTGGCAGTCCCGTGAGGTGCGCCGTAGCTGGAAGCCCGAGACGGTGCTGTCCATTGGCTTTGCCTTGGTGCACGCCTATGCCGGCCAGAAGCAGTACAAGCTCGACCGCGCCATTGACTTGGCCGATGTCCTGTGGTTCAACTTGGTCCGCAGTCGTGGCTGGCTCGACCGCGATGCCGTGGCGGCCGGTCAGCTTCTCGCCAGCCTGTACCTTGAAGCCGGCCGTGCTGCTGATGCCATGAAGGTGTACGAGAGTGTGCTGCGCCAGATCGAGTCGGTCGCTGTCAAGAAGGCGGCTGGCGGTGTCTTTACCAACGGCAGCAAGAGCCCCTCTTCGTCGGCTGCTGCTCATGCAGAGGATGCCGAAGGCGATGCCGCCCTCCTGGGACTGCACGCCCGTCAGCACCTGGACCTACTGGCCTCTGCACATGCCCGTCTCGGCCGCTGGGTCAAGCCCAAGAAAGAGTACCATGACCTGTACGAGCACCTTCGTAACAGCTTGAGCCTGAAGACACAGCTGCCCGCACCGTTTGACAAGTGGGCGGCGACCGCAGCCAATGCGGCCACGGACAAGTCGGCCCTGCCTGGCGGCTACGTCTCGCTCAAGGACTGGACCATCTCTGGAGGTGAGACTCTGGACCCACGCATGGTAATCTGCTATGCCGAGCAGCCCCTTGTTGTGCAGAAGTAAAGGAGTGTTGGAGTTGTCCGCCTGTGTATGAGTGTTCATGTCTGTTTGCATTTTGCCGTTTGTTTTCCACACCCATTGCATTCCCTCATTTTTTCCCTTCTTTACTGTACTCTCTCATCTAGTGGTTTTTTTATCTGTTTCATTTGTACGAAATGTGTCTGTATGCTTTACTTGGTTCTTTGCACTGTTCATTGATGTTATTTTCTGCGCCTTATTCACCAAACTGGTTATCTTTTCTACACACACATGAATTTCTCACGTTATTTTGAATATTCTATTTAGTCTTGGTAACTACTTTGATTTTCTATCTCGTTACCGATACTCCTTGCTCAGTGTCATACAAACGAAAGCCATAAAAAATCATCGCAATGTTAAGGAACAAATAAGACCAGTAAAAAAAACAAAGCAAACCAGTCTTTGATGCTCATAATCCTCCCCCCTTCCAAATTATTCGTGGAGAACTGCGCTTCTTGGAAATTTGCAAAACGCAAATTGTTGTTTTCTTTTGCCCCATCATAACTTGAATCTTGCCCTGTGGGTGGTTGAGGACGTACTTTTGGATGATGGATTGTAGAAAGTACAGGCACTTATTCAGTGAGTGTATGGACCGAAAACCCTTGCGGGCGCGGGAGCTCACTGCCGGCGCGCCCAGTACTCGCCACCTGCTTGGCACGACGAGAGGGCACGTTGGACAAAGTGATGGGATGTGTGATTGCCCGCACAATATGGGCGTTGTCGTCCTCGTCGCCGTGCACGTCGTGGCGGTCCCGGCAGCAGCGACGCTGGTAGTCGCTGGACATGAATGTTAGCCGACCGGCCTCCGCCTGGCGCAGCCACACTTGGCCATCCGGGCGAGTGATGTAGGTTGGCGGCGGGCGAACAGGGATTCTTCTCGAGGTGTTTCCGCGGCTGCCGATGGAGCGAAGATAGAAGTTGCCAAATTTGTGCGCTGTGCCATCGGGATCAAGCACAGTCCAGGAATCGTTGTCATCGAACTGGGCGCGTGGGTCCAGGAGCCATCCGAGGTTGTGACTGTCAAAGGCACGCTGCGTGTGTGGCGAGATACGCCCCAAAAAGGCACAACGCAAAGCTTGAATAGCCACAAAGTTGGGTAGCCCGGTGACTTTCGGATTCATGGCAACATACGGTGCAATATGGTTGCGGTAAATGGTCTGGGATGTGAGGCCGAAACGAAAGTTGACATGATTCCGGAGGCAGTCTGTGACGGCATCCTTCATCCACAAGGGCCAGTTTGGGTTCACAAAGCGTTGTGCCACAAAGCCCAGGTAATTCATGACTTCCGCCTCAAGTGTGCCTCGGTCTCTGCCAGAAAGGGTGTAGAGTGCTTTGGAAAAGCTGATCGGTCCATCATATCCTTGGATGACCATATCCCAGGGGGGTCTGCTGCCCTCGCTTGGGGTCACGACGCACCCAGTAGCTTGTGGGCAGAAGGACTTCCCGGCCATGAAAACAACATCGCCCATGATGTCTGTGGCTTCCGGGTCCACTTGCCCACAGCAAAGGGTTCAGCATCCGGTGGGAGCTCCTTGTCAAACTGACCATGAGCTTGTGCCATCTTGCGGACTTGTGCTGTTGTGGTGTTACTCGTGAGTGACGAAACAAAGGTTGTGGGTTGTAAAGGACGAGACTAGAAGGATTGGTTTAGGATGAGGGGTGATTGGGTGTGAGATGAATTTGGTTTGTATTGGTTTGAAGTGAGAATAAACTCGTAAGTATGTAAAAGAAAAACTATCAGTAATTATTTTGAGAGTGGGATGAATTTGCGAGAGCCTATCACCCAATAGTAGTGATTTTGTTGACTTTTAGATTTTGTTGGCTTTCAGATCAAGTTTTTGTTAGATATGGTTCAATTTTCAGAGAGATATTTTTTTCGGAACAAAAGCGAATAACAAGAAAAAAAAACTCACTTCTGGACTGGTAAACTTAAAGGTATTCTGATTAAAGAAGTAGAAATGCTTTCGACTTAATCACCTTAATGCGGTCGTGAAAATCTTTGACCATATTTAAAGGAGATGTAATGTCACTCTCCAGTTTGTTTACTTCTTCCCCTTTCTTCAGGCCTGGGCGTGCCATAAACAATTTAGTGGAAGAACTAGCGCTATCGCTGTTGTTCAGAGCTTGTTTGGCGCTGGAGACCGAAATTTACAGGGCACAGATGCATTCAAATGTCATCTTCTCCGCGTCAATTTCATTTCATGGGTAAACAAACTATTGCAACCTTATGTTTTATGTACAAGATTATTCAACTATTTTATGTACTTTGTGTCGCACCCGCACGGCCGCCCATTACAGGTACTCGTTGGGAATGAAGAGTGGCATCGAATCTTCCCACATTGTGTCCGTCAGCATGCGCTTGTTGCTGCCATCAGGGTCCATGGCCATAATCTGTCCATACGGCTGGAAAGTATCGTCGTACAGAGCCGACTCGTCGCGAAAGCCGTACATGCCGCTGTTCCACAGAATCTGAACCTTGCCATTGACCTCGGACCACACGGCGTGGGCATCGTTGGCGGGGCTGTCAGTCAGGCGAGTGAGACCTGTACCGTCGGGCTGAATGGTCATGATATCAAAACGGTCTTCCCACCAACGACTACTGTCCGACGAGGCGGTCCAGTTGACCTGCCGGGTGAAGACGATACGATCGCCTTCGGGTGACCAACCAGGCGTATTGTCCCATCCATCAGTCAGGTTGGTGGTGACGCCCGTGGTCAAATCGAGGATGCGCAGACCGAGAGGCTGGCCATTTAGCATGTCCCATAGACGGTAGACAAGACGAGTGCCATCGGGCGAGAACGAGGGGAAACCAGCGTTGGTGGCGTTGTTGGTCTCGGTCAAGTTGGTGTACTCGCGGGAGCGGTGCCGTTGGCAGTGGGATCGGTCACATTGGCCAAGTAGATTGTACCGGACTGGGTGGTGCGGCCAGTAAACCAAGCGCCAAAGCCGACGGCGACCTGCTTACCATCGGGAGACCACGTCGGCTGGAAAGCACCCGCCAGACCGTAAGCTATGTCCATTTCTTGATCAGCGGCCACGACATCCTGGACATCAAAGACATCCTCGAGATCGTCGTAGGTGGGCGTCGAGGTAATGACGGACGAGTCGCCGAGCTGCTTCTGGGTAATGACCATGCGCTTCGTGGGAATGTTGAACTGCGGGAAGACGTCCATGAAGCGGTAGTCCCAGGTGTTGTCAAAGGAGAACAAGGACTTGCCGGCTGCACGCACATCCCAGGTCAGCACCTCGTAAACCACCTTGGAGCCATCGGGCGACCACGAGGGGTTGCGCAGGTACGCCTGGGAAAAGGGCAGGTGACCTGTGGACGAGTCGTTGGTGGCATAGCTGATACCCTCGTTGGACGTGCCCTTCAAAACAAAACCAATGTTGGTCGTGTTGCCAGACACCACGTAGTGCGGCGTGACCTTGAGGTAGTCGCCCGTAGTCTCTTGAGTGGCACTGCTCAGCCCCTCCTCGACATCAACGCTGTAGATTTGCGACGTCACTGCCTCCTGCTGACTCGCTGTACCATGAGCACCGTAGGTATCCTCCTTCGTCATCACGCTGTACACAAGACGCTTCCCGTCGGGCGACCATTGCGGCGAGCCAAAGGAGTTGCCGTCCTGGCGGGCCACCTCGCGGAAGTCAGAGCCGTTGGGACGCACCACGTACAGAGAGAGCTGCTGCGTGTGCTCCCAGCCTGTACCGTTGCTGTGGCCTGTCCAGTCCGTCTCGCGGTCTGAGCTGAAGGCGATCCATTCTCCATCGGGCGACCACGACGGGCGGAAATGGCCTTGAGGGCTGGTCGGGTTCTGGACACGGGTCAAACCAGGAATATCGGTGACGTTCCATGCTTGGGAGTCGGTGAGGTTTTTGACCCAGATGTTGGTCGTGTAGTTGCCCTGTGTCGAGACGTAGGCAAGGAGGCTGCCATCAGGAGACAATGCACCGCTATCCTCGAATGAGTCGGTGCTGACGATTGTCTCGAGACCAGTGCCGTCGGGGCGCACGCGGTACAAGTCGGCCTGGCCATCGGCCCGGCGTTCACTGGTGAAGACGATCCAGTTGCCGTCGGGCGACCAGTTGGCGTGGATATCGAGGGTGTCCGTTGCCGACAGGACAGTGGCATTGCTGCCGTCAGCGTTGGCGATGTAGAGCTTGGAACCGGACGGGCCAATGCGGTTCATGTAGAAAATGCCCTTGGTGCCGTTTGTCTGTCGCGTTGCATGATGGTGATGATCCTGTGGCGGGGATCGAGCCTTGAGTCCGTTTGCTTGGGCTGCGTAAGGGCAAGCTGCCAACACAGATTGTGCTGCGAGGCCACCCAGGAGGGCAGTGATCACTGAAAAATGCATGGTCGACAATAAGAACGAGGGAGGAAATTGTCGTGACTCGTCTCAGTTATGAAAGCTTGAATCTTTTCCAAGAGACTTGGCTGCACCAACACTTATTGTCGGTAACGAGTAAAAAGCTCGATATATGAGTACTTTATTTACACAATCTCCAGTCCAATTGACTGAACCTGTGGCCATAACAAGTTCGGCTCGGCCGAGCTGCCGCATAGCAAATCAATCTACTATTTACCCCAGTTTTCGGCCTTTTTTCTTTTTCAGTCTTGTTAACGATCACCGACAGGCAAAAATTGAAGAAGAACGCAGCAAAGCGGCGATTGAATGGACAAAACATCCAGCCTATCGCGATGGAGACATTTGAGCCACGCGTCGCGATCGTCGCGGGCTCCATCGACACTCGCCCGCATCCATGTCCAGATCCATGCCGGCATCCATGTCTTCGTCCCATGCTCGCCCCCAGTTCGATCGGTTATCCCATCTCCCATTCGTCGTCCGCGCTCGGCCGTTGCACTCGGCGATATGAGTCCACAAAAAAAGGCACGGAGAACAAGAACAAATCGAAATGGTCGAAACAATGGTGAGTGACCAAGCGGCCCCACGAGGAAGTTGAGATCATCCATCCGATTGCAGATCGATCTTGGCGGCCCGCAATGTGGAAAAGGTTTCCAATATGGTGCTGAAGAGTCAACTACGGAAGACATACGACGAGATCAGATTAGATTGTTATTGCTTAATAACGTTGATGTTATGCATACTGATTGCTTTTCCTTGTTTTTGTCCGCGGACACAATTGGTGGACCTAGAATCCTGTCTGCCGTCGTAGGTTTCATATCCCCGAAAGTTATTTTTGCGACTTTTATTTTATGCCTTTTTTAATCCGATTTTGGCCCTTATTTGGCCAGTGTATGGTTTTAATCCTACCAAGAGCCTTCTATTTAGTTGTCTTTTCGTCCAAAGTGGTCGACGTGAAATGTTTCATTTGCCAATAATTTCGTCTTCCAGACCTTGGCGTATTTCTTTTGTTTCCTTTTCTTTCTTTCTTTTTTCCTAATTAAAAATCGTGATGGAGATCGGCGGGCACACTTGAATAAGAAGAGAAGTGGGTGAAAGATGGAGTTGTCAAAAACAAAACAGAAATGGTTGTGACAATGGTTGTGATGATAGTTGTGGCGACGGTTGTGTCTATTGTTGCGTTTTTGTTGTTGTAACAAAAAGTAACATCAGTCTCAAACGAACGTAAACAGATCAAAATAATGCAATTTGAATTCAACAAATAACGATAGCTACGACTGGCCAATGACTGGGCGACGGAAGGTAGGGTCAAGAAAACGTTGTAAACAAAGACAGTATCACAAACGGAAAGACCACACCGGGAAATAGATGCTCTTCATCTACAAAGGCATCACCATCATGTTTGTTTACATTCACACGTGTTTTTTCGTCGAATTGGAGAATATGAGGCAAATGGAAAGAACATGCGAGCTTCAAAACAAGTACGAAATAGGAAGCAGCGACCATACGTCTCCATAAAAACCATGACACGTCCCAATAAAACACCCGATAAGCAACTTCGTTTTGTTATTATCAAGATACAACCAATGAAGGAGGCACCAAGAATTTGGGTGTCTCCTTTCCAACCGCTAAGATTACTCTTTCCTCAGCATGTGTTTTCACTCGTACCTGCCGCTGTCCAGAGTCAGCACGTTCCACGATATGTTAACGAAGACGGTGGCTCTTACCTTGCGTGACGGTTCTCAGGAATAATAACGGGCTCAGAGTCGCCAGATGTTTTGCGTGAGTTGACGCTCTTGCGGCCGCCGAAACCAAAGTTGACCGGACCACCACCACCGCCATCCGCAACAGCACCATCGCGAGTGCGTGTCCGGCGACCACCGATGCACCACAAACAGGCAAGAGCAAAAACAACAGCAAGGAACGTGGCACCGGACAACACAGAGTAACCAATGACGAGTCCCAAAGAGGCATCTGCCAACTGTAGACCGAGTCCGCCATCGATCAAGATCAACAGCCACAAGAAACGGGTGCCCCACTTGTGAACGACGGCCACAACACCGCGCTCGCCGACGACGACAGTGCACGGCCAACATGCAAAGCAATGCCCAGACCCAGCAACAGCAAACCCATGAAGAACGTGATGAAGCCAAGTACTTGGTGCGCCGTGCCGAAATGGCTTGTGGCAACGTACTCGAAACTGGCCCGAATACCCGTCCCCAGGCCAGCGATAAGCATCAACAGATACAATAGGCTGCAGACGGCGTGGATCAATGGGAAGCTAGACAGAAGACGGCCACCGCCGAGGATAATGTCCATGGGGGCGAGGACCAGGGCAGCGATAGCAAGAATAATACCGTGCGCTAGGCCCAAGCCGTCACGGTCGTTGATGACGACGCCGTTGGCACTGTTTGATCCGTAGGTGTTGACAGGTTGCGTGCCGGTATTGACTTGATTGTCGACACTTGTCAGGACACCGGTACCACCGTATCCGGTGGCTTGAATGGTGCTCATGAGGAACCGGCCGTAGGCTTCGTGCTTTTGAAGTGTTACACCCTGGTTATTGCTGGCGAGGTGTGCAGCGTAGGCCGGGCCGAGTGCGTACATCATCGGTTGATTGTTGGTGTTGCTGTTCAGAAAACCGCCGGGCCACGACCGACAGTTGACACAGGTGCCGCTGGCGACAATGTAGGATCCATAGATTGTGGAGTTGCTGTTGAGGCGGACGTGGTAGTTGCTGTCGAAATGGGGCTCCGTGTCACCGGTGCCAAGCCGGGGCGAGACGGTGACATGCTTACCGTCGGCGGCCGGGTAGGCGATGAGCATAAACGAGTTGGCCATGCCGCTGCCAAACCCAAGGGCGACATAGGAGTAGTACGTTGGCGCGGTCATGTAAAAGTTGATGTCGTTGCTGTTGGGCGGCAGGTTGATGGCGATGGTCGTGGCGAGCTGTGGGATGTGGATGTTCGACACCGATGCCGCAGCCAGGGGCGCTCTTTCGCGTTAGTAGACATACATCAAGTGGTGTTGTTGTACACTGTGTGTGACTTACCCAAAAGCGCCAAGGATAACGGCCGAACCATGTTGATAATGTTGATGACTGGCGATGGGATGAATTGTGGTACGCTGGACATTCAAGACTCGCATCGTCGTTTTGTCCAGTCGTTCATCAGATTGTGATATTTCAGGGAATCCCGGGGGATCAGCAACATATATGCCATCGTGGTTGCCGGCTCATCCCCTCTCCCCTGGACCACTACCGGGACATTTGTATCAAAGGCTTGGCCATGATTCTGTTCGCACATGTGGTGTACTATGCCGGCATGGTGGTATTAATTGTGTCGGTCCTGCAAATATTTTCCGCATATCATGGGTAGTCTGCTATTGTCGTTGTCTTTGTGAAGAAATCGTGGTAAGAATTGGGTAAACGTCGTGGAGCTTCCGCATTTATGCGTTATCGTGAACTGTTGGTTGTAGTAAATGCAAATTTTCCGCATCTACAAGCCACTTGAGCCCGTTACAGTGTTCTAGAAGAGAGGACCCTTTGATCTTTTTAAAACACATTATAGTCCATTGGAGCGGAGATATTGATACATCAAAGTTGCGGAGGTTCAAAGGATCTCGGTACCCCCATATTATGTCCATTTTTTTCGCCGGTGCGGAGGTTATTCCTCCGATCTTACCAGTGCTGCCAAGTAGATCACCGTGCATCATCCGCATTCGCCGCTAAAATTGTCTATTTCGACTATCATTTTATGAGATTTGTTGTCATGAAGCTGCCGGGGCGCCTGTCACCGTTGTTTTTCGCCGTTCAAGGCCGTAATTCGTATGACTCGCACAGCAATGCCAAGACGAGGAAAAAAAAAGACGATCTCCCCGTCGATGCGCTGTGATGTGCCTTGCCTTCCCGTAGCCCCAGAAATCCATAAACCAGCCGATTGGGACGACGTTTGTCTTCTTTTGGTCATAATATTCTTATTTTAACGACATATGGGCAGACTTTCCCCGCGTTTTTTTCTGGTAGATCCACATTCAGCCGCAAAACGTCGTGTCTACACCATATTCGGACCGTGACCGATTCGATGCCACTCGATGCGATGCGGTATGATCTAAATTTATGTTGGCAACCGTGGAAAGAGGGATTTTGTGTTGCGGGACGGACCTCCTCTCTTTGACTAATACGGTTGCTGTGTGCGTGGAAATCAATGTCTCATGTCAGAATCGTCAGCATCGAGGCACCCTCAAACAAAGTTTACCTTTACCCACAAGTGTTTCTACGGCGCCGCTCTGCACTACATTGCTTTGATTTGTCGACCATTACTGCATTTTACCACACTACATACTTCCACAGTCCGTGGGAATTACCTCCTCCATCAATTTCCGAAAGGACAATACAGAAACCGTCAAATTCGGCGTTGCAATCATGAATATTCCCCGATCTGCCAAAGTTTATTGCTGCCGACATATGTTCTGCTTAGCCAATGATAATATCTCATATTTAACAGCAGTCGTTTCTTATGAATACCCGTTTATGCAGTGCATAATTATGCATATTGCTACCAACGTCTGTCTGCAGATTAGCCAGCAGTGCCCCTCGCTCCCCATGTTTCGCTTTGATGGACACAGGGGCAAATAAGAAAAGTGAGAGAGAAAGATATACAAAAAGGGGAGGGGGAAAATGAGCACCACCTATACGTCGCAACACAACGACGAATACGATAAGGCGTCATAATAAATGGTTCTATGATCGCCTGCGAAATGTACATTTGGACAATTTTCGACTGGTTTTCTCCGTCAAAACCACAGTTAGTCTACTGTACGCGACGATCGTTTGGAATACAAGCTACGGAGGATATCATGCCAAGCATCAATTAGGGGAATTTTTTGTCGCGCCGAGAACAATATCAACACAGTATCTTGTAGATGGTATGGGAAAGCTTAAAGGTATCAAGCATCGACGACTTCACTTGTCCGATGCCTGTCCATACATACGGATTTTAAAGTGTGGCGTCCAGGCAGAGTCGGCAGAAACGGAGAGAAAAAGAGAAACACAGGCCGTTTGCCGTGTGCCGTGCCAAAAGTAGCCGTAGTGTGGCAGTCGCTTGCATGTCTGCTTCCTATCGAGCCTTCCTTTCCAAGCCCATGCTTTTCGGGGTGGATCTCGCTGATTCATGGGAGATGCCCTGCAGTTGACTTGGCCTTTAGAAACCCTTTTGGATGTCTTCAAAAAGACGTCTTCTCTTTTCGCCCTCTTGCATCTGTTTTCTCACCTAGCACGCAAGACAAAAATCTCACGGTTTCCTGTGATGTGTGGCCACCCAACCATGGGGTAACAGCGCATTTGCAAGCGAGAGGGCCAAAGCATGAAGAACACGTTCCACTGCAGGTGGGGGATCCTCGGCGGCGACAAAGGCAAAAACCCAAGAACCAAGTCGAAGATCAGGATGTTCGGCACGAGGGGAGCAGGGAACAAAGTCTGGGAAGGAGCATGAATAGGACAAGAAGGAACTTGAGGACGGTGGGGTGGGTGGTGGATCAGGAAGGTGAAAGGACCCCTAAAGCAACAAGTACGATGAGAAAATGCGCAAAACAGAGGTCTAGTTGGATGGGGCTTGATCACGTTATGAGGTGGTGAGACAGAAAAAGAGGTGAGATGGCGACGAGAAGAGAAGGTCAACAAACAAGGTTGGTGGATGGCGAGTGGGGGCACGTATAGCAAAAAGGCATGTGGAAGAACGAATGCAGGATGGGAAGAAGTATTGCAGAAAAGGAAACAAGCTCGTGGTCCGTGATATGTGGCTGCAGATGAAATGCTTGGCCCTCCGAACCATGTGTACGAAGTCTGTGTATGTTTATGGAGCAGTTTGTGACTGAGAGCGATGCCGATTCGAGGTCGGGAGAGTGAGTCGCCACGGCGAGTAACACAGACTGCGGGCACTGGCGAACGAAGTAGCAGACTCTATTCTAAAAGCACTTCTTTCGACAGGACAGACAGGTCGAAGAAAGACAGCTAGGAGTTTGTAACGCGCCCTTTCTGGGTCGCGACGGCAACTGGTGGAAAATGGAGAAGAATGCGAGTGCCAAGCGTTATGATCCGAGGTGTCGGAGAAGACTTCGGGAAAAGCAGGCTGCAAGAGTAGAGGCAGACAAAAAAAGTGAGGCAAAAACAAAATCCCGTGGGCGCGACAGGAGCGGTCCCGAGTGCGATGACCCTCTTTGTGATCGTCCTACCTTCCTTTGCGGACAAAGTGCACGATTGCGTGCAATTGGGGTCCAGACGCTTGGAGTGACGCTGGGGCAAGCTTAGGCTTGTAAGAGTTAGTGGGCGGGCGCTACAAAGCCCGAAATGGCAGTTGGGGGGAAACGCCCACCAAAAGTGAAGAAATGAGATGAGAAAATCACAGTCCCCAATACTGGTGCTCCGTAACTGAACGAACGCGAAGTAAACCATAAACACGGGGAAGCCCACCTGGACGGGGTTTCGGGAACGGCCAGTGGGTTTTCCCATATCTTTCAAGTCGATGAACCAGGGGATGAAATTCAAACTGGCCAAACAAAACAAAGAACAAACCTTATCGTCATCGTAGTGCCATAAGGCGTATCGGCCGGGACCCATGAATTCCGCACCAAATATGCATCGACACGGCGCAAATCGCATCAAGAGCGGCGGCGGGAAGTTCCCGAAGAGGCAGCTGGTAGTGAGCCCCGGTTGTGCACTCACTTAGTGGGAGAAGCAGGGAGGCGCCAATGCACAAGGAGGCGGGACGCAAACGGCCGACGGGGTAGGATGAGAGGAGAGCTCAAGAAAACAAGCAAGGCCGTACAAGACACTCCGTGCAGCCCTGTACTGAGTAGTACGGAGTAGGAGTACTGAGGTTGCATCAGGAGCCGCCCTGGCCAGGACCTCCTTGACTCGACCAATAGTAATGGACGGCCTTGGTTGGAGGACCTCCCAAGACGAATTTAACCTTGGCCTTTTCTCGCTGACAGTGCCATTTTACTTGCTCGTAGCTACGCATACTCGGCATACAAGTACGACGCAGAATGTGTGCTTCTGCAGACCGTACCGCACCTCCAAAAGATACGAATGCGATTAGCACCGGCAATGGCTGACGAAAGGAAGCAGATTCTCCACTTTTATCCATCTTATTTCCCTCCTTTTACCCTTTTCTGGCAGAATCCCAATAAAAGAGGGCGTCTGGTCCAATCAGGAGACATCATTTTCATGAATTATAATCTTTGTGCTCTGCACCACTGTATCAGTTCCACGGATGGGAGAGTCTGTGAGTCTCGGTCGTGCTGGCATATCCTTGGACTTGTCGCGCCGATCCCTCCCTGGTGCTATCTATTGCATGAAAGAAGTAATGAAAGAAGAGAGAACAGAATATCAGTAGCCCAGCATGGAGTCTGGAATGGGTATCACGGCACGAGCAGGGCTGTTACAACGTGCCTTTCCTCGTATTAAGTTGGGGAAGGGAGATAATCCGCAACGAACATGGGGGTCACTGCCAAAGGTTTCTAGGAGTTCTCCTCTCTTCTTATTGTCTGTCTCATTTTTCAATTGTCTCCATCGTGACCCCCAGTCTCCATTCTCTAAGCGTGAGCCCACCTGTCCACCCAACGGCCGCACTCCACACCTCTTTTTGTGACTTGCCAAGCGTATTATATTAAAAGAGGAAGGAGGACAGACTCTTGACGGGGCAGTATGGAATAGGATTTTCTTCAGACGAGCTGCCAGTGGCCAGTTCCATATTGCCATGGCATCGCATCACAGGCACAGTAGTGATTGCACCATCGATCAATGTGGGCACGAAAAAAAAAGACAAGATGGTAAAGACAGAAATATTTTGCGAGGAAAAAGAGCGAACGAAGCAAGAGGCAACAGGGAAGGTCGCGAGAGGCGAAAAAGCGAAAGACCTTCCCAGAACGCCAAATTCGAATGCATCTTAATAGGAGGATGTGGTGAGATAGGGACACTAGACGAGCTAAGTGAGGAGACATGTTAGGTAGATAACGAAGACGAAAAATAAAGATTGAGCGGCAGTGAATAGAGTCTCACTTGGCCAAAGCTTAAACAAACACAAGGCGACTAACAAGGAAAGGCCGCCACATATCGTGTGGATGCATAGACACGTTGGGACGCTCGGTTTTGGTCTTTTTATGTGGCACATGGACACACATCCCAGAGCCACGGACCGATAACGATGTCTGCATGGGCAAGCAGAACGATGCAAGAGAATGGTGATCAGAACAGGCCAACAACCCGAGTAACATGCAAGTCCGATAAAAATAAAACAAAAATAAATCGAGGAAAAATAAAAATGAAAAAGGACATAAAAAAAAACGTACCAAAAGCCTGGAAGGCGAAAAAACGGGACCATTGAGATATGGAACCCACCTTGCCAATCACGACATCTCGGCCCATGTCGTTCGCATGTTTTCTCCCACACAGGCCGTGCCACCACCAGACTGACCGTGCAGACGATTTACATTCGACTTACGTCCAGCCACGCAGCATCCTGCATTGTATAAAGTCCTCGGCGCTCTCCCGTGTCTGTCCAACGAAAAAAAAAGTGATCGTCGGAAAACGGAAACGGACTGATTTACATTGTACAACGAGACTCGAGTACATTTGTTTTCCCGCTCCTCTTGCACAACATCCACATGAGCTATTCCATGTATTAGTGAAGGACCACCACTTCACGGTTTTATCTTTTATCTTTTCACTTTTATCAATCTATTTTCCCTCTTCCACCACCATCATCACAACAATGGCTCACGACGACGGGCCGACGCCCGATACGGGCAGTGGCGCCGACGTGTCACCCACGGCATCTCACACGTTGCCGTCGGAGAAGAAGGCCGTCGGCGCTGCCATCACTGAAGTCGGTAGCCAAGGCTCCCACACCAACGACGAAAACCTTGGCACTGTCAACGAAAAAGGCATTGTCGTAGCCGACTCCAGTTCCGAGTCCGCCCATGACTTTGCCAATGCCGACGGTACCTACGACGACGACGCTGTTATCGTCTCCGGCAAAGACGCTGCCACCCATCTACTGCCCCTCCGCGACGACTTTGACGCATCCCTGACCTTCCGCAGTTTGGTGCTTGCCACGGTCCTGTCTGCCTTCCAGGCCGTCCTTACTCAGATTTACAACTTCAAGGCCACTGCAGCCACTATCTCGGGCACGTTCGTCGTGCTTATCGCTTACTTCTTGGGCAAGGCCTGGGCTGCCGGTCTACCTCGCGGTGATCTTCAGCTTGCCAAATGGCAAGAGTCTCGCCCCGAGGGCTCTGACCTCAACGAGAAGCCCCCGCTGCGCATCCGCATCATCAAGTTTATCAACCCGGGCCCTTGGCAGCTCAAGGAGCACGCCGTGTGCTCCATCACTGCTACATCAGCCGCTAATGCCTCGGCCGTGTCTCTGGTCTTTGCTGCTCAGGATCTCTTTTATGATCTCCCTCTCTCAGCCGCCACGGTCATCCTGGCCACTATTTCTATTGGTCTCTTTGGTTACGGTCTGGCCGGTGTCCTTCGTCCCATTGCTGTGTGGCACGTCGAGTCCGTCTACTGGGGCACGCTGCCCACAGTAAAGACTCTACAGGGTCTGCACTGGCAAAAGGTGGCCAGCAGTGGCCCGCTCCGTGCGTTCTGGATTGCGTTTGCATCCATGACTGCCTACGAGTTCCTGCCGGCCTACATCTTCCCGTGGCTCAACAGTGTTTCCATTCCCTGTTTGGCAGCGATGAAGGCCACCGGCAGCAAGGCGGCTGTTCTGACCAACCTCTTTGGTGGCTCGCTCAACAACGAGGGACTCGGTCTCTTCTCCTTCTCTTTTGATTGGCAATACGTGGGTCTTCAACCAGTCCTTTGTATTATGATTTTCTCTTCGCGTGTGCACTTACTAACAACATCAGATCCAATCGTACACCACGTCTCTCCCCCTCGTCCTCCAGGCCCACATGGCTGCCGGTTTCCTCGTCTGCTACATTGTCATGCTCGCCATCTACTACGGTAACGGCTGGAACGCCAAGAGCTTCCCTTTTATGTCGACGTCTCTCCGGTCCGAGGACGGCACTGCCTATCCTGTGTCCAAGGTTTTCGTCAAGGGTGTTTTGGACGAGTCTGCTCTTGCCAAGTACGGTCCGCCCCGTCTTGCCGCTAGTTTCGCCTATGCTTTGTTCATTGCCAACGCCGCGATTGGTGCACTAGCTGCTCACTGCATTCTCTTCTGGGGCGGCGACACCATCAAGGCGTTCAAGGATTCGAAGCGCAAGACGCCAACTGATCCTCACCACGCCCACATGGAGAAGCACTACCACGAAGTGCCCGCTTGGTGGTATATTGGCGTACTCGTCATTAGCTTCGTGCTTGGTATTATTGTCGTCACCAAGGAGAATGTCACCCTCCCCGTCTGGGCCTACATCGTTTCCCTGATTGTCGGTGCCTTCTTTGCGCCTTTTTCGACGCTCCTCTACGCTCGTTACGGTAACGGTATCGCAACCAACAACCTCTCCAAGATGATTGCTGGTCTGGCCGTGCCCGGTCGCCCGGTCGGCAACATGTACTTTGCCGCCTGGTCCCACGTCCTGATTGCCAACACTGTCAACCTCTGCAACGACCTCAAGCTCGGCGAGTACCTCAAGATCCGCCAAGGACCATGTTCCTGACCCAAATTTACGGTACCGTTTTGGGTGGCTTTGTCTCGTACGGCGTCATGATTGGTATTGTCACCGGCAACCGCGAACTTTTGGTCTCGGGCAACGGCAGCGCCGCCTGGTCCGGTGCCACCATCCAGTCGTACAACACAAACGCCGCCTCCTGGGCCCTGGCCCGCTACCTTTACGAGGCTGGCACCATCTACCAGCTGGTCCCCATTGGCCTGGCCATTGGTGCCGGCATTGTTGCCCTCCACTGGGCCATCACTCGTGTCAAGCCCACCATCCGCGGTTTTGACCTCGCCACCATCAACCTGCCCCAGTTCATCCAGTACGCCGGTTTTATCCCTTACAACCAGTCGCAGACCTGCGTCATCTTCAGCCAGCTGGGTGCCGGCTTCTTCTGCCAGTACTACCTGCGCAACTACAGGCCCAAGATCTTCAAGAACTACATGTACATGGTTACAGGTGCTTGGGACGGCGCGATCCTGCTGGTCCTGTTCATCCTGTCCTTTGCCGTCTTTGGCGCCGGTGGCAAGACTGTCGTCTTCCCTAACTGGTGGGGCAACAATGCCAACGGCAACTACGATCTGTGCCCAGTCTCCGAGTAGATACGATAAAGGAATATATGGGGGCATATATTTTGTGATGAGGCGGTGTGCTGGGCACACTTATACCATGATAATAAGGGGGCGGTGGTGAACAGAGGCATGCGCCTCCAGGCTGTTGGCAGTTGGCCTTACCTTCTCCATTCATTTGGTAATTTAATATATGATACAATTTAATCTAAGATGTTCAGGCATGGCCTATTTATTATGCAAAATTTATTCTATTGCTTGCTGAACTCGCGTTTTTTTTTTAAAGTAAAGTGTATTAAAAAGTTCGAAGTTATTTGTCTTCAAAATAGTTCATGAAAAAAGAAAACTATTTTACCACAAAGTTAATTTAGACCATCCTTTTGTAGAAGGGTCGGTTCGCAGAACACGGCTTTGGGGAGGGCGTCCGATATGGAGGGCTGGTTGGCAAACCTGTTAATTTTGATTTTTGATATCGAGTGAAGTATCAAGAAAGCACAGTTCGTGCAGAATTACCCAAAATATTGCCCTTCTGATAAAGCTTGAAGCACCCAATATGAAACGGGAAACATACCGTGACTTAATACTGGTTGTATGGTACAAACCCCTGATATTCTCGGCCTAGTGCGAGACATTTTGAGGATATTTGGAAATTTTCTCCGCGAGCCATCAGCTCCTTCCCTCGTCAACCGCTCTTGCCCCTTTCTCCCACCTCGAAACAGGATACAACTGCCCAAATAAGACAACGTTAGGTTATTGACCGTCCCCTACAAGACAAAATTGGAAATGTTTTCCGGGCGGTTGGATATTTAATCCAATAATTTTCCATTTTCAGAGCGCGCGGTTACGAAATATGATTCGTACAAGGGCCGAACCATGGCTAACGGAACAATTTGAAAAACCTGGGATCGCTTCGTAATCTTATGGATTCTCTCATAAAATTAATGCATTGATTTACCCTCCTAGATGGTAGTGTCGTATTGATCATCTGTGCAATTCAATAAAGCTATTGTGGCATGTTAAGTTATTTAAACCGGCGTAGAAAAAGCACTGCTGATTACTCGTCCTTTCCATGCAGTCACACCAAATGCGAAGAACTCGCCCATTAGCAAATCTCGCCCGTGTCGTTTCACTTGCTCTAGTCCACATGTGCAACATCGGTGTCGTGCTTGTACTGGCGGAAGACATCTGAGTTTACGCTGTGGGCAAACACATCGACATCCGTGGTACTGAACTTGCGGGCCGATATGCCTTGTTCGAAAAGAACGTCAAGTTCGGCAAACGTACGGCCAGTCGGTTCCGGTACACGGAAATAGGTGTAGACCACGCAACAAAAAGCACATACCGCCCCAAAAGAATCCTGCGAAATTGCGCCAGTTCCACGCCTCGGGGTTGAGCATGTATGGCGTGAGCACACTGCAGACGATGCCGACAATGATGCTGTAGTCTGTTAGTATAAAAGATGTTTCACGTCGGGGGCCAGGGAAGCACCTACTAAAGAACTCTGCCAATAACAACTGTTTTGATTTGGAGACGGCGAGTCGAGATTTCCGCCACAAGCGAGTAACACACGGTTCCAACGGTCAGCTGGTAACAGAGTGCCCAACCTAACATCATGCTCCCCGTAGCAATGGATCCTTGGCTGCGGTGGGATTCAGGAACAAGGCCCAAGAAACCCATGACGACTAGCATAACACAAAGACCACACAAGCCGTAGAGATAGAGAGAACGACGGCCGATACCGAGAGACATCAAACAGCCAGGCGCCCAGCACGCCCACAATGTTGAAGCAGTATTGCCCCATGGCAAAGTCATAGGCCTTGTGAGAGTCGAGTCCAGCTTGTTCGAGGAAATAGGTTGAATAATTGCTGAAAGAATCACCGCTCAGATTTTGAATGGCCCAGACCATGCACACGATTTCGGTACGGCGGAGGTTGCTTCCCTTAAAGCAGTCAAGGTAGCTAGCGCCGCTCGTGACATTCTCTTCGATGGCGGTGGTGTGGACCATCATGGCGACAGTCTCATCGGGATCGAAACCGCCATCCTCGCTATTGGCATGTTTTTGCACTCGTCAGACGGAGAAGCGACTTCTTCGCATCGGCCAGCCGGTTCTTCCGCACGAGCCACCACGGCGATTCAGGTGCAAACGCTACACCGACAATCAACGGCAGCGGCCAGATCCATTGCAGGGAATAGGGAATGCGGTAAGCCCACTCATCTGTCCGGTTCAAGACACCAAGAATGGCACCGATTCCAATGACGTGACCAATACCCCAGCATGCATTCACATAGGTGGTCAAATGCCCACGCAGGGCGACGGGACAGACTTCAGATGCGTATGTGATGGTCAACGTCTGGAAGACACCCCATGGAATACCGCACAAAATTTCAGCCGCCAATAGGGCACCGGGTGTCTGCGCTGTAAAGAATATGGCAATGAACCCCGTGATGGCCACCAGGCACCCAATTACTGTATACCGGTAGCCGAAACGTTCAGAGACAATACCGTTGAACAGCAGGCCAATAAGTTCACCGCAGTTGGCACCGTTGCTGAGGCCCGTCTGCCAGCGTACTGGCACTTGGTAGTCGCCCGAGGCCGTGAGCTGACCAAACTTGCGATTGAATGGCGCGAAGCCATAAAAGTTGTTGATGAGAGTGAGATCGTAGCCTTCCATGACGATGCAGGTGCTAATCAAAAGACTCCAGGCGACGGCTTTTGGGTAGAGACGAAGACCCTCCCGTAAAGTCATCTTGTGCTCCTTCTCGGTAGCCGCCTTCGCAAAGCCAATCATGGCATGGGCGGCTTTGGCCTCGTCCATGGCCGCATCTTCTTGAGTGACGGCCTCGATAGCGTCTTGGTCGATGGTGCTGATGTTGACATTCTCGACCGGAATTGGCGTCATGACGTCCCCGCCGGCGCCCGGCTTTTCAGACGACATTATGGGATAAAATAGAAGGACAAGAAGGCCAGGCGACAGATGTTCGAAAAAGCAGAGGTGAAAAATACAGCTGCAGGAGAGAGTTGTAGACAAAGAGTATCACAAAGCTGGTATCGTGAAACGACGAGAGATAATAGAAAACAGCTTTAACAGTGAAAAAAGACCCAATTGATTCTTCTGTCCATGGCCGCCGTCTTATTGTCTTTTATTTTCACACGGCATCTTTATTACCGAAGAACGGACCCCTCCACATATGCCAATCATCCTGACAGCAGCGGGGAAACACCGGACTGGTTGTCAATTGCGGGGAGAAGAAGTGCATCAACGAGATGATTATTTCGCGGGGACCCCAGGCTTCAGTTGCTGTTGCACATTCGATCAGATGATACTCTCGCAGATTCGCACCCTTTTCATATTCATAAAGGCCAATTTTCGCCGATTTTGTCTGAAAAGAGGCCATCTCTCCATGCCTCCTCCCTCGATTGCATCTCCCCTTTCCCATCCCCTTACCCTGCTAGACTTGCCAAGCACCTTCGCCGAAAAAAGCTTCTTTCAGCCCTGTTATTGGTATTTCTTGGTGTATCCACTCGGGAAATTGGTCATTCTTGTCGGCCAAAGGAGCGACAACCTGTGTTTGGCAATATTTTCCACGCGAAGAATTCATTTCCATCTTCACTTTTCTCCTTACTGTGGTACGTTGTGTCCTCTACAGAAACAAACCCTATTAACCCAATTTCGTAGTTGGTCGCGTGCTTGCTTCTTGTTCTTAGCCATGACCGGTGTATCTCCGCACATCGTGCATATGATCTAACCTCAAGTTGGCAATTTCTGCGCAAGCGACCGCCAACTTGCGTTCTGTTTGAAATTCCTTCACGAGATAAATCAGATTTCTGAGCAAGAACGGCTATTCCCGTAGAGCCAGGCGCGAAAACGCCACTCACAAAGCTTGTCGGTTTTTTTTTAACCTTCTTTCCACATTTGTGACTTCACTCTGGTTGGCGGAATTTAAGCGGAAAATTACAAGTGAAACTGAAAAAGGAAAAAGAAGATAAAAAGGCATGTTTATGTAGCCGACCACTAGTGGTCGGGTGCTGGTCCAAGCGTGATGCCTCTGTCTACTCTGATCATCCCGCTTTCATGCCGACGTCGTTGCTCTCTTTGTCCGCCCCTTGACCACAACACCCAGCTCTAAGCCAGAATCAACGATACTGTCGTTGCGTCGGCGGTCCAGCGTAGAGGGGTCCTCGTCTTCAGAACTGAATTTCCTGTAATACTGGTTAGTTGTACATCTCCAGAAGATGAACAGACAGTTGGAAATGAGAAAAACTTACCATCCACGCTCTTCACCTCCAGTGAGAAAACTGCAGTCACAATTCATCTCGCAGTCCCAACCACCGCCAACACCACGGCCGTGGGTCCACGTCTGTGTCGATAGCGTCTTCAATGGGTCATCCCATGGGAGGTCAGTTGCAGAGTCGGTAGTCACTGCCGGTTGATGTCTCCTCCGGTAAGTCGTCAGTCCACACGTAAAGACACCGAAGTCTTCTGCGCCGACATCGGCCGGAACTTGTCCCGTGAGAACACGGCCCAGCGCAATAATCGGCGCGGCATGTGTGCACAGAAGCACCGATCGTACGCCCTCGGCATCACACTGGCGGACAATGCTGCCTACAACAGCTGCCAGACGGGCATGCAGCTGTGCCATGGATTCGCCGTCCGGCGAGGGTCCCCCAACTGTGGGGAATAGCCCGCGTCAATCCACGGGAAGAAGCGGTCCCGGAGCTCCGCTGCTGGTAGCGGTTGCGGGTGCTTGAACGGCAAGGGACCGAACCAGTCGACAAGGCCTGGTTCACAACGGACAACTGCCCTGGTCTTGTCTCCTTCTGTGACTGCCTCTACAAGTGGCTGCACGGTTTCCAGGCAGCGGTAGTATGGACTGCAGTGAATGCGTTCGACGGGAGGGCGGTGTCGGTGTTCTTCGTCAGATGAGCCGCAAGCTCGCGGGACTGTATGATCCCGTAGTCAGATAGCGCTGGGTCGGCTGCATTGCCGGTTGGCAGACGTGGTTGCGGCGACGCATCGTCGCCCAACATTGGGTCGCCACGCCAATTGGATCGGAACTTGCTGTGTTAGTACGGTGAACGAGCTGTTTGAACAAGATTTGTGGACATACCCCATGGCGGACAACGTAGATGACTTCAAGAGACATTGTGGCTGTTTCTGTTTTCGATGTTTTGCAAAACGAAGATGTGGTGTATTTTGTCGTCGAATGGGGGCAGTAATCGTGGGCGGCTATATATACGAGCTCAGGGCACCATATATTTATTTACAGCGTAGACTACAAGAGCTCGGCGCCTCGTAAGTCTGTCTAAATAGGGCTTATCGTGCCGGGAGCAGGGGCTGTTGCAAGCTTAAACATGGCTTATCGGCGTGGGGTTCTGTGGGGTTTTTTGTAGTGGCGCACACGACATGCAAACGAACCTGGTTCCTTCCTGTTCTGGAATCAGAAAAGTACAAATGCAAACGGATATTGAACTAAAACTACTACTCGTCATTCTTCCCTTTGACCACGATCTTACAGCGACGCCAAAATCTGTTCGACATTGGCAAACTTGAACTCCGCCAGCGTCTCCTTCCACAAACGATCCATCACTGTCTTGCCCTCCGGCGTGTACTCGAAAGGTGCGTATCTGCAATCAGTTAGCAAAAGTACAAAGTCAAATACTAATAGTTGTAGCAAAAAAAAACTTACGGCTCAATCTCCCAGTTGGCCAGGATGCAGCCGTGAGACTCCGGGCCCTTGACCACCGCGGCGTCCACATAGGCCGTAGCGCCGAGCTCGACCGACCGCGCCGAAAGCGACTTGACGATGCCAGCATAAACTTGACGGCACCAGGCCGCTCACGGTGCAGATCGGTGCCCTTGATGAAACCCGGCTCGACCATATTGACGACGACGCGGTCGGCAGAGACAGTGTCTGTCAGCTTCCACAGGGCCAGCTGGCCGAGCAACTTGGACGTCGCATAAATGTCGGGCATGTCAAAGATGGACTCGTCGTTAAAGGACGGCAGCAAAGGGTCGGCGTTCTTGTTGGGGAACTTGGCGGTGGCCGACAACATAGCAGTCGAGATGGTGAGGCGGCCGGGCTTTCCTGCAGGCGACTTGGTCGACAGGGATGGCAGTAGCAGAATAGCGAGCAGGATGGTCGACAGGTAGTTGACCTGCACTGTCTGCTCATGCCCTGTTTCGGGGACAATTTTGAAAGGCTGGAAACCGATGCCGGCATTGAGGACCGCGAAGTCGAAGCGGGTCAGGTCCTCTTCGACACGTGCAGCAAAGGCCCGTACGGAGTCGTACGAGGTCATGTCGAGTTGCCAGATGTCAATTTTAGCCGAAGGGTACTTGGCCCGCAGTGGTGCAGCTGCATGTTCACCCTTGTCGAGCGAGCGCACGGCCATGATGAGATGGGTCAATTTATGAGACAGTAGCTGGCCAGCACACGCAAGGCCGAGACCCGTGTTGGAGCCCGTCACGATGGCCACCTGACCGGTCAAATTTGTGGATGCGGGTGTTGGGTGGGCCTTTGTGCGAAACTGGTTCTTGATGAACTGGTTGGGGAAGAACGGCTCCAGGTTCGGAGGCAGCTCCTTGGAGGACTTTGTCGTCGTCATACTGGCGGTTGTCTTGTTGGTGTGAAATGAGAAGCGCCGGGCGGATACTAGTAAATGCTGAGGTTGAATGATGCTGAGCTGTCGTCTCAATGGCACGTATCAATATCGTCCAGAAATCCATGGGACACTTCCATTTATATAGTCCTGGCTTCCTCTGGATGCCCTTCAACCGTCCTCCAAATGGTGATTACTGTGCTGCGACCTCGTTGTCTAACACAAGGCTGTGCTAACCCATGTTTGGAAATCAGCTCTTCTGGCCCCCTCTTGCATCAACGCTATTCTCTTCTTGGAGGTTTGTCCTGCAGCGCTACCGGGCACTTGTCTCAGCGGGATCTGAAAGGATTGCGCTGGCTCCACATGCCTGAACCTTTTTGGCTGCCATCCGGACCCGGGACAGGCCAAAATGTTGCTTTCCCGGCGGCTTTTACCTGCTCAACTCTACAAAGCCGGGACCGGGAACAGAGAAAGCAGGCCCGGACGCTACAAAAAAGGTACTTGTCGACAACATGAGGTCTCAATTCACGTGGCAAGATCAGGCAATTAGGCTCGCGACGACACCACTACGATCCCAAGAAGGATTGGCACCCATGCAATAACTCAACGATCTGCCGTTGTCGCAAAAAGTGCGTCTTGAGAGTCACAAGGTGTGGGGATCTTTTCCCAATTCCCCAATTACAATTTGACGGTGCCAACTCCTTTCGCGTACTTGGATGTGCTTAAGGGCGGCGAAATCTCCATAAGCAGATTCCCTCGTGGCGCAATTGGATAGCGCGTTAGACTGTTATCGATCATTTAATGATAGTCTATCTAAAGGTTGGTGGTTCGAGCCCACCCGAGGGAGAAAATCATTTCTTTTTGACTTTTTCTCATCGCGAGTATCTTCTTTGTATCTCTTCTATTTTTTGGCTGTGAGATTTGAGTCTCTTTGCATCTCTGTGCTATTTTCCTAATATTTTGTGGCTTTGTTTATTTACCGGTCGGAGGTTTTTGTTTCAATAGGAAAATATATTACATGTCGAATAAAACACGAAATTTTTATGTTCATCCTATCGTCGTGACGCCCATCCGCTGTCCATGTCGTCTATGGTTTCTTATGCGGAAAGTCATATCTTAACACGAATGACGCCCATCGTTTTAATTTTTGACTTTTCACCATGTTGCTGTTCCCTATTTTTTAGAGTTGCTTTCAATTTACATAACGTTCCACCTAGAATCCGAGTTAGATCGAAAGTTGATATCGGACGTCAAGACGCACAAGCGAAGGTTGGCAAAAAGTTGAATAACAAAAATCAAAAAATCAAAAAGGTGAATGACAGACTTGTCATAGACTCTGAACACACATATGAAACGAACAGTTATAGAGAATTTAGAAGAGGATGGAGTACGTACACTAATGTCCCGTGACAGACTATGACTCTACATCGATATAACATCTGTTAGAAATAATACCACTAACGCAAGGCACAGTAAGCCATTTGTCGACATTTTAAGACCATCGGCACACAAAAGCCCATTTTCAACATTTGCGTTCACGTATGTCAACATTAATGATTTTTTCCGTATATATATAAAACTGAGAAGTTTCAACCTCTTTTCTGTAAAATAAAAAAGCCGTTGATCCTGACAAAACGATACCGAAAACAATCAAGAACACACTGACATTTCGAACAAATATCAACAAGGTAAGAAATCGAATTAAACAAAGAAAAGAACAAGAAACTCCCACCCCTGATACCGGCTCTGACATACTTCAGAAATAACCGCTACATTCAAGATGACTGTATTATCGACGGTGGAATACCTCTCTCAAGAAAAGGCCAAGGAGAAGGCAGTCGAGAAGAAGGAAAAGGCCGCAAAGAAAGAGGATAAGATTGCCAAGAAAGAGGCGGCCAAGATGAAAAAGGCTCTGGATAAAGATAATGTCCCCAAAACCAAGAAGGGTACTGTGAAGCGGAGGCCTCTCAAGTTTGATCTTGAATATGAGACAAGGACCTTTACCAGGCCCCTCGCCATCGATGCTATGGAAGCCATGAAGGTGGCTCTGGGCCACCTGCAGGGCAAGGCCGACTTTATCAAGTCGTCCATTGATCAGAGTCACCAAGTTACACGCTTTGTCCTCCCACGGCTGGTGGCCTCGCCCGAGAGATACAAAAACTCGAGGCAGGCCAAGTACCTGGGCAAAATCGCCCTGGCGCAAGCTACAGCCCGCTCCGCACTAGTCGCCTTGAAATCTGCATCCCTGGCCATCGACATGGCTATGAATATTGTGTGCCAGGCCTGGTACCAAGGTGTCTTTGGTGACAGTTTCCGCGGCAATGCCCAGTTGGAGCGTATGCAGGAGGACATGAAGAAGATCACCACCAAAAATATCCGCAAGATCGGCGGCGATCTGGAGATGGCCATGGCCAGCAGCAAGCTCCCCGTCTTTGACCTGTACAAGATCGACGGGGTGTATTGCACCGATTACGCTCAGGGCATCGAGTGTGGCCATGACCGTTTTGCTTTCAAGGTCAAGCCTGCCCTGAAGGAGGTCCAACGCTGGGCAATCGACACGGATGCCAAGCACTTTGAGCTCGATAAAGATCTGTGGACGTCCCAGAGGACGTGGTGGAAGAATGGATACGAGGGCACCACTGACCATCAGTCCGCTCTCATGGTATACCGCGTGCTGCAACTTGTGAACAGTGCATCGCAGTGTCTCATAGCCACCGACCACGTGGTCCATCTCGCCGAGATTGTCAGAATGGGTGCCATGGACTGCATGCAGTACGAGTACGGTCAACTGGACAACTGCCCACTACCAGATGCATTCAATGAGAACCATGTGGAGAAGGACCATCTGGAGTCTTTACGGAGAGCAGGGAGAAGGCGCAAAAAGCGTGGCTCCAGGCCGCGGCCGTATCCAATGCGGCCGAGAAACAAAACAGGACGTCTACGTTCTTCATAGATTTCTTACATACTCGCTAAACCATGTAAACGAGCGTATTCATGAGACTTTGAAGCCTGTTAATATGTTCTATTATCACTTTTTACGCTCTTAGGCTCTGATTATATGAAAGAAAAAATTGATTGATAAACAAAATTGTGCTCTCCCCCGGGCATCTGATGATATTGACGCAGTAAAGGAAAGAAGACAGAAACTGTGTGGACTAAAACTATGTGCTTATGGTTTCCTTCCCCTGCATAACAAAAAATGGAAACGACATCTTCTCAAGCTGCGATGTATCTTGCGGTTTGCCTGCATCCCAGTCTCCCGGGAACTTCTCTACTGCCTTTTCCATTGTCCATGCCGGCCGCACATCGACATCAACAAAACCGGCCGCCCGCATCTGCTCTGCAAACAGCTTGGCCTCGATGCCATGGAACTCCACGCCGTGCATCTTGCCGCGTGGTGGAATCGCTTCGCTTCCGGGCCGAAATTCTCAAAGTCGGTGAGGGCCAGCTCGCCACCGGACTTGAGGGAGCCGAATAGTGTCTTGAGGAGGAGAGGATGGTCGGGGATGTGGTGTAGCACGAGGTGGCTGATGGCGAGGTCAAACTTGCGGCGAGGGGCTTTTGCGTCGGTGACAGTGGCATCTGCTGGTGGTAGAGCCGGGTCTTCAGGGTCTTCGAGTAAAACGCAGACTGGCGTCACGCGGTTTTTGAGGGCAGCATTCGGTCCATCCAGCTTGTGTTGCAGAGCGTCAATCATGCCTTGTGCCGCGTCGACGGCGACGATACTGCGCACGCACGGTGCCAGCCGGAGAGTCAAAAGGCCCGTGCCGCAGCCAATCTCTAGGACGTCGAGTCCAGCTGTGGAAGGAGAGGCGGTAGTATCATTGTTCTTGGCCTCGACGAGGTCCGGGCGGACACGTAGAATCGCTTGCAGGGCACTTTCCGAGGCGCGATGGACGTCCGGATTGCGGTCCCACGCGGCAGCCTGTGAGCTGAATCGGTCGTTACCGGCAGACATGTTGTTGGACAAGGAGGATTATTTGAGGGGAAGAGTACCGCGAGTGTGGTGATGGAGGAAAGGTCGGCATTTTTGGTGGTTGTTGTTAAGAAAGAGACCGAGGTTGAGCTAAATGTTTTGTTCTTGGGAGTTCGTGACGTCTTTTGGTGGTGGATCTTTGTGGGAGTGTGCGCTAGACTGCGGGGAGCTTTCTAGTGCAAGGTCCCCTCCCCTGTCAGACGGGAAGCCGCCTGTCAAACGCGCCCTCTAAAATCCGTTGAACCGTCTCTTGGTGAGGAAAAAGAGAAGAAAGCGGTAGAAAATGGTAGGCATCGTGATGTTGATTGAGGATGTTTTTGGGTCGAGGAGTTTGAAAATGTCGTTTAGATATTCTTGGAGTGTTGGAGGTGCTCCGGTGCTGTAGAGTATCTGCTGTGGGCTGGAGTTTCCACTAAGTTTTGGTGGGGAAGCTTTGGTGTTTACGTTCAGGCGATCTTTTGATTGACAATGTCCACAATCTGCCCGATGGTGGGCTTCAGGTGATTAAAAGGAAAATTTGCAAGCCCAAGAACAAGACGGAGAACACGGCAGCATGAACATTGCGAATGTTCTCCGGTATTTTTTACTGTGCCTTGTTCCTGCGTGCTGTTGCTCATTGCTGTTCATTGTTGTTCATTGTTTCTCATTGTGGTGACTGTTCATTCAGCCCGCCCTTCAAACGGCAACACCGACAGCCGGAAGCGGTTTCCGAAGTGTGAACTTGAACGGATCTCACCTCCGTGGCCGGACAATGAAAGCCCGTGTCGCGTCAAAGAAAATGTCCAGTGGTTGCACGACATAACATAACGAGTTTAATTCTAGCTTCTTTGTACATACCCTTTTGTTTCCAACCCTTCTCTGAACAATGGAGTCAACCGAAACCGGTCATGATAATAAACAGTTCAGGAGGTTTCTCTATTTATTCGACCCTAGACCACGTCCTACTGCGCCTTTGGCGTGGTACCCTCCACCTCGACTGGCGGAGTACCTAGATTGGCCTCCGCCGTCGTCGTGTGCGCACCCGCTTCGTGGCCCTCGGGCACGCGAATACCTTCCAGCTTCT